>OW028761.1:17149016-18380550 GCA_932294355.1 Aporophyla lueneburgensis
TCTTTTTATTTGTTTATTTTTCATCTGTAGACGCTGTTTTAATTTTTTTTTCCTTGGTGTATCTTGTAATTGTGGATCGTAAGTCAATTTAGGTGACTTACAAATATTAATTCTCGATTGCGACGTACAGGGCTGATCTTTGGTGGTTTTGCATTCTCGAGTTTGGGTTGGTTGAGGATCTTCATGTATTTCAACCTTTCTTATTTTAAATGAAAAAGTTTCTGGTTCACACTCTTCTCTCTCTGGGTCAACCTGAAAAAATTATCAATATTTACCTATACTTTCTCCTACTAGTTACTGTATCTCTCGATGACCACACCTGGACTTTAAAAACCCGTGAATACAAAAGTAAAATAGATAATAGCTTTAAAAAAAAATCCATTAACTAGCATACGTCCACATTTTTTGTTGTGCTCGGCATGCGCGCGTATGCGCGCTTTTGAGTGTGTATGCGAAAATAGTTACTCGCGTAAACAATTAAGCATCTGTGCAACAGAAAAAGACAGAACTACATAAAAATGCGGAAGCATGCTGGTAATTAGGGGTTTCACCCTAAATACATTTCTTGTATCTATAAAAGTTCTGGTATTGCACAATCTCAATTTTCCACTATATACAGTTGAGAGACGTGAAACGTGGACAAAGTCACGCCCAAAACCTAGTACCAAAATAAATTTAAAATTACCTTTGCTAATTTCAAAGTTGGCGAGGCGCATTGTTTTAATTTCCTCTTGTTATTACTTTGTACTATAAAACATGAATCTTCAAAATGCTGTGAGCAAATTGTACTAGTACGTTTAGGAGTCCACGAAACATGATTTGCACAAGCCCGAATCCAGACATCCCGAGTCATTGCATCTTTTGGAAATCTGAAAAATTAATAGTCAGAATAACATACTCATAAACTCGATATCGATATTTGTTTCTGTGCTGTCACAGCCCTCATTTTGCTACAGTGTGGCCAATTTTTAAATTAAAATTGCGTATTTTCGGGATAACTTGACCCGCAAATATTTTATAGTAATATAAAGAATAACGATATGAAAAAAATGTAAGAGATTTGTGGAACATAAGTTTGATATCATTAATCAATTATTTGATAATAAATAGCAATTTTTAAAGGGTTTAGTAAAAAAATCTTATAAAGTAAAAAATAAATTGTAAACAGTAATAAATAGTAATATGAATAACAAATGCGAAATAGAAGTTTGAAATAATTGTCAAGATTTTTAAATGACCATTTCAAAAATTACACTAAATTAGATCTTGTACGATTTCGTGGCAACATTTGTTGATCGACAATATTTCTTGATTTTTTGCTAATTTATTGCATTATATGTTATTATTAAGACAAAATAATACTTACAGATGGAAAGTAACGTTATCCTTTTGTTTACTAGATGTTTCCGATCTCTTATTACACGAAAAAACACTGCAATTCGGCATTTTTCACTTAGCTTCGTTCCGCGCTACTGTGATTTGCTGAATGACCTGGAACGCGCGGCAACTAGTTTTATATAACTGCTATGACCGGCGGTCTCGCACCTTTGGCAGGGGGGAACGCCTGACAATGGCGTCTCCGGTTGGTTTAATGCTCTAAGATTTTCTACTTGGTTAACCGGCTTCAAAAAGGAAGAGGTTCTCAATTAATTCGTAATTTTCTTTGATTGTTTGTTCCGCGAAATCTCCGACAGTAGAAAATCGATAAAAAAAAAACTGTTTTTAATACAAAGATGTCTCAGATATATTTTTTGTCGTTAAGTACGTGGTGCTTGTGGACAGGCCTACACGGACCTACCTAACAACCACTGTTATTTAACAACATTGTAAAAGTCAATCTTTTTTAAAGAGTAACCGTGAAGTTTCTTGCCATTTCTCGCCTATAGAAAACGCCCAACTGGAACCGTGCCCCAAGCTTTTGACGTTTCAAAAGTGGCCAATTTTTTTTTTTTGAAAATAAAAAAGCTAAAGCGCCGAGGTATCTGCGAAATTAAATTTCTCTTAAGTTTTTCAAAATTACCTGGTTGTATATTGATCAAAATATGATCCGTGTCTGTGACAAGTATGTTTATAAAGAACCGCAGTCATTAAATTCATTAAAACAACTCCCTTTATCGAGAGTGACTATCAGCACGAAATCGATACGACATCCGTTTTTTTTGCTGCAAACACTACTAGCTTAGCGACACTAGCGCTCCATGCGTATCTATGAAACTAAGGCAACAATTCACTGCCCTATCTGTAGAATAGCGTTTTTATTTGAATCAACAGAATAAATCTTAATTTAATGCAGTATACAAACTACTACAATAAATAAATTAAGCATTTACAAGTATATAAAGGAAAAAATGGAACAGCTTACAGAGCATCAAAGAATTCGTCGGCATCGCTGTCGGTGGGAAAAGTGCCCAAAAGGCTGGCAGCATTGCCACGTTGGATGGCAATGCTGATTCTTTTACCTAAAAATAGGCCAGTCGTCTGGTCACGTGAAGAGTCGACCAACCGCTTGCCGATGTCCCGAAATAATCTATGAGCACTCGGACCCCACGGCCCTACTTTTTTTACTCCAAATTGCTCAAACCTATAGCTCCCAATGGTGTTGTTATATTTAAGCCGCTTAAGGTTTTCTTCATCTGCAACAGCCACCCCAGCAAAGCCTGCCGTGCTAAGAAGATGGGATGGCGCGAGGGTGTCGACACAGGTAGCATCCCACACCAAAGGCTAAATCAACTTCCAAAGTATTTTCGTCATTCCGTCTGGCCTCTACCCATCGTCGCGTGCCAAGCCATTGAGTTCTAAGACAGCTGGCACCCCAGCGGTGGTAAGAGCTTGACGGATGATCTCATTAATGCTGGCGAGCCGTGCCAGCCAACCAGCGCTTTTGCTGCAAGCAAGACCATGGTGTCTGGGCCGATTCACTGCTTCACCGCACTGAAAAATATGCAGAGTCTTGCAAGGAGCACCCAGACGCAGAGTTGTAGCGAGCCGGAAAGTAGATTCATTCAGCGTAGGGAGTGCCTTCAGCTGTAGGCCCGACTCCCATTCTGCCCCAGCCAGCAGGCGGGTACGCTCATCAGTATTGGTAGATATGTAGAACGAACTAACAAACAATAAAAAAAAATACTTTAATTTGACGTGACAATTGTTGACACTGACAAGACAGAAGTGCACAGAGTACAGTAATAATACCAGAAGTGCATGACAACCATGCATTCCGTTGTAGCAAATACTAAGGAGATCTTATTTTAATTTTAATAAGGGCAAAACAATGGTGGCCCAGTTACGTCCGGGTGTTTCCATTGCGAGGATCGTCTGGAGGACACGGTGGAGCATACGGTGGAGGTGTGCCCAGCCTGGGCGGAGCACCGCCGTGTCCTCGTGGAGGCGATCGGCGGCGGCGACCTCTCGCGTCTGGCCCTGGTGCGAGCCATGGTACGGAGCGAGAGGGAATGGGAAGCCGTCACCTCCTTCTGCGAAGCAGTAATGCTCGCGAAGGAGGAGGCGGGGCGCGTGAGGGAGTGGCAGTCTCTGCGCCCTCACGCCCCTAGCCGCCGCAGGAGGAGACGCCCCGGGCGTCGGGAGTCGATTGCGGACTCCCGGCCACCGTAGGCGCGAGCTTGCGGGTGGCGAGCAATGGGTAGCTCGCCGCCCGGTAAGGACCAGGCTCGGGTCGACGGCGCGCAGTGTTCCACGCGCGCCTCAAAGAGATGTCAGCAGCAGTGTAGGGGTCTACTAGGACCGATGCCTGCCGGGGTCGCGTGATTGTTCGAAAGAGATACCGTGACCCTGGCACATGGGCAACTGATGGAACACGGGTGGGTTTTAGTCAGTAAAAGTCTGACACGCCCTCCCGCTCCGCCCAGAGCGGGAGAAGTCATTCGATGATTTCCCATCCTGAAAAAACAAAATTAAAAAAAAAATGGTGGCCCAGTGGTAATGGCCGCGACTTACGGTTTGTAAATCGTGGGTTCGAACAGCAGTCACGTAAGTTATTTCATCACCACTGGTCTCCAAATGGTGAAGGATAACATCGTGAGGAAACGGCATGTCCTAGAACCAAATGTTCGAAAACATGTGTCATTCGCCAACCCGCACTGGGCTCGAATCTATACTAATATTATAAAGCTGAAGAGTTTGTTTGGTTGAACGTACTAATCTCAGAAACGACTAGTCCGAATTGGCAAAATCTTTTTGTATTGGGTAGCCTATTTATCGGGGAAGGCTTAAAACTATATAACATTACGCTACAATTAAAAGGAGCGTAACAGCAACGAAAAATGTTCGAAAACTGGCAGGCAATTCGATGCGACGGAAAAGGTCAGGGGAGCAAAACTTTGACGCGGACGAAGTCGCGGGTAGAAGCTAGTAATGTATAAAGGCCCACTCCCTCTCACAGACTCCTCTTTGGCCTGTGTTTGAGCCATGGGAACATTATAGGCTCACTGTTATTTAAGTAACAATGTTTTTTTACAAGTCTTTGTTTGTTTTCCTCCTTCCATTTCTTCTCGTGGGAGTCATAAAAGGTGACTAAGGGACTTACTAAAGAATGGGCAGCAGCATTCTCTATACATTGTATCACCATACTGGGATTGTCAACCCGTCTGCCAAGCGTGGCGATTATGTCGACCCGGGGGGTCCCCTTCGGGAAGGTCTTATGTCCAGCAGTGGACGGTTTTCAGCTGAAATGATGTTTGTTTGCTGAGGTTAAATCTTGCAAGCTAAATTAAAACCGCTTCCTCATATCCTATGGAGTTTAAATTATACTTGTTGGTTCAGTTTCGAAGACAATACATGCTTATGATGCATGTCCTGATTCTACATTCGAGATTGACTTCAGACGAAGGCACTCCTCAGCGGTCAACGATTTAGCCACGAAATTTAAATAAGATAGTTCTTATTTAAATCTTCTATACATACATACATACATATACTACATACAAATAAATAAAATTGTATTGTCTGTTTGTAATTTCAAATTAACAGCTTTTCAATAAATGCATATGAAAGTATATACGGTACTTACATCAAAAAAACAATTTTATTTTTTTGTCTGTCTGTCTGTTTGTTCCGGCTAATCTTCAAAACGGCTGGACTGATTTCGACGGGAAATGCACTGGCAGATAGCTGATATTATAAGGAGTAACATAGCCTATAGTAATATATATTTTGTGTGGGTAGTGCGTCTCCGTGTGATAATTTCCGAACCTCACGCGGGTGAAGCCGCGGGCACAGCTAGTTTTAAATAAGATAGTTCTTTCTAAGAGAGGCTGTGGAAAGGATTGAAGCGCTTGCCACTATCAGTCGATTGATGGGTGAATTTTTTTTTATAGGAACCAATACCCCTCCGCGCCTCGGAAAGCAACATAATAAGCCGTTGGTCCCAACTGTCTCTCGTAGATCTTTGGTAGTCGTTACGGGTCGTCAGAAGCCCGAAAATCTGACAGCTAGTTTTCACAAGGAGTATCATGTTACCCAGCAACAACCATGAGGAGGCCAGAGAGGCAGTCGCTCCATATAAAACACTGGTTCAGATGCATTGGCTGGTTCGCATGCTTGAACCCCCAACGTAATTGAGAAAAGTCTAGGCACCTGATAATGATGATTCTAAAGTATAATGTGATGGCTGTATCCAGAACTGGCTTCAGGGTTTATAATATAGATACAGATTCTAGCAGGGCAGAATGAGGCCTACTGGTGGGCAGTAGCAACCCTATGGGCCCTAAGAAGTCTTGGTCATTATTCATCTATACTAATATTGTAAAGAGGAAAAAATTGTATTTTTGTTTGTTTGGTTGTTTGTAATGGATAAACTCAAAAACTACTGGAACGATTTAAAAAATTCTTTCACCATTAGAAAGCTACATTATCTGCAAGTAACATAGGCTATATTTTATTTAAGAAAAAATAGGGGTCCGTAAGATATTTGGGTTTTTCGGACCCAAGGTGTAAAAAATCATCCAAAAAAGTTCCTTATATCTTCGAAGTACCAGGTTATCATAACTTGGTAGGAGCTCACCTAACATGAGTGTGTGATAGCTAGAAAACGCTTTATGTCTTCGAAGTACCAGGTTGGCATAAGTTGGTAAGAGCTCACCTAACATGGGTGTGTGATAGCTAGAAAACGCTTTATGTCTTCGAAGTACCAGGTTGGCATAGCTTGGTAGGAGCTTGGTAGGGCGGTACGAAGTTTGCTGGGTCAGCTATTCCACAAATAAATTCAATTCAATTTTTCAAAACGCTGAGACTTACTCGCGCTGCACATTGTGGGATTCTCAATACTCGGTTTAAGACAGAGATTTCATAATCTAGTTATATGAACCAAATAGCTTTATTATTACTTCTGCGACGCATAGTGGCAACCTTTTTGATGTGAAACATTTATAGGCGAGGGTAAACCTAAATTTTGACGTGGCGAGAATGGCCGTGGCGTGGCGTCGCATCGCCACGCTATATGATGTTACATTTGTTACTTCAGAACTTTCAACTGGGTGAACCGATATTGATGATCCTTTTTTTATTTGAAAGCTGGTGCTTCAGACTAGGGTGGTACAGATTAACAAATTTACATATTATAAACTAGCTTCTACCCGCGACTTCGTACGCGGAGGATTCGCTTATGCCAGCGACAACGGGATCGTCAAAATCGAAGATCTGAAACGTCTGATGTAGAATTCTAAGGCCCGGGGACGGGAAAACAACGGGATGAGCGAGACGATGGGAGTCGTTCCAGATCTTTCATTTTTGTATGTCAATAGGTTGTCCAAGAAATGTGTTGACTGTGGATGGTCACCGATTAGCAGTGATCTTAATATTTCTGGAGGATTTTGTAATATTTTAATATGTACTTTACCACCTGAGCAACACATACCGTTTGTTTCTTTTTGCCATTTAACAGCTTCACAAAATGTACAATTTTGAACCACACCTCCGATGGCGGAATATGTGGCGTAGTCAATCATAGGAGTGAACGTAAATGCACTCCGTTCCTTATCAACCCAAGGAAGGTCGCCATGCCCTACGGCGATATCTTGAGACACGTCCGATTCTTCAGATGATATCGACATTCTGTTCAGAGAATGTCGAAGGCGATCAGAATTCAAACGTTCGTTGCGCTCTTCTTCTGTCTCTTCATGCCGTACTCCAGCAATTCTTTCTCTCTCACTTTCTAACTAAACAATGTATGATAATCTCGATCAGCAGTTAGTCGCGCATCACGTTCATCACTCGCTTCGAAAGACCTGTTAGTAGATGTGCGAATTCACTGCGAACTCAAGCGCAATTCTCTATCAGTGAACGTCTCCGACTCGAGAGACAATGCGTGACGTTCACGATCAGCGGACAGTCGCGCATCATGTTCCGCACTTGTCTCTAGAGACCTAGCAGCAGATGCGTAGATACGCTGAGAACTCAAGCGCAATTCTCTATCAGTGAACGTCTCCAACTCGAGACACAATGCGTGACCTTCACGATCAGCGGACAGTCGCGCATCATGTTCCGCACTTGTCTCTAGAGACCTAGCAGCAGATGCGTAGATACGCTGAGAACGCAAGCGAGCGTCGCGATCCGAAGATGTTTCTACGGAGCGAGTTGCAGCCTGATGTTCTCGAACAGCATCAAGTCTATCCTGACGCTCTTCGGTAGATTCTTGGGATCTTATGATCCTCAATCTTTTAGCTCCTTTGGAACGTTGGAAAAGATTTGACCTCTTTCTAGGCATGGTTATAGTTTTATTCTGAATATACCTGATTAATTAAAATCTAAATAACTGCTCCCATGCGTTACCGGGTAGGCTACCGTGTCACGAAGATAAATGGAAAAGGAAATTAAACACTCAAATACCATAAGCCCGAAGGCATATTTCTTTGATAAAATAAAATAATAAATGAGAGTTTTAGCCAGTAGAGTCAAATTTTCAATGATTCATAGAATTTTCATCGAAAATCAGTCCTAAACTGTTACCGCCTTCGCCGCGTGGAGGTACTCCCAGCTTATGTTATTTTATAATTATACAGTGAAAATAGTGATAGCTTTGATTTCCACATCAGGTGTTCCAGATCTACAATCTTTATACGTCAACAAAGAGTGCTTATCAGGTTGAACAACTCTTGCTAAGACGTCATTCCTATATATGTTATAGTGTAGCTTGGCTCTTAGAGTTCCACATCAGCTGTTCCAATCTTCAAATTTTATACGACAACCGAGAGTGCTCATCAAGCTGAACAACTCTTGCTAAGACGTCATTCCTATATATGTAATAGTGTAGCTGTGCTGTTGGAGTTCCACATCACCTGTTCCAGATCTTCAAATTTATTCTCTTAGCAGAAAATGCTCATCACGTGCAACAATTTTTGCTGTGGTACCATTTTTGTATCTCTTATAGTTTAGCTGGTCTGTTGCGGTTCTGCATCAGGTGTTCAAGTTTCCAAGATATATTATAGCCTATATGCTGCCCAGACTTAATACCTATACAACAAATAAAAAATCATTCAAATCCGTCCAGTAGTTCCGAAGATTAACGTGTACAAACAAACAGACAAACAGACACATTTTTTTTTGGTTTCGTGCTCTATTACTGTTTCTAAACCCCCCTCAATTATTTTTTTTTAAATATATTCAATGTACAGACACAGTTTTTTACTGTTTTATTATATGTATAGATATGTTATTTTTGTCTATAAAATATATATTTCCTTTCGTAAAGTATGCTTTATAAATATTATCTTTACAATTAATTTCGATGTTTCACATCTGCCAGGCGTCCCGCGACTGCTCACTTTTTTATTTAAACTTCTCACACCCAAAAAAGGTACAAAGGCGGTCAATTTGCCTTAGGCATTCTCTACCAGTCAACCAAGGGTGGTGAAGAGATTAGTTGGAGATTATTCTTGTCCCCAAAGTCATGAGATACATAATAAAATAAGAAAGCGCAAAATTGCGCACAATAATATGCGCGCCTCCTTTTATCATCTAAGCCAAGGTGGCATAGATGTTCTAACTTTTTTAATTTGTCATATCCGTGGTCGCATAGATGCAACAACATTTTCGACATTAGAGTATGCCAAGCAAGAAATGGTCATTTTGTTGTTTTATACAATTATTTCTTTGTAGTAAAAAACAAAAAGGCAAGAAAAAATAGCAGAAAATCATGGAAGCCATTTTCGCCGGTCTGCAGAAAGGAGGCCAGAATAATGTCGAGGGTTTAGTGACTTGGTTGTTGAGTGGTAAGTACTTCGATAAATACCCTTTATTATTATTCAAATCCTATTGTCAAACATTCTACTCCAGCAGCCAATGGACAGCATATACGCAAAGGGCCCTCAACGCTTGCGGGTCCAATATAATAATGCATTTAGGACGCTGCTGAGATGAGATTCCCATTTTATAGCGCGTCCGCCATGTTCATGGAAGCACGCACAGACGATTTCGCGGCAATCCTACTTAAAAAAAGCGGCGTCTTTGCTGCACAGATTGCGTAACAGTAGCAACAGCATCCTGAGTGTGATTGCGGACAGGTATGACTGTCCGTTCTTTTTAAAATGTATGCGTTTATGTGTGAACTAACTTAGTTTAAAGCACTTGTTTACTGACATATATGGATCATGTTGTCCGAATGAATAAATAAATTATTATTATCAACAATAGCAATTCGCCAGCGACTCTGTCCGCGTGAAATTTTGGCCGAATCCGCCAGCGCTGTTCTTCGTTTTCATTCAGCGCTATTTTGTACTTTATTCCGTTTTTTTACGGTTCCTTAGGGTCTTAGCGTAATGTTAAATAGCTTATTAGCATCTTCAAGAATTGGGCGGTCACATACAAAATTAATATTTCATATCCGATTCGTACCTAGTTACCGCCTATATAGATACAAATTTTAAAAACATTTTTTTCCTCTTTGCACCGCTTGTAGGCTTTTCTACGCCTGAGAACGATGCTTGAAGCGCGCGGTCATTGCCCGCGAGCTGTCACTATTGTATTTTGTCATCGTAAAATGAACTTTAATGTCGTTGGAAGTGACCTTGACTTAAGAGTTGTAGCTCTAAGGAATCAAATCCAGACAAGCAGTTTCCAGTGTCAAATAATTTGTCACCACTGCTCTTAAAACGGTGAAGAAAAGCTTCGAAACAGACATGTCCTAGAGCAGAAATTCGAGAACGTGCAACATCCACCAAATTCTTTTTCTTTGTTTTTTTCGTGAACTTTTATAAGACGCCCAGGCTTTGAGATAAGACCGAGGAGTGAAGATTTTGACCTTACTAAAACAACCGCGGTGTCATGTCATCATCTGAACCTGGACATTTCATTCAAACTTGCTCCAGGAAATACGTGTTTTTGAAGAAGTCTTAAGTTTTTGGAAAAAAAAAACAAGTATCACTTAGAATCTCCATTACATTTGTAAGGTTTCTATGAAGATATTTTCTTTACTTTTTCAATTTATGATTACCTTAGCTATTTGTTGAAAAACGCAAATGACAAAATTTCACAAGGGATAACTGCAACATTTTTGAGAAAAAAAAAATCTACAGTTACTGTAATTTGCAACATTTATTTATTTAAAATGATATATTATATTAAGCCACAGGTAATGTACGAATTTCACTCTTACGCTGCTTCGTTTTACGCTTAAAGTGACAGCGGATTTTAATGGCTTTTCGCATACATTGTGCTTTTAACTTTATTTATTTATTTTAAATACCTTTTACTACAATTAACTCAAATCATTTAATTAATAAGATAAACATTTAAAAAGTTTTTTTTTAAGTTCTACAAAATCTTGGGGAACGGAACGTGATATCTGGCATCCGATGTCATGTACATGTAAGTGATATTCGAAAGCTGTTTTTTTTTTGTTGTGTTTTTTATATTTACCAACACTACACACCACACCAGCACACTCCACAAAAATAATATATTCATCTCAGTCTAAAAGATGGTGTTACTAGAAGAACTAAGGATGCAAGAGCGAGGTAAGAGACAGTCCTGGACTCAGAGACAGATCTCATCGTCGACGATTAAGGGGAAAGCGTTACCGTGGCCAGGGCCACGGTAACTCTTTCACCTGGTGTTCTTTCAGTTGCCCATATGCCAGGGCATATGGGCAACTGAAGGAACATGGGTGGGTTTTAGTCAGTAAAAGTCTGGCACGTCCTCCCGCTCCGCCCAGAGCGCGAGAAGTCATTTGATGAATCCCCATCCAAAAAAAAGGTTGTTACCACTTGGCCACATACCACTGCTCTTCTTATCGATGATCTATCTGACCGTCAATCTCTTAAAACAAAAAAAAAAAAAAACAAGTAACATGTTGCAAATATAAGGGTTTCTTAAGGATTATAATTCTGAAAAGCCATATTTGCAACTGTCGCGAAAAATATTTCATTCAACATAAGACGTAAAGTCGTAAGAATTTCCCGGGCTATCGAATACAGATAGCAACTAAAAACAGAGTTAGCGAGCAACGAGCAACTAGTACTGTCTTTGATAGCTCTTTTTGTAGCCAGAAACGAAAATTTGCCGGTGATGTATAAAGTAAATCACCATTTGCCCTTTCCCAACTATTTTGGGGTCGGCTTCCAGTCAAATCGGATGCAGCTGTATTCAGTTACATCTGATTATCCAGTATTTTACATGGAGCAGCTGCCTATCTGACCTCCAAACTGATTATTTCAGCCGAAAGACGTTCACTGACTTCACTAGGTCGGTTTTGTGGAAGGCCTGCCAACGCTACATCTTTCAGTACGCAGTTACCACTTTCAGCCCCATCGGCTATCTGTTCTGCGAGCAATGTCCCTTACACACTGCCACTTAAGTTAGCAATTCTTCGGGATATGTCGGTTACATTAGTTCTCCCAAGGAGCTCTTCATTTCTGATTCGGTCGCGTAGCGAAACTCCTTGCCCTTTCCATTGCCCTTTGGGTGACTTTCAGTCTTCTCATCAGGCCCATTATGAGCCCATTATCGGTTGTCAGACTTTCCGTCTTCTAGCGATCCATAACGACTGTCAAAGATTTACGATTGATAGCCAGGATTGCCCAGGATCAACAGCTTAAAGTACTTGCCGAGGTACGGAGGAGTCTTGGCACGTAAAGATGTTCCTGATCCACAGACCAACCGCAGCAAGACCAATGTGGCTGCTATAACTTAGCCACAAGCCCCCTCGGTGTATATAGTTAGTGATTAGCTTAACATATTTATTTATCTGCTGGACAGTTTGTGGCGCCACTTCTTCTTCCCAGCACTAGGAAGTGGTGAAGGGCGGGCGTTTTGTGGGATTGTCTTATGTAATTTTTATGTTCGAAAAGTGCTAATTCTTAGCCTAATTTGAATAAATTACTTTTGATTTTTGTATCTATATTGCGTACATCTTGCCCTACTATTTTTTTTACGTTTCTTGAGCGGATAAAAATCGTTGATCTAGCTATCAACGACTTTTCCGATGCTGCTTCTTCACCAGCAGTGGGCCTTAGGTAGATAGGATTCTCGTTTTACTGTTACTGTTTCATGTTACTTGGTTGTAGAGGTTAGATACGCTGTGGCTTCATATATAAAAATACTAGTATTCAACTTCTTCTGATTAAATTAGAAGGTGACCCCAACGAATGTGGGAAAAGGCAAGACTGAAGACGATTATTAACTTTTGTTACAGCAAATATACCAGGCGCAGTAAAACAATACGAAGACAAAATTCGCAGCCTGTTCAGTAATGTTTCTGACCCCAAAAACGTAACTTTAGACGATTTTAAAGAAATCTTAACCATTTTAGCTGGCGATCTTAAAACAAATATCGATGTGTTGGCAAGCAAGCTGACTGAAAATTATCCCCAGTTTATCCAAGACGCTGTAGGTAGCACCGTTTCTAACGTAACCGGCCGCATCTTGACAAATACTGCTCCAGGGAAGTCTTCGGACACCGCGGAGGCAACCCAGGAACCAACAACCTCGCAAGACCCTGTAAATTTTGAAAATTCTGAACCTTCTGTGGAATTTGAAACTTCTGAGCATTCTGAACAGTCTGATAATTCTGAACACTCTGAAAACTCTGAACACTGATTGAATTCGTGTAAAATCTTGTCAAGGTGAAACACCGGGGTAACGCGAATTTTTTTTTGCGTTTAATGCAATTTGCCGGTCGGTGTCAGGACTATGTTGATTAAAATATGATATGAATTATAATCATCTTCTTGCAGTGACCTGCAAATTGCAAAAATCTAAAGAAAATTTGAATATCCCGGGATACCGTGGAGCTTCCAACTAATTGAGTTTGTTACATGAAATACTATAAATGTTACTTATTATTTTTACTTTTACTTGTTTTGTTTTCAGTAATAAAAATTCTGTCGAACTAGGACGATGCCAACGTTGCCCAGACAGGACGCAAACCCTAGAGGGTACAACCACATCAGGACCAAGTTTTGAGCCATCCGTGGTAGAGCGGTAGATTTTTTTAAATGTTTTTGATTTTGAGTAGAAGAGCAGGCATAGATAAAAAGTACGCTCGGTTTTTAGTGTTGTGAGTTGTTGCCAGTTAAAAGAATATTTTATTATTATTAATTTTGGCTTAAACAACCATGCTTGTCTAGACGTATCGTGTTACCCGGTAACTTTGTGGCGGAGGCCAAATAGTCAGTCACTTTTTGTAAATAAATATACCTACCTATAGACCAAACCATTGGATACGTACCGAATCGAACGCCAATCAGTGTCATCGTAGAAGTTCTATAAACGCTAAGTATTTGCAAATCGAAAACCCGAAAATTCTGTCATTTTAAATCAAATGGACAACCGTTATTCTTTCGACTGCTGTTTGAACTTTAACTCTCGTAATTTTGAGAACGTTCTCTGATTGATTTCAGACGCAATTTGTCAAAAATACGTCGAGTTTCCATACATGTTTGACAATTGATTGTCACCGAGATGAGACTGCGACTATATTTTGAACGTTTTTAATAACGAGAATTTGGTTTTTTGATCTCAGTGTCAGTCTGTCAAAAAAACCTTGAGTTTCCATACATTTTTCATAAGTTTTTGACAGTTGATTGAGGCCGAGATGTGACTGCTAGATTTTAATCGAAATGTGTAATTTTCGAAACGATAGCTTGTCGAATGCTTATTTTCGGTAAGACTTGGAGCCGACCTTCACATATTCGGAAAAAGCAAAAGATAATTATTTACCTTTGTTACAGCGAATATAATACCAGGTGCCGTAAAGGAACAAGAACCAAAAATTCGCAGCTTCTTCAACGATGTCGTTGATAAAAACAAAGTGACCATAGACGAGTTCAAAGGAGTCATGAATAAAGTAGCTGATGAATTTAAGACGAATTTCGACGGGCTGTCAAAGAAACTGGCCGAGTCTGGTCCCAAGTTGCTGCGTGACGCGGTAGATGGCGCCACTAGTACCTTCACCAGTGCTATGAAAGATCTTATTCCGAAAAAATAAAGAATTTTATCGATTTTATAAATAAAATATTTCCTGTTTCGTCAAGTCGTTTTTTGTTCGTCTAATGGTGGCAAGCTCCAGGTGAGGGCTTGCGAGGTTTTTGTTCGCTTCCCAGGTCGATAAGGGGCCATCCATAAATTACGTCACAATAATTTAATTATTTTGGACCCCCTCCCATCCTTGTCACAGGTGGTTACATTTGTGAGATCCCCCCCCCTCCCTAGTGTGACGTCACAAAGTTTACACCTATAAATAATTATTGAATTAAAACAGCAGTCCCGATTTTTTTTATATTTCAATTTAAATGATTTTTGAAATTAAATAGAAACAAGATCACCGCTAGGCACGGTGCATTTAGCGAAATTTATCAAAAGGCGGTCGGCGCGTAACATTAGTAGACCGAGTGGCCGACAACACAACTTGAACCTTATGTTACAAATGTTTTTGTGTTTTTAGCTAATAGTTCGTGTTTTACTTAATAATAAATTAATATAGATTTTGAAATGTGACGTCACGAAATTTAGGACCCCTCCCACCGCCTTATCACACAATGTCACACTTTGTCGACCCCCTCCGTGTGACGTAATTTATGGATGGCCCCTAAGTGGTATAGAATTTTTTAAGACTTTTTAGACTGGAGAAATTCTCAACATGTCGATAACGGGTGTAAAGGTATCATAAATCTGGAGGCAAAGGTCCTCGCGCACATGTGGGAGTGGCGCGAGGAGGCGAAACGCCGGGGCGAAACTCCGCTGCCGCGACAAATCGCGGCACGGCGGACAGAACTCCGGTGTGATCTCATGGCGACATGGCGGGTACGATTGTCGCAACCCAGTGCTGGGCACGCCACAATTGCGGCGGTAAGTCCCGTCTTTGAGGAGTGGATAGAGAGGCGCCACGGCGTCCTCACCTTCCGCCTGACGCAGGTTCTCACCGGGCATGGTTGCTTCGGTGGGTTCCTGTTCAGGATAAAGCGGGAGGATACGTCCGGGTGTTTCCATTGCGAGGATCGTCTGGAGGACACGGTGGAGCATACGGTGGAGGTGTGCCCTGCCTGGGCGGAGCACCGCCGTGTCCTCGTGGAGGCGATCGGCGGCGGCGACCTCTCGCGTCCGGCCCTGGTGCGAGCCATGGTACGGAGCGAGAGGGAATGGGAAGCCGTCACCTCCTTCTGCGAAGCACTAATGCTCGCGAAGGAGGAGGCGGGGCGCGTGAGGGAGTGGCAGTCTCTGCGCCCTCACGTCCCTAGCCGCTGCAGGAGGAGACGCCCCGGGCGTCGGGAGTCGATTGCGGACTCCCGGCCACCGTAGGCGCGAGCTTGCGGGTGGCGAGCAATGGGTAGCTCGCCGCCTGGTAAGGACCAAGCTCGGGTCGACGGCGCGCAGTGTTCCACGCGCGCCTCAAAGAGATGTCAGCAGCAGTGTAGTTTAATTGCTGACAAAGTTTCGTACAATTACTTTTAATCTACAATTCTTACGCATTTTTAAAAGCGTAACACAAAGCCATATACAATAACAGCCGCACACATCAATCGATCAGGTTAAGCAACGCGTGCCACGGTTGGTTTGTGGATGGGTGACCATTATATATCGAGAACCCTCCGTAACCAGGAACGAACGCTTAGTTGGTGGTCCCGGTTGTCATTTGTGGATCTTTTGACAGTCGTTACGGGTCGTAGAATTTTGACACTACCCAGTAACTGGGTTGTGGAGGTCAGATAGGTAGTCGCTCCATGTAAAATACTGGTACTCAGCTGCATCCTGATAGACTGGCAGACGACCACAACATTTTTAGGAAAAAGTAGGCTGAGATAACAAAGCTACATGTATAAATTTCTAGAGATTTCGGTTACAAATGTGTGGCTTATAATTTTGGAACGAAGTTCCTTATCGCGCGTTGCGAAAGGAGCTAGACGAAAAAAATTAAGACCAAAAGTGGTAACGACACTTTTTGCTATAGTTGTAAGCCGTGCGGCGTGCGCGTGTTTCTCTGTCTGTCTCTCTCTTTCTCTCTCATAGAAAGCAAGCCAGTTATTTTCGTTTCGTCTTTCTATTTCGCATTGAACAGTGTGGTGTCGCGACGATTATTATTTTTGTTGAGCGTATACAGGTTTTTTTTATTATAACTTGAAAACTAAAATTACAATTCCTTCACTAATTAATCGAAAGGAACTTCGTTCCATCCGGGTGACCCTTGACACCTCTCAAGTTTTGTGGAATTGTGGACTTGTAAAATTTTCAGGGAATTGATTTTTGTGGTATAGATTGAGTCTGGATTTGTACCTGGTTGGTGGCAATAGGCTCGCCTCCAATTGGGACTTAAACATAACTGGCGAAATGTGGATGAGTACTACGGAAAATAATTTTAAATAATCTAATGTTGGGGGTACTATTGAAAATAATATTTCTAGAGGAGAACAATATTGGAATCAAAGAAGATTGACGTGATTGTGTTAGTCGGGCCGTAATGTAGCGGTAAGTGTTTTATTAAATTTGAAATTAATTGTGAATATAATTTATTTTCTCTTTTTTGCCTATGGTCCTGCTCTTGACCTCGGTCACGTCTGATGGAAAGCGATGGATGAGGTCTGTGATGGAACGAGTGTGTCCAGAAGATGCCTGGGCACTCTTACTTCGAAGGCAGGTAGGTTAAATGTGAATTAATGTCATCACCACAAAATAATTGTATCAACATTAAAAGCAACAGTTGAAAAGTGCTGAATGATATTTTTTACCACCTAGTAAAATTTAGTTTTTGTGCATTTGCCACTTTGAAAAACGAGTGCGAGCTCGTCAAATGGATGTGCGAATAACACTTGTGCGACAAAACTGTACTGCAACTCCCCATAGTTGGAACGCACGCTCGTGCGACACACTAAATCTAGTCGTTTCTGGCACTCGCCGGCCGCTTCCGCGGTACCGCTCGCTTCGCTCGCTCAGCTCGTGCGTCGGAGGTCACAGTTTTGACCCAACCTAACCGTGTGTACTTCGTGAGCTCGAGAGTTTCGCACAAGCGTGCATTCGAACTATGGTGAGTCGCAGTACAGTTTTGTCGCACAAGTGCTGTTCGCACATCCATTTGACGAGCTCACGTAGTACCCCCTTGAAAAACATATGTTTTTAAAATGTTTCCTTTTTTTTGTTTTAAGGAATATGGTCAGACTAAAAATAAGGAGAGAACTGTAGTGGGCCAGTGGTAATGGACTGGCCATTACAGTGGTCAGTGATGGACGTAGTCTGCCGTGACTTCCATGGCGGGATTGTAAATATAACATTGTGTTTTTGTCGACATGCTGGAATGAACTCCGTTGGCTTCTCAATGCTCGACACAATACAGAGAATTGAAAATTCCAAACGTCTCACCGCTCTTGTCGGATTGCCGTCCCATCCGACAGACAAGAGTGAGTGCTGCTGTGTCTGCGCACACACGCCTGCACTATAATAATTATGTCCCGCGTCGAAGGCTAGTTGAGATTGGCCGCCATAGCTGAAATACGGTCTGGAGGAGTATAAACTATATCATATTTTATTTCTGTATCTGTCCGTGGCATCACAGCGGGCCCTTTCAAAATACTAAGATACCCCCTATCCTGTTCCCTTTTGGACTTGTACAGGACTTACTTTTTTATTTTAATTTCACTGTTTTTTTATCAAGTATTTTGTGTCTGTGATATTCCTGTGATGCTCACAATAAATACTTTTTGTTTGTTACTTTCTTTCTTTTGGGAATGTTATGAAGATTATTGAGCTGGTTGTTTTTTTTTTTTTGTTGTGTATAAAATAAAATTCAGGCATAACAAACATAACATATTCGAAAAATAAAATAAATGCAAAATCATTAAGTTTTTATTTTTATTTGTCTTTTCTGTGTATTTTTTTTTTCGTTTAATGTATACATAAGAGAACGTTACGCGTTGTACGCCTTGTATACTGTAGGTTTGTTGACCATTTTCTGTTTTTTTTTTTTTGTGTACCAGCAGTGGTATTTATATATTACATAATTTGACAATATAACGCAATTAACGTATGTACAGACTTCAATGGCGTTACGTTGTTGAGTAGACGAAACTTTCAAACCTTTGTTTGAAGTAATGGATTAGCAAATATTATACAAGCCAATTATTTAAGAGTAACCGTGCAGTTTCTTGCTGACTCTTCTCCATAGGAATCAACAATTTGGTACCGTGCACCTAGCTAGCTTCTGACGTTTTATAAGTGCTCGTGTAGAGTTATCTATAAAATTGAAGTACTCGTATCTGTTTGCAATGTCAAAATAACAGCTTTGTATAAAATGCTATTTAATATGCCATTTTTTTTGTCTGTCTGTCTGCCTGTTTGTTCCGGGTAACCTCCGAAACGGCTGGATTAATTTTGACGGGACGTTCATTGGCAGAGGGCTGATGTTATAAGGAATAACATAGGTATTTTTTGTCCCATTACCACTTTCCAGCGTCTCAAAGAAAATATTTTGACTTTGATTAATAATAATCATCTTTGTTGCAGCTCTAGCCGGCCAGTCCAATCAGATAGACAAAGTGCGCGCCCTTTTTAACGCTGTTAAGGCACCAAACAACGTTACCTTGGATGAGTTCAAGGGGGTCATAGGCAAAGCAGCTACCGAGTTCAAGACGTCTTCGGATGATATTACAAAGAAGCTGGCGACCACTGGCCCCAAGTTGGCGGAAGGCGCTGTGAGTGGCGCCACTGGTACGGCCGCTTCTACCGCAACTTCTGCCGCTGCTAACGCTTCTTCTGCCGCTGCTAACGCCTCTTGTGCCGCCAAAAATCTCGTTCCAAAGTTTTAACAAATAAATTAATTTACGTCATTTAAATATTTCTGGAATTTTTATGTGGTTTTTTTTTCTTTCTTCCTTTTTTGTCTGCCTCGTTGGCTCGTGTAGCATGACCACCATAAAAACGCGGTTTGTGGGAAATCATCAAATGACGTGGGGGTTTGTAGCGCGCCTTCTTCTGCCGAGCTAAAGTACTAGGAAGGGGTGGCAGGGGTGGTGGGGGGGGGGCGTTTTGGGGGACTGTCTTAGTAACTTTGATGTTCAAAAAGTGCTGACTCTCAGCCTAGTTTGAATGAATGACTTTTGATTTTGATTTTGTGCGTGGGAGGGCGTGTCAGACTGTAACTGACTAAAACCCACCCGTGTTCCTTCAGTTGCCTATGTCAGGGCCACGGTAACTCTTTCGAACAAATCTCGCAACCCTGGCCGGCCCATAACTCCCCTTATACCCTGGTAATAAAATGAGACCATGTAAAATGATACGACTGGCGTATGTTTTGTTTTTTTGTTTTAATTTTTCATACAAAACAATTCGACGTCACGGTTATTCACATAAAACACTTTATATGAAATATAACATCGCATTTTCTTCCCAGAGGGCTAGCCTATTTTTAGGTCAAAGAATCAGCATTGCCATCCAACGTGGCAACGCTGCCAGCCTTCTGGGCACTTTTCCCACCGACAGCGATGCGGACGAATTCTTTGATGCCCAGTGAACTCTACTCTTTTTTACCTTTTGTTCCGTCCCGTTTGAATTGTTTACTCTATGCGCCTACGTTTCTAGACGTGAACAGAGTGACAACTGTCACTTGTTAGTTTGACTTTGACACTTTGGTTTGGTCTTGGAAAAAGGGAGCATCGTCGCCGTTTGGATTTCGCGACCTGTTGTAAATTAATCCCTTTAAATCGATCCGTTTGTGGACAATTTGTCGTGATCCAATTGTTTGTTTGTGTAACCAACCCCTTTTGACGATATAGTACGGGTTCAGTTTGTTTGATTGGAATAGTTTGATTGCTGTGAAAGCCTCCAGCCTTATGGGGCGGCCTTGTATCCTGAGAATACCTACTTACAGCGTCACTACACAATACAATATACACTCATTTACATACATAAATCCAGGTAGGCTCCAGAAGCAGGTTTCTACCATCAGGTGAGTCTTTTGAATATTGTATTGATCAGCTCCGCGCACGGCGGACAGTTCGCTACCGCCACTCTTGACCCAGAGCCCACCATCGCGCTTCCACATAATAATTAAATCCTATGGTGAGGCCCTGGCCTGGCGTCGAACATTCTTGGTAGCAGAGCGTGGTTGTAAGATATACAACCACCAAATTGGTAATTTACAGTGAGCTAATTACTTGGCAGTCTCTATAAGGAAATAGTAATTCACTGTACATATTTGTTAACTATGATTGTTTGCTTAATTGAATTTTTTTTTTAAATAGTTGAGACGGGTTAACTAATTTTACCAAAGTCAGCCGGGTTACATATGCTAATAGAGTTAATTGGATTGGGCTATGTTACAACCCCTTGTGGTTCTGACCTGTTGTTTATTGGATGTCTGGAAGACATTAAAATATAGGAGTTTTGTACCATTGACATGGTTGTTTGTGAAAATTAACATTTGAAATTGGCATTTTTTGGAATTGGATTCGAATTTGAATTTTTGAATTGAATTTGAAATTGAATTTTTGAACGTTGACATTGGTTTTAAATTGAAATGAAAGTTTGTTGTTGTCTATTGAATTGAAACCAATATTTTGTTATTACTTGAGTTGTTGACTGGCAGTTGAGCAGTTTATTGTTTGAACTTTGTTATTAAATATTTTTTTTTTGCTTTGTTTATTTGAATTGTTTGTGCAATGGCATACAAAGCGGTGAGAGAGGCAATCAGTGGATTGACCACACAGCTACGGTGGTTCACTTCAGCTGCAGCGACCGCTGAGCACCCGGATCTTGAAGTGGTCACGCTTGCTCGGTTCGAGCAGTTGAACGTGAGACTCGGCAACGTTGATGCTCTGCTTACCCGCTACAACGAGTTCATTTGTGAAGTGGATCTGGAAGTGCTGGACCAGGCAGCACGTGATAAGGTCCTTGCTGACTACGACCAGATCTTGGACCTGGGGGATGTCATTGGTCAACGTGCTCGGGAAATATTGGAGAGCCGGACACCACTCCAGGTCAAACCGGAGACCTCGGTTGTTTCAGGTCCCGGACTATTGAGTAGACTGCCTACTTTGTAACTGCCACACTTTGACGGTCGCTTGGACCATTGGTTGGGTTTCCAAAACCTTTCCTCAGACCCGCCCAAAAGTTGGCCTATTTGTTGTCTGTCCTGGAAGGTGAGGCCCGAGACTTGGTACAGCATTTGTCGGTGACTGATTCAGCCTACTCTACCGCTTCGGAACTACTCACCCGGCGGTACCAAAACAAACGTTGTTTGGCTGACGTGCATATTAAATTGATTTTGGGGTTACCGGTCATTACTAGTTTGCCAGCATTGCGTACTGACCTGTTGAACCCGTTGGTGGCAGTGACCAACGCTTTAAAGCGATTGGAGTTGCCGGTGGACCATTGGTCTTACCTTTTGGTACATGTTGTGCTGCAACGGCTTCCTGCCGATTTGAGGGATCGTTTCGAGCAAAAGTATGGTGGGGATAGTGTCACACATCTCCCCCATTTGGTGACCTCATCAAATTTTTGGAGGATGAGTGTCGGTTTGTGGATAACTCTAGCGTTGCCACCGAGTCGCGCCAGCCGTCTTCCCGGCCACGAGACCAGGGAAGGACTGGGGCTCGCGGGCCTGTTGATAGTCGCCCCGCCACTCGTTTTACTGGCACCCAGAGTCATCCTGTTTGTGAGTTTTGTAGGGACACGGGGCATGGCATGGCAACTTGCGCGGCCTTTTTGAAATTGCACGTGAGTGCCCGCCGCCGAATTGCCAATGCACGCCGCCTGTGCTTCTCTTGTTTGGGGGCTCACTTCCATCGGGACTGCCCTAACCCCCGCCCTTGTAGAATTTGTAGGGGGTCCCATTTGGACATTTTGTGCGCTAACGCGAACCACGCTGGCAGACCAGCCTCTGATGGAGGTTCGCGTGTTGGGGGTTACCATGGAGTAGGTCACCGGGCTTCTGGCTCGCCGTCTCAGAACCGGGGAGAGGCCCGCAATTTTGAGCGCCGCACTCCACCCCCCGCGCAAGTTGATCGGGAGCCGCGCGACCGCCCTTTGGTCTCCCCGCGTAAAGGCGATTACGCAGTTGTTGCTAGGCAGCGCTGGCCAGACCAGCACCGCCTTCCCTCCCCTCCATTGGCGGAACGTCCCCGGTTGGAGCCACGCCCCCCGCCATTCAGGCATCCGGTGGGATATGCCCTTCCAGCGATGGCGCGTGGCTCGGGACACCGCGCGTACGAGGAATTTGACCTCCATCCTCGTCGGGAAAGACTTAAGCCTGGGTGCGGCGATCGGTCGCCGCCCAGGCATTGTTAGGAACATGGCGCCTGCCCCGCTAAGGTACCCCCTCAGATCGATACGGTTTTGTTGCCAACGGCATCGGTCAGGGTCTGGGGGCCCACGGGGGACTCTGTTGTGGTCCGTGCCATTTTGGACACGGGAGCCCATGGTTGCCTTTTGTCTATTGTTTTGTTGTTTTGTTTGTGTATTGTTTTGGGCGAAATGTTTTCTTTAGCGCCTTTGGACTGCGGAACTTGGTTGGGACGAGCCACTTCGGGAAACCCTGTTGGAAGATTGGCTCCAATTTGTATCCGCACTCCCCGCAGTCAACGAGGTCGTGTTACCCCGCGCTATCCTCTCCCCTGGGAGCTACACTGCTGCCCTTCATGGGTTTTGTGATGCGTCTTCGCACGGTTATGCAGCTGTTGTTTATCTGCGCACCGTCAGTGCGACAGGCAAGGTGAAGTTGTCACTGGTCATGGCCAAGAGCAAGGTGGCCCCCTTCCGGATGGCACTGACTATCCCTAAGTTAGAATTGTCAGGGGCGGCGCTTCTTGTGCGTCTGTTGAACCACGTTGCTCACACTTTGGGTGGAACTGTGGACATTCGGGCTTCTTACGCCTGGACGGACAGTCAAATTGTTTTGTGTTGGTTGAAGACGTCCGTCCACTCTTTGGAGGTCTTTGTTGCGAACCGAGTGTCCCAGATACAAAATTCTGAAACGCCTTTGATTTGGAGGATGTCGGGTCCTTTGCCCGGGCTCAAGGTGCTCGCTGTTGGAACGAAGGACCCTCCGTTTGACCCTGATTTTTGTTGAGTCGATACGGCTCCTTCGACAAATTGTTGAATTGTTCTTTGTTGTTGTTGAATTGTTGGTGACTGATCGTCACATTAAGAACTCGCATGCCGGTTGCAATGCGCTGTTGGCCATTCTGCAGCGAGAGTTTTGGATATTGTCGGGAACCGTTAGTAAGTTGAACCCCTTTTTGGACGATACGGGTCTTTTGCGTGTTGGAGGACGGTTGAGGCACTCTAGCCTTCCTTATGGGGCCTGTCACCCGCTTTTGTTGCCTAAGGAGGGCCATTCGGTTAAATTGTTGTTGTTGTTGTTTGGTTGTTTTTGTTGTTTGTTATTGTTTTGACCCGCCAGCCTGCCCCCATTGGGGGGTGTTTTTGAGGCCGCAGTGAAAGCGGCAAGGGGACTGGCGCAAATTGTTGGGAGACACCGTTCTCACCTTTAAGGAGTTAGCTACGGTATTTTGCCGCATTGAAGCTGTATTGAACTCGCGTCCATTGTGCCCGCTGTCTTCGGACCCGAACGACTTGGAGGCCCTAACCCCGGGCCATTTTTTTTTTATTGGACAGCCACTTGTCGCCCTGCCCGAGTACCCTTTTGTCGATGTGAGCCAAAATCGGCTATTGTGGTTTCAGTTGGTGCAGCAGCTCGCTCAGAGTTTTTGGAAGCGTTGGAGCTTAGAGTATTTGCACATCCTCCAGCAGCGCGTCAAGTGGACTGATAAGTCGCAACCTTGTCAAGATTGCCAATTGATTAGCAGACGGGAAGGCCCGTCCGGGGGGGTAGATGTTCCGTCCCGTTTGAATTGTTTACTCTATGCGCCTACGTTTCTAGACGTGAACAGAGTGACAACTGTCACTTGTCAGTTTGACTTTGACACTTTGGATTTCACGACCTGTTGTAAATTAATCCCTTTAAATCGATCCGTTTGTGGACAATTTGTCGTGATCCAATTGTTTGTTTGTGTAACCAACCCCTTTTGACGATATAGTACGGGTTCAGTTTGTTTGATTGGAATAGTTTGATGTGTTAGTGATACCATTGGAGACCGCATGCTGTGAAAGCCTCCAGCCTTATGGGGCGGCCTTGTATCCTGAGAATACCTACTTACAGCGTCACTACACAATACAATATACACTCATTTACATACATAAATCCAGGTAGGCTCCAGAAGCAGGTTTCTACCATCAGGTGAGTCTTTTGAATATTGTATTGATCAGCTCCGCGCACGGCGGACAGTTCGCTACCGCCACTCTTGATCCAGGGCCCACCATCGCGCTTCCACATAATAATTAAATCCTATGGTGAGGCCCTGGCCTGGCGTCGAACACCTTTATTTAATTGTATATTACTATATATATTTATTTAAGAGTTTATTCTTAGCTTTAAATTAGAATTATTTTTTCAAATTAAAAGATTTACTCGTACTTACCAATGAAACTTACATCCGTATTCAAGACAAAGAAAATACATTACCTAGTAAAAAAAAAACATATGTCAGTTGATTCTTTGACATGGTCTCAATAATATCCTAGAGTGTATCAATAGGAAACACGTTGTATAGCCATAAAAACATTAAACACTAAGCATTAAACATAATTATAATAATATCTTAGAACAAATAACACACCGTTATCTGATCCCAAACTAGGCAGAGCCTGTACTATGGCAACCAGACAACTGATAAACATACTTAGTAATACACCCAGACACAGAACAAATGATTGTGCTCATTACACAAAGATTTGTTCTGGGTGGGAATCGAAGCCACGACCTCCGTCTTAGCAGTCTGGGTAACTAACCACTAGACTAATAGGCCAGTCAAAATATTGTACTATTTTTTTTTAATTATACGTTTTTCTTATCATAAGATGTCGCAAGCATTAGCTTCTCAGTAGCAGCTCGGAGTCTGGATTTGTGTCCGGTTGATGGCAATAGACTCGCCCTCTATTACATCATAACTGGCGAAATGTGAGTGTAATACTATAGTTATACTTCTGCAACTGCTTATTCTTTAGAGTCGTGATGTTATCATTTCAGCCGAAAGACGTCCACTGCTGGACATAGGCTTCCCCCAATTTGGGAGTGTTTGCCATAATCGCCACACTTGGCAGGCGGGTTGGCGATCGCAGTATAATGGTAAAAATGCATAGAGAACGCTGCTGCCCATTCTCTAGTAAGTCCCTCAGTCGCATCTCACGACACCCACGGGAAGAATTGGGATAGTGCTATTCTGTACGTCCGGCACCACACGTCATGTTATGTATCAAATAAAAATCTGTTATAATGTTCATAATAATTATATTTACATACTTGACTAGAAGTACAATTCTAATATACAAACACAAATAATAATTAAGTATTAACTATTTATTTAATAACAATTGGTTTAATAATACTGATTATTTAACAATATTTTTGGCTACACACATCTTAAAAAATCTTACTATAAAATTCAATTACTTTAACTGAATTTTATAGTAGGATTAATTTATATAGTAGGATTATGTAGATTATATAGTAGGAAACGCAATACCCTGAAAATTCTATGCACTTAGAACCTTCTGAAATTACTGAAAATTCTGAACCTTCTGAAGATTTCGAAACTTCTGAACATTCAGAACCTTCTGAAGAAATTGAAACTTCTGAACCTTTTGAAGAATTTGAAACTTCTGAACCTTCTGAAGAATTTGCAACTTCTGAATCTTCTGTAGAATTTGAAACTTCTGAACCTTCTGAAGAATTTGACACTTCTGAACATTCTAAAGAATTTGAAACTTCTTAACAGTTTGATCATTCTGAACACTGTGAAAACTCTGAACACTGAATACATTTGTGTAAAATCTTCTCGAGTTTAGGTTCCAAGGTAGTCCGCGAATTTCCAAATCACTTACGTTTTTTTTTAAAAAAAAAATGATATTCGCGGACGAAAAAAGGATGATGATAATTATAATCATTAAAATCATCAATACAACCCTCTAATTACATTTAATTCTATTGAATGATTTTTTAATAAAATTGTTATTCAAAGAAGAGGTTTGTATTCATGATTTTGTTATTAGTTCTAAGATGTGTGTAACCGTATTTAGTAACATTTGTAGTATCATGATGAGACACTCAAAATTCTACTTTCTCTTAACGGTTGCGTCAGACTTGCCTGCGAAATTCGAAAGAGTTACCGTGGCCCTGGCATATAGGCAACTGAAGGAACACGGGTGGGTTTAAGTCAGTAAAAGTCTGACACGTCCTTTCACTCCACTCAGAGCGGGAAACGTCATTGATGACTTCCCACAAAAAAAGGAGAAAAAAGGCTTGTGTCAGTCTGAATGATGTACAAAATATGATTCGAGTTTTGGGACCTAAATGGGAATTATTAGAGCTTTGATCAAAAATATGTCTTTCATATATTGAGTGTTCACAATGTAAGCAGAATTCCAAGTGTATCAACATGATTTAAGTAAATTTAGTAAGTATAAAAATATACAAAATTATCTAACTTATAGGAACATAGGTGCAAATGTTATAGTACTAACAATTTTTATAAAACGCTACTTCCTGCACCAGAATTGCTTAACACACTATCAGAATCTGAATCACTTTTGAAACTTATTGCTAATCCATGCATCCATATTTGAAAATGCTGTTTGCTTAGCAACGTAAACAAAGCCATGAATGTTGTGGAACTATGAAAATGAAAGCGATTCCTACTTATATTGTTTTACGCAATCACCCCTCTGACCTCTGATGTGATTATTATTGCATATTAGACATGGGTAGTTCGCGAACGATTGAAGGAAATGAAGTACTTCATTTCACAAAATAAACTTATCTTTCCTTCAGTGGTCATTCAAATGTGTCTCTACTTCATTTAGTTCAGTCTTTCTTTTCGCTCGCACCAACTCAGCATTAATTTCGCTCGCATGCATGGACAAAAAGGAATCAATCTATCAGTAAAAAAACAGAAAACATACTACTTAATATATAATTAGGTACTTAGGTAGTTTTGCTTACTTCTGAAATTGTTAGAATATTAATATTTTTTTAAGTCGGTGTCATATTTCATGGTTGACAGTCCTAAGCCTGTATAGTATGAAGGAAAATCGAGATACGTATAAAAGTGAACTAAGTGAAGTGCATCATTCATCGTAACGTATCACACTACGCGAGCTTGATATCTCATTGATTCGTTCTGATTTGCTGAACTAAATTAAGTACTGAACTAAATGAGTGTACTACTTCATTGAGCCAAAAGATATACTTCATTCATTTCTTTTCACTGACACATTTTGCGCATGTCTATTGCATATCTAAAGAATGAATGACAATAATGAGCTCAAAAAAGTAGTTTAATCTTTTTTATCTATGGTTTTCGAGACAGATAGTGTTGTCAAAATGAAATGCCAAGATGGCGCCTGCAAAAGTTTCTTCATACGTATGTTTATATGTAAAGGAAACTTTTGAACATAATTTCAACCCCCTTTAAAACGATGGATTAACTCAAAATTTGGCATACTTATCAAGGACCGATGACAATAAAACTGTCTTCGAAAATTACGCTGACATACGTCACAAACTACGCTGACATACGCCTCAAAATTCGAAACACCCGAAAAATAGAAAATAAATAATAGTTAAAAAAAAACTAAATAAAGCGTGGGGTGCTTGATATCAATTAAAAAATACCTCAAAACGCCATGCTTTTTCCGTTATTTTCTATTTTTTAGTTTGGTTTTCTATGGAAGTGTGTTTTATAGTATTTTTAAACTATTTTTTTTTGTTGTTTACATCATCATATTTTTAAATATCCGAACCCGTTGTGGTTGCTTGAATTTAACTTTGAAGTCGTTGGTCTTCGGAGTTTAATCCAAGCTTATGAAAAAAGCTATGAGAACATGACATAAGAGTAACAAAAACAACTTAAGTTACGCAATTTCTCAAAAGACTTTTCGTATTTCGACACACAACCTTGTGATCATTGCCAAATCGTTCTATCAGATGACATTGTCAATGTTGCAAGACTTAAAAAACGTGTTTTCGCAAACTGTTTAAGAATTTAAGATGTCCAAAGTGTGTCAAGGTTATGCTTAAGAATAACCAAAAGATATCTTCAAAGAATCATGTTTAGTAAGTGAGGTTAAGATACACTTGCCGCGGCCAATTCTAGGATGGGTGACCATACATTACTTAAGCACGTTAAACCGTTGGGTCCAGTTGTCATTTTTAGATATTTGACAGTCAATACAGGAAGTCAGAAGCGGCAAAAGTCTGACAAACAGTCTTACTAAAAGGTATTGTTTTACCCAGTAACTGGGTTGTGGAGGTCAGATAGGCAGTCGCTCCATGTAAAATACTGGTATTCAGCTGCATCTGGTTAGACTAGAAGCTGACCCCAACATAATTGGGAAAAGGCAGGCAGATGATGATGAGCCGGGAACGAATTTTTCTTCCGTAAGAACTATATGTCTCAGTCAGGAAGATGGTTAACTGTTCATGGTGTGCTCCATATCGTAATCAGCATATAATGTTCCCACTGCTGGGAAACAAGCCTCCTCTCAGTGACATAGAGTGGGCTATCCACCACGCGGGCCCAGCGCGGGTTGGTAGATGTCACATGTCTTCGAATTTTTCGTTCTAGAACATGCCGGTTTCCTCACGATGTTTTCCTTCACCGTTTTGGGAGCAGTGGTGATGAAATTATTTACACGAAATAAAGTGCCTGCCTGGGTTCGACACCACTGTTCTGATGGGTAAGTATCACCAATTCCCCACTCGTAGATGTTATTTTAATTAATGTACTATGTGATTAGTCTTTCTAGTATCTTGATAGCCTCTAAGCTTTTAAATATGTCTCGAAGTCAGTGTGAAGACATTTTTTCAAGTAAATCTTGCAGTGCTAACGCTTTTGCTAATCTTCTTCTGAAATCCTGTAACAAATGAAAATGTTGTGTTACATAAATATCTAAGTACAACCAACACATCGTTATCTGATCCCAAACTAGGCAGAGCTTGTACTACGGTAACCAGACAACTGATAAATCTATACTATAATAATATTCTAAAGCTGAAGAATTTGTTTGTTTGTTTGTTTATTTGTTTGTTTGATTGAACGCGCTAATCTCAGGAACTACTGGTCCGAAGTGAGAAATTCTTTTTGTGTTGGGTAGCCTATTTATCGAGAAAGGCTATATAACATCACGCTACACCCAAAAGGAGCGGAGCAGTAATGAAAAATGTTGAAAAACGGGGAAAATTGCACGGGTAGGCGATTCGACGCAACGGGAAGGGTCGGGGGAACAAGAAATTTAACGCGGACGAAGTCGCGGGCAGAAGCTAGTTATATTTATACTAGCTTCTGCCCGCGACTTCGTCCGCGTCAAATTTTTGCTCCCTTGACCCTTCCCGTCGCATCGATTTGCCTGCTAGTTGTCGTTCATTTTTCGTTGCTGCTCGCTCCTTTTGAGTTATAGTGAGTCAACCTTAAAAGATAGACATATGTTCTCGCGGACTTTTTTTTAGAACTTTTTAAGAGGAACAATTCCGTCATACATTATTTTTGCGTTACTTTAACCGTTTACGCAGCGCACGCAACGGAAACTCTTAAAAGGAATAAATTTTCCCCGTTTTTGCAACATTTTTCATTACTGCTCCGCTCCTCTTAGTTGTAGCGTGATGTTATATAGCCTATAGCCTCCCACGATAAATAGGCTACCCAACACAAAAAGAATTTTTCAATTCGGACCCGTAGTTCCTGAGATTAGCGCGTTCAATCAAACAAACAAACAAACAAACAAACTCTTCAGCTTTATAATATTAGTATAGATATTTCTAAACACACAGAACAAATGATTGTGCTCATTACACAAAGATTTGTCCTGGGTGGGAATCGAACCCATGACCTCCATTTTAGCAGTCAGGTAAAGACATGATTTAGGTAAGCCTCCCCCAATTTGGGAGGGTTTGCCATAATCGCCACGCTTGGCAGGCGGGTTGGCGATCGCAGTATGGTGGTAAAATACATAGAGAACGCTACTGTCCATTCTCTAGTAAGTCCCTTAATCGTTTTTGGCGACACCCACGGGAAGAAATGGTGCTATTCTTTACGTACTGCACCACCCGGAACCAGATACACAGTCGTTATTTTCGTCAACTATAAAAGCATCTACCAACCTGATGTAAAGCATGACCACTATGAGGCACTCTGGAGGCAAACATGTCTTTGGACATGAGGCATAGCGCCTTCCCGTTCATCGGGAACCTTTCGGGTAGACCTCCACGTCGAGCCACCCAGGTACCCACCTCAGCGCGACCCCAGGATCGTGGATCTGTGGAAAGAAAGAAAAATAATTGGTTATAATCACACTTATAAACTTCCAAGCAAGATTTGAGTACAGGGGACGCTAGGAGGACACATAGTGACCTTATTGGTGATGTTCTTCAGTAAGGTCAGGTGCGTAGTACTCGCAACCGGCGTGTGTGTATGACCAGATGTATGAACGTAAATGGAGCAAAAAGAGTATGTAGATCGTAGCAGGTGGCGTTTTGTAGTTTCTACCTTCCAACATGGCAGAAAGGTTTAAGTATTGTATTGTAGTAAAAATATTATAATGAATGCCTCGTGAAATATGTGGTGTGTTAATATGAATGATCGGCTGAGGAATAATGTGATAAGGCATTGACAAATACGTGCACTGACTGGACAGGCCCACTCAATCTGTGTGGTGCTTTCTTCAAAAGACCATTTCAGACATCCATCTACATCAGCCTTTCCCAAAGTGAGCGATAACGCCCAAAGGAGGGTGGTAAGAGACCCAGAAAAAAATGGGGGCGTTGTGTAGAGGCTTCGGGGGACGATTATTATTAAAATGGGGGTGCTAAAAATTAAATTATTCTCAAAGTGGGCAGTAGACAAAATAAATTTGGGACCCCTGATCTACATGGTCTTCACATAATGTGACCAGGATTACCTATGTCTGGACTTTAAAAGAGACTGTGACCTCTGAGTTTGTTTCGGCCTTTCTTCTCAGAGTAGTCAGATAGGAGAATTTCCTACCCTTACCCTATTTCTTAACCTTATTTAGTTTTGAAAATATGATTGACGTGTAGTGTTTGTACAAACCTACTTACAAATATGCTTAGATGGTTTGGTCATGTTGAGAGGGTGAATGAAAGGCGACTAACAAATTTATGATATACTACGCCTAATCATATTGGAAGACCAAATAACCGATGAATTGACTGTGTGAAAGATGATATACATAGCTAGAATGGGAGTGACTACTGAGATGACGACTAATAAAGAAGTGTGGAAGAAAAATACATGTTGCGCTGATCACTAATAAATTAGTACAAGAACAGGAGAAAGATACTAAAGTATGGAGTCAGGTCGAAAATACTTACCAAGTGGAAGGTCATCTTCTTGCAGTACCCTGAGGTCTAGGGCATCCCATTTGGCGTGTGGGGGAGGCACTCTGTCGCAGCGAGCTTGAGTAGGCATACTTGTAATTGACGACCTGAAAAAATAGAAAAAGCTTTTGTTAAGTTTAAAATTTACTTTATAGAGGTCTGTAAAACAGGGTGTATAGTTCATTTAGATCCTCTTTGGGAAGGAGAGGATCTTCCTGCTAGACGGGTGTCGTGTCTGGTGGGTGACTGCCCGAAGTTTTTTTTTTTTTGAAGGGCATCTCTCCCGCTGATTCCTTAAAAGTTAATTTAAGGCCTCCAGCCGGGGCTTAAATACTTAGAAACCAAAGCGACTAAGACCTAAGGGCAATCCCAGGTGGGGTACGGACCTCGGCTTAGGCAGTCACTGGTAGAGGGGGCAGCAAGGGACAGGCTGGATCTAGGTTATAATTATTTAGGGACTAATTTAAAACTACAGGCGCAGCATCGCGGGCTGGCTCTTGCAAGGGTCGGGAGGGACTATTTAGTCGGGGTTGTCGCGACGACGGACCCCGGCGGCGAGGTCAGTATGACGTTTTGTGAGTGTATTTTCTAATTGTACTGGTAGTCTTATTGCTCTCTCGGAGGAGGGTAGTGGGGTCATCAGGATCGGTGAGTTCTGCCCGAAAATCGATCTTGCGACGTTGTAAATGCTAGTTACGCGGTAAACTGTGCTTGTTATTGTCAAACAAAAATCTTGTGATGCAGGATTTTTGTGGGACTTTAGTGTGATGCGTATGTTGGTATAGATGCCGCTACAATTTATTCGAAACTAAGCTGAGAATCAGCACTGTTTTAACGTCAAAATGACATAAGACAGTCCCCCAATACGCCCGCCCTTCACCATATCCTAGTGCTTTAGCTGGGAAAAAGAAATGGCGCAACAAACTGTCCAGCAGCACAGATTAAGGGCTTGTTGCACTTCTTAAATTTTATTCGCCAGTTATGTTTAAGTCCTATGTAATAGGGGGCGAGCCTATTGCCATAAACCGGGCAGAAGTCCTGACTCCGGGCTGTAACTGAAAAATCCCTACTTATATTAAAAATGAGAAAGTTACTCTGTGTGTCTGTTACGCTTTTACGCATAAAACATTGAACTGATGAAATTTGGTACAAAGATAGACTAGACCTAGAGAAAGGACATAGGCTACCTTTTGTCCCGGTAGCACGTTCCCGTGGGATAAATTTCGACGCCCAAGCGAGTGAAGCCAGGGACAAAAACTAGTTCACACTGAAACCCCGACCGACCTGCGAATCAAACCCAGGATCTCATGCTCAGCAGTCGAAATTCCAACATCTATAGCGACGAAGTAGTCAACAATTATTTCTAAACGGTCACCCATCAGAAACAACCGCAGCTTAACCCACAAATCACAATCGATCCATCCGTTCTTTTATTTATTTAATTCGTAATACAACAATGACCCGCATCCTTCTAATTATATAACACACACAAAAATGTCGCCATTACAACTATTAGCGTTCGCCACATCCGTTTCCGGTAGCAAAATGCCCGCCATATCCGCCATCTTGAATAGGTTTTGTTATATTCAGTGTATTGTCGGTTATTTCCCGATTTTTGTCCTATATCCGCCTGGGATTGGCTATTATTTCGTGTATTTGACCAATTGTATGTTTAAATATATAATTTTAATTGTTGAAAACGATTTTGGTCGTACTTTTTAGGGTTCCGTTAACAAGGAACGTTTATAGTTTCACCACGTTCGTCCATTTGTCCTCGGCTTAGCTCAAAAACTCTTGGTAATATAATGGAAAGCTGTAATTTAGCATTGATATAAAATTTTTAGTCAAGCCGACCATAGCCAAACTGACCATACCAAGCATAACATAAAAATAGTCTTTATAGGGTACTCTCTCTACACTTAAAGTGGGGAAATTTTTTCCTCGTGTACCCCATGGTGTGGGACTTCGTTGGATAGGTCTTGTAAAAATATTTCGGGTCAATGAAAACTATTTTTAACTCACTTTAAAAAAAGGAGGAGGTTATCAATTCGTCTGTATTTTTTATGTTTGTTAGCTCATAACTTTTGACTGGGTTAACCGATTTGGATGATTTTTTTTATTTGAAAGCTGGTGCTTTCCGTATGGTCCTGTTTTAATTTGGTTCTATTTGGACAATAGGGTCCATGTGAAAACCATATAAGTCTTAAATTTGCATTAAGTATTTGCGCAACAAATGAACGAATAACGCGATTAGATTAGTGCGGAGTACATACCATAACTAAAAAGTTAAAAATAAAAACTTTTTACAAAAAAATAACAACCGACTTCCTTAAAAGAACACTACAAAGTCAAAAATAACTTTAATTTCGGAAGTCGGTGGCAAAAAGCCTTAAATACAGATCCTAAGACACCGACTTCCGACTTATTTTTGACTTTGTACACTACAAAGTCAGTTTTTTTTTTAAAGAAGTCGGTTGTTATTTTTTTGTAAAAAGTTTTTTCGATTAAGTGATCCGTTTGTGAAGTAAAGTTTATCCTCGGGATTTATCATTTTAGTCGAAAGACATCCACTGCTGGACATACGCCTCCTCCAAAAGCGGGGGTTGCCATAATCGCTACGCTTGGCAGGCGGGTTCGATCGCAGTATGGTGGTAAAATGCATCGAGAACGCTGCTGCCCATTCTCTAGTAAATCCCTTGGTCGCCTCTTCCACACCCACGGGAAGAAATGAGATGATGCTATTCTTTACGTCGGGCACCGCAATTTAGTACCAGCAGCCGGAACCTAGACTGTGCGCTGTCTGTCTGGCTATCAGACAGTGAGTCACACCATTGTTCTATTTGCATAGTTTGATCTATTATAAGTCGGTTAAGTCATGGAAATATTTTATTGATTCATTAATAATTTACCTACACAAAAAAAAATTGGTTGCCTGTAAAGTAGGTATACGGGCGAAAGTTTTACGTGACAACGACTTTGAGTGGTAAAATAATTTTAATGTGAATATTCATTCGTATAGTAGGAAGAAGGATGAAATAATAGTAACAATTTAAAACATTTATTTATACAAAGAATTATATTTAAAGGCGCGTGCCTTTCACTTTTTATGTCTGTCTCTCTCGCTCTTAGGCGGGCTAACCATGCCCGAGTGGAAGGGACGCGTGCCTCTCACTCGCTCTCATTGTGAGCGCATAACGTGAGCGGAGCGTAACGCAGTTTCTTGAAGTGTCACCCGGCAAACCAATTTATAAGACGTTGTCACGTCAAAATTATTCACTTCAACATCTAAATTACAAACACGTTACACGCCAAACAAACGTCAAATAAATAACCCATAAAAAATCCAAATCGGTCACCGAGTTTCGGAGACAACAACACACAAACAATTACATAATTGGTGCCCCATTAATAAAATAAAGGGCCCATTCAAAACGAGGATGCAACAAGGCAGACAAACGTAATATCTTTGCCAACGGATAATAAAAAAAAACCGACAATGCGTTCCTTTTTTGAAACGGGCGGAAGTGTCGATTTCGATTATGGCGCGTCCGTCCGTTTGGCGGGCAGACGGTGGCGCGCGCGCTTCCGCTCAATACATCGACTTTTTTTATGAAAAAAACAATTTATTTATTAAAACCCTTAATTATGTATTTATTTGACAGATGTTTAGACTCGCTGTGGGCCGTTAGATGTGTTTTTTTTTAATTGATTAGGAATCAAGCTGTGGCCGCAGCTCCAACCTAGTTCATCATGACATTTGTTTTATTTTAATCTAGTACGTACTTATTTCATTTTTGTAGATTCTTTTATATTTTACTAGCTTCTGCCCGCGACTTCGTCCGCGTCAAATTTTTGCTCCCCTGACCCTTCCCGTCGCATCGATTTGCCTGCTAGTTTTCGTCCATTTTTCGTTGCTGCTCGCTCCTTTTGAGTTATAGTGAGTCAACCTTAAAAGATAGACATATGCTCTCGCGGATTTTTTTTTAGAACTTTTTAAAAGAAACAATTCCGTCATACATTATTTTTGCGTTACTTTAACCGTTTACGCAGCGCACGCAACGGAAACTCTCAAAAGGAATAAATTTTCCCCGTTTTTGCAACATTTTTCATTACTGCTCCGCTCTTCTTAGTTGTAGCGTGATGTTATATAGCCTATATCCTCTCTCAATAAATAGGCTACCCAACACAAAAAGAATTTTTCAATTCGAACCAGTAGTTCCTGAGATTAGCGCGTTCAATCAAACAAACAAACAAACTCTTCAGCTTTATAATATTTTAAAGTATTAAAGTATAGATTAATGTGAGAACTTTGTAGGCCTTGTAGACTGTAGACCACTTTTTATTCTAAGTATCTGGTACTTGTTGACAGTCCTACACTGTCCTCCCATACCAATTAACACTGTAATTTGAAACCATTGTAAAAACCAATTATTTTTAAAAGAGTATTCGTGTAGTTTCATGCCGGCTCTTCTCCATAGGGATCACCAAACTGGAACCTAGATTCTGACGTTTCATAAGTGCCATTTATTTGATTAGATTTTTAGTTTTGTTTTATTTTTCGGGATTACCAGTTTAGCAATTTAGCGAGAAAAAACTGATAAACAGTGTAAATTCTGCTTTCATCAAAATCTCTGCAGATTCGGCAGATGTATTGATTAAACTTCCACCTGGTAGTATATATGAATCAACACACAAATAAGATTGACAGACAGACTAATCAATTTCTTCTACCTTCACAGACAGCTGTGCTGCTGGACAGTTTGTTGCGCCACTTCTTCTTTCCAGCTAAAGCACTAGGAAGTGGTGAAAGGCGGGCGTTTTTAGAGATTGTCTCATGTCACTTTGACGTTCGAAAAGGACTGATTCTCACCCTAATTTGAAACAAATTACTTTTGACTTTTTAAGATTGCAGTATGTTCGGTCTAGACGTAATTATTCAAAGTCATATTTTACAAGATTCACGGCAGACTTGGCGAAACAGATTTAAAATGAAGAGCAAGACCAAGAAAGATACAAACAATCCAAGCCAAGGTCGCAAACACCGGGGGCTGCATTTCTAGGAGTCTATTCGGCTTTTGAATGTCTAAAAAGCAGCTGGCAATAAACAGTCGAGGTGATCAATGCTTCTAATTTCTCTATACAAGAAGAGAGAGCATTTGCCCTATTTGCCATTCTCATCTCTAACATTAGGTACGGATATTCAGAAGCCAGAAAGTCTGCGTGCACTGATTGGATAGGTAAATAAAAATAAATAAATATCTTTGGACAACCAACAAATCGTTGTCTGATCCCAAACTAGGCAGAGCCTGTACTATGATAACCAGACAACTGATAAACATACTTATATATTTCTAAATACATACATATTATAGATAAATTACACCCAGGCACAGAACAAATGATTGTGCTCATCACACAAACATTTGTCCTGGGTGGGAATCGAACCCATGACCTCCGTTTTAGCAGTCAGGTAAAGACATGATTCAGGATTTAGGTAAGCCTCTCCCAATTTGGGAGGTTTTGTCATAATTGCCACGCTTGGCAGGCGGGTTGGCGATCGCAGTATGGTGATCAAATGTATAGAGAACGCTGCTGCCCATTCTCTAGTAAGTCCTTTAATCGCTTTTTGCGACACCCACGGGAAGAAATGGTGCTATTCTTTACGTACTGCGCCACCCGGAACGAGATACACAGTCGTTATTTTCGTCAACTATAAAAGGACCGACAACTATAAACGAGCTCAGTCTTAGCAGTCCGGGTCACTAACCACTAGACTAACAGGCCAGGTCCATTCAATCTGTGTGGTTCTTTCCTCAAAAGACTATTTCATGGTCTTCACATGATCTGACCAAGATTATGTCTGGACTTTAAAAGAGACTCTTGACCTCTGAGTTTGTTTCGGCCTTTCTTCTCAGAGTAGTCAGATACGAAATGCCGACCTCATCTAGTTTTAAAAATATCATTGACGTGTAAAAGTGTTTGTATAAGCCTACATACAGATATAAAATCGTAATCATTTACCAAAAGTTTTTGATATCAGAAAGGCAGTCGCTCCATGTAAAATACTGGTACTTCGCTACATCCGGTTAGACTGGAAGCTGACCCCAACATAGTTGGGAAAAGGCAGACAGATGATGTATTACGGAAAACACTCCTTATATCAAGCGCTTGAAATGACGCTACAGTGAGTCATTGTAAAACACTGGAATGACTAAGTATTGTTGTGATTACGTATTACTAATTGTTTGATAAAACAATCTCGATGTTTTGTTTCTGGTTTAAATAATATTGGTTGATCGTCATCTGTGGGTGAACGAATCAAGAATTGAAGATACAGGAGGCGGTATCCTGTCAGAGTCGCGAGATTTGTTCGAAACAGTTACCCTGGCACAGGCAACTGAAGGAACACGGGTGGATGTTAGTGAGTAAGCCTGACATGCCCTTCCGCTCCACCCAGAGCGGGAGACGTCATTTGATGATTTCCCATCCAAATAAAAGGAGGCGGTAGTATATTTATTTACAAAGCATGATACTTAATTTACTGCCTCGTTGTTCTAGAGGTCACGAGCGCTACTATTGAACATGAGATCCTGTGTTCGATTCCCAAGTCGAGGAAAGTGTTGTTGGGAATTTCTCAATCTAGATCACAAGCCCCGGCACAAGACCGGTTGATGGCAATATGCTTGCTACCTATAGGCCACAATTCCCCAGTTATGTTTAAGTCCCATGTTGTAACATGGGACTTAAACATAACTGGGGAATTGTGGGTGTACACCTCTCCCAATCCTTCGGGTAAACAAGGCGTTATGTTATGAACTTATGATAAGTACTTAATTTAAATTGGTTGATCACTTGACTTAAAGGACATATTCCTGTAATGAGTAAATTCGCATTTTGCGGTCTATCTTAGCGCATCGGTTTTAAACCAGGTTTCCTCACGATGTTTTGCCTTTACCAATGTCAGTAATGACCCAAGTCAATCTCGGAGAACTCATGGATGAATTGCAAATTATTTCCTGTGGTCCTGGACGTAAAGAATAGCACCATCCCATTTCTTCCCTTGGATTTCGTAAAAAGCGACTAAGGGACTTACTAGTGAATGGGCAGCAGCGTTCTCTATGCATTTTACTATCATACTGCGATCGCCAACCCGCCTGCCAAGCGTGGCAATTACGGCAAAGCCCTCCAAATTGGGGGAGGCTTATGTCCAGCAGTGGACGTCTTTCGGCTAAAATTATAATTATAATGAAACCCAAATTCGTTACATTCGTGAATCATATTTTGTACAACATTTTTATTCACCTTGAGCGCAATCCACAAACGTCATTTTACAAAACCAAAGGTTTACAACCTACGCGCATCACAACATCCTGAGTATCGGAAGCGCGGTATCAGCTGCTTCGTCAGCTGTTAGCGGTCGCGTCGGGTCGTGTTACTGAGCACACCGCACAACTACTTACACTTTACGCGCACATGTTTAAAACATTAAACTGTTTAACTATAATATGCGGAATGGTTTGTGAATGGGCCTTGTGGTTAAGTTACAGCCTCAAGGGTCAATCGATCAAGTTAAGCTATGGTTCGTGGATGTGGGACCATCATTACATAGCAAGATCCCTCCGTGCCTCGGAAGCCGTTGGTCCTGGCTCCTGGCTATCATTCGTAGATCTTTGGCAATCGGTACGGGTCGTCAGAAGCCCGAAAGTCTGAGTCTCAGTAACTGGGATGTGGAGCAGTGGCGTAGCGTGCCTTGGCGGGGCCCCATATAAAAAAATTGTTTGGGGGCCCTTATGAAGGGTAACGATTTCTCACAAAAGAAAAAATATGTTTGCATAAAATTAAAAGAAATATTAATTCATCGTTATTATCTATCTGTCACTTTTTCCAAATTTTTTTGCAAACAATTCAAATTAAATAACTCTCCTTGCCTTTTTTTCAGCAAAATGATTTAATTAATCATTTATAGCTGACGATGACTTTAGTTTTTCTATAGTTTCTGTCTCTATGGACGATAGTGACAGGTCTGACAGGCGTTCATGTCCCATCGAAGTTCTTAGGTAATTGTTTATCTCTTTTTGAAATTAAAAAAAAAAATTGCAAAAATACGGGGCCCGGGGGCCCCGTATAATTTATACGGCAGATACGGCGGTAGCTACGCCCCTGATGTGGAGTCGCTCTCTGTAAAATACTGGTAGTCAGCTGCATACGGTTAGACTGGAAGCTGACCCCAAAATTGAAAAAAGACAGGCAGATGATAAGCACATTTGGTGAGTTGAGGTTAACTTCCGGATTTTAGGAGAATTTGGATCCAGTAAAGAAGTGTCATATGGAATTAGTCTGTAAGGGGACATTTTTTTTCTATGAACAATCTCTGAGTTCCCTATTTTTCACGAAAACCATGATTGCCATCCGAGATCTAAAAAAAAATATGATTAAAATTGATTGAGAGTTATTTTTGTAATAGGACGGTGAATCATATAGAGTTATTAAATGCTAGGAGACCCGCCAGGTAAATCATTCAATCATTGATAGATGAACGTAATGTTTAAAAAAATGGCGGATGAAATGTCATGTATACTCAACAAACAATCCCTTCTCGAATTAAAACATCTACAGGAAATATACCATCCCATCCGTTACGCCACGCTGTTTATAAAACAGAACTATCATTATTCTACTTTCTAATCTGCAATCTTACCAAAATGGCGGCAATTTCGAGTAATTACGCCATTGTTACTTCGTCTTCCCGCTATTATTTCGCTTTCCCGCGCTTTCCGACTTCCTGTGTGAATATGTGTCAAAAACAATGGAGGGAATTGTTTTTTAACGTGAATAATGAGGCAAAGGTACAAATGTGTGTGTATGTGTATTTGTTTTTTTTTTTTTGTTGTTAGTTTCGTGGGACCCAGTCTTATTTCCATGGAACTAGTAAAGTACCTATTAGATTTTGTTTTACGGTTTTTAATCACGTGTTCTGCCTAATTATTATTTCAGACTTCAGTCAAAATAATAAAGAACGTTTTTGACTTCAAAACTAGTCAGGAATACTCGGATAAAATTGAACATAACAAGAATGGGAAGTATGACCAGCATTATGCATTCAATCGTCAGTTTTATGAGGGAAATGAGTAATTAAACCATAATAATGGATAGTGGTAGAAGTGAACACGGATGGCGAATGACGCGAACAAGAATGTGTTACGTGTGTGGTGCATTGTGCGAAAAGCGTGAACGCGTTCAACATAAGAAAGTTGGAATGGAAATGTCTTTTGAATGCATAATTTTGGGTTGGCATCGGTTCTTTAGTTATGGCGGTGGATAGATCAACGGTTATTTATAGAAATAATACGTACCATAATAAACTAGTTCGTAAGACGCAGTAAAATAATGTAGATCCCTATGTCATTTCCATAGAAAACGTAGAAAAACCTATGAATTAATAAGTTTATCGCTTTGTGTTTAACCAGACTCGATTAATCTAATGAACCCTAAGATTTGTACTAGCCCTTGAAGCTTCATGTTCTTGATGCAATAGAGACCATTGCAAACCAAGGAGAAGACCGAGGAGCGCCATAAGAGTGGAAAAAACGTGCTCTTAAGATAGGGAAGGATTGCGAACCATACCGAATGTGCATCCTAGAGTAGACATTGGACTAGTGGAGAAAAGGCAAGAGAATGATTATTGTTAAAATCAGAGGTCTACCCATGGCTCATTCACATTTCGCCAGTAATGTTTAAGTCACCCTGAATAGTGGGCGAGCCTATTGCTATCCACCGGGCACAGACTCCAGACTGCCACTAAGAAATTCCAGATAGGAAGGAAAGCCCAATAACCCAATGCCCAACTTGGGATTTGACCCCAGGACCTCGTGCTCAGCAGTAGCGTGTGCGACCACTAGACAGGCAGTCACCTCTTCAATAAACAACTAATTAATGAAGAAGAGATAGGTTTTCGCCAACTCACAAAAACAGTCATGTTTTTGTATGTTTGCAATAATCACTTTGCAACATTTCACAGCTCCTGAGAAACATTTTTACAACACTTCTCGAGGCTAAATACTTAAGAAATAATTAAATTGAAATTGCGATTCTTCTTAAGAAACTTACATTGCAAAGAACTGAAGAAATAATTGACTGGCATAGATAGTATCGCACGAGCGATTTTTTCGCACATTCTATTTCCAAAATATAACACCGGTGACTGAAAGATTGCGTGGAAATCGATTGACATGGTATCTGCGTACCATAGAATCGATTAATGGACTGGGTTAAAGGTGATATAGCTAGAAAGGTAAATGACTTCCGAGGTGACGACTAATGGAGAAGTGAGGATGAAAAAGACGTGTTGCATCGACCCCAAATAAATTGGGATTACTGTGTTTTCTTAACTCGTGCTGTGCTAAAAACCGAAAGTTGATATTGTAGAGTGCAAAATATATCGCTCGTGTATACCTGGGCTTATTGTCTGGCATAGATTGTGAATCGGTCAACTGACACTGTCATTGACTAATCTTTGTAGATTTTTATTGCGGTATCGAATTTTGCTAAATGTTACGCTCTGAATATTTGTAAGCATTTGAAATGGTGAAAGTATTATTTTACTTATAAGAAAATGTTTGGAAATAATGCTACTCTACTTACTTTATTTAATTAAATTGAGAAACAACATCGACGATCGGAATATAATTTTTGTGAAGTTCGGTAATTATTTGTTACGGTTTTTTTTAATGGTTCTTTTGTCTGATTTAAATTAATTATGTAAGGTAGGTATCAGTTTGACCTATATATAATATTTTCCCAGAAAACATTATTTAAAAATAAACAAAAAAGAATCATAAATAAAATACGCACTTGTACCTACGTGGCGTTGTTGGACACCAACAAATAAAAGGAAAAGAAAATAATCAAATAGTAGAAATTATCAAAAAAATAATACCTTTCTAGTATGAGTTATTTTAAAGTACATAACCATTTACTTAATCTACGATCACTATTTTACAAAGAAAAAGATTTTTTAACACATTGTTTGTTAAGAATAAGGTAAATATTTTAATGTATTAAATAAATAATTAAATATCATCTAACTTACCACAGACGCGTTAATAAAATAGCAGAAGCAATCCTTTCGTCACAGAAAATTGTTTTAATCACAAAATCACACTATCAATACAGTTTGACACTTATATTTCAACACAATATATTCAGTAAGATATCGTAAATGTTTACGGTTTTTTCTACAGACACCACTACTCGCGCCCAGCGTCGAACGTAGAATGATGTTCGAGCGTTCGTTCCTCAACCTTTGAATGAATGCAGATGTCTGACGCAAACATGGGACTGAACACGGTCTTTGGTTCAATATCATTCTGATAAATGTAATCTCTTTTCTATGGAGATAAGGTTAGATCTCGTTTGACAGAGATGCGTAATTATTACGTTTCTGATTCTTAGTGATATTCGCAAGCATGCGCCACTGCGGATGGATAGAAAACTCTTTCTCACTCTGGCTTACTGTACAGTTATTAGTGTGAAAGAGATATAAGGTTTTGCTTTTAAAAATCGATAATGAATTTCTCGCATCCTGCCTGTCAGCATGTGCCTCTGAAACTAATCGTTTCCGCATAATTTACGTATTCGATAACGACTTAACTCCACATTAATTTGAATAGAAAATACACTCTATGCTTTTATACTAAGGTTGGTTATGGCGTGTGATTTTTAGCAAAATACATTTAAAATGATTGAGTTAAGATAATTAGGGACGCGCGTTTCCGACGCGGACGCTATTTTCGGTTTCCCGCGCAAATATGTTTCGTTGAACACCGGATGGCGGCCGCAATTTGGAACGACCTTTTTTCATGATACTTTATGCTAATTATGTCGTCTTTTTTCATAGAGCCTTCATTAGGAATGATTATATACTTATCCAGATGGTTTTTTTCACAAAGTGATGCTGTGTGATGTTTATAATGAGTGTGTTTTATTCAAATTACGTACTTACACTTACTTATATGTCGGTTTAGAAGTTTTACTCGAGACCATTTTAAGACCAAATGAAAAATCACTACGGACATAAAAAAATCACATAACATATCGCCTATATTACTCGAAGGGATAGAGGTCTACCATAGCAAACCCAGTTTAAGTACCATGTGATCAAGGGCGACCCTATTGCCATCAACCGAGCACATATCCAGACTCCGGGCTGCTACTGAGATATTCCTGAAAAGCTTCCGCCCACGGCTGCACCCGTGTAGTATGTCGTTAAAATCCTATGTCCAAGGGTTCAAAGTATCCTCACCCCAAATTTTATCAAAATCAGCCCAGCTCTTCCGAAGATTACTACTATTTTTCCATACATGGAAAAACAAAGGAACACTTTGCCTGACTTGGAAATATAACCTTGAGCCTCATGCTCCTTAAAATCTAGTATTAAAACTCATTAAATCACGATTATGAGGAGTTTAGTGAAACTCATCCCACGGCTGGGACCGAGGCCAGAACGGGTATACCGTAAAGCCCACCAGGTGCGTTCAGAAAGGAGTGGAAGACTTCAGAATCAGAATCACAATCAGTACTTTATTTGCTATGAATGTAGGTACAGGTATAAGATGTTGTGCATAAATTAATTAGATCAGCTATCTACCTTACGGCGTGAAAATTATTAAATACGTTAAAATATTAATACAAACAAAATAATGTCAACAAAACATAAATTAAAGTGAAGTCAATTAGTACATAGGTACATATGTAAGGTATGGTTCACATTGTTTTTAAATTCTCAGCGCCATACCAGTTTCCTCACGAGTCACGATGTTTTCTTTCACAGTTTCTATTCATACTTCTTTCTTAAACTCGCTAAGGCGTAGCCAAGCTCGTGTCGACCCACAACATGTCGTAGACACCTGTCTTTTAATTGAAAAAAAAAAAAATGTACACCTTGTGAAACCCACACATACATAATATGTACCTTAGACAATCGATCAAATTACAAACACAAGATGTTTTAGACAACGGCACTTTCTATGGAGTTTTGCACGTTGAGAAATGTTATATTACTTACGGTATATTGAAAGCGAAATCCTTTGCAGTAAACAGTTATTGATGAATCTCCATTTTACAATTTATCGCAGTGGTGCACGAAGCGCTTAACAGTTTATTTTGCAATGAAAGTTTAAAAAAGTGCTTATAATAGCAAACTCAACGAATTTGCCAAGTTTGGTGATTTTTTTTCATAAGACTTGCTATTTTTTTTTCTTACTATTTTAGAATAGATGTAAAGGTCGGACCTAAACTTCACATAAACACAATAACATGAAGTCAATAAATACTTTAAATTTTCATGACAATGATAGGCGAAAAATGTTCTAAACTTTATCCACCTCCTTTACCACATGTGTTTCCCAATATCTGCAACCTGGGAATCTTCAAATCAGTTGAATGAGCTATGGCTTGGCAACCATGCACCATCGTCCACTGCATCAAATACTGCATCATAGCTTACGAATAGGTGAGATACTGGGTAAACGCGAGACTACAAAAAAATAAAAGAAACTTTCTTGGTTTCTGACTTCTTCATCATCAACCATGGTCCGACTTCACCCACTGCTGAACATAGGCCTCTCAATCATATTAAAATCAATATATGAATAAAAGTCATTTATTCAAACTAGGCTGAGAAATAGCTGTTTTTGAATGTCAAAACTACACAAGACAGTTCCCAAAATGCCCGCCCTTCACCACTTCCTAGTGCTTGAGCTGGGAAGAGGTGACGCAATAAACTCTCCAGCAGCACAGTTGTCTGTTAAGATCTCTTTTATTGTGCCAATCTTTGAGCTTCTGTGTCAGCTTCATCCAGATTCGATGGAAACAATGTCATCCGTCCATCTTCTGACTTCATCATTTCAGCCTAAAGACGTCATACGCCTCCCACAATATGGAGGGGTTTTTCATAATCGCCACGCTTGACAAGCGGGTTGGCGATCGCAGTATGGTGGTAAACTGCACAGGGAACGCTTCTGCCCATTCTCTAGTAAGTCCCTTAGTCACCTCTTATCACACCCACGGGAAGAAATGGTATAATGCTATTATTTACGTCTGACACCACACGTCTTCTGACTTAGTTGGAATTAATTACAACGACCAAATTCAGCTATATGGGAAAACCTCACGTAAAAGAAACACAGAAGAACTCAAGTCTGCCCTGGTAATCGAGAGGGCAGTAAGTCGAAGGTGGCCAACCTTAGACTTACTGCCCTCTCGATTACCAGGGCAGAATTTGTCACACAACCCATTTCTCGAAAGCATCTAAATAAAAATAATTTAAACAAAAACGAGGAAGGAAGACCTCTTCCCTCAGGAAACTATAAAAAATCCTTTTATACCGCTTATTATATAACAAAAGTCTTAACAAATATGGCCCAGCATTGTTTACAGTGGACATCCGTCTCTCAAACGGTTTCCGGACAGACAAACAGACGATCTTATAATAAAATGGTTTAACTTTTATAATGGCAGCGGCGTCCGTCCGTCTGTTAAAGATGTTAATTTTTTTTACGGTTTTTTTTTGTGAGGATGAGTTTTTACGGTTTTTTATTTGAGTTTAAATGTCGTTTTATTGTTTTGGTATTAGTAGTTTTGTGGGTTACCAGGAAGTTGGAATGCAGGTTTTACGAATACTACTTTAAAAAGGTAAAGGTGTAAAGAATACAACTGTTTTTTTTTTTGAAAGAATGAATGAATGATGAATTGATGAGGTAGGTATTCAACTAATCACAATTTTCACTTTCGTACCCCTACGCATGGTTTTTAGTTTACTACTTGAATTAACATCAAGATTTCTTTATTATATGTAAATTTAATATTCATGTATTAAACACATAAACTTTCCACAATAAATTCTCTAAATAATGGTGAATCGCATCAACATCCATGGCGTAGTTTAGGAGAATCACACCGACAGCTCATAACTTCCATGCACATATGTACTATTAGTTAATGGCACTTGTCTTTAATTAATCATAATACTAGCTTTCGCCAGCGGCTTTGCCCGCGAATTGTACAAATAAAACTTCCCCTTGAATCACTCTGTCTATTGATAAAGAACGTATTTAAATCCGTTGCGTAGTTTAAAACATCTAAGCGTACAGACGCAGGCTGCCACTTTGTTTTAAACTATGTAATAATTAAACATGTACAGAAGTCTCAAAATAAGGAAATTACTTTGTTTGTTTTTCTATAGGAATTAACACTAGTTTGAATACTAACCAAATGAACTGTAGGTACCTAAAGGAGCGAAAAAATATATTATTATTTTATATTTATAAAATCTGAATTTCCATCACACGACTCACTGTTTCTCCCAATTAAAAAAAAAAAATAAAGTTCCAAAAAAAATACATCGCCTACGTGACTTTTAAAACTGGATAAAGTTACCTCAATGACCACTGAGAAATCTACCGTCCCTTGTTGGTAAGAAAACGTGATCTTAACAAGTCAACTGAAAAAGTAACAAAAATCTTCTATACGTGACGATTCATCCCTTAATACAGGGTGTACTTAGGCAACATGGGTGCTGTAATTAGTACTTGTATACAACAGATGATTCAACACACCAGCAAAATATAATTATTGCGTCGGTTAGTTATTTGAGAGAATTTTTATTTTGTTGCTGAAAATTTAATATTTTCTGTTGCAGCATTGGATCTTATAAGGGTTTTACCTGAAATAAATGATTTATTTTTTCGTACTGAAATGGGATACCTACTCGTTCAAAACGTATGGAACAGCAGATATTATGCATGTACCCACAGACTGATTGGCTCCTTATTGTCTACTGAGTTCATGGAAACAGTTTCCTCGTCGATATCTCAACACGCTGTATTAGAACTCAGTCCTAAATAAATACAAAAATGTACGAAAACGACGTGCCACAACAATAGCTACTACTACTACCTTATTTTTACTATAATATTTGACAATAATAACGCGGCTATTGTCCGGCCGGACGTCCGGACAGGATGTCGTCCACAAACAACGTTACCGGTTTTTTTTTTCGATATAATTCGGTTTTGGACCTCACGTGTGAGTGAATGATTTGTAGTCTGTGGCTGCAGGCGATTTGGAAGATTTTGAATGAAGTTATTTTTTTTCTTTGTGATGGTTTGTTCCGGTTTGGGGTAGGTAGAGTTCTAAGTGGTGTGTTAGATTGGCCACGTAACCATGTCCGAGAATATTGTTACATTGTTTATCGCGCTTTTTAGGACTCCGTATCCAAATGGAAAAACGGAGCCCTTATAATTTCATCATGTCCGCCTGTTCGTCTATCCATCCGTTAGGATGACAGTGATCTGTTCTGACAGACATTTTTCTCAGAGACTTTTATACAATATCTTCATGAGGATTGGGAAGAAGGGCAGTTGTTTTGTGATGGTGTCAGGTAGGTAGAAGTCTCTAACTAAAACTCAAACCATTTATTTCAATTATATCATTTACAGGTAGGTACTTTTAAACAGTCAAAAAGTCGGTCAGTTAGTCAGCAAGTTGAAACTAGTTGCTCAATATAAAACCTAGATATCTATGGGAAAGAACGGGCAAGAAACTCCAAGGACACTATTAAAAAACTGGCCAAGTGCGAGTCGGACTCGCGCACCGAGGGTTCCGTACAAACCTGTAGGTATTTTCGGTTTAAAAATATATTTTTTTTTTAATTTTTATATTTCAGTTGATTGAATGTAAGGTAAATTGCGGTTTACGATTTATGACGTTTTAAAAAAAAACTACTCACTCGATCTCGTTCAAACCAATTTTCGCTGGTAGTTTACATGGTAGTGTACATCATATATTTTTTTTAGTTTTGTCATTCTCTTATTTTAGAAGTTACGGGGGGGGGGACACACATTTTACCACTTTGGAAGTGTCTCTCGCGCAAACTATTCAGTTTAGAAAAAAATGATAATAACCTCATTATCATTTTTGAAGACCTATTCATAGATACCCCACACGTATGGGTTTGATGAAAAAAAACATTTTTGAGTTTCAGTTCTATGTATGGGGAACCCCAAAATTTATTGTTTTTTTTCTATTTTAGTGTGAAAATCTTAATGCGGTTCACAGAATACATCTACTTACCAAGTTTCAACAGCGTAGCTCTTATAGTTTCGGAATAAAATGGCTGTGACATACGGACGGACGGACGGACAGACAGACAGACAGACAGACAGACATGACGAATCTATAAGGGTTCCGTTTTTTGCCATTTGGCAACGGAACCCTAAAAATCTAGGGTAGATATGTTTAAGTGGTCAGTTGGTGTGGTCACGTAGCGAAGACACTTTGCTAGACTGTTTCTAGGGTTCTGTACCCTAAGGGTTCCAAAGGAACCCTCTGTGAGCGGGCTTTATTTCTTCAACCGTAATAGTTAAACAATTGAATTTTTTGCGATTTTAGTTGCCGCTATAACAACAAGAATAAATAATGTCTTAGCACAACCAACACACTGTTATCTGATCCCAAACTAGGCAGAGCCTGTATGTACTATTACAACCAGGGGTCGTGGGGCTTTCGGGACCGGGGCCGCGGTCCCGGATTCCACCTAAAAAACAATAATTATTTTGCAGTAGTATTTTGAGACCACAAGAAAATTGAAGTTAAAATACAGTTACCAAAAAAATTACGAGAAAAAAAATTATTCATTTTCTCATACATTTTGTGTAACAGCTACAAAACGCGTTATGCCTTTGAAGTACCAGGTTGTCATAACCTAGTAGGAGCTTAAGTAATAGACAGAAGGGGCTGGTGTCCGCAACTCCACGTCTGAGCGCGTATTTTGCGTAGGTACGGTTGTAGTAGCTTACCAAACTTAGGAGTGTCAGCTAGAAATCGCTTTATGCCTTCGAAGTACCAGAGGGGTAATCACGGAACTTGCTATCAATAGTAATTGGTTTCATTTTCATAGTTAAACAACATTCATTGCGTTGTTTACGTTGCTGAGCCGACAATTTATTCGAGCATTATGATGCAATGGATTAAAAATAATCTTCAATACGATTCAGATTCTGAATGATAGCGCATTCCACAATTAGGGTGCAGGTGGTAATAACGCGGTAGGAGCTCACCTAACATAGATGGGTATGTATCAGCTAGAAATCGCTTTATATCTTCGAAGTACCAGGTGGTCATAACGAGGAAGGAGCTCACCTAACATGGGTGGCTATGTATGTATCAGCTAGAAAACGCTTTATGCCTTCGAAGTACCAGGTTGTCATAACTTGGTAGGAGCCTAATAAGTCAACACATCACTTATTGACTCTGAGGCGATACAAATTTTGCTCGGTCAGCTAGTATATTATGATAGCATTTTTTTTTATTGCCAGTTGATTATGTTTAATTTACAAAAATAGTAATGATATTTATTCGCTGTTGGCGTGTCTAATTAAAATAGTGAAATATTTTGAAAGTTTATTGTTACGTTTTGGTGGGTGATTAGGGGGACGATAGGTGATTTAAACACTCGAGATTACTTTTTTTAATAGTATTTTGTATTATTTTTTAGGTTTAATTCTTATAGAAGGCTGCCATTGTTGAAACATAAAAAAAAATATTATACCGTTTTATAAAAATAATTTTATTTGTATAAATTCGAAATTTTTTGGCTGACCGTACTTTCCCTAGACATAACTTTGTTTATTTTACTTGTGGTCCCAAAGTACTACTAAAATATTTTAATTTATTAAAAGGTGGGTTCTGGGACCGCGGTCCCGGTCCCGAAAGACAACTGATAAATATACTTATATATTTCTAAATACATACATATCATACAATAAACGTGTTTTTTTTTAATTTTTGGTGTTAAATATTGTTGGGTGGTGTCAGTATTCATTTAAACAATGGTCTGCAAATACCTATAAGTTTTAAGTACCCAACCTAAGTCCATAATTGGGATTGTGCCACACGGTTTAAAAATATTACGATTTCTAAGGGAAAACTAAGTACATAGACGTAGTAATAAAATATTGGAAAACTCGTCAAATGCATTCTTCGTTCAAAAGTACCGATTCTAAATGAACCTGCCTATTTTCAACAACCTCAATAAAATATAACTAGAAAACTGCTACTTTATATTGCGATTACCTACTCTGCTTCTAACAAGCGCTAACATACACCAGATGACCGTCAAATCACTTCCGGTTTCGAAAAAAGGCATAATAACCATGATCATTGCCGACACACGTCCAATAAAAAAAAAGAAGAATGTCATAACGGAAACGGCGGGAAAGTATAGAATGACAGATGAAAAAATCTTTTATTGTCGCGACAATAAGCCCTTAAATAGGATCTTATTTTCGTCACAAATCTTGCGTAAAGCCGGATTTAGGGACAACAGCTTATTTTCGGAGTTATAAATGAGAAATTGCACGCATCCGTTGAGGGTGGCTGTCAAAGTTTGACAGGTTGTCGGTCGTGCAAAAAATGTGGGTGTCGTCAACATTTTATGATGGTAAAATTGTTGAATATTGTTTGTTCGCAGAACAAACGGCCGATGGGGTCGGAAGGTTCTGGAGTGGTGACCTCGAACCGGAAGACGTAGAGTTGAAACGCCTCCCACACGGTAGACCGATGACCTGGTGAAGGCCGCAGGAATCCGCTGGATGCGGGAAGCACAAAATCGGTCAAAGTGGTGAAGCTTGGGGGAAGCGTTTGTCCAACGGTGGATGGCTTTCGGCTGAAATGATAATGATGATGATGATGATTTTTGAACGCTGTTTTCTTCATAATTACACTCATAAAAAAACCCCTAAATGTGAAGTAACATGATCATTTTATTTCAGCTACATTAGGTTAGCAGGTGAATAGTGACTTTGCTATTGTACAGAGCAGACAAAATTGATAAAAGATGCTTCTGCAAGTTTTATGGCTTTTACTACACCCACAGGTGGGCGGAAGAGATTCTATTTCGTGAACCACGCGTAACAATATTGTGTCTTCCTGCCATAACGTCTATTAAAGAAATAAGTCAATGCATCAAATAATTTTCAAAGCGTAATCACCATAATTTGATAAAAACCATTAGAATAAGTACTTTATAAAAATAATAGATACAAAAGGTTACACATCCCTGAACATCCTCTTTTTTTTTGACGCAGGAGGCAAAGGCGTGTGGCGTGCAGCATACACGTGGCGGCCATTTATAAAACAACCTTTTTTATCCATGCACTTCCAATCTTCCGCCTTCTTATGCATTTTACGTCTTAACGCTTTCAAAATAAAGTCTTTTCGATTCAATCTTTGGTTTGACACTAATGATATGTTTTGTAACGATGTTAGATTAAGGGCCGATTTTTCAATCCTCAGATAAACAGACGGATCGGGTTTATTCAATAGATAGTAAAAAACTGTGTTGTTCAATCGTCAAATAGGCTTTATTGGTCGAATAATTCCCTTAACGGAGGAATAAATCTATTTGGCTCTTTGACGGCCAGATAACCGCTTGTTCCATTGATAAACGACGTTGGCGTTACCAAACTTGAGGTTAGTTTTCGTTTTTAAAAAGTGTACTTAATGAAAATGGATGTTTGCGATAGTATTGACGAAATAGCAATTGAGGATGAAGCCATAATTAATAAATATAGGTATATGATTGAAAATAAAGAAAGAATATGAGAGAAAAGACAGAATTTCAAGACCGAGTGTCGAACACTTTAAAGTGTGGGATTCATCTTTGCTTTCCATGATTATTTTAATACAATTAAATATCACGGAAATACAAATAAAAATACCACACAAACAAAAAAACAACGTCTCAACGTAAAAAGGGACATCTGGCTGCCGCACATTGTTTTTATAACATTGACAGTAAACAATGAAATAGCCCGTCCCGTTCTAACTTTCGTTTATTTTGTATATTTGTTTCACCTCCCTGAAGTTAGCGTATTCACAGATGTGATATTCGGTCAGGTAGTTATTCCTAAATAAAATAACGATTGAAAAACTGACAACCACTTATCCGAGGAACAAAGAGACTAATAACTTTATTCTTTAGGTAGCTATTGGTTCTTTTATCTGAGGATTGAAAAATCGGCCCTAAGTTAAAGATTTATGGAGTTCAACATTATTTGTTATTTCCTGTATTTCGTATCGTCCCATCATGAAGTAAATATTCAATTCAATGTCATCATCGATTTAAAACCCAAGAGGTTAATGGGTTGTGGATATCAGATAGGCAGCCGCTCGTTGTAAAATACTGGTATACAGCGTCTTCTTTTGCTCCATGTCGTAGGCACGGGTAACGGCCGCGACTTACGAGTAGTAGTAGGTCGTGAGTTCAAACCCAAGCAGGCGCATTACTTTGTGTAAATTATTTCATCGCCACTGCTCTCAAAACGGTGAAGGAAAACATCGAGAGGAAACCGGCATGTCTTAGAACCAAAAATTCGAAGACATGTGACATCTACCAACCCGCACTGGGCCTGCGTGGTGGATTATGGCCCACTCCCTCTCATCGAAAGGCCTGTGTCCCAGCAGTGGGAACATTATAAGCTGATGATGATTCCACGTAAAGTACCTACTGGTATTCATCCGGGAAGACTGGAACTCGACAACAACATAGTTGGGAATATTCTACGTAGATGATAAAGAAATCGAAGTGTCGATTTGTGTCCCATTACTGGCACGTGTTGCGTGTGGTGCCAGATAGACGTAAAGAATACCACCATCCCATATCTTCCCGTGGGTGTCGTAAAAGGCGACTAAGAGACTAGAATGGGCAGCAGCGTTTATAGGACCTATAGCATCGTATCGCTCACCCGTGATGTCACTTAACCTTTGCGCTTCTTACGGTCGCGGTCGTAGCGTGATGTTTAACTGGCCTTTTATAGTCTAGTGTTAAGTGACCCTGACTGCTAAGACTGAGGTTGTTCGATTCCCACTCAGGACAAATGTTTGTGTGATGAGCACAACCATTTGTTCTGTGTCTGGGTGTAATTTATCTAAAATATGTATGTATTTAGAAATATATAAAGTATGTTTATTAGTTGTCTGGTTGCCATAGTACAGGCTCTGCCTAGTTTGGGATCAGGTAACGGTGTGTTGGTTTGGTTGTCCTAAGATATTTATTAACAGCCTATAACGTTCCTCAAGAATTGGGCTTCACAATAGCAAAAAATATTTTTTCAAATCTGTCCCTACATACAAACAAATATCTTTTTATTACGGACTTCCTGTTTTTCGTGTTGTCAATATAATGCGTTATTTCCGCTTTTTAATAAGATTGGTATCGTAAGACGGAAAGCCTTTTCCTGTAGTTGTATTAGAATCTTAAAGGAAGTGATAAGGTTTATGCGTGTTTATCACATTTCTTTAGATTGTTATTTTATTGCAGTTTGGATTACGGCGTGTCCTGTTGTTCTGATTATAATCGGTAAATCGACATACACACGTATGTACCTATATAGTCCTCCAGACCGTGTTTCGGCCACGGCGGCCAATCTCAACGGAGACTAGCCATTAGCGCGGGAGATATTATAGTGCAGGCGTGTGTGCGCAGACATAGGAGCACTCACTGTTCCCTCTCTCTCATAGTCCGATGGGACGACAATCCGACACGACCGGAGAGAGATCAGGCGCAGGACCAACGACTTAGCGTGCTTTCCGAGGCAAGGGGGTATCATACCGCTAACTTCCAAACTCCGGGCTGTTACTAAGAAATCCCTAATGGAAAAACCCAATAACACTTTGCCCTACCAGGGAATCGAACCCAGGACCCCAACGCTCAGCTGTCGCGCTTGCGACCACGAGACCAACGAGGCAGTTCAAAACTAAGGGTCTACTGAGAGACACTGAGGGTTACTAAGAGACTTACTACAGAATAGGCAGCAGCGTTCTCTATGCATTTTACCACCATACTGCGATCGCCAACCTGACTATCAAGCGTGGCGATTACGCTAAACCCCCACACATTATGGGAGGCCTATGTCCAGCAGTGGACATCATTCGACTGAACTGATGATGAATGCTGACGATAACAAGTAAGTTTGTTTTTTAAATTTTTTTTATATGCTTTTTTGTTTTCTTATATTTAGTTATATTTCAAGTCTTGCCTTGTTTTGTCTTAGATTTTATTTGTAACTAGCTTCTGCCCGCGACTTCGTCCGCGTCAAATTTTTGCTCACTTCCCGTCGCATCGATTTGCCTGCTAGTTTTCGTCCACTTTTTGTTGCTGCTCGCTCCTTTTGAGTTATAGTGAGTCAACCTTAAAAGATAGACATATGCTCTCGCGGATTTTTTTTTAGAACTTTTTAAAAGGAACAATTCCATCATACATGATTTTTGCGTTACTTTAACCGTTTACGCAGCGCACGCAACGGAAACTCTCAAAAGGAATAAATTTTCTCCGTTTTTGCAACATTTTTCATTACTGCTCCGCTCCTCTTAGTTGAAGCGTGATGTTATATAGCCTATAGCCTCCCTCGATAAACAGGCTATCCAACACAAAAATAATTTTTCAATTCTGACCAGTAGTTCCTGAGATTAGCGCGTTCAATCAAACAAACAAACAAACTCTTCAGCTTTATAATATTAGTATAGATTTCCTTTATCTATACTAATATTATCTATACTAATATTATGAAGCTGAAGAGTTTGTTTGTTTGTTTGATTGAACGCGCTAATCTCAAGAACTACTGATCCGAATTGAAAAATTATTTTTGTGTTGGGTAGCCTATTTATCCAGAAAGGCTATAGGCTATATAACATCACGCTACAACTACCAGGAGCGGAGCAGTAATCAAAAATGTTGCAAAAACGGGGAAAATCGCAAGGGTAGGCGATTCGACGCGAACGGCAGGGTTCGGGGAACAAGAAATTTAACGCGGACGAAGTCGCGGGCAGAAGCTAGTTCAAATAATAATATCTCTTTGTAAACCACTTTTACCATTACATTTTTGTCATTGGAGAGCGGGACCTCCTAGCACAGGTATATCTTGTACCTTTAAACGAGCAATTCTTGTATATATGTATATATTAGGGTGGAGTGAAAATGTTTGGAGATTTTTTTTTTTGTTTTTTTTTTGTAATAGCATACCGGTAAAAAGCTGCCTATGGATGAGTTAATAAAGTATGTTAAATATCATTTATGTATTATAATGATTCGAGGTGCCCCAGCACGAAAGAATTTTGAAAAAAGTATAATTTCGTTCACTTTTGACAGCCTCATTCAGCTGTATATAAACCTTAATAATCTATAGGAACAGTATTTTTTGTGTTGCTTGAAACCTACATTTTTATGGAATAATAAAAAGAAATATAAAAGTTTGGAGTTTATGGTGCCCCAAAACCTCTTAAAACCAAAATAATACAAGAATTTTATGATAAAAATGCGATATGTAACATTTTTTAAATAAATATTTAATAAATATTATAATTAAATATTTATTAAAAAAATGTTACAAAATAGCCCATCAAGCAGAAAAATCACGTTTAGTGTTATAAAAAGGCATCATCTGACGTGATGACAGTCTAGCCCTGATTTATCCATTACGTTTTTCTTCTCCACATACAGCACCTGAAGTTTCAGTTACGAGTGTGATGCAACGCTCCACGGCTTGAGTATGACAAGGAAAGAGTGCTTTATTCTCTTTCGTTCCAAGGCCATTTTCTACAATTTCTTTCAAGGCTTCAGCAGCAGCTTCAGTATAATACTGACATTGTTACTTGGCACGATAGTCAGATTACTGTTACTGAACGGCCTTTAACTAAGAGATTATCTGCTGAGGGGGAGCATCGAAATTAAATGATGGAACTTTAAATTTTCGTATTCCTATGACTTTCTCTGACCTTGCTTTCAGAATACGTCGGCATGCCAGTTCTCGTATCACTTGGTTGTTATCTGCAAGCATAGATAAAAGAAGATTTTCTGGATGGCCAAAATATCCATTTCTTTGTATGACTGGATCACTCACTTTTTTCAAATTGTCGTTTAAATAGCGACTATAATTCATCGTCACCAGTGCTGTGCTCCGTTTAAACACGAAGGATTGCATTTGATTTGAAACCACATTTGCCCATAAACTTTCATCACGAAATTGGCTAATATAAGTAGATTCTCTTCCGGATCAGTCTTTGTGACATATAATCGTAAGATCCTGTTCGCAGTCGTTAGCCATCTGGAATGGTTGAGTAGACCGGGTTCTCTATTTGTCAGGTCAGAAGGGAAAATACCAGTGCTAATAGCAGTCAGTCATTATCTCAAATATAAATGTTGGTCGGAGCTTAAATTTTTAGTAATAACAGGAAGTGGCGTGGGTATAACGGCAAATTTCACAACTGGCTTTGTTTCACATTGTTGCAGTTCAGATCCAATTGGCCCTGAAAAACATCGAGGTCCCGTAGTTTGGCCACCCAAATGTATCAAAAGATGTCGTAGTGGCAAATCATTGGAATGTAGTGCACAGATGAACCATTGTAACGGTTTTTTTATCTCTACCTCTAGCAGGCTAATGACGCCGCCTTTAGATCCAGTATTTACAACTGTCTCATCACAGTCCACTACTGACAAAGCACTCAAATCAACCGAGTTATCATTTAAATATTTTAATATCTGGTTGACCGAGCTTTGCTCGGTATTTTTTGGTAAATTGTGTTTAAAATAATAAGTTTATGTTCAAGTTGATTATCGATAAAGTTGGCCATCGAAAACACGAATAAAACGACATTTTATAAAAATGAATCCTAGCTAGATCAATTTATCGCCCCCGAAACCCCCTGTATACTAAATTTCATGAAAATCGTTGGAGCCGTTTCCGAGAGTCATATTATATATATATATATACAAGAATTGCTCGTTTAAAGGTATAAGATAATACTTTCTTTGATTGTCCTAGCCGATCCTGTCTGCACTGTGATATGACCAAAGAAAACGCTCCCTGGTTCCGACACAATAACGTAATGATCTTCTATTTGCCGTTTTCTATACCATTTATCTCCTTTTTTGACTGTTATTAAAGTTTTGTCTTTTTTAACGTCAAAGTAAAGACCAGGTATAGGTTGATTGCGGCTCAATTCTTGCAAAACGGCTCTTTTCTTTGCTCTTTCCCGTCAAACCTTTGAACGATCTATCACACTGGTCACTTGATGTTATAATGCCATCATCTTTCAGGACAGCAGAAGCTATAATAGCGGTAGACCTGTCAGAAACTCCAGTACGATCGCAGGCAAGAGCTAAAGATGGGAGATTTATGCGCATCTGTTTAGATGATGGCTCAACAACATTTTGTATTTGTTCTTGATACGATTAATACAATGAAAAGTAGTTTCTCCCGAGAATGCTTACTTATGACTGAAAGGTTAATTCAATAAAGGTTGACTTATTTATTAATGATTGGGTGCGTTCAGAAACAAAAGAAAAACATTTTCTACGTTTTGTAATAAAGTTTAGCATTTGGTTTTGTACTATCGAAAACTGACAAGTTTCGGATTTTTTTTCAAAACTTAGTCCTATCGGGGGCACCTTTAAATATAAACCTACACAAAAAATATTTTCGCTTTTGCTTATTGTGCCTATCACGCAGCCTTTTGCGGGTATGCCATACCGAAAATCAAAAAATAAAAATTTCACTCCACCCTAGTATATATATATAATCTGAATCTCGGAAACGGCTCCAACGATTTTCATGAAATTTAGTATACAGGGGGTTTCGGGGGCCATAAATCGATCTAGCTAGGATTCATTTTCATAAAACGTCGTTTTATTCATGTTTTCAATGACCAACTTTATCGATAATCAACTTGAACATAAACTTATTATTTTAAACGCAATTTACCAAAAAATACCGAGCAAAACTCGGTCAACCAGATATTTTTTTACTTTAAAGGAGGCCCCTACGTATGATTTACTGTAAAAGTTGTACAAGTTTCTGAAATAAACCTTTTATTTTATTTATAACATTGACTGTTGCTTGAGCCGGAAGGGAAGCCTATCAATTGGTCCTTTGGAACTACCAATGAATGACGCCCTCCTATTTAAAAATCAGTGCCAAAAATGTATATCCTACGTACCTACGTGCAGCGCTAATGTCAGAAGTTTTTTCGAGACGGGAAATGACGACACAGCACCACTTTCTTCATCCCACATACGGAAATGGGGCAAACACGATATAATGGGATATCCTTTTTATTGTTCAGAGGAACCGGAAGTGCACGGCGGCAACCGACGGAGGATATTATACCATGTTTTGCATACACTTCCTGTCAATTGAGCGACTGTTAATTTACTTACTATCGCTCTTTTAAATACGTCATGGTCTCGCTTTTTTTTATTTTATTTTTTTGGAATGACGTTTCGCTAGTCAACCTATGAGATTGTCGGCTGCTTAACCGGACTTGCCTGTGGCTACCTTTATAAATTAAGGCCTCCAGCCAGGGCTTAAAGACATAAAACTCGAGCGACTACTCGCTAATTCTTGCAGTTGTATTCTCATCGGTATTTGTTAAGTATGCAAAGATTCGACAGGCCTGTTAGTCTAGTGGTTAGTGACCCTGACTGCAAAGACTGAGGTCGTGGGTTCGATTCCCACCCAGGACAAATCTTTGTATGATGAGCACAGTCATTTGTTCTGTGTCTGGGTGTAATTTATCTATTACTAGCTTCTGGCCGCGACTTCGTCCGCGCTAAATTTCTTGTTTCCCCGACCCTTCCCGTCGCGTCGAATCGCCTACCCGTGCGATTTTCCCCGTTTTTGCAACATTTTACATTACTGCTCCGCTCCTCTTGGTTGTAGCGTGATGTTACATACCCTATAGCCTTTCTCAATAAATACGCTACCCAAAACAAAAATAATTTTTCAATTCGGACCAGTAGTTCCTGAGATTAGCGCGTTCAATCAAACAAACAAACAAACTCTTCAGCTTTATTTTTTTTTTATTATAATAATATTATAATATAATATAATATAGTATATATAGTATAGATATGTATGTATTTAGAAATATATAAGTATATTTATCAGTTGTCTGGTTACCATAGAGTACAGGCTGTGCTTAGTTTGGGATAACAGTGTGTTTGTTTTCCTGAGATATTTATTTATTTATTTATTCAAATTAATCCGACGTTTTGAAGGGGTCAAAATCATGTTCAAAGATTCAGTTACACACATCACATACATACCAAGCTAGTAAAAGCGTGTTAAAAACTAAAAATCAATTTTTTAGAGTGTTTCGAATTTTGTGACGTATGTCAACGTAGTTTTCGTATTATTTTTTGACGTACCTATGTCAGCTTAGTTTTCGAAGACATTTTTTTGCTATTCTGGTAACCCCGGCAAGGATAGGGGTACAAATTTATAAAATTATTGTATTGTAATCGGTCCTTGATAAGTATCCCAATTATTATTTCGAGTTAATCCGACGTTTTGAAGGGGTCAAATTCATGTTCAAAGTGTCCGTTACACACACATACGTATGAAGCCAATAAAAGCGTCTTAATATTACTCAGCAACCAGTTTGTTGGTCAGGTTGTCCTTCGACATAGGCCTCCCCTAGTTTCTCCCATTCATCTCTCACGAGCGAATCTTCTCCACTCTTTTGATAATTCAACTTCCCATCTTTTGATATGACGATCCTTTTGTTTCTTTCCATTCCTAGAATTCTCAACTTACTGTTTAATCACTTTTTATGAGGGTTCCGTACTTTAAAAGGAAGGACCTTTTTTTTGGATGGGGAATCATCAAATGACTTCTCGCGCTCTGGGCGGAATGGGAGGGCGTGTCAGACTTCTACTGACTAAAACCAGCGCTGTTCCTTCAGTTGCCCATGTGCCAGGGCCACGGTGTCTCTTTCGAACAATCTCGCGACCCTGGCAGGAAGAAAGAACCCTTTTAGGATCATTTTGTTGTCCGTCCGTCAGTAAATCTGCCTGCCTGTGAAGATCAGTGACTTAATTTTTTTTTTTTTTTTTTTTTCTTTTTTTTTTTTTTTCAGGGTGGGAAATCATCAAATGACTTCTCCCGCTCTGGGCGGAGCGGGAGGGTGTGTCAGACTTTTACTGACTAAAACCCACCCGTGTTCCATCAGTTGCCCATGTGCCAGGGTCACGGTATCTCTTTCGAACAATCACGCGACCCCGGCAGGCATCGGTCCTAGTAGACCCCTACACTGCTGCTGACATCTCTTTGAGGCGCGCGTGGAACACTGCGCGCCGTCGACCCGAGCCTGGTCCTTACCGGGCGGCGAGCCACCCATTGCTCGCCACCCGCAAGCTCACGCCTACGGTGGCCGGGAGTCCGCAATCGACTCCCGACGCCCGGGGCGTCTCCTCCAGCGGCGGCTAGGGGCATGAGGGCGCAGAGACTGCCACTCCCTCACGCGCCCCGCCTCCTCCTTCGCGAGCATTACTGCTTCGCAGAAGGAGGTGACGGCTTCCCATTCCCTCTCGCTCCGTACCATGGCTCGCACCAGGGCCGGACGCGAGAGGTCGCCGCCGCCGATCGCCTCCACGAGGACACGGCGGTGCCCCGCCCAGGCAGGGCACACCTCCACCGTATGCTCCACCGTGTCCTCGAGACGATCCTCGCAATGGAAACACCCGGACGTATCCTCCCGCTTTATCCTGAACAGGAACCCACCGAAGCACCCATGCCCGGTGAGAACCTGCGTCAGGCGGAAGGTGAGGACGCCGTGGCGCCTCTCTATCCACTCCTCAAAGAGGGGACTTACCGCCGCAATTGTGGCGTGCCCAGCACTGGGTTGCGACAATCGTACCCGCCATGTCGCCATGAGATCACACCGGAGCTCTGTCCGCCGTGCCGCGATTTGTCGCGGCAGCGGAGTTTCGCCCCGGCGTTTCGCCTCCTCGCGCCACTCCCACATGTGCGCGAGGACCTTTGCCTCCAGATCCCATGGCGGCACTCCGGCAAGGAGGCTCGCCGCCTCGCACGAGATCGTGCGGTATCCTCGGATTAGCCGGATGGCCATGACCCTCTGGGCTGCACTCAACCGGCGCGATGGGCGCAGCCTCAATGAGGGCGCCCACACCGGTGCCCCGTAGAGGGCCATGGACCGCACGACCCCCGTGTAGAGCCTCCGGCAGGAGGCGTTTGGACCCCCCAGATTGGGCAGGAGCCGCTTTAATGCAGCCCCAGCCCGCTCCAGTCTGGGAGCCAAACGTCGGAAATGCTCAACGAAGTTCCATCGGCTGTCGAGGACAAGAGGTACTTCATCGTCGACTCGACGCCGATGTGAACCCCTCCTACCGTGAGTTGGGAACCCGCAGGTGGCGCGTTCCGAGGACCATGAAAACCCATGGCCTCGGACTTGTGCAATGCCACCTCGAGTCCCAATTGCCGGATCCTATCGACGATTGTCGCAACCCCGCGTGTCATAATTTCGGCCGCCGCCTCGTACGACCTCCCCTGCGCAAGGACCAGCGTGTCGTCAGCGTAGCAAACTACGCTGACGCCGCTAGGGAGGTCGGCGCGCAGCACCCAGTCGTAACCGATGTCCCACAGATGCGGCCCCAGGACCGATCCCTGTGGGACACCGCACGACATCTCTCGCCGGTTCCATTCCCCCTCGTGACCGGGGTAGATGACGGCCCTATCCGTCAGATAGGCCTCGACCACGCGACAGAGGTAGGTCGGCATCCGGTGATACCGGAGTGCCTCCCTAATGCAACTCCAGGGCAGGGTGTTGAAGGCATTGGCGATGTCTAGAGACACCGCCAAGACGACCCCACCCCGGGCCACTGCATCCCCCGTCGTGAGGGCTCGCACGCGCATGATGGCGTCCACCGTAGAGCGCCCCTTGCGGAATCCGTACTGGCCGTCCGACAAGTCCGGCCCCTCCCGCACCAGCCACCCGACGAAGCGGTCTGCAATCACTCTTTCAAAGAGCTTGCCCACCTCGTCGAGCAGCACGATGGGCCGGTAAGCGGACGGAGAGTCCGCTGGGCGCCCAGGCTTCTTAATGAGGACCAGTTTCCCCGTCTTCCAACGAAGTGGGAACTGGCCCCTCTCCAAGCATGCGCTTAGGAGCCCCCTGAGTCGAGGCCCGAGAGCCTCTAAGGCCAGGACCCATGCTTTGCCAGGCAAGCCGTCGGGTCCCGGGGCGGTATTCTTGGCATTAAGCCTTCGTACCGCCACCCTCATCTCTACCTCGGTCACTTCTGGAGCACCGTCGTCGTCAGTTATGTGGTCCGCATCGGGCACCGCGGGAGGCGGAGCCATGGGTGGGGGACTATGTTCCCCTCGCGATGGGAACAGAGCGCTCACCACGCCCTCCACGAGTTGGGGCCGGAGACTCTGAGTCAGCGGAGGAGCCCATGGGCGGAGTTTCTCCCGGACGGCCTTGTAGGGCCGTCCCCATGGGTCCCTATTCAGAGTCTCCAGCGACTCCTTGCGGGCCAGTCCTCTGGCCCGCAGGATCTCCTCTTGGAGGGCGGTCTTCGCCGCTCTGTACCCCTCATATAGCTCCGCCTGAATGGCTTCCGTATCCGGAGGGCGGATACGGAGCCTGCGGTGCCTGGTGTACCGGAGTCGTGCCGCAACGCACGCTTCGCGCAACGCTGTCAGCTGCGGCGACCACCAGTACACCTGGCGCCAAGCCCGTCCTGGCTGGACTCGGGGCATAGCCACGTCACAGATCTCGGACATGGCCTCCCGGAACCACTCGGCCTCGTCGTTGGTGTCAGCAGGCCTGTCCGGTGGTGACACCCAGGCCTGCACGATCGAGGCTTCCAGGAGAAGCTCCCGGTCCAGCTTCTTCAGCGCCCACCGCGGACCACTCGGGGTCTGCCGGATCGGCGTGCTCGAGGTCTGGGCGGAGACGTCAAACCGGATGTACCGGTGGTCGGAATACGTCTCCACCCCCTCCATGACGCGCCAATCAATAACCTGCGGTGACAGAGCGGGGCTGGCGAACGAAATGTCCACCACTGAGTCGCCCCGCATCCGTACACACGTAGGTACAGAACCCCGATTTAGGACGACCAGGCCTGTCTCCAGAGCCCAGTCCTCCACCATCCTGCCCCGCGCGTCCGTAAACCGGGAACCCCAAGCCAAATTCTTGGCGTTGAAGTCCCCGAGCACGAGCACGGGGAGGGGACGGAACCCGACGACGACGACTCTCAACTCCGCAAGGGAGTTGTGGAACTCGGCGAGAGTTCGGCTCGGGGAGAAGTATACTCCCACTACTACAATCTCCCCGAACCGTGCTGCTACGCAACCCCGTCCCCTCTTGACGGCCTCGAGGGTCGGGGTTCCGGCGGCGGCCGACGAAATGAGGGTCACTGAGCCGCTCAGGTCCTCCACCCAGTCATCCCTGGGCGGGACAAAGTACGGCTCAGCGACCACAGCGATATTAATCGACCACTGCGCCATGCTCTGGAGTAACAGATCCTGAGCGGAGGCGCAGTGGTTGATGTTCGCTTGGAGGAGGCGTAATGGAGTACCTATTATTGGCACTCCATTTCAGCCCCCTCCTGAGTCCCCTGTGAGGGCCCTGCCGTGGTGGTGCCGGCCACGACAGTGGTCGAGGCAGCAGCGGCGACGGCGGTGACGGCGGTGGCGGAGGGCTTGCCCTTGCCCCTGGCCTTGGCGGATGAAGCGCAGGCCTTACTCCCAGCCCGGTGTTCGGCCGGCTTGCCAGCCGCCGCACATGCGTAGCAGTGCGGCGTGGCATTGCAAGAGCCGGCCTTGTGACCGGGCTGACCGCAACGGAAGCAATGACCGCTGCGGTCCACCTCTGAGGTGCACTTCACGTAAACGTGGTGGCCAGTCTGGCATCGGAAGCACCTCAGAGGTCTGGGCTCCAGCAGTTTTACCTGCGCCGACACCCAGCCCACCAGGAGCCTTCTGCCCTCCGTGGTTATTTTGTGAGCCGCCGACACGGGGCAGCTGACCGTTACGGTCCTCATCCCCGTGCTGTCAGGACGAATGGTACCTGCCCTCACTTGATCGGCAGAGCACCCCCCCGTCCTAACAATGGCGGCTACCACTTCCGCCTCCGTCACGCAGTCGTCCAGGCCCAGGATGCGCATGTCAGCGCACTTGGTGGGCCTGGACACTCGGGCCTCGTCCGCGTCTAAGGACGCCCTTAGCTTATCGGCCAGGGCGTCAGCAGCCGGGCCACTGGACGCACCAGGGACCTCCAGCATCCGGGCTCCAGTCAAAGTGACCTTCACCCGGAGACCGTTCGAGATGCCGATCTCCTGGAGGTCCACTGCCGCCTTAGCCTTGGAGAGCAGGTCGCGATAGGTCACGCCCTTCTTTTCCGCTTCCGGCTGTAGCGTGACCACTACAGCTGCGGACTTCGGGGCGCGAAGCCTAGCCGCGACGCTGCTCTTTTTGCGCCGCTGCTGCCTCTTCTTGTTTCGGGCCTTCCTTGCGGCCTTGCCCGCCTTCTTTTTCTCCCCAACCACTTGCCATTCGGCGGTGGCAGGAGGAGATCCAGCAGGTGCGGGCGGCCCTCTCGCCTCTGTCGCTGGGGTCCTCGCGGGGGCCTGCTTGGGCCGGCCTTTTGTCTGCCTCGACCCTTTGGCTGGGGCAGACGCAGAGGCGGCATACGAAGCCGCCTTCGGCTGGGCCGAGGCTGCCTTCGGCTGGACCGAGGCCGCCTTCGGATGGCCCGAGGCCGCTTTCGGCTGACCCGAGGCCGCCCTAGGCTGGCCCGAAACTGGCCGGCTTGCCGCCAGCGGGGGGCGCAGGACAATAGCCTCCAGAGCAGAAAACCTACTCTGGAAGGCAGCGAGCTCTCGCTGCACCAGGGCCAGCACCTGGGCCTCGGCAGGCGGGGGCATGCCCTGCCCGTGCCGCACTTCTCCCTACGACGCCACATCGGGGCCGGCTCCTCGGAGCCCAGCCAGGTCCGCCCGGAGCTCCGCGTTCTCCTTTCGGAGGAGCTCCATGGCGGCAGTCACGCGGGCGACCTCCGCCCGCAATTCTGCCACCCCATCAATTGGAGGCCCGGAGCGGATGGCCTTCGCGGCCGCCACAATAGCCTTCGTGGCTGCAGATATGGCCTTATCTTTGGAGGTCTGAAGCCTCTTCAAGGTGGCCTTCCTGATAGCCGCAGCCACGACTTCCGCGAACTTGCCCATTTGCTCCGAGCCACTGGCAGCATCCGACTCGCCACCGGAGGAATCTGAGGGGGCCCTACTACTAGCCCCTCCAGAGGGATCCGCCTCCGTGGCGAGCCTCTCCACTCCCTGAGGTAGCTCGGCTGAGCCTGCTCGGCTCGGCTCGCCGGCCTCCTTGTTGGGGAGTCCTCGGCCGGTGCCCCTCTCCTGGAGCCCACCGCGCCGTGATATTTTCCGGCGGGCCGAGCTCAGCCCACCGTCAGAGGAGGACTCCTGCCCTGCCCCCGATTTTGGGCGCTTCTGGGAGAACTTACTGTTCCCACCAGCAGCGCCCGCTACACTTCGCTCCGGGCTCGCTCGCGAGCCCTTCGCACTCGACGCGGCGTCGGACTCCGACCCCGCATCGCTCCCTTCCACTATTTTGGTTTTTGGGTTTTTTAAAAATCTTTCCATATTAGTTCCCACGAGTAAATAACTTTTTATGCACGAAATTCTGTGGTTCGCACTAGTGACTAATTCAGCTACCCATTAGTCAAGCTGTCAACCTCCCTCACGGTGCGCCGCCGCTTGGAGGTTTGGGGTAATTTTTTATAGAGGTTTTCTACCTCGCGGCCCGGGCGATTAAGCCAAGACCCTCGACCCCCGTCAAAAGTCAGAGACATGACCGTGACGATCTTCGGGGCTACGAGACTAACGGTGGCAGAAGGAGTACATTCCTTCTTGCCTGCCCGGCGGTAGGTTAGTGCACACCGAGCCCGCTCTAACTCCACCGCTGTGCGCCTCTGCTAAGATCAGAGGGACACACGGTGGAGCGTTCCTCCGACAGGACATTAGCGTACGGGCACCGAGACCCCTTAGGCACACAGTACCTAATGGGGAGACCTTGCCCGCACCCCAGGATGCACCGTCCCGGACATTGGCCTTCCCCCCGGACGTATCCATAAGGGAACTCCAACCCCCGGGCACACGAGGAGGTTTCCTGTCCAAGCACCCCAAGATCAGTGACTTAATTTCTTACCATAGACAGTCCTCCAGACCGTATTTGGGCCGTAGCTGTTAATTTCAACGGAGACTAGTCATTGACGCGGGAGATATTATAGAGCACGCGTGTGTGCGCAGACAGAGAAGCACTCGCTCTTTCCTCACTCTCATAGTCCAATGAGACGACAATTCGACACGACCGGAGAGAGATCAGGCGCAGGACCAACGGCGACACGTGCGCACCGAGGCACGGGGGTAGATATCACAGCGCCATCTTACTATTATAACTCCGGGCTGTTACCAAGAAATTCCTAATGGAAAAACCTAATAACGGTTTGCCCGACCTGGGAATCGAACCCAGGACCACACGCTCAGCAGGACAAATTTAGATATTGTGTTAAAAAGTATGTTATGTAAGCCGACCCCAACATACCTATTTGAGAAAAGACTAGGCAGATGTTTTTTTTTTTTGGATGGGAAATCATCAAATTACTTCTCCCGCTCTGGGCGGAGCGGGAGGGCATGTCAGGCTTTTACTGACTAAAACCCACCCGTGTTCCTTCAGTTGCCCATGTGCCAGGGTCACGGTATCTCTTTCGAACAATCACGCGACCTCGGCAGATGATGGACGGCCTTTTATGAAGGACGGCTTACAAAAGGTATTTACAAGGCAGATGTGAGGAGAAAAGTCGAAAGGGTTCGCCCTAGGAGGACATATAGTGACCTTATTGGTGATGTTCTTCAGAAAGCTCAGGTGCGTAGTACTCGCAACCGGCGTGTGTGTATGACCAGATGTATGAACGTAAACGAAGCAAAAGGAGTATGTAAGGATCCTGGCTGGGGTGGTGTTCCGTAGTTTCTGCTTACCCCCATGGGAAAAAGCGAGAGTTTGTAGTTTGTTTGGTTGTTTTCCGTAGTTTGTTTTTTTTGTTTGTTTGTTTGAGTTTGTTGATTGTTTGTTTTTGTGTTTGTTTGTTGTTTGTTTGTGTGTTTGTTTGTTTTGTTTGTGTTTGTTTGTGATTTTGTTTGTTTGTTTTGTGTTTGTGTTTTTTTGTGTTTGTTTGTTTGTTGTTTGTTTGTTGTTTATTTATTGGTATAACGTTTTGAATGTCATTTAAAGTCAAAACACAAAAAGAACCAAAGGATATTTTGGGGTAGTAAAATAAAAGAGATTTTTGTACACAAAATACGATTTTATTAGACATTGTATATTTAGCTACACACGCTACGTGTACAATGCAGACGCTTTACTTTCATGGCACTCAGCTACAACGTCTTAAATCAGCTGTCTTTATGTTATATGCTAGAATTGATATTGAACTAAATTCCAACTGAAATAGAGCTGAAAATGGATTGCAAGAAATTAAAGCCTGGCGATCGTGTTTGCGAATTTCAACTCTATTTTAAGTGTGATTTAGTTCAATGTATGTATGTACTTATTGTAAGGTGTAAACCTACCATAAATTAAATAAACAAATGTATCAAGGCCTATTGGTCAAGCATTTTTCTATTGTCTATGTTGACCCTAAAGTCTAGTTTTAGCTGTATAAATAAAGACTGATACATACCAAAGGGCCATTTATTGTAACTAAAAACGTTTAAAATCCAGTCGCAATCTCATTTCGGCGACATTCAAACGTCAACTTGTCAAAAATTTATGAAAACTCGAAGTATTTTTGACAGATTGAGACAGACCTGACTGAACATTCTTAAAGTTACGACAATAATTGTCTCTCTGTTTACTATATTTTTAAGTTGATACCAAAGAGTAGTTTTATACAAAACTAGCTTCTGCCCGCGACTTCGTCCGCGTTTTCTTGTCGCGTCGAATCACCTACCCGCCCGTTTTACCCAGTTTTTGCAACATTTTTCATTACTACTCCGCTCGTCTTAGTTGTAGCGTGATGTTATATAGCCTATATTCCTCGATAAATAGGCTACTCAACACAAAAATAATTTTTCAATTCGGACCAGTAGTTCCTGAGATTAGCGCGTTCAATCAAACAAACAAACTCTTCAGCTTTATAATATTAAGTATAAATTTATCGTTTTTCATATAATATAAAGACAGATGATGTACCAAACAAAAACCAAAATATCCAGATTAACCGGTTGAATTAGTCAACAAGTGCAATGTTATTATACCCGGTAAATCCGAACACTGACCAACAATTGACAATGCAAATTTAATAATAACTTAGTAAAAAAAAAACAAATTTGTTCAAATATAATACTGATCTTATCAATAAAAAATACTTTTGACTTCAAAGATAGCTGCCGAAAATTAACTCGTGTAAAAATATTTTAGCGATCAACGCCATCTGTTATTACAAAAATAAAACAGTTAGTTCAGCTTCTCGATAAGAGAGGGCGCTAGTGTGGCACTAAAAATATTATACTAATTATTTTGTGACGTAATTCGGAATACACTGTTTTTAGTTATAGTCATTTCAAATGGTACTTTTAATCTACTATGCTACACGTGTTTAGTGTTTTAGCACTATTTAGTGCCATTTACATCGTCGCGTTAACTACGTAAAGCCTAGACGCTTTTAGATACAGTTGGCCGTTTGATATTTAGTTTTGTTTTCTGTGAATACAGTCTATTGCAGTCCAATTCTGGACACAAGTTTTATAAATACTGAGTAAATACAAAAAATGGTGGATAAAGTGGAATTCACACGTCCGTAGAAAAACTTGAATGACTAGTACCACCAAATAAAGGCTCTGTCAAAGAAGATTATTATAAAAACGTGTTTAAAATTGTAACATCAAGAGTATAGTCAAAATATTACAGATTTTCGATCTGTTTCTCATTCGGGTAATGTTCAGGAGATAAATGAGAAATGCGATGATGAATTTCCTACACACGGCTTCAGATTCAAGCTACAAGGTTCCCAGTTTTAGCTGACCTCGTATTGTATGGGCTTTTCGTACAATGAGATGTCAGCTTATAGTGGAAATGTATAGCTTGATTAGTCGCCGTACGTACACAAAAATTCTTGTTAAAGAAAACAATACTAAATATCATAAGGCATTAATGCAGAGTCCTACTAATTTATACATAGTGACAATTGTCCATAAAACAAGGCCACCGCTATTTTTTTTATAATATAATAATAACTATAATATTCACAATCATTATTGTACCCAAATGGGTACTAAAATATTGGCTGCATCCCGAATTGCGCTGTAATCGATTTTAGTATGCAATTTTGTAAGACTTATAATAAGCATCATACCTTGTATATTATCTACACATATTTTTTTGAATGTATCTGAATCCGTTCCGAATTAGCGTGAGCGCAATAACGCTATCCCGCGAATATTTGACGTGTGTAGGCATAATTCGGAATGTACCCTAATATTGTTTAGAACGAGAAAAAATATGGATGTATTTTATGGACTCAAACATTTTTGAGTCCATAAAATACATACACATATTGGTTATCGTATTTAAAATATTTAAAAAATGATTAGGCTCATTTTGTCATTTCTAATAAATTATTATTAGTCTTTCTGTGAGGCCATTTCTACAAAATATATCGTGTACAGTCTGTAAAAATATTGATTAGCAAATTGACTGTAAATTTTCCGTATGTTCATTTAAAAATTTATTCCAATGGGTTAAATAAAATTAGCTAGCATAACTCCACAGTCGTGACGTGTATGAAGAGTATTTGGTTGTTGAAGTTTACGCAAAAAAAAACTAAAATGTAGTGTTTTTTTTGCGTAAATTTGAAACACCATAAAATTATCAATATTTCAACATGATAAAACAAAAAAAAAATGCTATTTTAAAGTAATTATAAAATATCATCAAATATTGCACAAAAAAATCATAAAATATTTTTTAATTTATTTCACGATTTGTGTATGTAACACTCATTCCATCCATAACAAACCTTTGGAGTTCCACTATCTAATTGAATGACTATTAACCCAATATATCAGTCAGTATGAAATGGTTTTAACACTGAAAAATTAATAAGTGGTGTGTCAATTTGCTAAATTATATATTATTTCCGACTATATATTGTATCCACACTGTATACAATATTTTAGTTATATCCATCGAACAGTTAGGTACATCACACCTTTAGAATAATAAGAAATTTTAAGATGGCAACTAAACTAAAAATGATAAAACTCTTATTACAACCTCCTATGAGTCAAAGTAGTCAGTATTTTATGAGTCAAAGTTGAAATCTTAAAATTTCTTATTAGGTCTCTTTCATTCTGAAGGTGCATGTTACTAAGCTGCACTCAATAAATAATTGTAAGAACAAAAATATTCGTTCTGGGTATCCGATACGGTATACATAATAATGTCATATTGTGATGTGTCTACAAATATTGTTTCATGTCTTTTAAAACATTTAGGCATAAATTGATAATAATATTTAAAGGAGATCGTCCATCCTATTAGATTCAGATATATTTGTATAAATATTACACTTTTTGAGAGTTATAAAGTCGTAAGTACTTATTATAAAAGAGAGGTTTGATCTTTCAGGTTAAGCTACTCTTGTCACGGTTGGTTCGTGGATGGGTGTTCATCTTTACATACCAAGAACCCTCCATGCCTCAGAAAGCACGTTAAGTCGTTTGTTCCGGCTGTTATTTGTACATCTTTGACAGTCCAGAATCCCGAAATTCTGAGAGCCAGTCTTACCAAGGGGTATCGTATTGTGGAGGTCAGATAGGCAGTCGCTCCATGTTATCATCATTCTCTTGCACTCATCCCAATTTATTAGTGGTCGGCGCAACATGTCTTTTTCTTCCACACTTCTCTATTAGTCGTCATCTCAGTAGTCACCTCCTTTCTAACCATATCATAACTCACACAGTCCATTCATCGTTTCTTTGGTCTCCCTCTACTCTTATAGTCATCGACATTCATACTCAAAACGGTCCTCGTGACATTTTCCTCATTCCTTCGCGTCACATGCCCATACAATGACAACGGATTTCGACAACTTTTCAGTTACCGGTGCCACTTTCAGACATCCTATTTTGCACTCGTTTCTTATTTTATCCATTCGTCTAACATCACACATCCCTCTTAACATTCTCATGCATGCAAATGCCATTCATAATTCTCTTTTGTGGCCTAACATTCTGACCCATACAAGACAGCAGGTCTAACCATTGTTTCTCGACAAACTCAATTCGACCCAACTGTATGTCTGGCGCGGAAACTTCTTCAGATTGATTGGCTATATCACATTTCGCCAGATATGTTTAAGTCCCATTTAATGGGAACCGACTGCCTATATTAACCAAAAGGTTAGGTAAAGATGTACCTATAATACACCCACATTTCGCCAGGTATGTTTAAGTCCCGATGGGAGGTAACACTATTGCCATCAAGCAGACTCAAATCCAAGTTCCGGGCTGAAAAATTCGTGATGGAAAAACCCGACAACACTTTGCTCCACCTGTGGATCAAACCTAAGACTCCATAGTTCAGTAAGGTTTCATATACACATACGACTTTATTCCTCTCAAAGTGCGTTACATAACTAATTCTACAGCTACATACATATTATCATATTTATACAGTTTTTAAATTACTGAGATTCTAATTACTAATATTCACAAAGTTATATTCTCAGTTTAATGTTAGATGCCTCATGTAACAGGCATGAAACTTATAAGACATTTCCGAATGGTCTCTTTAATGCCTCTGGTATTGCACATGTCCACTAACCATCAGATCTGCAATCTGTTTGTCATTCAATATCATAAAAATATATTATTGTGTGAAATTAAAAATACATTTCATTAAAATCAGCCTACAATGTTCCCACTGTTGGGATACAGGGTTCGTCTCTGAGAGAGGGACCGGACATAATCCAGAGAAATTGTGATGAAATTTAATACATAACGTAAAATGGCTGCCAGAATTCCACCACCAGCACTGCTCAATATTTGACAACCCTGAACATGCAAGATTGGTTTAAAGAACAAAAATAATATTATTTTGAGTCTACACAATATCCGGGTTACATACAAAGTCATATCAATTTATTTACAGAAAACAGACACTACATGTCTGTCACAAATATGTCATATCGGGCGTTAGAAAGAGACTGTCACATTGACGAGTGACAGAGACGACGCGAGAGAACCAAGAACTTTTCCATGTAAATAGAGGATAGTCTTACTGCGGCGGTTGGTCCTCATCATCGGCTCTTAACGCGACCATGTCAGGCAGTTTGAAGTGTTGCATGTGGAACGGAGGTTCTGGACTATTGCAGAGGCGAGTTGGCTGTAAGGAAATAAATTTCTATTGAAAAAATGCCATTACAAACACTTGTTTTTTCAAACTAACTTGAATCAGTCCATTAATTGATTTGTGATTACTATAATCTGTCTATTGAATAATACCGCATTAAAATCCGTTGCGTACTTTAAAAGACCTACGCTCAAAGATCTTAAAAGATCTGCCACGGTCGCGAGATTGTTCGAAAGAGATACCGTGACCCTGGCACATGGGCAACTGCAGGAACACGGGTGAGTTTTAGTCAGTAAAAGTCTGACACTCCCACTCCGCCCAGAGCGGGAGAAGTCATTTGATGATTTCCCACCCAAAAAAAAAAGATCTTAAAAGATCTAAGCGGGCAGACATGGAAGCGACTTCGTTTTTATACTATGTAAGGATTAATTTTATTTATGTATTTTGTGCAGAATTAAAAAAGGCCTAAACCTAGAAAAGGTTTAGACTTCGTAATTATACAGTATGGCAACTACATGTGTCACCGACTGAAGCTTCGTATTTGAGAAGACAACGTTAACTTCGGTAGTTACCTGAGTACTGCGCCCTCGTCTACGCCGTGGTAATATACCTTTCCGTGCCATGAAGAATCTGAAACATTTGTTCAAGAGGTGTTCAGGTCAGCATATTATGCGGTTGACCAGGGTCCTAGGGGTGACCAGTTTGGAGGTACATAGGGAAAGTTCAGTGTCGTGTCCGGTGTAGATGCTGCTACAACATCAGTCCATAGATTCAGAAGAATTTATAAATGCAAATGATGCTATCACCAATATATTCATACCTTACAAGATGATAATATAGAGGTCTGAGGAACAAAGTGGAAAGGCAACTCATCCCCCATAGAAAAGGGAGGATCCTTCGACCACACGGTGTTGTATCTGATGGGCGATTGCACGACACTTTGTGTCGGGACGTTGTATACAAGTCCTGAAAGTGGTTTGTTCATAGTTGACTACTGAAACGATTATATAATACAGTAAAAGCTCCTTATTCGCGCTTCCTTCAAACGCGTTTTCACTATTCGCGGATTAAAAAATGCGACCCAATTCCTATATTTGCGGCTGAAGATTTCTTTATTCGCGGATTTAATCGGTACATCGGTACACACATATTAATAAAAAAAAGTTGCCAATAGGTATCCAATCCAATATTCTTTGTAAACGGATCGTCAAATGGACTAAAAAAAAATGTAAAATAGAACTTATTACAACTATGCCTAAAGTATGTTGTAAAATGATATCGTCGCTGTATCGGTTCGGCATTTGACATAAACCACCCTGTTTTGGAGAATGTAAACAAACCGAATTAAAGCAACCTTATTTTCTTAATACATAAAGTATATTTTTTGTCACCTAGGAACGTATCCCCTATGATCCCGTAGAAATTACCATTCCATGTTCACGGTTTTTGTATTCGCGGCACATTTACGAAATAAAGAGCTTTTATTGTACATACATAGCTCTTCTTTGGCTGTACAGTAGTCTGATAAAAAGACAGAAGGAGACTCACCGTATAGTAGAGATAGGTATATTGAACTGTTCGGAGACCGTTTGGAACGTCAGTCCGCGACTGACGCAGTCTGCGGCCTGACGTAACACAACCTCGCTGCGTCGGATTCGCTTGTTGATACTGAACTCTGACGGCTGGGTGGGGAGCAGCTGTAAGGGAAGGTCCTAAAATTCTGCGTTATAGAGGAACTTACTCTCGTTTTTGATTCGTGAAACTTCACAGTGATAGGTAAGTAAAACATGGGTTGATCGATCAGATTAAGCTAAGTTTGCCGCGGTTGGTCCGTGAATGGGTGACCTCCTTTATAGCCATGCCGTCGGTCAGGTTTTAAAATAACTTCTGCTTCTTAAAGAAAACATGTATCACAGAAGTCATACATAGTATTCTTTTGCGGCTACCAATAATAATTACATATGTATTTTTAAAATACTTATACAACACATTATGGTGTCAATGTCCACACATTTTGTGTTCAGAAAAATAAAACAGGTATGAATTAGAACGTTGCCGACGGGAAACAATTACAAGTATTCTGATAGTACAATACGCGCTGCAAGTTCAGGTAAAAACTTGTTCTACCTTAGCACTCTCTTTCCACGCCTCTTCCCATCTTGTCTTGATATTTGTATCCACCTATACGGCGCTATCACGAATCTACTTGGTCATCTACTCAACAACAGATGTCACTACTCACCATACTGGGAGGCTGCGCCTGATCGCCCACATGTATGACGTTGACTGAAGCCGCCGGGCCCGGCCCTATGGTCATGATCTTAGGCCTGATTTCGCGGAATTGTGGGGAACTTTGAAGGTGTGGAGAACTTTGGAGGTGTAGGGCCTGAAAAGATAGAATATTATGTTTTACTGCATACATACCAACCCAACTTTTTTAGCAGCAGTGGCAAAGTCTTCACCTGAGATTCATTTTTAAGATTGGGCGTGTGGTGCCAAACGTCAAGAATAGCATCACGCCATTTATTACCGTGGGTGTCGTAAAAGGCGACTAAGGGACTGGCAGCCGTGCCATCGCACCGGGCCGATCCGGTTAAGTACATCATCATCATCAGCCTATAGCAGTCCACTACTGGACATACACCATTTCACGCCATTCTGCTCGATTGTCGGCAACTCTCATCCAGCTGCTACCCTGCAAAGATCTTCACTCCACCTGGCCTGAGGGCGTCCTACCTTACGTTTGCCGATTAGCGGGCTCCACTCAAGAACATGTCTACCCCATCGATTATCGGCTTTATATGGCCGGGCCATTGCCACTTCAGCTTGCTTATTCTGGTCTTGGAGTCCGGTTAAGTTACTTACATTATTAACTTGACGTATGATAAACGCGGGTGGCTCGTCTCGCGTGTCGTACGTGTGGTCGTCCGGCGGCCGTGCTAGTCCTCCGGGCCGGTCCAGTTCCGTATCTGATGGACTGTCGTATTGACACTGCACGTTTGCTATCGGGAAATCTGTTGGAAAAGATTTTTAAATTAAGTTTGGTTACTAAGTGAAATAGTTATGTACTTATGAAGAAAATATAATATACATACATTTTGCTTCTTGTTTGATCTGGTATAGAAAATTTCCATTTTTTTTTAACCCTACAGAATCAACCTCTAATATTCTCACTGATGGAAATCAGACCTCTGCGAGCGGGCTGTAATTCACCAAGCTGGCCCGCACGCTGGTAAATGTGACGTCATGTCTTCGAATATTTAGTTCTAGGACATGCCAGTTTCCTTACTATGTTTTCCTTAACCACTTTTTGAAAATAATTTTACCATCCTCTTCTTTTTAAGAGGGTTTCTCTCACTGTATTTATTTCACCTCAAAGTGCGAATGTCATTTTTCCCAGCGGTGGGACACAAGGACAAAATTAAGAAAATAATAATAACGTCTTAGTGTCCCACAGCTGGGAAAAACGACATTACCATTATTTTCCTAATTTTATAAGACATAATAACAACTTGGACAATTTCATAACAAAGGATGGTAAGTATTTTATGATATCAGTAAAAAGGTTAAATAAAACATCAAATACACGACAAAAATCATTATTATTAATAATTATTATCCGTAGGTACATACAATCACCCGTAACACATAGCTACTAGATACTGGCATATTACTCTACGATTATATCCCCATTGATTATGACAGCTTTTCCAGTGATGGGAAATTTAAATGAAAGATTTCGAGGCAATAAACGACTAAAAAGTTACTGAAACAAAGGACCACCCCGATTGAACAGCTTCTGAACAAAAACACGCACTGAAATTGAACCAGCTGTTTCGAAGCTACAATGCCATAGACAGATACACTGATACGCAGAATGACAAAAACGCCAAATTTATAACACCTGACTACACCACAGTTTAAAAAAAAAATTGTTTGAGTTTGTTTTTCAATCTTTTTTTGTTGGTATATTGGCGTGTGGTAGGGGTAGCTGACATATGGCAAATAATTTAATTTAATTATTTGTGTTTCATAATGTTAATTACTAACTACTGTATAGATCAAGTTCAAATCAGTTCAACGGAACAGACAGCTGTGTTTCTGATTTATTCGTCACTTTTTGTTGCCAGCTAAAGCACTAGGAGCTGGTAAATGGCGGGTGAGCCGGGGGACTGTCTTATGTAATTTTGACATTCTAAAAGTACTGATTCTCGGTCTAGTTAGAATAAATGACTTTTGATTTTGGGAGTTAAAAATTAATAGAAAACTAATAGAGTTTAGTGGGATAATACGTCACCGATGAACAGTACACATTTAAGAAATAGATAGGTAGTAGAAACAGTAAATATGTAATTAACTACCCATTTTAAAATTTGAACAAGTATTATAATTATTACTTGATTTAAAATAGCGGCCGCTTTGAAATGGGCAACATCCTTTTTCTGAGTCACCGAGTCTTTGATAAATGATAAGTGCCTGTAATTGATTTACTTGACATTTAAAAAAAAATATGTGTGGATAAAATGTAAAAAATCAGTCATACAAATATGAAATTTAATCATACTCAATGGAAATTAATTTCGTGAAAAATCGCAGAGTAATTATAATTAAGTTACATAATTATTTCACTTATTATAATTATTTACTTACAATTTAGTTAAGTACATCAATTATATGTTTTAGATTAATAATTATTTTGGCTTATTGTAAAATAAGTAAAAACACTAAAATTTTACTAAACTTGATAAAAAAGTGTAAAATAAATTTTAATTAACATATTTTACTATTAATTAAGTATACAATATTGCCGCGTGTTCCCGGCTACTGATATGCCATCTGGCACCTTTCTGTAGATGGCAACAAGCCTACCATACAAGACCAGTTTCGAACTCATTTTTTTTTCCCAAAATTAATTATATTCACATTCAAAGAATGGAACTCCTGGCGTATATGCTCTCTACTACCTATAAGCCTTCAAAGCAAGAATGAAAAATACATTTCTAGGTAGACTCCTATCATTGTAGACCTCATCTGTCACTTTCCACCGGCCAAGATCGAGGTCCAGAGCAGGCATTATAAAAGAAAAGTATCTCTAGTTTTCTTGCTTTAATTTAATTCGAAACTTACGCAATGCAAATATTTGTTTTAAATTAAGATTAGTACATTCACTGCGTTGACTCAGTTGATACTGCGCAAAATGTATTTCTTAAACTTTAATAACAATTTTGCGCAAATAAAAAAAATTCGTTTGCATAAATAATTACTGGTTTAATCTTAATTCGTGTTATTACTAACTTCTTCGCGAAAGTGGAACCTGCCAATAGGGCGGGATAACGCTATATTTAAGAAGGAAAAATATAGCTCGCTAATTATTTAAAATATAAGCTTACTAATAACTCTACTCAAGCCGACCACCTCGTAAATGTAATAACTACGTCCTCTAAATAATTCTACAGCTTAATTAAATTACAAAAATATTATAATTATTCACACATCAAAAAATTAAGTACAATAATTATTTAAGTACGATAATAATTTTCCTATAATTAATTTATTTACTATTAGTCGTTGCCAGTGAAAAACAAAAACAACAATCATTATAAATAATTAACAAACAAAAAAAAGTAATAATTTACTAAATATTTGGGTTTGGATTAACACTACTTTGGCGAATTAGGAACTAAAAATATAATTATTTGACTTATAGTTAACTATTGGTAAAATTTTATGTATATTAGTCAGTGTAGACACAGTCAATGCAGTCGGATAAGTCGAATAGTCAGAAAATTAATATTTAAATAAAATAAAAAAAGAGTGTGCTTTTACCAGTTATGACCACGCAATTGAAGTGATAACTTACTACCGAAGCCGAGTATTCGCGATTCAGCGTCACCTACCTGAGCGTGACAGTTAAAATTCGCTCACTGTAGCCTAAAAATGTTTAACATAACATCACGCCTTGTTTCCCCGAAAGGTTAGCCAGAGGTGTACCTATAGTACATCTACATTTCACCATTTATGTGTAAGTCCGATGTAGTAGAGGGCGAGCCTATTGCCCCCAACCAGGCACAAATCTAGACACCCGGCTGCTACTGAGAAATTTCAGGTAGAAAAACCCAATAACACTGCTCGACCTGGGGTCGAACCCAGGCTCAGTAGTAGCGCTTGCGAATACTAGACCAATGAGGTAGTGAGTGCAACGAGCAAGTTTACACTTCAAAAGCAACAAGTAATTTTAGGATTTTTTTAGCTGTTAATACGAGTATAATATACCTACATCGAAATACATGCGGTTAGGTATTGAAAAATAACTGTTTTTTATCGACTAAAATTGTCTGATTGATGTATCTGACTATTCGAGTAATCGTAATAAGTCTATAGTTTTTGGTCAAGTAATAAACTATTGGCACTTAGTATCGTTTTATCAAATTGTGTGAGTTCTTTTTTATTTAAAAAAACATACATTATTTATGAACTACCCACCTTTGCGCAAAATTCATTACAATTTTTGCAATTTTCTCGTGTGTCGGTCGGTTGTTGTAAGTTAACTGAAAATTTTGAAGGTTTTTTATTTTATTATTATCCCTAGCTGGGAAAATGGATAAAAAGATTAAAAAAAAACAGCTTTTCAGACTGATTTCAGTATGAAAGTTTTTTTTTTATATTTTTACTTTGGCTAGTTTTTCTTTGGATGCCATGACACTATCCCACAATGCGCCAGCGCTCAACGTAAAATACGGGGAGAAATCAATTTATCTGGCAATACTTTACTCACGTGTTGGGTATCGATATGTTAAACTAGTGAAACCAAAAAAAATATTTGCAAGACAGTTGGAATGGTAAAATTCCAACTTTCTTCAAAACTGACAATGACACTGAATGTACATTCAAACAACCAAGGCGACTGTTATGTTATGGTTTTAGGAGATTTTATAAATTTCTAAGTTTCACAAAAAATTACAATTACGTACATAGACAAATTATTGCCAGCTAATTTATTTTGACCCTGTAGAAGAAAGCCAGGGAAATAAATTGTTTACCAAATCACAACTGTATTTTTTTTTATTAGTCGAAATGTCGATATCAAGGTAATTTGACGTAGAGTGACCGTGATAAACGATACATTTTCTCGACTTTTTAAAGTGCAACTAGTCTGTGGTGGATCCATGATGCAATTTTTATCAGAATCTTTTGATTACTTGGTTCAACAATCGTTCTGATATTTCAAACCACCGCAATCTAGAAAACACTCACATTAACTTTTAAATGAAGTAAATAATATTTTTAAGTACAAAGTATAAATTAGACTAGACACAAAGTGTATATCTTGGGACATATCTTTACATTTTACGAAACACGCATACACCTACTAATTATACTTATTGCTTTTCAAAGGCTACAATTGCTCGATTCGGTATTGATTCAAGCGATAGTCAAAAAACCAATACAACTATTGGTTTGTGATTTCGATGAATCGTTTTGTAGATGACATCGACGAAATATGCAAATCTGTATGCTCCTTTAGTCGACTTCCATCCAGTTAGACTGGAAGCCGACAGATATATACTTCTCCAGACTATATTTAGGCCATGGCGGCCAATTTCAACGGAGACTAGCCATCTGCGCAGGGGATATTATAGTGCAGGCGTGTGTGCGCAGACACAGGAGCACACACTGTTCCCTCACTCTCATAGTCCGATGGGACGACAATCCGACACGACTGGAGAGAGATCAGGCGCAGGATCAACGGCTTAACGTGCGTACCCACATCATAGTTAGGAAACGGCAGGCAGATGTTGATGATCAAGATTTTTCCTCAAAATATTACTAGTAAAGATATGCCCGTAAATAATTCCCTAAATTAACATTACCTTGACTACATTTTACAATCTTTGGTTCTTAATGCTATCTCCCTGTAGACACAAAGTCCGTTTATCTAAACTTTACAGCAATTTTAAGTATATTGATAGAAAAATCTAGATTATTTTACTTATAACTCTAAATGCAGTATTCTCAAACGACACGTAACTTTGAGCCCGAAAGTCTGTTGACCAGTCTTTGTGGAGATACATAGGCAGTCTCTGCATGTAATGTAAAATACTGGTATTCAGTTTCATCTGGTTAGACTGAAATCTGTTCCCAATATAAAAGGAAAAAGGCTAGGCTGATCATGATGGTGAACTTTCAAATGGGTTACCGTGGCCCTGGCATATGGGTAACTGAAAGAACACGGGTGGGTTTTAGTTAGTAAAAGTCTGACACAACCTCCCGCTCCACCCAGAGCAGGAGAAGTCATTTGATGATTTCCCATCAAGGAAAAAAAAAAGAAATGGTGAACTTAAGTTTGAGTCTGTCCTTAAAAGTTTTTCTGTCGAAGTGACAGAGATAGAGCGGGATAGTGGAGCGAGCTATGCCCAGAGTTTCTTTGAAGGAACGAAGTTATCCGGAAAAGAACTGGAATTACCGACATAGCTTGTAGAGTAAACAAGCTGAAGTGGCAGTGGGCTGGCCATGTTTGTCGAAGGACCGATGGCCGGTGGAGCAGACGAGTCCTGGAGTGAAGACCGCGTATCAGCAACCGTAGTGTAGGACGCCCCCCAGCTAGATGGACCAATGACCTCAAAAAGGTGGCTGGGACAGACTGGATGTGGAAGGTGGAGGACAGGATGTTGTGGCGCAGCATGGGAGAGGCCTATGTCCAGCAGTGGACTGCGATAGGCTGAGTTGATTTGATTTGACAGAGATAGAGTAAGCCCACATATTCATATCAAATCAGTGATATAAAATTACTTCTAAGTAGGAGACCCACGGGTGATTTTATAGCGCGCATAGCATTTTCAACGCACTGCTTAGCGCCCAGAGTTCAAAATCCAACAGTGTATTTTTTGCCACGCTCTGATGCACTCTATTACATTCTCAATACTCGACCCAACACCGAGAGTACAAAATCAAGTGCATGATAAAAGTCACCCGTTCGAACCTCTGCTAAGACTTGACGGTCGCTTACAATTTGAGTGGCGTTTGAGAATACTGCTATAAATACTTCATGGTTACATTATGTAATGGCAGATGTTAATAGTAGTACCATAGTTGTTGTAAGAATAAATATAGTTAGATAGGAATAGAGGTACCCTCGTTTTACGAAAAATTTCGGACTGTATAATTCGGTAATCTGGCTACAGACTTTTGTGATTCCGTCGATCAAAAATCGAAAAGTTATTAAGAGGAAAAACACTGTTCTCCTTCAGGGCAGATGGATAAAATTATTAGTTTTGCGATTATAAAATAAATAGAAAAAAAAAATGACCAGGTAAATTTCGATCAAAAATTTTGTCGATCGACAAAATCGATCGAGTCTGTAGGTTCCTTTAGAAAACTATTACAAACTTTTATAAAAGTATAAAAGGTAATGAGCAAAATGTTATATCATTAGGAAAGTGTGTTTTCAGTCATTCGATTTAAAACCAATACCCGGACGGTAAATATAACATATTGAGCTGTAGAAAGAGACTGTCATAAAGATTAAGAGTGACAGGTTTTGCGACACGACGGCGAAAAAGACGAACTTAAAAAAATATGTGTCATATTTACTGTTGGGCATTTTTTTTAACGAGAGTACCTATGAACAGAGCTACCAAAAAACTTAAACATTACATTTGGCAAGATTACAAAAAGACTTACAACGTATCTTCATATTTTTCCGACCTCGACTCAACCATGAGATCTAACGGGTCAAGAATCTGCGTCCTTGCCCCGCGCCTACCTTTGGAAAATTGACTCTTAATATCATACTTTTCCATCCAATTCCGTAAAGTCTTCCTTGGCACTCCGTACTTATTTGACGCTGCGTATACACTGTAACCTTTTTTGACTGCGATTAACGCATCTCTAAGATGTTGCGAGGAATATTGCTTATAAGATTTCTCTTGAAAAACATCCGTTTCTATGTTGACGATCTCGTTCGGCCGTCTTCCAACTAGTCGCGGTCTTGCATGTATGTTTAGAGGTATCCCGTGGTCCATATCAATAAAATGGCGCGTCACTATTTCCGTTGAAGTTCGAACTCCTGAAACAAGCAAGGTCAAGAAACCGCCCTTTAGAATTATAAACAGAAACATAATAAAGAGGGAGTGAAGAAACATGGGCGTTTCTTTTCCTGGCTTCTTACAGGCAGCTGTAGGCTTCGCGGGGAATTGGAAGGCTACTCTTCATTTATGAGATTTTGGTGTATTTCTGACATTTCAATCGCCTTCATGACGTTTTTCTATGCACACTGACATAGGGTTCAATTGTTTTATGCGCAGTTGTGAAATGCCAGAACTATACTGTTATTCAACTGTTTACTTTCAAAATTCAAAATCTTAAATGGAAGTTTCGAAAGTCAGTCTCAGAGTCTCATAGAAAGAAGGTAGCCGTACCAATCCAAAGTACTTATGACGTGTACATCTGAAAGATAGTTCACTCTAGTTTGCTAATAAATAATCTAAGACTTATCGAATAATTAATAAGTATGCTACTTTAATAACTAAGATGGGTCACTAAGGTGGAAGGTCCAAAGTAGTCCTCAAAACTCACATTTTCTTACGATTTTTGCAAATTGCGAGTCAGTGGTGCCGATTCCCTTATTCATAAACTAAACTAAATTTAAGTTCAGTGCATCTCTTTCTTTCTATTTCATAAAGGAAAGGACAGAAGATAAATTTTAGTTTAGTCCTGTCAAATTAATCAGCGCTTGACGTAAATTGACGTAATTTTAGTAGGCAAGTTTTTAATCGCGTCTAAACTTGTATGGAGTAGTGACAGGCGCTGATTAATTTGACAGGACTAAACAAAATTTTTTCTTTTGTCCTCTTCTTAATGAAATACAAAGAAAAAGATGCACCGAACTTAAATTTAGTTTAGTTTGTGAACAAGGGAATCGGTACCAGTGTCAAGTTGTATGTCGATTAAAATATGATTCGGGATCGTAAATCCTATGTCTTTACAGAATTATAATGATTAAAATCACCAATACAAGCCTCTAAGTTCATTTAATTCCATTTAATGACATTTCATGAAAAGTCATTCGATGAAATTAAATGATCTTAAAAGGGACTGATTAAATCATCTTAATTGATGACTTCAATTATTATAATAATGTATAGCCATATTTGTTACAGTCGTAAATCAGATTTTGTTCAACATACAGCTTGAAACTGACCTCCAAATTGCAATAAACATAAAAAAAAAACTTTGCCAATTACCACTTCCAATATATTTTTCGGAAGAGTTCTTATTTGCCAGAAGTTTAATGGCAATTGTGACGGAAAAATGGAATATTAATTTCCATTCCATTCATTCCATTGAAATCTTAGTTAAAATTAGAAAAAAAAAATATTATTCGGGAAACTACATGGCTCTGTTAAAATATACTGCATTAGGATTTTAAAAAAGGATGAAAATCGGGAGTAGCAATTTAACTTAGAGTGAACTATCTCCATTAAAATACAAGGAACGCATGCGTTTTGTAAAAAGCGAGGAAAAGCCGCTCATTTGGGTTTCTAGGATTTAAATATCCGAAGCATGGTTAAGTAAAAAATACTTTTTAGGGACATACATTGATTGCGGGCGGGATAATTGTATGTACCTTTGCATATTGTCAAATAAATTCGACGAGTAAATTAACGATCCTTACGGACTCTTGAATTTGTCGATCGATGAATAAAAGCTGTCGGTGAAAATTATTTCATCGATAGACAAATTCGAGGAAGTGGGTAAGTTCCTTTACGGTCTTAAAAACTAATGCTATTTTAAGTTAAAACAATATTCCTTCATGAATTGTCATAGAAAATTTTAATTAATTTCGCGGGTTACTCTGGAGTTGTCACGTCAAATAAAACGACCAATACATACGGTAAACCTCAATTTAATTGAAACATAATTGGTATGACATACATTAAGTACAACCGGTAAATAATAATGATACACGAACGCAATGAAGAACATAATACTGTTTACAAACATACAATGTAGCTGAATTTAACATTTTGATTGTAAACTGGCCTTTGTGGAGTACGGAGCGATCGATCAAGTAAAGCTAGACTTGCAGCGGTTGGTCTGTGGATGGGTGGACTATCTTTACATACCAAGACCTCTTTTAATATTTTTTCTTTCTTTTCTTTTTCTTACTTTTCTTTTTCTTTCTTTTCTTTTTCTTTCTTTTCTTTTCTTTCTTTTCTTTTTCTTTCTCTTCTTTCTTTTCTTTTGTTTCCTGGAAAACAAATTTCGAAGTTGGTTGTTCCGGGCTGTCGGTCGTGGATTTTCGACAGTCATTACGGGTCGTCAGGAGACCAAAAGTCTGACAATCAGTCGTACCAAGGGGTATGGTATTACCTAAGGTTGAACTTTTAATCCTATTCACTAACTTGACAGTTCAATGCAAAATAATGATACCATTCTAAAACTAATAGTGTCGGGGTAGTGAACGATTTCGCATAAAGAATGAATGATAAAAATGATTCAAATTAAATAAAACTTTAAAAAATCGTTTTTAGGTGTGGATTATAAGAATAATTAATAATTTTTAATAATAGTTATTTCCTTTTTTTATTTTCTTCTGATAGAAACAAAACTAAATATAAAAATCATGTCATTTTGCTTATTTTTTTACTATAGTCATTTTATTTCCTCTGACAGCCATAGACTACGTATATATCGATATAGTACACATCTTGTTTTAAAACAAGTTATTAAATTTAAATTACAAAGTTTGCATGTAAGTACATTATTTCAAGTTCATTCAATTTCATTCATTCTTGCACCACCTCACTATCTTTTTTTTGTCAAAACCTGGTATCCCTCCAATTGTCAAGTTAGTGAATAGGATTAAAAGTTGAACGTTAGTAACTGGGTTGTGGAGATCAGATAGGCAGCCGCTTCATATAAAATACTGTATTCAGCTGTATCCAGTATCAGTTAGACTAGAAATCGATTTCAGATGACAGACGATTCAAAATATTTGGGAGACAAAACTTGTTCTGGCGTTACCCAACTGCACTCGTATAAAAACCAGTTCACAATTAAAACTTTGCAAGGCTTAGCGTTTTAATACAATGTATATATCTACAGTAGACACTTACATCTATATTATTATGTATATATTTATATACTAGTAGGCACTTCATGGGTTATAGCGCGTTTTGTATACTTTTGTGGGTAGTTTCAGATTTAAGGCTCATAATGGCCCATCAAGTTTTAGAAGACTGTCACATACATATCAGAGAAAATTAACAAACAACCCTCTGATTTTATTAAGCTATAAGTCAAGTAAGCATTGCACTCGAAAGTGAACCGTATCTTTATCAAATTAATATTCATATTGGGATAAAACGCTTGCTCACACAATTCGCTATCATACAAATATGAGCATTACACGCATAAGAATAAGATTCATATTTCTGTGTGAAAGCCTTTGCAAATTCTAAGCGCGATTGTAGAATGTAGTGATAGAGACGACACTCTACAAATGGAAACTTTTTCTAAGACTCGATGTTTTATCGCACACTAGAATTTCAACTCTCTGTGTTGAGCCGAGTGTCGAGAATCCAACAGAGTGCATCTGACTTCAATTTTCAACTCTTGGCGCTTAATCAAAATGTTTGAAATCCAATACTTGTTTTGCTAGACCATAAAAATATACAAAATGCGATGTTACAAGAGAAAAATAACTAAAACCATTAGAACAGTAGTATTTGATAGGAACGTAGGTAATATCTAGGCCATTCAACGTGGCTATTCGGATAGTTAACCGAAGGGATAGTTAATGAATCGTTGTGATAGTCAACTATCAGACAAGCTGACACACGGTATAGATAGAGAATGATACTATCGATACTAAATCGTAGCGATAGTTATTTTATCATTCAGATAGTTGACTATTGGATAAGTTTTTAAAGACGTAGGATTATATTCCAGCATACTCAGTGTGGTAGTTGACTATCCTGGTTATTAATTACGTAAATATTTAACAATTCCATATTATATGTCAAATGACAGTCAATTCTAACTAGCAAACCTTTAGAGGACAACTTTAGTAGTCAATTACAAGATTAAATAACTATCCCCAATATAAAAAGTTAACCATTACGATATTAGACTAACTTCTGCCAGAATTTTTGAGAATATCATTTTAACTAACACGATAGTTAAGCGAAAAAATAGTTAAAACTGTATATCAGAATTATAACAAAGCAAATTACTATAGATTTAACTGTTTCTCGTATAAGTATTAAGGCCTATAACAAATACTCAGTGAGGAAATGAGAATTGTGATCATTTAAATATAACATTTTTGTCTTTCGTTGAACTGTGAAATGATATTCTGACAACCAGTCTTGCCAAGGCGTATAGTGCTACCCAGTAACTGGGTTGTGGAGGTCAGATAGTCAGTCGCTCCATGTAAAATACTGGTACTCAGCTGCATCCAGGTAGACTGGAAGCCGAAGCCATTTTGGCTTCGGCTTCCAGTCTACCTACCAGGTGTAATATTTAAATGATCAACAATTTCATTTAAATTCTCACCGAGTAAAGTTTTTAAAAGTTAAAAATCTCAATATAATCGATGCCCAAACATAATTTATCCTAATTAAGTACAATAATAATTATAAAATACTATAATATATAATATGTATAATTATATCATATTATATAAATAAATTAATACAAATATAATTTATAATATTTTAAGCCGTTTTTAATAGTTATAGTGCAGTGGTTATATTTTGATGATTGGGTCAATTTTGTTTTAGACAAAAATTGTATACTCTGGCTTTTGCTAACAAGCACAAAATATAAATGTTTCATTAATTAAGTTTAAATTTTGGGATTTTGACGTTAAAAGTAACAAGTGCGAGTCGGACTCGCCCACCGAGGGTTCCGACCGTTTTTCTATGATTTAATTACAAATGTACCTATAGTTTTCAGATTGTACTCTATATTTGTAGTATAAGATGGTATTGCCAAATTTCATAGTTCTAGGTCATCGAGAAATACTCTTTACATTTTAATTCTCTCGAGATTGTCGAAATATACGTTTTTTGCGGCATAAACGGCCTTATGTTTATCTCACGTAAACTTTGTAGTTTGGTTTTTTCACAGCTTCAAGAGTCTTTAGACTTGAGTATATCGTTTCAATTTCAACTCGATACCTTCACGCGTTCCCGAGATAAAGGATCTTGACAGACATGCAGACGGATGGACAATAAAGTGATCCTATAAGGTTTCCGTTTTTATCTTTTGAGGTACGGAAACCTTAAAACAAAACCAGCACAGTAACAGAAGGAAAGGGTTCATATGGACAGTTCAAACAACATTCATTGCATTATTGGCGTTGTCAAGCCGACAAATTTCCCGATCATATAAGCAATGGATTAGTCATGCCTTCAAAATGATTTAGATTCTGAATGGTAGTGTGTCGCAGTTAGAGCGCTGTATAAGATGACTTTTTGTAGTTCTGTCACAGAGGGTTTTCTCAAAATCTGTCCAACATTGGTATAAGCAATTTACTACATTGTTATGTAATCTATATACTTAATATTAAAAAGCTGAAGAGTTTGTTTGTTTGTTTGATTGATTGAACGCGCTAATCTCAGGAACTTCTGGTCCGAATTGAAAAAATCTTTTTGTGTTGGGTAGCCTATTTATCGAGGAAGGCTATATAACATCACGCTACAACCAAAAGGAGCGGAGCAGTAATGAAAAATGTTGCAATAACGGGGAAAATCGCACGGGTAGGCGAGTCGACGCGACGGGAAGGGTCGGGGGAACAAGACATTTAACGCGGACGAAGTCGCGGGCATAAGCTAGTGTTTAAATAAAGTTTATTTTTGTTGAAAATACTTTAATACAATAACGATTAAGCAATGCCCGCTTTTGCCAGCGGCTTCGTCCGCGTATATTACATATAAACCTTCCTCGTGAATCACTCTGTCTATTGATGAAAATCGCATTAAAATTCGTTGCGTAGTTTAAAATATCTAAGCGTAGACGCGGGAAGCGAGTTTGTTTTATACTGTGTAAAGATGAGTTATAGTTTCCTAGATTTGGTGTATTTTTTTCTATTGAATTATGTCTGGTATACGGACAAGTTTTACGGGCGCACAGCCCTTTATAGAAAATACTACCCCAATCCTTTACGTCAACTCAATGAGTTTTATTTCTAAAAATAACCACTGCAATATCAAAAAGCTTAATATAATTTTAATATTAACACTAAAAATTTCATTTTAAGTCTTTTCTTTATATATATTTGGACGAAGTCCCATCAAGCACTCAGTTTTTGAAAAAGGCCAATCATTTCATTTTAATAATTAAATATAATAATTATTTTAATTTATATAACTAATTAATTTATTACACAAGCATATAACGACAAACTTACTAATAAATAATTATAATGGGAGAATGTCTCAAATGTTTTGTATACTTGCAACACTATCGAAATAGGCTGGCAACATCATAAGCATTTTTTTTTGTTTCTCAAATAAATTGTAATTCGATTGGAATAATAATTTTAAACATACTAAGAATTTAAACTAAGAGTTTTTGACAGTATAATTTAAATATTAGTTACTCTTCATTTTTGTGTCATTTCAAGTTGATTTTTAAATAAGATACAAAAAAGTCAATCAGATCCTGTATTTTATTTTTGTTTTATGAAATAAATAAAACATAGATGTTTTATTTATTAGATAAAACCAAAAAAATGTAAATTGTACTACAATGTCCCCTTTTTTTAAATATTAATAGCCTCTTCGTGTGGCGATACTAGGCTGCATTCCGAATTGCGCTGTAATCGATTTAAGCATGCTTACATCCGTAGCAGTACCGGGAGCGCTGTCAAAAATGACAGTTGTTTTGTTTTCGTTCATTGCTAACGTGGCATTTGGAGGCAGCCGCCTTACCAAAGCATTAGGAGACATTTGTGGTGTAAATAAGTTGTAGATGGTACAAAACATTTCAAACTTTCTCCAAATTACCTAAGAAACATCAATCTTTGGGTACAATATTGCGGGAAAAATAATAATAGGAATACTTTGTACAATACCCGTGCGTTAAAACGACACATCGAGCGTCAGAATGAGACTGTCAGACAGGTATGAGTGACAGAGATGAAGCTCTACAAATACAATACGACCGATGAAACATGGAGCCCGAAATTTGCGCAGAAGGCTGTGAAATACTTATTTTTTTTTTGGAATCAAAAGTGACATGATAAGAATATTGTGTGAGACTCGGCTATTCCGTTGTGGGAATGAGTGTTTATCTGTCCACCCTAGGCGGGGTGGATAATCAGAATTCAGTGTTTATGTTTTGTGATCTGCAGAGACGACCCAGTTGTAATCTGGACTTATTTCTTTTGGGCACCCAAAACTGTCTTAGAGTGGATGCTGGATATGCTGTCTGGATAATCGGATTGAGTTATTATTTTTCTTCTGATTTTCTCACTCAGCACAGTGTTGTCATTTAAAGATACATGATAGAAACCTTCCCAAGATACCTATAAAATATAGGTTGAAGGAACATGCGAAAAAGTTTGCGAACCTATGTTTAGATCTTAAGTGGCAGTAGACAAGGCACATAGCTCGCAGAACAGATGGCCGATGGGGCCGAAGACTTTGTGAAATCTGCAGGAATCCGTTGGATGTGGGAAGCCAAAAAACCGATCGAAGTGGCGGTACTTGGAGGAGTCCTATGTCCAGCAGTGGACGTCTTTCAGCTGAAATGATGATGATGATGATGTTCAGATCAGTCGTATTGTGCGAACTTTTTAACTCGATGGGTCATATTGAGGGTACTGTGTGACTTGTATTCAGCCATCAGAAGGCTTGTACTACATAGTCAATCTTTTAGTATCAGTGTGTGAACATTTAGGAAATCTAACGTATTTTCGGAGTCCACACGTGTTATAAGAGACGCAGATTGATCGCCAATAGTTCTTGATAAAATGAAGAAATATTGTTAATGTACTGAACTTAAATATTGATTATAATCTTCGTCGAAAACAGAATCTCCTTTTTTGACATGAGTTTTAAAATACACCCCGATTTGGAACGTCTAAATCCGTCTAAATATATTTAGGATCACTTTTTTGGACTCTGTTACTCAATTATTCATTAGATAACCTAAATGTTCACACATCACAAAAAGTACTAAGGTATAAGAAAAAATTCAAATCTTTGGACAAAATAAATAAAATAGTAGGTATTAATTAAAATTAAACATTTTTCAGAAAATTTCATAAATTAGATTTTTCGTTTTTCTTTGCTTTTCTTTGGCAGTTTCATCTTTCGTATACTGGCCGTTTTGGGCCTATCTTTTTTATAAAATTCTTGCAGCCCTAATCTCGAAAACTGCTCGACATTTTTTTTGTAGTTACTCTTAAAAATAGCTATATATTTTAAAAGTACATCCAATCCTAAATAACAATAAGTCGTTTATTCAACAGAAAAAAAAAACATAATTTAAACCTTATTTACTAGAACTTTGAATTGCATATAACAAAAAAATTGCATAGAAGCACCTTTGACAGCTGTCAATGTCAAAATTGGACTGTCAAAATTTACGCTACTGGCTGCCATAGTGACTTATGTTGGTGTGTCTGGGAAGTCTACCTCATTACAAACATTTTACGACAAAAATGGCTGAAATGGCTGAGGGATGATTTCAGTATCAACACGATCTTTTAGCAATGCCTCTGATTCGCCTACATTTTTTAACATAGATTGTTGCAGAAATTGGACTTCACATCACGGATAAAAACCGATTTTGCTATGAAAAAGGTTATTTCCCATGTACCAAACTGAAACTGTCAAATTTTCTCAATCAAACTGGAACCTAATAGGTTGACAATAAAGTTGAAAACCTATAAAGAAATTTGATAGGTTGGTTTAGCTTTATGTGCTGCAGTCTGTACTTTCCATTTGATTCAAGGGTGTAATATGCATTTAATACCCTAATTTCATAACATCATGCTAGTCTTCCCCGAGGTGTGAGTCAGAGGAACAACAACATTATATTCCAACCATTCTTCAACCCCACCATCATAAACACTAACCGGGTGTTAAGTGTGTTTATACCGCACGGGCTGGTAATTTTGCATTTTAACTGGTTTTTCGTGATTATTTGATTAAAAATAACTCAAAGCACTTTTTTTGTTATTTACTCATTAAAATCGTCATTTTGTCAATTATTTTCTCTTTGCAGTGTTTACGACTAAATATTTTATTTAAGGGTCAATGTTAGAAATAATTATAAATACCAAAAATCTAGTGTTTGCCTAAAAAAATGTAGATACACAGCTACACATCAAACTATACATTGCCAGCTTAAACTGACCTCTCAATATACGGAAATCCCACACAATGTGCGATCAGTTTATACTGGAAATGCACAGCTTGATGTGTACCCGTGCGTATATATATTTAAACTGAATAAAATAATCACAAACAAAAGAACCTCTAAAATGCGACATTGCCAGACCGCGCTGGATGAACGCTTTGAATATGACACGTCAAGGTTTAGAAAGAGACTATCACAGAGATAGTGACAGGGACGAACTTTTTCAAACCCGATGTGCCTTTAAAATTCACTCTACAGCTGTATTAAGGTTCTTAATGCCGCCATTTTGTTTTAATTACGTAAATATTAACCAACAGCGCCCCTAGCGAACCTCATTGGAACGCCAAAAGTCCCTTGTCACACTGTACCAGCTCATTCATGCAATGACATATTCACCGCAGAGGTGCCATCCTCAATTTTTGTTACCCCATCTTTTTCCTCATTTTTCGCCGCACCCTCGTCTTCACTCGAAACGGAGTTAGTGAAAGTGAGGAAATGTTTCCCGAAATCAATATCGGCCTCGTAAGCCTCAGTTTCGGTGCCACTTTTTTCGTAATTCTGTGTTTCGGGGACGTTAAAGTCGAAATTTTTGTATTCTTTCTGTTTTTTGCTGTTCTCGACGAATTGTTTTAGCTGCTGCGGCATTGGGAAGGAGGACTTTATGTGGCATCGCTTCATCCAGTTACGAAGGGATTTGCGCGGGACTTTGTGAGTTTGGGCCGCTCTGGAAGACAAAAATAAACATAAATCTATATAATATTACGCGTTGTGCACCGAATGACGGCGCAGAAGTGAACCTATAATATTTTCTTTTCGAACATTAAAACTGAACGAGAAGCGCCAAACGTGTAGCTTTGTCCTTCATTATTTTAAAGTTTATGTTCATGAAACAATAATACACACAATACCAAATGAGATCAGCCATATAAGCCAGCGACAAAAAATATCCTGGCCGAGGATCAATTAACGTGAGTGAGTATGAGTGTGTGTGCGTGTCACTCAATCAGCCTACAATGTGCCCACTGCTGGTACCCCGGACTTCTTTCTGGGAGATGGATTGGACCGAGTCCGCTACGCGGGCCCAGTACGGATTCGTAGATATCACATGTCTTCGAATTTTTGGTTCTAAGACATGCCGGTTTCCTCACGATGTTTTCCTTCACCGTTTTGAGAGCAGTGGTGATGAAATTATTTACATAATGTAAAGCACCTATTCATGATACTTGTGAAGGCAGCCGGAATCCGCTGGTTACGGAAACCGGTCAAAGTGGTGGAGCTTTAGGGAGGCTTATGTCCAGCAGTGGACATCTTTCGTTTCGTTCGGGGTTGGAACCGACGACCTACAACTTGCAAGTTACGGCCTTACCAATGCCCACCAAACACACATAAACTCACGCCTTTTTCCCATGGGGGTAGGCAGAAAATACAGAACACCACCTGCTACGATCTCTACACACTCCTTTTGCGTCGTTAACGTTCATACATCTGGTCATACATACACGCTGGTTGCGAGTACTACGCACCTGACCTTTCTGAAGAACATCACCAATAAGGTCACTATATGTTCTTTTCCCCTCCCACCAATAGTCTCCATTTATTTGTATGTGTGTATGTGAAATGTGTCAATTTAAAGAACTCACCTGTATATACTCCCTCCTTTCTTAACATCCATTAAGGCTGCCCACATTGCCTCATTCGAGTATCTTCTGTTAGGGTTGAACTTCCCCATCATAACCCTTTCCAAATCCTTACGCGACAACCCTGACGAACTAACCTCTTTCCCCTCCAAAAATTGGTCCAAATCAGACTTCAGCACAGTCTCCCCGATATCTACATTCCTATCTTTAAATATTGGCGGTCTGCCCCGCCTTCGCATCTGAGATTTCTCCCCCAATTTAGGGAAAACTTCTTTATTGGCAACACTGTCTTTGCTCTTTGGTATCAGTTCTACTTCTGATTTCTGGTTTTTGGTATCTGGTTTAGTCTTCTTCACTTGGTTGGCTTTTAGCAGAGAAACTTCTAATTCTCCGTTCTGTTCCAACCAAGATTTATAATAATCATTTTCTGATTTCTCATTAGTTTTCTGTATATAAGCTTCTTCAGTCGGGTTCGTATTGAAACCGTATTTTGAAAATTCATTTCTAATTTCACTGGTCGACATTTTTGAGAGTCGGTTAATATATTCGGAATTTACTTTAGCGAGATTTTGTAGTTTCGTTTGGAAGAATAATTCGCTTTCTGGCTTCACACGGAGGTAAGGGCGACGGCCTAAAAGAAAAATCGAAATAAAATAACATTACGCCTTTGTTTCTCCAAGGGATTAGGCAGATGTGTACTTATAGTACACCCACCGGCTTTTTCTCTCAAGCTTATTGCCATCAACCGGGGACAAATCCAGACTCCGGGCTGCTACTGAGAAATTCTTGATAGAAAAACCCCAATAACACTTTGCCCGACTTTGGAATCAAACTCAGGACACAACGAAGCACTTCAAATTAAATTGACATAACATCACTCCTTGTTTCCTCGAAGGGTTGGTCAGAGATGTACCTAGGGGCCGTCCATTAATCATGTGATGACTTTTTTTGGCATTTTTTACCCCCCCCCCCCCCCTTGGTGATACATGGTGAGGTTTAAGACTACCCACCCTCCCGCTATATCATGTGTATTTTTAGTACCTACAAAGAATCTTAATTTTATTTTTAAATATTTATAAAATACAGGTGTAAGTATCATCTCATTTGATTATTAGAAATAAATACACGTGATATATTACTACACACCCGCTTGTGATATTTCGCCATTTTTGATGGACCCCTCCCCCCCCCCTTTCGAGCCTAACGTGATTAATGGACAGCCCGCTATTAGACCGGAGTGCCTCGTTGGTGTAGTCGTTGCAAGCGCTACTGCTGATCAATTCCCAGTTCGGGCAAAGTATTATTGGGTTATTCTATCTGAAATTTCTCAGTAGCAGCCCGGAGTCTGTATTTGTGTCCGGTTGATGGCAATAAGCTCGCCCCCTATTAAATGGGACTTACACATAACTGGCGAAATTTGGGTGTACTATAGGTAAAATTTGGGCCAAATTAAATCATGGAATTTTAAGTATTGAACCATGAATGAGGAAAGAATATTAATAATAAACTGACTCAAATGTCTGTAAGATAGTCAAAAAGACCAATAAAAGAATACATTTTAAGGGTTCCGTTTTAGCCATTTGGCTCGTCATCTGTCTGCCTCTTCCCAAAGGTGTTGGGGTCAGCTTCCAGTCTAAACAGATGCAGCTGAATACCAGTATATTACATGGAGCGACTGCCTATCTGACCTCCACAACCCAGTTACTGGGTACCACGGTACCAGATGTCAGACTTTCGAGCTTCTGACGACCCGTAACGGTTGTCAAAGAAATCTGAGAGCCGGGATCAACGGCTTAACATGCTTTCCGAGACACGGTTTGTAATGGACGGTCACCCATCCACGGACTGGCCTCGGCAAGCGTAGTTTAACTTTTGGTCAACCCGAGTGGCTATTTTCTTAGGATCAAGCCCATTTGCCATTTGGCTACGGAACCCTAAAAGACAACATTCATGGTTCAATTTTATTTAGCTAAATGTTAAAAATAAACTACCGAATTTTATATTAAAAAAAATTGGCCTACCTTACAGACATTTTTTTTTAATTCTTTCGTTTTCTTTCGACAATGTCCATTCACAATATGATCTTCACTCTACACACACGTTTGTCTATGGACGTTTTTGACCGCGTTAGAAATCCAATTTCATTTATTTAGTTTTATAACAAAAATTGAAAAGATTCAGTAAAATATAAAAATTATAAAAAAAAAAAAAAAGCAAGTGACGAGAGGGAAGTCACATTGCAAACAAACATTGATTTATTTAATCAATTAAATAATAAAAAATAATGGAAATAAAATATAAATTTGTTTTTTTTTTAATTATTCTACTCACCAGATGGTTGTCCTAGACTACTGCCTGGTTTCCCTGGTTCATCATCCTGAAAATTTAATGAAAAAATTCTAGTTTTGCCCTTCTTTTCATGATTTTTTCTTTATCTGCTTTTCGCAGGGCAACTTTCTTTCAATATAGAGTATTTCTAAATGTATCATTATCATTCCAGCAGAAAGACGTCCATTGCTGGACACAGACCTCCCCGGAATTGGGGGGATTAGCTAATATCGCCACGCTTGGCAGGCGGGTTGAGATCGCAGTATGGTGTCGTAAGAGGCGACTAAGGGACTTACTAAAGAATGGACAGCAGCGTTCTCTATGCATTTTACCACCATACTGCGATCGTGGCAATTATGGCGAACCCTCCTCCCTTTAAGGGAGGACCTATATCCAACTGTGGGGGTTTGCCATATCGCCACATATGTCCATCAGAGGACGTTATTACGTTATTCGGCTGAAATGATGATTATGGGCATAACATAGCATAATCAGCCTGTAATATTCCCACTGCTGGGACACAGGCCCTCTCTCTATAAAAAAGAGTGATTCATAAACCATAATCTACCACGCGGGCCCAGTGCGGGTTGGTAGATGTCACATGTCTTCGAATGTTTGGTTCGAGGAAATGCCGGTTTCCTCACGATGTTTTCCTTCACCGTTTTGAGAGCAGTGGTGCTGAAATTAGATACACAACGTAATTTCCCAAATTTACCCTAATTTCCCACAACTGTCCCCGTTCGTAGGGCATGCAGTTTCCTCACCTCGTTAAACTCCATATTATCGTTTTCCAGCTCCCCATAGTAAAGTCCGTCCTCTTCCACGGTCTCCTCCTTGATGTCCGGTCTGTCCTCAGACTTCCTCTTTTTAGTACCGTTGGTTGTTGTTGCGTTGTTGTTGTTAGTTGTTGACTTTGACTGGTGTGTTGTTGGGCCTGCAATTGAGGACAGGACGTTGAGAAGGCGTAGCATTTAAATTAATAATGATCAATGCGAATAATATTTTTTTAAAACAACGTAAAAAAGAGGAATCTTTCAAGATTTTTTCTTTTACATGTATTTGACCACCGTAACTTTTTACTATTATAGTCCGATTTGGAAAGGGTATATAGAGGGTCAAATTAAATTAGCTAGCAATACTTTCCCCACGTGTCTGGTATCGATCACTAATAAAATATTTAATAGTAATTTTTTTTTTTTATTATTCCAATTCTGAAGAAAACTTTTAATGAAACTGACATAAAGGCAACTAAACGACTGTTATATTTTGGTTCATGGAAATTTGTAAAAGAATAAGTCCACAAAAAATTTGTAAAAGAATAAGTCCACAAAAAATTTGTAAAAGAATAAGTCCGTTAAAAATTACAAAAACAGCTGAACGATACGGCCATAGAATGATGATTAATATCGATTCCCAAAACGAGGATGACATATTTCCAGCTAACTTAATAAAATCCTGTACACTTCAAAGTTGTTCCCATTTAATATTAAAAAAAATAATCCAACCGTCAGTTTCTAAATAAAATATCCCCTTTTTAATTTTATATACACCGACGATAACACGAAATGAAACTCCTCCTTTTGCAAGTGGGTGTAAAACAAGGGGGTGACACTACGTACATTTTCACAGCAAAGTAAAGAAAGAGTTGCCATCTAGATGTTGGCCCAATTACTATTAAATTACATTCAATTTTCAACAGGTGGCGCTATAACTTGATCGAAATGTTTTATTTAAAATAAGATTATTGATGTAATATTAATTGGAGATAAGTATGACAAAAATATCAAACTCATCTTACAAATTGAAATAGACACATAAATGAAATACAATTTGGTAAAGCACAAATATCAACTTTATTTAAAAAGACCTGGTGCCAGATTTTACCTATGATGTATTAAGTGACAGTTCTTGAACTGAAAATAAACAATCACAATATGCTATTGCTGCATTCTGCGTACGCGCATGTAGTAGTTCCCGATCTGTATTGTTGTATTTCGTGGTAATTACAACAATTCCATCGGGACTATTTTGTTTCGTCCTATTTCTGGAACGTGTTCTACTAGAACATGTTGCAGAGATAGGACGAAACGTTCTATTAGAACATGTTATCATACATATAACTATAGCTATGTAGATATGTGATTAGTTTGGGGCCAAGTTACAGATGGCGTATTGTCAAATAGATTTGCAATTTTATCACGCAAGAGGGCTCTCTTTTCCCTGTATATTAGTTTACTCTTTGGTGTAAAACTGACCATTGACAGCGTTCTCCCGCTGCGCGTTCGCGACGAGGGCTTCGCTGGCGACCGTGAAGTCTTTGCTGTCAGGCTTGCCCAGCTCCGACGTCAGGTTCGAGGTGTCGCTGGAGCATAGACCTGGGGTGGACAAAAAAAAAATTTGTAAGGTTATAGAAAATTGTCTTATAGAGCTATTATGCCTGAAAAGTAATAAAAAATATAACACGATATCACTAAAAGGTAAGAAATAAAAAAATATAATTAAAAAAAATAAGAAACACGTCTACCTCGTTAAAAAGTCAATTAAAAAATTGATTTACAAAATTAAAAACAAGCTTAACCAATATTTTCATTACAGTAAGTTAAGCTTGTTTAATTTCTTTAGTTCAATGTTAAAATTCACTTATTGACAAGGCAGGCGTGTTGCCGTGTGTTTAAAAAAAATTAAAGTTGGATACAAAACGAACACATATTTTACAAACGCTTGAATTTATTTAAAAGCTTTCATCATTTTGTTTTATAGTTGTGTCAAGGTTTGGACAACATCTACAATACTGCTATCCTATTCTAATCATAAATGTGAAGGTTTGTATATTTGGATGTTTGTTACTCAATTATGCAAAAATGGCCAAATAGATATGGATGAAATTTAGCACACAGATAGTCTATAACAAGAATAAACACATATGATACTTTTTATCCCGGTAATACATTCCGGTGAAATAATTTCTGACAAACACACGCGTATCTGCGGTCACTTCTATTAAATGACCAAATAAGATGATAAAAAAAGAAAAAAAGAGAAAATAATAATGGTGATGATGTGTGATGGGTTGTGTTGTGTTGTGATGATGAATGATGTTAATTTTCCGTTACTTTGCCAAATAGAGGCGTGTCTGAATTGCAGACCTTTATGTCAACTCACGGAAAATTCAGATGACGACTGCCTTACTCCAGGACACTTCCTGACTGGGGCACCGATTTTATCACAGCTTCATACTGAGCAGGAGTCATCAACGCTAAAAGCGCGATGGCAACTCGTTCATGACAAAGAATATCCGGCTCGAAGGACCAAAAAAATGTAAGACGATAGTCTTTACACTTGTGCGCAAGCGTACGAATGATTGGCAGAAACTTGATGCTCCGAATTTTATTTGGCGTAACACACTTGGCATAATCTTATATAAACGAATATTTGTAAGGCATAAAAAATGTTTAGCATAATCATTGTTTGGCCGAATGTTTATATGCTCGACTTTACGCTGGCATACTTTAAGATGGCAGAATTTTATTTCGCTTAGTTACCTTTGGCAGACTTAAAATTCCGCATAATTTAGTTTAGCATAACAATTATTTAGAGCAATGATTATTTGGCATACTTTCACTTGGCATACTATGAAGATGGCAGAATTTTATTTAGAATAATTTTGTTAGGCATATTTTCATTTCTATTGAATTGCATTTTAACCTTAAATAAAATGAAATAGTGTCTCAAAAAGTCAGTATTATGTTGTGGTACAAAAATTATTGACAGAAACGAATCGCTGCAGAACCGACTCCACGTAGTCTTGTCTGCCCTACCCCTAGAGTGTAATTTAAGCCCGCGTAGGCGCGGAGTGGCGAGGCGGCCCGCGAGCTGAAGACCAGGTGGTTTTGACGGTCGCCGCCGCGGCTGAGGCTGACCGGCGAAGCCGGCCAGCAAGCCGAAGCCACGGTGGTGAGCGTAAAACCATCTGCGACGATGAGCCCGCGTGGGACCGCCGGAGCCCCGCAGCGCCGAAGCCGTGACAGAAACCATGCATGCTGCATGTTGCTTGCTCGCCTGCATGCTGTAAGCTTGCTTGCATGCTGCATGCTTGCTGCATGCTTGCTTGCATGCTGCATGCTTGCTTGCATGCTGCATGCTTGCTTGCATGCTGCATGCTTGGTTGCTTGCATGCTTCTTAGATATGAAATGTATGCCAAAAGATGATTCTATGTTTAAAGTTTCTGAGATTGATAGTTCTGCCTTTTAACGAGTATCGATATGAAATTATGCCAAGAGACGATTCTGACTGCGAACTTTCTGCGATATGATGGTTCTACTTTTTCATTATTATGGCATGAAATTTATGCCTAAAGATGATTCTGACTTATAAAATTATGCGTTGTGAATGTATGATAAATGAGTGTATGCCAAACGATTTTCTGCGAAATGAAGTTTATGCCATCCGCTGTTATGCAAAATAATATTATGACGAAAAAAATTCTGCCATAAAGGGTGGACCCGTCTGAACACTTGTGCTGATGGGAACACGGGGATGAAGAATTAAACCGCCCATGTTGAGTGTGGTAAAATCACTGATTTATTTTACTTAGCCGGTTCGGTAAAGTGATCGCTCGTATGTACCTACTTAATGTTACGAAAAGTGCGGGTTCACCGTACAATGCTCATAGCTATATGCATACCTCTAATCTGCAGCGCCTCAGCTGACTTCAGTAGACTGGGAAGCTCTTCTTGCGTCACGTTGACCTCGCCTTTGTACATGAAGTCTACCAGCGCTTGCATCTCGCTGAACCTTTAAGAGAGAGAAGTCAAAATGAATAGTCACCTTACTAAACATCTTAAATTCATTCACATCACATCAGAAAGACGTCCACTGCTGGACACAGGCCTCCCCCAATTTGGAGGGATTTGCCATAATCGGCACGCTTGGCAGGCGGATTGGCGATCGCAGTATGGTGGTAAAATGCATAGAGAACGCTGCTGCCCGTTCTCTAGTAAGTCCCTTCGTCGCCTCTTACGATACCCACGGGAAGAATTGGGATATGGGGTCTGAGCTCTGCCACCCAGTTACTAAGAAATACGATACCCGTTGATTTGACTGTTGGCAGACTTTCGGGCTTTTGACGACCCGTAACGATTGTCAAAGATATGCCAGTAACAGCCGCGGTGTAGATTGGTGTTCGAAATCGTGGAGTTTTGGTACGAAATGGATGGTCACTTGCCCAAGGACTGACCTAGCTAAGCGTATCTCCACCTTGATCGATCGACCCGTGCAGCTGTTTTCCCCCTGAGCTTCTGTAATTACTTTAATATGATACAAACCGTGTGCCCGCTGACATTTCCCATCGGTAAAAATACGAACTACGAAACAAAATTTTATCTTCTAATTAATTCCTTTATCATAATCAGCTTATAATATTCCCACTGCTGAAACACAGTCCTCCGGTCTTCGGGAAGGTTCACATGTGTTGGAATTTTCGGTTCTAGAATATCAAGAAACATATTTATAAACATACATACTTAATAACCCCCCCCCCCCCCCCCCGCACCGACTTGGGGGAGGCCTAAGTCCAGCAGTGGACGTCTTTCGGCTGAAATATAAAATACTAGTAAGAAGCCGATTACGACACTAGCCTAGACAGAAGACTTACCGCATATCCCTCATCAGCACTATGGGATGGTCGCAGGGGTTCTGCAACAGCAGTCGCTCGAGGTACGCGGAGCAAGCCGACAGGACCAGCTTGTGACATCGCAACTGACGAGACTCGCACGCGAGTGTCACGTCAGCGAACTGCTCTGTGAGAAGCAGTCGAGGAAACACCGACTGGAATGGAGAAAGAAGACAGATTAATTCATCGTTACTGTCATTCGTTTCGTGTAGTAGACGTAAAGAATAGCACCAACCCATTTCTTCCCGTGGGTGTGGTAAGAGGCGACTCGTCAAAAGCCCGAAAGTCTGACACCCAGTCTTGTCCAGTAACTGGGTGGTGATCAGATCCCATGTCCCATTTCTGCCCGTGGGTGTCGTAAGAGGCGACTAAGGGCAGCAGCGTTCTCTATGCATTTTACCACCATACTGCGATCGCTAACCCGTCTGCCAAGTGTGGCGATCGTCTTACGACTTTAATGATGATAATTATTCATAATTCAACCGAAAGACGGTTCACTGCTGGACAAAAGCCTCCCCCAAACACCGCAATTTCGACGGTTTCTATGTTTCTCGCATCCAGCGGATTCTGCCGCCTTCAACAGGTCATCGGTCCATCTTGTGAGAGAATTTCCAACGCTACATCTTCCAGTATCCAGTCGCCACTCTTTCGGCCCCAACGGCCATCTGCTCTGCGAGCAATGTTCGTGCTACCTTGGTTCTCCCACGGATATCTTCATTTCTGATTCGATCGCGTAGGGAATCTCCAAATATAGCCCTCTGCATAAAGGACATAGGCGTCCCAAAATAACAGACCAAGATTTTTTTTCGTAATATTAATTACCTACATATTATTGTAAAGAATCAAGTTCTTCTAACTGAACGGACAGCTGTGCTGCTGGATAGTTTGTTGTGCCACTTCTTCTTCCCAGCTAAAGCACTAGGAAGTGGAGAAGGGCAAGCGTTTTGGGGGACTGTCTTATGCTATTTTGGCGTTTAAAAGTGCTGACTTTCAGCCTAGTTTGAATAAATGACTTTTGATTTTGAGGGAGAACAGTATGTACAGACGCCAACACATCAAGCTACTACAATCTGTCAGATTTCTTTGATAGATTTTCGACTTTATTTCTAGAGCATTAGGTTCAAGGTTCATTGAGAAAAATTGACAGTTTCGGGTAGCTTGACCTGGTGGCGTCTGTACAAGCTAAAAACATACCTGCAAATTTGTGTGATAGGAATTCCAGCGCACACAAAACTGTTGCGGAGGTAACGCCATCTTCCGTTGACAAGGCAAACTATTACACAACTATCTTAACATATCTTTGGCCAAACACTTCACGTTCCAATTCCAAAAAAAATTGCACAAAACCGTCACTATATTCCTTATTTAAAAATTGCACAGTTCAAAAACTTCACCACCAAAATCTTTATCACAGTGTATAAATTCTAATCCTAACAGGTAAAAAATATTTTTTATTTTTTTGCTAATTTATTAAGTACGACGAATACTTTCGTTTTTTTAATAATTTTAAGTAGAAACTTTTTAGACTAGACTGTATATTTTTTAGGTTTGAATACTGGAACTGTATTTATATACCTGGAAAGAGAGAAAATAATTATTAGTAAATACATTACAAAAAAAAAATTGGTCATGCTCCATCACCATCACTGCTTGAAATACCGGTATTATTGGGAACCGGTACCATGGCCTTGGTGTGTTACCGGTACCAGACGTAGTATCTGTACTTATCAGTATTGTACTGGTACCAAAAACAAACATTCGTAATTTAGAATGAGAAAACAGATTATCCCAACTACAACTACCACTACGCGTTACTATTATTGCTTTTTCCCAACTACAATGTTGGGGTTATCTTGAATACTACACACAACCTTGAATCCTCGTATTGATAACTACTTTACGGCCGAAAATGGATTCTCAGCCGGAACGGAAAAAGAAGCTTTGGCTTTAATCATATTTTCAGCTGAAAACAAAAAATAAAGTTTCGGCTTTAGTCTAATTTTCAGCCGAAAAAGAAAAAGAAGCTTCGGCTTTGGTCTTATTTTCAGTCGGAAACGAAAATAAATATTAGTATGTTTTGCTCCATCAGGACTTGGTACTTGGGGTTTTCCCGGTACCAGGCGCAGTACCGGTACAAGACTTAGTACAGGTACCAGGCGTAGTATCTGTACTATTGGTATTTGTTATCAATATTGGTACTGTACTGGTATCAAACAAATATTTTCGTAATTTAGAATGAGAAAACATATCATCATCATTGCCTTTTCCCAACTATGTTAGTTCGCTTGCAGTTATAATAATAATAATATAATAATATTCCACAACTATCACACAACGCCATCTAGTCCCAAGCTAAGCAGAGCTTGTGTTATGGGTACTAGACAACTGATAAACATACTTATATATTTCTAAATACATACATATTATAGATAAATTACACCCAGACACAGAACAAATGATCGTGCTCATCACACAAACATTTGTCCTGGGTGGGAATCGAACCCACGACCTCTGGCATAGCAGTCAGGGTCACTAACCACTAGACCAACAGGCCTATCTTAAACGGACGCAGATGAATTTGACTTGACCACCACAACCCAGTAACTGGGTAATGCTTAGGGCTGCTCACGAACGATTGTCAATGATGTACAAGTAACAGCCGGGGCCAACGGCTTAACGTGCTTTCCGGGGCACCGAGGATCTCAATATGTCAAGGATGATCTGACTGCGGTAAGAGTAGCTTAAGCTTCGATCGACCCATACGGCGGTTAATATTTAACCATGAGCTGACAGTACAGGTGAGCTGTATAGGGAGACCTTTTCCCAACAGTGGGAAATTAATAACTTATAGAAAATAAAATTGAAGCACCATATTCAAAACATTGTCACCTTCAATTTAAATAATTTATCTTCTTATCTTTATCTTCACGACCAAAGAGAAGAACAAAACAAAATATTTTTTCACACTACACAAAAACAAAAACACAGACAAACCCTTAACGCACACCATCAGAACCTACCCTTAACAACCCCCGAAAAAAGCAAACAAACGCGGATGCAGCGCAAAACTTCCATCGCGTAATTACCGAAGTTTTTCCCTAAGTGCGACTAAGACAGCTATATGATTCTCTGCTCTCCTCTAGACTGAGTTTGAAACAAACTGTGGGTACATATAAAAATCGATAGGGGCCGACTGTGACCCTATGGCTGTACTGTACTATGATATTGTGTTGTTTTTAGACGGGAGTCAATGGCCTGGCAGTTTGAAATCCTTTCGGTCCTGGAGGGCCGGTAAACGAAATTTTGTTGATTTCGCTGATTTACTTGGTTATGCAGTTAAAATACTGGTATTTCCTTGAGTTTTAATGCAGAAAATATGAAAGACTGTTTCAGTTATTTTCTAATGAATGAGCCACTTCATATTTTTGTCGAGTATGATATGCAAGATTTAGGTTGTTTTAAAAGATTTTTACTCCCAATTCTGTTTATGTTTTTGCATATTTTTTCAGGAAATGGACTTATTTTGAACTGAAGTATATTTCTGTTGTTTTAATTTTATGATTGAGTTCTGAGTAGCTGATATCAAAATAAATAAAAACATCCCATTTTCTCTAAATTTGAATAAATAAAATATTTTTGACTATTTTTTTTTGGTAGTCGTAAAACGTGCCTGAGGATAGACGGCGCCGCCGAGGTCGGTCCAAGAAGAGATACACTATGTTCCGGAATGCCGAAAAAAGGTCCTGCGAATCCCTAAGCACTTTTTGGGAAATATTTTTGCATACAAGGGGTTCAGGGGGCCATCAGAGGTCAAGTTTTGAGTTCTGAAAGGTCAGGGGGTATGGTTACCTACTTAGTGTCACCGTTGACCCTCCTCGCTGAAGCTCGGAGCATAGAACCCTATTAGTATGTAGAAGACAAATTCCAAGTTTCAACTCTCTAGGTTGACGTTGACCTAAGATATCTAGAGTCAAACATAGCAATTTTGGCTATAATTGACAAATTCCTAGGGTCAAAAACCACACTCGGGGGTGAAATGTGGTGAATATCTAACTGGAAATAGAATTATAGGACAGTGACAATTATAGGTCACGGTTGACCCTCTTCGCTGAAACTTGGAGCATAGAACCCTATTAGTAGTTAGTAGACAAATTTCAAGTTTCTACTCTCTAGGTTGACGTTGACCTGAGGTATCTAGGGTCAAACATAGCAATTTTGGCTATAATTGACAACTTCCTAGGGTCAAAAACCACACTTGGGGGTGAAATGTGGTGAATTTCTAATTGGAAATAGAATTATAGGACAGTGGACTACAAGATAGGGTAGGTCTGACCTCTGGGAAATAGTGGGAAGTGCGTCAATTCTGTTGTCTAAAATTCCCGATAAACTGCAATTCGAATTTGCAGACCTTTCTTATTTTGCTCTTATTATGCTTCTAGCAACACCAGCAGTTAGGCCGAACACCAAATTCTGCATTCTTAACCCCCCTTGCATGAAATAATAGAGTCTGACTACTACAATTATTGGCGCCCTCACCGGGATTTTCGGAATAACGAATGAATCATCAATTCGAATTTTAGTTTTTTTCGGGAATTTTAGACAACATAATTAACGCACTTCCCACGATTTCCCAGAGGTCAGACCTACCTTATCTTGTAGTCCACTGTCCTATAATTCTATTTCCAATTAGAAATTCACCACATTTCACCCCCAAGTGTGGTTTTTGACCCTAGGAAGTTGTCAATTATAGCCAAAATTGCTATGTTTGACCCTAGATACCTCAGGTCAACGTCAACCTAGAGAGTAGAAACTTGAAATTTGTCTACTAACTACTAATAGGGTTCTATGCTCCAAGTTTCAGCGAAGAGGGTCAACCGTGACCCTAAGTAGGTAACCACACCCCCTGACCTTTCAAAACTCAAAACTTGACCTTTTATGGCCTCCTGAACCCCATGTACCAAAAATATTTACCAAAATGTGCTCAGGGAATTGCAGGACTTTTTTCGGCATTGTGGAACATAGTGAGATGGCGAGACGATCTAGATGCGTATTTTAAGGGTTGGATCGAGGTGGCCCTGGAAAAGGATGCCTGGGGGGATTTGGGATAGGCCTTTGCTCAGCAGTGGGACAGCGTAGGCTAAGCGTAAAAAAAATTATGGATATGCAATGTATGTAGATGACTTCCACAACGATACATCGTAATTTTTTCATACCATGTAGACAGTAAATTAATTCGTAAATAAGTGATATTCTAAATCTCTTATAGCAAAATTCACAAGACAGTCGCCGGTCTGAGGTCAATTAATCCAAAAACAAATAATAAAAATAAAAAATAGCTCATTCAATTGATTTCATTGAAATGATATTTCATTTGTACATTTATACAACTTTTTTTTTCATTTTACATTAAAACTTATAGAAATACATGTATTTAACTGTAAAACGACGATTTTAAAGTCAAGATTTTTTTTGTATATTAAGGGGTTAAGACAAGATGGATCATTTCAGCCAAATGACGTCTACTGCTGGATATAAGCTTTCCCTATAGGGGGTTTGCCTTAATTGCTACGCTTGGCAGGCGGATTGGCGATCGCAGTATGGTGGTAAAATGAATAGAGAATGCTGCTGCCCATTCTCTAGTAAGTCCCTTAGTCGCCCTCTACGACACCCACAGCAAGAAATGGAATGGTGCTATTCTGTACGTTCGGCACCACACGGACATGATGGATAAGTACCATTATTACGCATATTAATAGAACACAGTACTGTGTAACTGGCATAAGAAACAAAATAATCTATACTAATATTATAAAGCTGAAGAGTTTGTTTAGTTGAACGCGGTAATCTCCCAAACTACTGGTCCAAATTGAAAAAATATTTTTGTGTTGGGTAGATTATTTACTGAGGAAGGCTACAAGCTATATAAAATCACGCTACGATCAAAAGAAGCGAAGCAGCAACGAAAAATGGACGATAACTAGCAGGAAATTCGATGCGACGGGAAGGGTCAGGGGGAGCCAAAGTCGCGGGCAGAAGCTAGTAGTTTATGAAACTCTTGCATGATGTCTGAATCTTTATTAAAACACGAGTGTATGTTTAAAAACCATGATATATGAGAATCACACGGTTATTTTAATACCTAATTATCTGCAGTTTCATAGTATACATTTTGATTCCCTGAAGAGTGTCGAAATATAAATTAAATGCGCATAAACGGCTGTATCTTTTTTTCTCTTTAACTTAGAAGTTTGATTTTTTCACAGCTTCAAGAGACTTTAAACTTGAGTATATCGTTTTAATTTCAACTCGATACCTCCACGTGTCCCCGAGATAAAAGGTCTTGACAGACAGACAGACGGACGGACAACAGTGATCCTGTAAGGGTTCCGTTTTTCCTTTTGAGGTACGGAATCCTAAAAACGGACCGAACCTGGCAAGCTATTATAACTTAGCCAAAACCTAAGTAACAAGTCCTAAAACCTGCCTGAGTCTAATCCAGTAACTCAAATACTTGTACCAATTTTTCGTGCGTCACGGCTGTTTCGTTTTAATACTGTACGTCAATACAAAATCGTTCTTTGTAAACATGGAAAGGTACGCGATAGTCTTTACTATAATACTTCTCTTTCTCATGACTTGGCTAAATGATAAGACGCATGGTTAATCGAAGGTTAAGCTACGCTTATCGAGGTCGGACGGTCACCAATCCGGTGATCGTCCATAACATATCGAGACTCCTCGAGAAAGCAAGCAAGTCAAGCAAGTCGTTTGGGGTCATCAGAAGCCTGAAAGTCTGGGCACCAGTCTTACTAAAGGGTATCGTGTTATTCAGTAAATGGGTTGTGGAGGGATAGGCAGTCGCTCCATGTGTAATACTGGTGTTTAGCTGCGTCTGAAACTGGAACCCAAACATAATTGAGAAAAGGCTAGGCAGATAATGTACAGGATGAAAGGGCTTTATCTTATCTCATACACTCATACATAGCGACTGCCTATCAGACCTCCACAACCCAGTAACTGGGTAATACGATACCCCTTAGTAAGAGTGCTTGTAATTTTTTCGGGCTTCTGATGACCCGTAACGACTGTCAAAGATCCGCAAATGTCAGCCGGGACCAATGGCTTAACGTGCTTTCCGAGGCATGGAGGGGTCTTGGTATGTAAAGATGCCTACCGCGCCATACGTAGCTTAACCCGATCGATATGAAACTGCAGATAATTAGGTATTAACACCCAAGTCCGTTCAACCGGTTTTGCTTGAATGAGATACAAACATCAAAACCTCCAATGTTATTCACATTTATAATATTACTTACTAGCTTTTGCCAGCGGCTTCACCCCGTGGAGGTCGGAAGGAAATTATGCCGCGGGAACGTACAACCGGGATGAAAAGTATCCTATGTTAACACATAGGATACTTTTCATCCCAACCATACCCTGGTGGGACCCAACCATACTCTGAATTAACATTCAGAGTATGAATGTGTGCAAAATTTCATTCAAATACGTTCTGGAGTTTTTGCGTGAAAGAGTAAAAAACATCCATACTCACAAACTTTCACATCTATACTAATATTATACTGCCGTTTTAATAAAAAAGGGCACAACTAACATTTTTCATGAAATTGAGTTATATATATCACCGGAATCAGGAAAAAAAGCCTATATGCCTAATTTTTTTTGTTATTTTTAGGAAAAAAAATAACAGAGATACCATAAGCTTAAAGGGCACAACTGCAACATTTTTAAAGTTTTTAACCAGGAAAAGGGCACATTGTGAGATATGCCTTTTATTTCACGTTTATATTTTTAATATATTTAATTGAAAAGGCGTAATTGGCTTACGTCAAATATAAAAGGCTTATGTGGCAATTGTGCTTATTTTTTTTATACCAACACCCTAGCAATTATTGAAGAAGAAAAGTCACAACTAGCAGTTATGTCTTTACTATTTACCCTATGCCTTATTTTTTTTATAAATAAAGCGTTTAAAAAAGGCACACTGGTGGTTATGCCTTTACTACTAAACATCTATGCACGAAGATGAAGTGGTGGGCCAAGGTTATTTACACGTCCCACTGTAGAAACACAAGAAAGTGCACAATAAGATTGTTTTTAGTCATCAAGAAGTATAAAATATAATATATTCTAATATTTTACTGTATGTATACTATTTTAATAATATGTAAAAAGGCACAATTGAATAAAAGTGCCTTTTTAATGTAACATTTTAAAATTTTACATTGAAAAGGCACATTTGGTTGTATATGCCTTTTAACTGTAATATTGCTCCTGTTTTGTAATTTTTTATGTTAAGTTGAAAAAAAATGAGCTAATTATTTATTATATATATTAAAAATAATAAAAAAGATTGCTATAGTCTTATATGTACTATATATATACAACTATTTAAATTCACACAATTTCGAAAAACATAGTTTAGTCGTGTTTTTTTAACATAATTCAAAAAATATTTTAACATCGATTTTCTCAACATTTACAAAATGCTAGTTGTGCCCTTTTTAATAATGACGGCAGTATAAAGCTGAAGAGTTTGTTTGGTTGAACGTGGTAATCTCAGGAACTACTGGTCCAAATTAAAAAAATATTTTTGTGATGGATAGCCTATCTATTGGGGAAGGCTATAGGCTATATAACATCACGCTACGGTCAAAAGGAGCGGAGCAGCAAACGAAAAATGGATGAAAACTGGCAGGCAATTCGATGCGACGGGAAGGGGAGCGAAAATTTGACGCGGACGAAGTCGCAGGCAGAAGCTAATTTATAATATTAATAGGAAGTAGGATTACGTAGTAGGAAGCAAAAGAAACGAAAGCATAGAAATTATTTCTCGAAAATACTTATAAGTAGGCGCCATTGTTGCTTCAGTCTATATTCTGAAGGAAAAACTAAACGTTGATTTATGCTAATAGAATCGTTGGCACAGGCACCATTTTTTTCTCCTCTTTAATAAAAAAAAGAATGTCTTGTCTATCACCCGACAGCAACTGCCCCAGAAAGAGCGTAATGTATTTTCTAAACATGAAGCTTCGTTACAATAAATTAAAAAAAAAATTAAATAAAAATTCATAAATGTTCCGCATAGTGCCGAACGTAAAGAATAGAACCATCAATCAAAATCAAATCAAAATCAAGTCATTTATTCAAATTAGGGTGAGAGTCAGCACTTTTTGAACGTCAAAGTTACCTAAGAAAGTCCCCCCAAAACGCCCGCCCTTCACCACTTCCTAGTGCTTGAGCTGGCAAGAAGTGGCGCAACAAACTCCCTATCATCCCCTTTTTTCCCGTGGGTGTCGTAAAAGGCGACTAAGGGACTTACTAGAGAATGGGCAGCAGCATTCTCCATGCATTTTACCACCATACTGCGATCGAAAACCCGCCTGCCAAGCGTGGTGATTATGGCAAACCCCAAAATTGCATATTGGGAGATGAGTAGTGGATGTGTTCCGGCTGTAATTTTGATGATGACGATGAAACTAAAAATAAACTTACATGTGACTGTGACATGTTGGTCTCAAAAGCCTAGTTATTAGTCACATTCTGACTACACAAATTGAAGACCATATGAGGTTTCTAAAAGCAATCCATTTAGCTAGCCTTTTCTCAATCATGTCGGGGTTGGCTTCCAGTCTACTGACAGCCGAGTTATTGGGTAGCCCGATGCTTCTTGGGTTTTTTTTTTTGGATGGGAAATCATCAAATGACGTCTCCCGCTCTGGGTGGAGCGGAAGGGCGAGTCATACTTTTACTGACTAAAACCCACCCGTGTTCCTTCAGTTGCCCATGTGCCAGGGTCACGGTGTCTCTTTCGAACAATCTCGCGACCCTGGCAAATGCTTCTTGGCTTGGCTTGCTATCAGACCTTCGGGCTCCTGACGACCCATAACGACTGTCAAAGATCCACAAAAGACAGCCGAGATCAACAGCATAACGTGCTTTCCGAGGCACGGAGGGGTTCTGATATGTTGAACCTTTTGAATGTCTTAAGTTACACAGTTCGACATAAGCAATTGTCTTTCTATTGTGTCTCTAATTACGGCATTCGATGAGTTACAAAATGAAATCAAGATGTTACACAGGATCTAAAAATAAATTAACATGGCACTTTCGAGTCTCAAAAACGATGTATTTTTAGTTCTATGTATTCTCCATTCTACATAAGGGAGTCTTTAAAATCACAGTCAGTCCTCATATGATCTGAGCAAGATTATGTCTGGACTTTAAAAGATATTGTGACCTCTGAGTTTGTTTCTTTCTTTCATTTCAGAGTAATCAATTACGAATCAACTATTTTTTGGCGGGTAAAAATGTTATTTTAAAACTATTTAGGTACGTACATTTACGTAAACATCATTTCATTTTTCAACCACAGACACTAAACTCAACTTAAAATCAATAAAAGCATTGCATGGGAATCTTTAAAAATCTTCCCATTCACATTGGCACAAAAGATTCGCGCCACTCTCAAACCACTTCTAAATTCAAAAATAGACTCCAAAAAAAACGCCCTTCATTTTCATTACAAGACCACTATAACTTGTCAATCAGGGGTGGCGCTAGTGGTAAAGAAAAACGTAAATTATTTGAAATTAGAACGTAGTTCCGTGTTTCGCCGTCTGTTAAAAAATCCTGGATGGAATATGTATGAGGGCTCTAAAAAGCGGGAGGGAGCGTTATCTTGCAACGGGTCCGGGCATCGACCCTAGGGGCGCCCAAAAATAGACATTGCGGGGGTCCACGACAGGCGTGGTTAAATTTGGAGCAACATTTGAGGCCAGACAGTTTCTTAGTAGTATAAAGCGTCATTCTTATGAGTCGAAGAATTATTGTGAAGAATATTTATTTTAGGTTCGGATTTTACCTTTGAGCTATAAGACTATGGTATTTATCGAGGATTGTAATTGCTGTGGCTCTGTCTCGCATGGAGTCGCAGTATTATGCTGAGCGATGGCCGTTTTGCGTGGATGTGATGCATATTTTCCCCAGCTTTTTTATATTTTTGTTATGTTTCCTTTGCCTCTTATTTGCCGCAAATAAGCGTTTTTCTTTCTTTTTTCTTCTTTCTTTCTTTCTAATAAGCCTGTAACCTGTCTTTTTAAATATCATTCTTAAATATCTTCCTAATATAATTCTTGAATTCACAAGACGTGAAAAAATCTTTGATCTTAATTTAGTCGACCTTTCACGAACGTTGTAATATCGCGGCCATTTTGGTTTTGCGCACTAGATTTTCAACTCTCTGCTTACGGCCGAGAGTCGAAAATCGAAGAGCAAAACACTGTTCGATTTTCGACGTGCTTAGATGCACTCTGTTGGATTCTCTATGCTCGGTTCATTACTGATAGTAGAAAATTAAATGCGCGCACAATCTCTTTACGATTTTTTTACGTCCGCGTGATCGTAGACTTGTAAACAGCTGATCACGGGGTCAACGCCATCTTGACGCGTGTTGTTAGTTAAATAAATAATTAATATCTGGATGACCGAGCTTTGCTCGGTATTTTTTGGTAAATTTTGTTTAAAATAATAAGTTTATGTTCAAGTTGATTATCGATAAAGTTGGTCATTGAAAACACGAACAAAACGACATTTTATAAAAATGAATCCTAGCTAGATCGATTTATCGCCCCCGAAACCCCCTGTATACTAAATTTCATGAAAATCGTTGGAGCCGTTTCCGAGATTCAGATTATATATATATATACAAGAATTGCTCGTTTAAAGATATAAGATAAGATTTACAAAATTGTTTTTTTCTGTTTTGATTTGATTGTATGTTAATTCTTTGACGTTAATTGAAAGTTTCTGACTATCATTCATAATATTATAGAAGATGTAGATGACAATACAACTACAAATTAAATTTCGTGGACGTAAATAACAGCACCATCCCATTTCTCCCCGTGGGTGTCGTAAGAGGCGACTAAGGGACTTACTATTAGAGAATGGGCAGTGCCATTTTACCACCGAAGACAGTCACTATAACTAGTCAAGGTTGACAAAACCCATAGTCTGCCAAACACCACTAGGTACTTATTGTACTTTATTTGGAAAGTCACTTATTTTATTTGGTTTTTTTTTTATGGTTTCCAAATACTCCTATGCATTAATATTGCCAATGTTTCCATTTTTTGTTGCCTCCGCATTATATAAAGATTATAATATGTAACAAAAAAAAAGTTTCGATTCGCCCGTTTCAGGCTAGGAAATTCGTGCAAATGGTGGAATAAACCCATTTATCATTCAGATTGTTCAAACGTTACCATTATCGCCACAAAGACGGATAAAAGTCCATTCACTACTAAATTAATAAAGCCATAGTATTTTCCCAAATTCAATTTTTAAGTTCCGTATTCATCATTATGATAAACCATTTTGATACATACGCGGAGAACGTATGACTCAAGTTTGGTTTCAGTTATCAAACATAGTCTAATTTTGGTATTCTATACCTAGTGCCGCGAATCTGCAAACGTAAGGTAGGACGCCCTTTTTTTCTGGGTAGGAAATCATCAAATGACGTCTCCCGCTCTAGGTGAAGCGGTGTTAGAGTTTTACTGACTAAAACCCACCCGTGTTCCTTCAGTCGCCAATATGCCAAGGCCACGGTATCTCTTTCGAAAAAATCTCGCCATCCTGGCAGGATAAAACATAATCTAATTTGGGTCTTGTTTACGTTGTACCGCGAATTGGCAAACGTAAGGTAGGACGCCCTCAGGCTAGGTGGAGTGACGATCTTCGCAGGGTGGCTGGTAGCAGCTGGATGAGAGTTGCAGAAAATCGAGCTGAATGGCGTGCAATTGGAGAAGCCTATTTTCAGTACTGGACTGCTATAGGCTGATAATGATGATGATACATTCTGCAATGGTTTAAAATATAATGACCTAGTCAAAATTGAAGGTGCGTGGAGGAATTGCTAACACTTACCGACTTCCAAAAAGGAGGAGGTTCTATGGTCTACTGTATTTTCGCCGATATCTCCGGCAATTGTGGAACAATTTCCAAATTTTTAATGATAGATTATGCTTCAGGGATGGTCCCATATAAATTTTATTGACTTTGTTAGTTTTTGTGTTAGCTTTGATAATACGTAATTAATCCACTTTGTTTATCGTGATGATATTCTAATACTTCCTGTCACTGCTACTGACCTCGCCAGTAGTGGTATACGAATTAGTGCGGGGTAGATAGTGTTGGAAGTCGGTGCAAAAAAACTAAAATACAGATCCAAAACACCGACTTCCGAAATTAAAGTTATTTTTCCGAAATTCAGGTTGTTGTTTTTTTTTAATCTAGATTCCTGTAGCAGTAGGAATGAACTTAGTTCTTGTTTCGTTAGTCGTATTGATTACTAGTTTTTGCCAACAGTTTCACCTGCGTAGAGATCGGAAATTATCCCGCGGGAACGTAATACCGGGATAAGAAGTATCCTGTACCAGTAGTTCCTGAGATTACGATTACGCGTTTAAGCAAACAAACTCTTCAGCTTTATAATATTTGTATAGATAATTCGACGAGCAGTGGTGGTCTAGTGGTAACGGCCGCGACTTACGAGTACGTAGGTCGTGATTTCGAACCTAAGCAGGCGCTGTACTTTGTGTAAATTATTTCATCACCACTGCTCTCAAAACGGTGAAGGAAAACATCGAGAGGCATGTCTTAGAACCGAAAATTCGAAAGACATGTGACATCTACCAACCCGCACTGGGCCCGCGTGGTAGATTACTGTCCGCTCCCTCTTACAGAGAGGATGCCTGAGTCTCAGCAGTGAGAGCATTATAGACTGATTATGACGTATTATTTTATTTTGCTTTATATGTTATATTATGCCTTTGTTTTTTTTCACGAAATGTAAGTTCCGTGTGATGCCGATATAAAAAAATGTAACATCTCATTTCCTCGGGTGGATGTCGTAAAAGGCGACTAAGTGACTTACCAGAGAATGGGCAGCAGCATTCTCTATGCATTTTACCACCATACTGCGGTCGCCAACCTGCCTGCCAAGCGTGGCATGGCCCCCAAATTGGGAGAGTCCAACAATGGACGTCTTTCGGCAGAAATGATGATGAAATAGAAGATTTATCTAACTAAATATCTAACCCTTCAGAGATTACCGGCAACAAGTTTTTGTTATTATACCCTACATTTTCACGTACTGTTTAAATAACAAACATGGCGCCTTCTTTGTACGAATACGGCACTAAATTTTTATTTACAGTTTCCAAGAGTCAAAATGATAGTAATGATGCAACTTCTATTGTTATTTGCAATAACAACAGTTTATAAACGTGATAATACTATTAGTTTACTATATCCTTACTACTGGTGATATCATTTCACGTCTGTTTGATTGTAAACTATTCGGTTTTGTTGTCATGTCTTGTTGATATTGAAAATAATAATCGTAATGTTTCCACTGCCGGGCACAGGACTCTGTGAGAGAGCGTGGGCCCAGTGCAGGTTGGTAGATGTCACATGTCTTCGAATGTTTGGTTCTAGGACATGCCGGTTTCCTCACGATGTTTTCCTTCACCGTTTTGAGAGCAGTGGTGATGAAATTATTTATACAAAGTAAAGCACTTGGTTGGGGTCGACTCTACGACCAGACGTCACAGCCATTATCATTGAGCCACCACTGGTCAAAAATAATAATGGCAATTTGCAGTCTAATTGGACGCAGCTGAATACCTGTATTTTATTTATTTATTTATTTAAACTTCTCGCACACAAAAACGGTACAAAGGCGGACTTAATGCCTTAGGCATTCTCTACCGTCAAATATCAACGAATGACAGCCGGGATTAATTAGGTAAGTATCCTACTAATATTTTCAATGTAAAAATTTGTTTTGATGTTTGTTACTCAATCACGCAAAACAAGCCAAACGGATGTGGATGAAATTTGCCACACAGGTAGTTTATAACCTGGATTAACACATAGAACACTTTTAATCCCTGTAGTACGTTCCCGTGGGATAAATTTCCCCTTCCACGCTGACAAAAGCTTTTTTTACAATAACGAGTAAGTAAAAACAATAGAAAGAAAGAAAATACATTTATTTAGCACAGACTAAAAGGCACACAATATATAGGCTAGAAAGAGTATAAAAAATTTCAAACATTAAAGTGTAAGGTGCGATCACAAACTAGTATTAGAGTGTGCCTCACGGCTGCGCCAAAAAATAGAATCAAGTTCTTCTAACTGAACAGACAGCTGTGGTGCTGGACAGTTTGTTGCGACACTTTTTCTTCCCAGCTAAAGCACTAGGAAGAGGTGAAGAGCACGCGTGTCTTATGTATTTGATTTGAGAAAATCATTCAGACAATAATTATGTCAGGGACCATGTCAGTTTGAGTCGAAAAGGACCACCACATGTAAACGACGCTGTGGTCTAAAATAGCCATAGTGTGGGTCCAACAGACGCCAAGTGCGCTCACTCGGGAGGCCCACGCAAAGATCGTCGGTTGAACTAGATTCTTGTTGGAGCGGCTACTTGAGGGCTAAACATAAAACTTTAAACAAAAAGAAAAACCCGAACCATAGACTTGAAAAAAAAAACAATTCATAGTGAGAAATAAGTTCAATTTTCGAAGTCGGTGTCTTGGTTTCTGTATTTTAGATTTTTGCTTGCTGCCGTCTCGGTAGCAAAATAAAATTCACTTTGTAATGTTTTTTTAGGAGTCAGTTTTTTTTTCCTTTTTACCTTTCTAGTTATGGTGCCTACACTACCTACCCCGTGTCCGTATGCTGCTGGACGTAAAGAATAGCACCATCCCATTTCCTACCGAGGGTAGGGTAGAGGAGTAGCGTTCTTTTACATTTTACCATACTGCCATCGACAACTCGCCTGCTAAGCGTCACGGTTATGGCAACCCCCCCCCCCAAATTGGGGTAGGCATGTGTCCAGCAGTGAACGTCTTTGGGATGAAATGATGATGATGGTGAATACCTACCAGTCCTACCACATATAAATTCTAAATATCTGGATGACCGAGCTTTGCTCGGTAGTTTTTGATAAATCGTGTTTAAAATAATAAGTTTATGTTCAAGTTGATTATCGATAAAGTTGGTCATTGAAAACACGAATAAAACAACATTTTATAGAAATGAATCCTAGCTAGATCGATTTATCGCCCCCGAAACCCCCTGTATACTAAATTTCATGAAAATCGTTGGAGCCGTTTCCGAGATTCAGATTATATATATATATACAAGAATTGCTCGTTTAAAGGTATAAGATATCTTGACAATTCAAGATATTAGAATTTAAGTAAATAACAGTGGCCTAGATACTCAGGAAATTAGTATATAATTAATTTTTGTTTTATTTGTTTTCGATATTCAAACCTAACACGGGGGTAAAATAAATGAAATGTTTATTTCTGTAAGTAGATAGCTAAGTTTAAGACCACAGAAACGTCACACTTCGTCATTGTTGATTCAAAAATAAAATAAACCACAACGAATTACGTAAACCATCTTATAGGGAACAGCTGACTGACTTCCGACCTTCAGACCGTATGCAGAATAAATAGGTATAGTGTGTGCCTATGGGTACTAAAGAATCATATTTAGTAGATGAGTAACGAACCTATGTTTGTTTGTGTTATTGAATCAGCTTCCGATTTCAGGCATGTGTCTGAATGTCATTTGTGGAGTATGGTATCGAATTAGAGAATTTAAAACTTGGTCGAAAGAGGATAGCGTGACGGTTACCAGGGGAAAATGGAAAAAGAAAAAAAAAACAGCTAACTTAGAAAATAAAAAAAAAGAAGTGAAAAAGAACTTTAATTTCGAAAGTCGGAAAAAAATTAAAATACAAAGTTACCGGTTTCCAAAAATTTTCACTTTTTAAATAAACTTTTTTATTTACTTTTTGGTTGTTGTGCCTACTATCTACCCACACAACTTCGTATAATTCACTTGCTAAGTAAATAACAATAACCAGAAAAATATATATTTTCAATAATATTTATTTATCAAAAAACTTACTCAAAAAAAACCGGCCAAGTGCGAGTCAGACTCGCTCACCGAGGGTTCCGTACAAACCTGTAGGTATCCTCGGTTTATGTATAAGGTTTATGCTTATGAAATTAAGCTTGTTTTTTTTTTAATTTTCGTATTTGAGTTGATTGAATGAAAGGTAAATTGCGGTTTACGATTTATGACGTATTAAAAAAAAACTACTTACTGGATCTCGTTCAAACCAATTTTCGGTGGAAGTTTACATGCTTATGTACATTATATATTTTTTTGAGTTTTATCATTCTCTTATTTTAGAAGTTACGGGGGGCGGGACACATTTTACCACTTTGGAAGCGTCTCTCGCGCAAACTGTTCAGTTTAGAAAAAAATGATATTAGAAACCTCAATACCATTTTTGAAGACCTATTCATAGATACTCCACACGTATGGGTTTAGTGAAAAAAAAATTAGAGTTTCAGTTATAAGTACGGGGGACCCAAATTTTTTTTTTTATTTTAGTTTAAAAATCTTGATGCGGTTCACAGAATACATCTACTTACCAAGTTTCAACAGCGTAGCTCTTATAGTTTCGGAGAAAAGTGGCTGTGACATACGGACGGACGGACAGACAGACAGACATGACAAATCTATAAGGGTTCTGTTTTTTGCCATTTGGCAACGGAACCCTAAAAACGACCAATCAGAATTTGACCAAATTTATATGGACTCGGCAAGCCCTAAGGTCCTATAACCAACGAAAAATACTTCAAATCGGCAACCAACATAGTTGGGGAAAGACTTGGCACATCATTATTCTTTCCACCATTCCTGATGTTAACCGTAAGCCCTTAATAGTAGAATGTATCATCATCATTAGCCTATAATGTTCCCACTGCTGGGACAAACGATCCACCACGCGGCCCAGTGCGTGTTAGTAGATTTCACATGCCGTCGAATTTTTGGTTCTACCGGTTTCCTCACAATTTTTCCTTCACAGTTTTGAGAGCAGTGGTGATGATATAGATTCCATCAAGTAAAGCGCCTGCTTGGGTTCGAACTTACGACCTACTACTCGTAAGTCGCGGCCGTTACCACTGGGCCAGCACTGCTCTCACCTCTGGGCCACTATTGCTCTCAGAAATAATCGTAGAATACGCGTAGAATGAATATACTCGCGAAAATATTACTAAGGTCCCATTTAGTGGTATTACTAACGAACCTATGAGTCCTATGACCAGTCTTTGTAAGTTGAACAAATCTTGGCAACTAGCCAAGAAAGCTGTATGACGAAGAAGACGTCAAATTTTGTGGAAAATATTCTGTTGAATGTAAATGTTGGATGCAAGATACAGCATCGTTAAATGCAGCCATTTTCAACCGACGAAAAAAACCGGAGGAGGTTATCAATTCGACGCGTATATATTTTTTTTTTTTTTATGTATGACCACGCATAGCTTTTTACATAGTGGTCCGATTGTGACAATTCTTCTTCTATTGGAAAGGGTATACTCCCAAGGTGGTCCCATATAAATTTGGAAAACAAAATCGAACCCTAAGGGTCGGAAAACAGGGGATGATTGATTGTTCACTCACTGATTGTAATGTATAAACACGCATAACTTTATACAGAGTAGTCCGATTTTGATAATTCTTTTTGTGTTGGATAGGGTATACCTTGCCAAGTATTATTAGTAAATTAAAGCCACGAAAAAATATAAAATAAAAACTTTTTAACAAAAAATTAAACCGCCGAAAAACTGAAAAGCATAAAATAATAAACCTTAAAATTTTGAGTCGGCGCTGAAAAATCAATGAACAAGGATCACTCAAAGTGCCGACTCATAATTTTAAGGTTCGTAGCTTAACCTGAACGGTCAACCCGCGCGGCTGTTATTATAATACTTAGCCACAAGCCCTTCTCTCTCTTAAAACTATCTTTAGTAAATGCTTATTTTAACTATGGGACTATAATATGGGTACAAATTCTGTCATTAAAACCAGACCACAAGGTCATTTGGCGTCTTGATACGAAAGAGCACCATACTGACGTTGATAGTAACGACACAATCGTGCAGTTATGAATCATTTCCCTCACTCGAGTTAATTCTAGCGCAGAGATAAGGAGTATAAATACGTTTTTCTTCCATTTTTAGATCGACCGGGTAATTTTGTGATATACTAACAGTAGAACTGGATTTGATTTTGACATTTCGACGGTACTCATCGCGTTATTTACGTTGGTGAGCGGACGAATTTTATTAGCAGTAACCTTCAAAATAATTCAGATTCTGATCGATAGTAAGTAGTTACGCAATTAGGGTGCTGTATTATAAGAGTAATTGGTACATCATCCAATCAAATCACTTATGAAACGTCAAAAGCTTTTTGTTATTGTTATTTGTATTAATTGTTATTTTATTTTACTCCGGAGGTCCTAGATTAACAATTGTTACATCAACTTAGCTATGTATATGCATCAATGTATGTATATGTAACATCTCTTTCATTGTTGTATATGTAAGCGGGCACGCCCTTTATGTCTAGAGGCTTTTAAGTTCTGTTTACAATTTTGTTTTTAATTATTTATTTCAGCTTGAGTTTAGTTTTCAATGTTTTGTTGGTATATTCGCGTGTGCTACCTGACATCTATATATTAATACATGAAGCGAAAACTTTGGATCCCTTTTTACGAAAATTGGGCGGACGGAGGAGTATGAAATTTCGCACACTTATAGTTTATACAGAGAAGAAGTGACGAATGCTAATATATTTTTAAAATTATGCTTAAAAAAAATATTATTTTCAATAAATAACACGTTACACACACTACTATTCATTACCGTGTATTTAATACACACATGCATAGATATTCTTTTGTTTATGGTCCAATTGACAATATCTGTCTTTATTTTGTGTCTATAGTCTTATAGTTAGGGAGCTGGCGAGCATTTCGGTATATGATCTACACACGTTTCACGTCGAGGTGGATTGCAGTTTAAATCATTACGAATCGATTTGGTCCAATCAATTAAGGTCCTATATTGCTGCACAACTTTTTTTAAAACATTGTTGAAACGTTGTAAATTTACAACGCAGCGCCACCATGGTGGCAGACGAGGTCATTGATGTTTCTTAGGGTATAATTATCACTATTAATAACGTCTGCCTTGTGTGCTGATCATGTCGAAATTTTGCTCGCCAGCTCCCTAACAATTATTGAACGTCAAGTAGAACCATAGGTAAAAAATTAATTATAACCTATTTCATTTTTTAAATCTATGATCATATCGAGAATATTTGTTTTTAATATTATTTGTCTTTAGGGATTTAAGTTCCTTGGTCTATAGTGTTACTGAATGTTAAATATATGTATATTTTTTTAATATTTAATATCTGGATGACCGAGCTTTGCTCGGTATTTTTGGTAAATTGTATTTAAAATAATAAGTTTATGTTCAAGTTGATTATCGATAAAGTTGGTAATTAAAAACAGGAATAAAACGACATTTTATAAAAATGAATCCTAGCTAGATGATTTATCGCCCCCGAAAACCCCTGTATACAAAATTTCATGAAAATCGTTGGAACCGTTTCAGAGATTCAGATTAAATATACATATATATACAAGAATTGCTCGTTTAAAGGTATAAGATTATTATATATGTTTTTTTTTTCATTTACTAATGAATTTCTATTCAAATGAAATACGGTAGAATTTCGACCAATGGGCGATCACTAGTATAATTTAATGTATGTTTTGTTTTCATAATATTAATTTATTACATATTATTGGATAGAGTCAAGTTCTTCTAATTTAACAAACAGCTGTGCTGCTGGACAGTTTGTTGCGCCACTTCTTCTTCCCAGCCAAAGTATTAGGAAGTGGTGAAGGGCTGGCAGTTTGGGAGACTGTCTTATGTAACTTTGACGTTCAAAAAATGCTGACTTTCTGCCTAGTTTGAATAAATAACTTTTAATTTGATTTGATTTGGACGGACAAATCCTGAGGCGTTGGTCGCTCATGCATACCCAAAATAATAATCATTTAAAATTTTACTAACATAGCTGTATCTACCTACTTACTACTAAAATTATATGGACTTGTATCTTTTTACTGTTATCTTAGACTGAAATAAATATTTTCAGTTCATTTCCATCACACCGAGAGTTGATAATCGTGCACGATGAAATCCCTCCGAATTAGGAAACTAAGCGAAGTCACAGAAAAACCTAGTACATCATACTGCAGTTTTAATAAAAAAGGGCACAACTAACATTTTTCATGAAATTGAGTTATATATACTTAAAACCGGAATCAGGAAAAAAAAGCCTATCTGCCTATTTTATTTTATTTTTAACAAAAAAAATTACAGAGATACCATAAGCTTAAAGGGCACAACTGCAACATTTTTAAAGTTTTTAACCAGGAAAAGGGCACATTGTGAGATATGCCTTTTATTTCACCTTTATATTTTTAATATATTTAATTGAAAAGGCGTAATTGGCTTACGTCAAATATAAAAGGCTTATGTGGCAATTGTGCTTATTTTTTTATACCAACACCCTAGCAATTATTGAAGAAGAAAAGTCACAACTAGCAGTTGTCTTTACTATTTACCCTATGCCATAACCGCCAGTGTGCCTTTTTATAAAAAAAGGCACACTGGCAGTTATGCCTTTACTACTAAACATCTGTGAACGGAGATGAAGTGAGGGGTCAAGGTTATTTACACGTCCCACTGCAGGGACACAAGAAAGTGCATAATAAGATTGTTTTTATTCATCAAGAAGTATAAAATATAATATATTCTAATATTTTACTGTATGTATCTATTTTAATAATATACAGTAAAAGGCACAATTGAATAAAAGTGCCTTTTCAATGTAACATTTTAAAATTTTACATTGAAAAGGCACATTTGGTTGTATATGCCTTTTAACTGTAATATTGCTCCTGTTATGTAATTTTTTATGTTAAGTTGAAAAAAAATAAGCTGATTATTTATTATATGCATCAAAAATAATAAAAAATATTGCTATAGTCTTATGTATACTATATATATGCAACTATTTCAATTCACACCACTTCGAAAAACATAGTTTAGCAGTGTTTTTTTTAACATAATTCAAAAAATATTTTAACATCGATTTTCTCAACATTTACAAAATGCTAGTTGTGCCCTTTTTAATAATGACGGCAGCATACGTGCTAATAGAATTCAGTAAACACTAGATAGCTTACAGTACGTCTTTGTAAGTGTATTACGTCATACCAACGTCATTGTAACAAAATTGTAATATACTATTGAATCTTGAGAATTTAGGAAAACTGTTTTGGTAAGATATACCTACTGGATTTTAGATCATTTCAGCCGAAATACGTGCATTGATGGACATAGGCATTTGGTATAATCGCCACGCTTGGCAGGCGGGTTGGCGATCGCAGTGTGGTGGTAAAATGCATAGAGAACGCTGCTGCCCATTCTCTAGTAAGTCCCTTAGTCGCCTCTTACGACACCCACGGGAAGAAATGGGATGGCTGTTCTTTAGGTCTGGTACATTACAGAACATGGTTTTACATGAGTTTGTGTATTGTATAGTGGATTTTTTGCCGAAAAGACCACGAAAATTAATTTTCGGGTTGAGTCTTATTTTCTGCCGAAAACGAAAATTATTTAATCATTTAAAAATACTAATATTTCAGCAGTATGTATGTGTATGCGTGTGAAGAAAAAATACAACATAACTTCGCTTTACAGCTTCAAAACAAAATGATGTCCGTATACGTCAGCTAACAGAAACCACGAGCGTACACTATTTACCCTGAAGTTAGCCGAACGTCACCTGAGAGCCGACCTTTACGTAGAAGACCGAATGACGTGCGACCTTACTTAAGTTCCTTGCGTGCGACATTTCACAAACTTCTGATTTTCGGCGGCTGGATTATGGCCGAATATGAAAATATGGCCAAAAGGTGTTTTCGGCCGAAAGATGCCTTTTCGGTCGAAAGGTAATTGTTAGCCGAAAGAGGTTCTTTTGGCCGAAACATAACTTTTTGGCCGAAAACGAAGTTTCGTTCGGTGTCTAGATAAAACCAATGATTTTAAGCGTGTGAAAACACAGGAAATAGTTATCCAGGGAATCACTATGTCTTCTTCCACAGTAAAGACGTATTGATGTGTTCCGGTTTGAAACGTTAGGAGAATTATCTGGATGACAGGCCCTGTGCCAAATATGTAGGGCACATCCAAAAACGTTTGTGACTGTGTAATAACAACGCACAGGTCGAACCTTTAGGTCAAGATACGCTTGCCGAGGTTAGTATGCGGACCATCTTTACATACGGAGACTCCTTTCGGGTCTCGGAAAGCACTTAGAGCCGTTGGTCCCGACTGTCATTTGTGGATCTTTGACAGTCGTTACGGGTCGACAGAGGCCCATAGTCTAACACCCAGTCTTAGGAAGGAGTATCGTATTACTCAGTAATTGGGTTCTGGATGTCAGATAGGCAGTCACTCTATGTAAAATACTGGTACTCAGCTGCATCCATCGTCTGCGTCATAGACTGAAAGCTAACCCTATCATAGTTGGGAAACAGCAGGCAGATTGATGGATTCATTGACTTCCGAATACGTTGTGATCTACCAAAAGATTTCCATCGAAAGTCAAAATTCAAAGTCAAACAAAACCAAATCATTTATTTTAAACAGCCTCATAAAAGGTACTTTTAAAACGTCAAAATTTACAAGTAAATTTAATTGATTCTAAGCTTCCGCGTACCGTTCCGTGCTGGACGTAAAGAATAGCACCATCCCATTTCTTCCCGTGGGTGTCGTTGAAGGCGACTAAGGGACTTACTAGAGAATGGGCAGCAGCGTTCTCTATGCATTTTACCACCATACTGCGATCGCCAATCCGCCTGCCAAGCGTGGCGATTATGGCAAACCCCCCCAAATTGGGGGAGGCCTAAGTCCAGCAGTGGACGAGTTACGGCTGAAACGACGAAGCTTCCGCGCCCCTCACAAAAGGCAGTTTCGCATTGAGAAGTATGGGCAAGAAAATCCATAACTACTCTTTTGAAATGTTTTACAATATTTTGTAAATATACCAAAGTTTTTCAGTGAATGATATTATGGTTAGAAAGGGGATGAACGAGATGACGACTAATAGAGAAATGTGGAAGAAAAAGACATGTTGCGCCGACCACTAATAAATTGGGATAACGGCTGGAGAATGATAATGATATAAAAGTCATTCATTCAAACTTGGCTGACAATAAGCACTTTTCAAACGTCAAAATCACATAAGACACTCCCCATAACGTGCCTTTCACTTCACCACTTCTTTCTGCTTTCAACCAACATAACTTGTACCTGGAAGGGCTACCTATGACAATGTTCTGACACTGATGTTACCGCTACACTTAGCAACATTTATTATCACCATCAAGTCACAAGCCTTGTTTCCTCAAAGGACTGGGCACCCATATTTCGACAGTTATGTTCAACACCCATATAATAGGGGGCGAGCCTATTGCGATCAACCGCTGCTTTTAATTTTTTTCCGACTTTCGAAATTAAAGTTCTTTTTCACTTCTTTTTAGGGTTCCGTTGCCAAATGGCAAAAAACGGAACCCTTATAGATTCGTCATGTCTGTCTGTCTGTCAGTCTGTCTGTCTGTCTGTCTGTCCGTCCGTCCGTATGTATGTCACAGCCACTTTTCTCCGAAACTATAAGAGCTATGCTGTTGAAACTTGGTAAGTAGATGTATTCTGTGAACCGCATTAAGATTTTCATACAAAAATAGAAAAAAATCAATAAATTTTGGGGTTCCTCATACTTAGAACTGAAACTGAAAATATATTTTTTCAGTAACCTTCAAAATAATTCAGATTCTGATCGATAGTAAGTAGTTACGCAATTAGGGTGCTGTATTATAAGAGTAATTGGTACATCATCCAATAAAATCAAATAAAAAAAAAACAAAATAATTATTTTTATTTCACATATATATGTGAAATAAAAATAATTATTTTGTTTTTTTTTTATTTATACCACCTACATGGGCACTTGTGAAACGTATAAGTAACATCTTTTTCATTGTTGTATATGTAAGCGGGCACGCCCTTTATGTCTAGAGGCTTTTAAGTTCTGTTTACAATTTTGTTTTTAATTATTTATTTCAGCTTGAGTTTAGTTTTCAATGTTTTGTTGGTATATTCGCGTGTGCTACCTGACATATAATTTAATGTATGTTTTGTTTTCATAATATTAATTTATTACATATTATTGGATAGAGTCAAGTTCTTCTAATTTAACAAACAGCTGTGTTGCTGGACAGTTTGTTGCGCCACTTCTTCTTCCCAGCCAAAGTATTAGGAAGTGGTGAAGGGCTGGCAGTTTGGGAGACTGTCTTATGTAACTTTGACGTTCAAAAAATGCTGACTTTCTGCCTAGTTTGAATAAATAACTTTTCATTTGATTTGATTTGGACGGACAAATCCTGAGGCGTTGGTCGCTCATGCATACCCAAAATAATAATCATTTAAAATTTTACTAACATAGCTGTAAGTATCTACCTACTTACTACTAAAATTATATGGACTTGTATCTTTTTACTGTTATCTTAGACTGAAATAAATATTTTCAGTTCAATTCCATCACACCGAGAGTTGATAATCGTGCACGATGAAATCCCACCGAATTAGGAAACTAAGCAAAGTCACAGAAAAACCTAGTACACCATACGTGCTAATAGAATTCAGTAAACACTAGATAGCTTACAGTACGTCTTTGTAAGTGTATTACGTCATACCAACGTCATTGTAACAAAATTGTAATATACTATTGAATCTTGAGAATTTAGGAAAACTGTTTTGGTAAGATATACCTACTGGATTTTAGATCATTTCAGCCGAAATACGTGCATTGATGGACATAGGCATTTGGTATAATCGCCACGCTTGGCAGGCGGGTTGGCGATCGCAGTGTGGTGGTAAAATGCATAGAGAACGCTGCTGCCCATTCTCTAGTAAGTCCCTTAGTCGCCTCTTACGACACCCACGGGAAGAAATGGGATGGCTGTTCTTTAGGTCTGGTACATTACAGAACATGGTTTTACATGAGTTTGTGTATTGTATAGTGGATTTTTTGCCGAAAACGACCACGAAAATTAATTTTCGGGTTGAGTCTTATTTTCTGCCGAAAACGAAAATTATTTAATCATTTAAAAAATACTAATATTTCAGCAGTATGTATGTGTATGCGTGTGAAGAAAAAATACAACATAACTTCGCTTTACAGCTTCAAAACAAAATGATGTCCGTATACGTCAGCTAACAGAAACCACGAGCGGACACTATTTACCCCGAAGTTAGCCGAACGTCACCTGAGAGCCGACCTTTACGTAGTAGACCGAATGACGTGCGACCAAGGGACTTATTTAAGTTCCTTGCGTGCGACATTTCACAAACTTCTGATTTTCGGCGGCTGGATTATGGCCAAAAATGAAAATATGGCCGAAAGGTGTTTTCCGCCGAAAGATGCCTTTTCGGTCGAAAGGTGATATTTGGCCAAAAGATGTTTTTTTGGCCGAAAACTAATTTTTGGTCGGTGACTAGATAAAGCCAATGATTTAAAGCGTGTAGAATATACAAGAAATAGTTATCCAGGGAATCACTATGTCTTCTTCCACAGTAAAGACGTATTGATGTGTTCCGGTTTGAAACGTTAGGAGAATTATCTGGATGACAGGCACTGTGCCAAATATGTAGGGCACTTCCGAAAACGTTTGTGACTGAGTAACAACAACGCACAGGTCGAACCTTCAGGTCAAGCTACGCATGCCGAGGTTAGTATGCGGACCATCTTTCTATACGGAGGCTCCTTTCGTGCCTCGGAAAGCACGTGGAGCCGTTGGTCCTGGCTGTCATTCGAAGAGCTAAAACAGTAGTTACGGGTCGTCAGTAGCCGAATAGTCTGACAACCAGTCTTAGGAAGGAGTATCGTATTACTCAGTAACTGGGTTCTGAATGTCAGATAGGCAGTCGCCTCATATGAAAGGCTGCTTTTCAGCTGCATCCAGTTAGACTGCATGCCGACCTCAACATAGAGCAGAATATCTGCAGCCCTATTCAGAAAACTCTCACCGTGCAAGTTAGGTTTGAAGTAAGCAGTTAATAACAGCATCAGGTGGAATGAAAGCTCACTTCAAGGTTTTAATTTACATAATGAAATTTTAACAAGAATAGACCGGCTAAATGAATGAAGACCCAGTCTTATTTGTTTCAACGACAAATAAAGAGTCCTCAAACGGTTCGGCAGATATGTAACTATAGTACACCCACATATCGTCAGTTATGTTTAATTCACATGTAATAGGGGGTGAGCATTACGATCAACCGGGGAGAAATCTAGACTCCGACCTGCTCAAATCAAAATATTTTTTCATCCCCCCATCTCGGAAAGAGTATTTTTGCCCTTCGATATCTGAGTGCAAAAGCCGTTTTTATCCGCTAGGGGATAAAGTAAATTGAATTTAGAACATCGTGTGCACTAAGTTTGTAAATTCAAAACATCATTAAACCTATTTACTTCTACCTCCATGGTGCCGAATTTATCATACAACCTTTTTGTAATTTGTTAAAAACTCAGACTCGGAACCTTATTGGTGTACTTTTTTTAATTTACTTTGCGCGCCCCGTTTTCTTTTCACGTCACTAACAAAAATATTACACTCTACTTAGGCAGCTGTAGCAACTTTACTTTCAATTTTTCTTAATTATACCTAAGTATTATTTGAAATAATTTAAAGATAATTCTGTAATACTTACCTATCATAATGTAGTACCTAATAAATATTAATACTTACCTAAACTGAAATAAAAGTATCTTGTGATTGTAAATGCTTTTTTTGCATTTAGTCATTTCCTCGCTGAGGTGGGATGAAAAGTTACGTGTTGCACTCGAGTGCAAAGATTTTTCACCTCGTGCTCTTTTGATTCCCTCGCTAATGCTCAGGATTCTAATTTTTGAATCACTCGCTGCGCTCGTGATTCAATTTTAGAATCCTTCGCTTGCTCGGTCATCAAAATTGAGCACGCGGTTAAAAAGCAACTTTGCACTCTTGTATAACAAATAACTATTATTTCACATAAACCTACATGGGTACTTTTCAAACGTCAGAAGCTAATTGCACGGCACCAAATGATTGATTCCTATCGAGAATTGTCGGCAAGAAACTACATGGTTACTTTTTTTTAAATAATTAGTTTATGCAATGTTTTCATTTTTAAAAATGAGTTTATACAATGTTCTCCAATTACAGTGTTAATAGGTACGGGAGGACAGAGAAATTCCAGATAGGAAAACCCAATATTACTTTGCCCGACCAGGCAATCGAACCCAGGACCAGTTGTAGTGCTTGCGACCACCAGACCAACGTTGCAGTTAATATTTATTTTACAAAACACAAATAACCAACGCAGTAAAGACAGCGGTCAAATCAAACGTATTCAGGCGGACTGTAGCTGTAGCGAGCGGAAGAAAATGACCCGAAATAGCTTCAGGACCCCAGACTAACGACGACGCAGGGGCGTAGAGAGGGACAGAACGATGGTTAGATAAACATGTGGCATCAATAACAAATGGGACTGTTTTTGTGCTCAGGTCCTTAATATACGAATATCATATCTTTTTAACCGACTTCAAAAAGGAGGAGGTCATCAATTCGGATGTTTATATTTTTTTTTCTGTAAATACTATTGTCGGCTAAACAAACTCAAATAATTAATTCATTAAAAGTACTCAATACCCAATACTCAATTCTTTATTGCATTCCATATGTTACATAGATGGTAAAAAATAAAAATGGTACAAGATCAAATATGGACCCTGTCGGGCACGCAAAAATTAGGAGAGAGGAAGAGGTCTGAGTTACAATTTAATTAAATCAATATTCTCAAATTCCCATGGGTTCGCAATTCTTTCCTATTCTAAGGGCACGTCTTCCCTACCATTACAGCGGTCTACTTCTTGATATGCAATAGCCTCTGTGGCACTATGGAACATGAGGCCTCAGGGGCTAGTGCAAATCTTGGTTTTCGTTCGATTAATCGAGTCTAGTCAAACCACGAGGATCGGTCCATTTCATTCATCCATTCATTCATAAAAGGCACTTTTGAAGGAAATATCAAACTCCAAAAAGGCAGTTTCGTATTTAGAAGAATGAGAAACTTCTTTTAAACCGACTTCAAAAATGGAGGAGGTACTATGTTCCACAGCATTTTTTTTTGTTATATTCACCGTCTTCTCCGCCAACTTTGGACGATTTCAAAATTCCTTTCTATCTTTTAATGGATAGGTTATGTTTCAGAGGTTGTCTCATATAATTTTTATTAACTTTGCTTTGTAAGTTTTTGCTTTAGTTTCTATAATACGTATTTAATCCACTTTGTTTATCGTGATGATATACAAAGTACCTGTCACTGCTATTGACGTGGCCAGTAATGGTCGTATACTACTCGGCCGATAGGTCGGTGGCAAAAAAACTAAATTACAGATCCAAAGGCTTTCAAAATTAAAGTTATTTTTCACTTAGTAGTGTTTTTGGGAGTCGGTTGTTTTTTTTTTCAAAATGTTTTTATTTTTCACTTTTTGGTTATTGGTCTCTACCCCGCATTAATTACTTTATTATTTTTGCCACAGACTTCCGAAATTATCTTAATTAACTCTTCCACACTAAAACTAATGAACCAATTCGCATGAAATTGACACATTATAACCTGGATTAACACTAAGGTTACTTTTTATCTCGGTAGTACGTTCTAGCGGGATAATTTCTGACCTCCACGCGGGTGAAGCCAATGGCAAAAGCTAGTAAAATTATAAGCTGCTTTTAGGGGTATAAATCCTTCCTTCGTTATATAAGAAACTCTTGAGCAAAATTTCATGCTTCTAGACCTAGAGGTTTAGCCAGACCATGGCCTGTCAGTGAATGAATAAAATAAAGATTATTTTACGTAGATGGGTCAAGCTAGGTGGAGCGAGAATCTTCGCAGGGTGTCTGGTAGCAGGTCCGAGAATTGAGCTGAATGGCGTGCAATAGGAGAGGCCTACAGCGGCCTGGCAATGGACTGTAATAGCCTGGTGATGAGATGGCAGTATGGACACATAAAGACACGCCTTCTTCCCATGGGGGTAAGCAGAAACTACAGAACGCCACCTGCTACGACCCCTGCATACTCCTTTTGTCTCGCCTATGCTCATACATCTGATCATACACGCACAACACTCTATAAATGATAGGCTGAGAAATTATGTGATAAGGCGACGGTTTAGTTAAGAAGATGTAGTGACAAAAATTTAAAAGAGTATGCTTAGATGGTTTGATCATGTTGAGAGGATGAATGAAGGGCGGCTAGCAAAATGTATTTACAAGGCAGATGTGACTGGATACGCTAGGAGAGGACGTCCTAGAAGGACATATAGTGACCTTACTGGTAATGTAATACCTTGATAAAAACTGCCAGTCAGAAAGTTGCGTTCAGGGTGCCCTTGCACCCATTGCGGACGTCTGACAGACCCCTCCGCTCGCCCCAGGGCCGAGGACATCCATGAGGATTTTCCAGCACAGAACAAAAGAACCCAGATCTCTTCAGACCTCTCTGAAGTAGCCTTTCCCTCTAAACCTAGTAGTTACAATACAATACCAATATAATTTATCTTTTTCCCAGTATTGATCTGGCATGTAGCCAATGACCACATACTTTTAAAGACCATTCCTGCGCTCATTGGGATTCTCATTTAATTCTTTAATCAGTGTTAGTTGGAGTAGGTATATGACACATTTCCTATGTTCTCGAATTGACCCATGTGCGATATTTTCCCGCGACGATTTTTTATTGTGCAATGGATTTTCGACTCTCTCTGTTGAGCAGAGTATTGAGAATCCAATGAAGTGTATCCCAGGGCGTCAAAAAATACAGTATTGTATAATCAACTCTCGGGGATGAGCAGTACGCTGGAAATATCAGTGAGCGATATAAAATTGTCCCTGGGTGCCGTATGAGGACTCACGTTTAACTGAATATGACAGTACCAGAACGTTTAAATGACACATCGAGGTTTAGAAAGAGACTGCCACACTGATAGAGACGGCGCTCTATAAACCATGCCATACTTTCAATCTTAAACTGGATTCTATTGTTTAGAATTTAGTTCTTCTAACTATACAGACAGCTGTGCTGTTGGGGAGTTTGTTGCGCTATTTCTTGAATATTCCCAGTCACCCCTACATAGATTGCCACCGGGCTACTGGGAAATTATAGCCCCCGCTTCAAATCACTGTACACTGCGGCGTGAATCGCCAACACCCCCTGTCTGTCTTTCGGCCGCGATGAAGGGGTTGGCGGGCCAACTTTTCCAATGTAGTTTTATTAGTAGGTAAGTGACATTATTAGGAGATAAGTGACATTATTAGGAGATAAGTGACATTATTAGAGACATACCACCTAATTTTCTTTCCGACTGCAAATATTCGCCATTTCTTCCCAGCTAAAGCACTAGGAAGTGGTAAAGGGCGCACGTGCCGGGGGACTGTCTTATGTAATTTTGACGCTCAAAAGGTGCTGACTCTCAACCTACTTTGAATAAATGTCTTTTGTGTTTGATGTTTTTACGGCTTCCGTGGTATTTAACCCTTTCTATAGCTACGGCTTCTGCCACATAACGTCTGGAATTCACCGGAAAATTGCGTCACTGAAAAGTTATTGATGTAACTAAGTTGGTGTGTTCTTCTAGAGAGAACGTTTTTTGACACCGTAATGTCAAGTAGCGCTGTTTCAGAGAAGTAGCTAAGCCCAAGTGATAACTTTGGTTAAGCTACGTGACTGAAGTGGTCCAGTCACTAAGGGTTGGTTTTTCTTGTCCAGGATCTACACAAAACTGTGCCTTATCTACTAGCCTTTTATAACATCCCTACTAATATTATGAATGGGAAAGTGTGTGTGTGTCTGTTTGCCCGTCTTTCACGGCAAAACTGAGCAACGAATTGACGTGATTTTTTAAGTGGAGATAGTTGAAGGGATACAGAGACATAGGCTACTTTTTGTCTCTTTCTAACCCCCCACTTCCCTAATAGGGGGGGGGGGGGGGTAAAATTTGACTAGGTAAAACAAAACACGGAAAATTATTGATCGAATTTTGGCATAAATCGTAATTTTGTATACCGATTTATATATGTCCCAAAAGTGGGGAAGTTCCTACCAGCGTGAAAGGACATAAAATAATTAATCTCCTTTGGTTTCGGATTTAGGCTAGTGGTCGCCAAAAGATCGAAATTTTACCTGAATTAATTGAAATTTTAACTTTATTTGTAATGCATTAATACATAAAAAATATTAGCTTTTTACACTCCTGCTCCATATAAACTTTACCGTGCCAAATTACATAGGTACTCCACCATTCCAGAATTTTCGAAAAAAATGCGTACAAAGTTTTTATTTTACGTATAATAGGGACCTATAAAGATTTCAGAATTACTTTTAAACGCAAGAACGTTTAAAGTAGCTTTAAAAAAATAAGTCTAGATGGAGACAAGCCTATATAACTAGGTAGAAGAAATGGTGAAACTAACTCAGAGATCAATCAAGGTCTCTTCTGAAGTCCAGAGGTCTCTTCTGAAGTCCAGATATTAAATATGAAAAAATATTGTGTAACAAAATGCAAAGTAGCATTCGGCCTGGCAGTGTCTTACCTACTTCCTAAATTGAAAGCTTTCAAAGCAAGAGTGAACAGGAATCTTCTAGGCACATTCGTTCTTTAGACCTATTCCATCGCTTTCCATCAGCCGTGATCGAGGTCAAGAACAGTTTCAAATATAAATCACAAAAAAGAAGCATGCATGCTAGCTTTATCTATGAAAGAATTTTAAATATTCTGAAATGTTTGAGGAAATGGTTTTCTAAACACGATTTACGTAGATATAGTATACAACCTGTAAGGTACGCAAACTGCAACTTTCGTTACAACGTACTGTTATCAATTATTCTTATATTTTTCCTCATTTTCACACGCACAGATCAAAAATTCGTAGGTTTTTTTCACAGTAAAATGATAAGACAAACCGGAAATTACCAAATTCTTGACTTATCTATGTTTATAGAATGCACAGGTACACTTGCCTTGGCCCGAAAAATGCACAATCATAGATTTTTGACTAGTTACTTAGGTCCCAAATACTAAATATTAAAAAAATACACTCGTTTTACATGATTCACGTTTTTCAACACTGTCACTGTATTCAGAGTTCTTATCTAAAACATTTTCCTGTACTCTTTTATTGAAAAAATAGGCCTCAAAACTGTGCTATTTAATATCTTATCGGTATTTTACGTTAAACTGAGCGGCAAACATTAGCCAGAGTTACGACCGATAAAAAACTATGCGCAAATAATCAGAAGGTTTTTTTTTTTTCAAATCACTTACCGACAGTCGGGAATTTTACACAAATTACACACAGTTTCCGTACGGTATTAAAGCGAGAGCCACAATGGTGTTCGACAGTACAAAGCCAACATTTGGCCGTTCCCAAAATAGTACCATGTAGCAGGCCCCAACTAAAGTTATAAACATTCCCGACGCACACATGCAAATAAAAAAAATCAATATTTAAACAATCTCACTGAACGCGACGCACGGAACGTGATACAAGTACAAGACACGACAATATGGTCGATGATCATTTTACTGAAAAAATGTGACTTTTCACAACCTTCGTTTAAGGGAAAACTACGAAAATAGACTTAATACTCACATTTGTGAGCCCGAACGTCGTTCACATCACGTATGCAATTAGCGACTCAAGTCTCCTTATTTTTTAACGATGGAAAATCAATAATTTTTAAGAGCACACAATTTTGTTCATATTTTTCCGTCGGGCCCCCGCTCTCTTGCGTGGTCTCGCTCCGACACTTAAAAATGAAAAACCCATTGCAAGAAAACTGTGGCACCGAAAGAGATGCATATACGTCGGCGATTGTAAATAATCATGAGGAACGAATCATAACAAACGAAAGAGACAGTCGATGGACTGTGGAAGCGTTTAACAATAACAAAATTGCGTTACGTAACAACAATAACATTGATTTATCTCAATACTCACCGTTTGTTAGGTTAATTGTAGATGTTTTAATGATAAATAATAGCTTTTTACACGTTTTTGTAACATCGCGAATGCATTTTGACGCGAGCAATCATCCGTCAGACGGGCGCCATTTGCAAATTTATGCATCTGACTCGGCTCATATTTTTGTTATTAAGTTGCCTTTTTGTCTGCTATTGAAGGTTTAATAAAAATTTAAATGTTCTAATTACATTTAAACATATTTATGGTTAGTATTTCTTTAATAAAATAATATATTGCTCCATTCTCAAAAATGTATGATCAGCTGCAGTTATAATTTTTGTAGTATGGCAACATTTTCAAACGTCACATGAGTAGTCGGCGGGAAGTTTGAACAAATGTCAAACGAACAAGATGATTTTGTTTACTTTTTGTTGCATTGATATTTCGATAGCTACGAAAATCTCGTAAGAAAGAATTTAAATAAACAAAAATCATTAACAGAAGGAAGACAGAAGCTAAGAAATTGTGCAAGTATGTGGTGCAACTAAGATTCGTGTCACGTGTGTGATTTCGTATTTTTCAAATTTGTAAGTTGCGGTTTCATAGTAGGTATTTTGCGGTTTTTGATGTTATTAGTAAGATTACGTATAATAAAACATTAAAATTACTTACTTACTAAAAGGGAATAGGAATCTTCGCTTTCTTTGTTTATCATTGACGCTGTTTACAAGTATATGTACCTACATAGAAAAGAAAAAGCTGCATGCGATATGAAATTTAGCCAAAAATTAAGCAGGTAGGTTTGACACGATTAGGCAAACCAAACCGTTCATAATAAACTAGCAAGTAAAGCAAAAGCACAAGCCAAATTATCCACATAGGTAGTTTTTTAGTTATTCACGATAGTAACGAATGAAGGTTCGAACACAACTTTCACGAAAACTTTTTACGTAAACAACAGCACTTTTAGAAGATACTTTCAACAAAAACAGGTAATATTTAAAACATCCTTAACTCGATATCCCCGATTACATTTTCATCAAAAACACACTAAAATCTTTCTTCACGGATTTTTAAATTCACATTTGTTCACAGATTGACATTTCATAATTTACTTTGTCAGCCATATTGAAAATTAGAACTTTTTAGCTACCTGAAGTAGTGACATTTTAAGATGTTTCTCAATATGATTGTCTTATTTTTTTATTTAGATTGTGATTTTTGATGATGGATTTATCGGTTCTATATTTAAAAATATTTACTATTTACCTATTTTCCTACAAGTGATTTAATGCTCCTACAATTGCTGTTTCTTAATTATGTAATTACTATTTAAGTTATGGTGACCGGATTTCCGTTTTTTGTGAAGAACGTCTAATATTCTGCCAGTACACTAAAATAGGTCTTTCTTTTTAGGGTTCCATACTTCTACGGGTGCCAAAAGGACCCTCACCCTATCACTAAGCCACTGTCCATCTGTCTGTCAGCAGGCGGCAGATATGAACCGGAAAAGGTCATTAATATAGTAATAGGTCATTAACCCGTAATTACAGACACAATTAAAAAACCATTGTGTCTATACCAAATGTGGTATCTCAGGGACATAGAGGTTAATAGTCCTTTAAAAATGTTCAGAGGATGTGTAATTTCTATTGACGCTATAACAACAAATAAAAACAAAATTTGAAGGGGTCTCTTCACACAAGAAACGTGTATTTTTCGGCGTTTTTTTTTTGCCTTGCGGTACGGAAGCCTTCGTTTGCAGGTGAGTCTGACTCGCAGTCGGCCGGATTTTTTTTAAAGCAATAGGTATAGGTAAGTACTTATTGTTATATTTATTCTCTGCAATTTCATCAGAGTTTCCGGCTGTTTTTGTATTTGTCCTTTCCTCCGTCGTTTTTCCTTTCCTTTGTCCCTTAGATCTATATTTTTTCAAAGGGCAAACAATTTTTACTTGTTTTATTGTGAAATTCCTCATGTGGTGTCTTGAATGTTAGGTATATGGTGTGATATTAGTAACCCTTAAATAGATCTGGCGATAAAAAATCCGGTCTCGAATGAAATCCATTATTTATCTTTAATCATCATTAATATACCTACTTATTAGTTTGCTAAGTAATGCTACATAATTATCAAATGCTTCCTCTGTCCTAACTCACTTAGTCGCTGTGCCCAACAGGGTCCATATGATCTAATTATAAGTTTATCACCCAAGTATACATGTGGAATGCAATAAAATGATTGATTATTGAGTATCCTGGCGAAGTCCGGGTTATGCTTTTAAAAGCAAGTCAAGACTGGATTTATTCAGTCAAATGGAAACCCTAGGCACACTATTCTACACGTGCATCTGGATTGAGGGCCCATTTTTTGAACCCTGGCGAAACGAAATAAGACTTATAGGGAAATTAGTTAAAAATAGTAAAAACTTAATACTAAGGGTCATGAATTTCTTAAACGTGAATTAAAACTGTTATGATGAAATAACGTGGGCCCTTAATCCAGACGCGTGCATAAAGTGGCATAGCCTAAATCTCAGTAAGTACTATCTCTGGGTTAATAATTTTTATTTGAGAATTTAGTTAAAAATTTCTTAAATATTTTAAGAAATTCCCAAATCTGTAGAATTTGACATTACAGATTTATGGCTGTATATGTAGGGCCCTCACTTCATTATTGTCTGTACTGAGGGAATCTGCAAAACATGAATTTATCTGAAGAGATACATAAATACGACTTTAACATGTTTTACTTAGAAACCCATGTGAATTAGTTAAAAAGAAATAATGACACAAAAGTTAATTGTAAGGAAGTAAATGAAAGTCGAATTTGACTAAAATGTCTGAACTGAGAGCCCAATATTTTCGGCTTTATTGACTAGGCTCAACCTCATAGATGAACGAAAATTAGAATACAAGTTTTAACTATTTCTTAATTAAATTGTAACATATCGCTCGTTCTTCTAAGTGTCACACTTTAAGAGAAAATTGATTTTCAACTTTTTGTAAGAGAATTATTTGTAGGGTGACCATAATGTTCTAAGTAAGTACCTGTAGACATCTATTCTACAGCCCATTCAGTTATTTTACCTCAGATAGCAGTGATAGTAGCAACCTTATTGTAACAACGAGTTTAAAAGTCACTGGACAGACTTGTATCAGCAACCCAAAACGAACCTTATTTTGAGGACCACAAAAATTAATTTGATTATGAGTGATGCAGAATCAAAGGTAAATCAAGCGTGCATAAGCTACTGCTAATAATCTCAATACTTTTATTGCTTTCCACATGAAGGTATTCTTAGGTGGTAAACTTATAAACTAACATCACTACTAACTTATCTCAGGCTATAACTATAAATAAATTATAAATAAATAAATAATTTTATTTCTTTCACAAAGTACTTTAAAAACTTATATATAGATGCTTTGAACAATATTTATGTACAGACGCCACCAGGTCAAGCTACCCGAAACTGTCAATTTTTCCCAATGAACCTTGAACCTAATGCTCTAGAAATAAAGTCGAAAATCTATCAAAGAAATCTGACAGATTGTAGTAGCTTGATGTGGTGGCGTCTGTACACAAAAAGTTTTAGCATCTGGAGCCGAACTAGGAGGAACCTGTATTTCGGCTTACAGCGCCAACCCCCTCGAGTTACATTAAATTCGTTTTCTGAAATGCTTGCATTTTACAATTCCATTGAATATTTTGTACTCTTATAAACTTATGCTATGTAATAGTGATCTGTTCCTCTCTTTGTAGGTTATGCTAGGTGAATGAGTGAGTGTGAGAGGGTGTGTTAGGTGTGAGTGTAATACGTGAGAGTTTATGAGGAGACATGTTAATGACTGAGATACGGTTATTTGAGTATATTAATCATGTATGTGAATCTTACTGTCTAACTTGATACGATTAGAAGCTGCTCCGTCTCGTCATAAGTGAGACTTTGTAGGTATTCCAATACTTTTCTCTTGCAACCATCCTTATTCAGTGGATATATGTTCAGAAGTTTATTAATTTTGTTGTAGATATAGGGGCCGAGAGAATGAATGAATTTTGTTATAAATTTTGTGTTAGAAGGTCTTTGTTGTGTGCAAACCATGTAATTTCTGCGTTTATGTAAAATTTGGGAGTTGTAAATTATTTGTGTGTGTTGCATTGTGATTATTTTTAGTAAAAATAATTGTCTCACGGTTAGTACACCACATAATTGATAAAGTAAGGCAGTAGAGAAAAGTATTGGTTTGAATGTACTTACCTTAAGTATTGCACGTTGGGCAACCTCAATAGATTTGAGTGTAGTTTTTGGAGCACCTCCCCATACGGATATACAATACGTTATGAGTGACTGGCAGAGGGCAAAGTATATACGTTTAAGAATAGGAGGATCGGCGATGTGTCGTATATTTTTAAAGATATATATAAGTTTTTGGATCCGCCCCGTTAAGATTCTTGTGTTCTTTAAAGTTAAGGTTTTTATCTATAGTGACGCCCAGATATTTGATGGCATTAACCCTCTCTATTTTGATACAAGAGCAATTACCATGAGGTGTACAATCATGTGGAATAATGGCATAGGTGCGATCAATATCCATATCTGATCGAATACTAAAACAGATGTACTTGGTTTTATCAGTATTTAGAGTGAGAACATTGTTATCCAGCCACTTTCTGACAGTATTAAAACCAGTTTGGGCAGCATTAAAGACTTCATTCCAGTTATCGGCGGAGAAAAGGAGAGCAGTATCATCAGCAAAGGAAATGATGTCGCCCTGGGTAAGCTTTAAGTTAGTGAGTTCGTTGATATATACGAGAAATAAGGTTGGTCCCAAGATGCTACCCTGAGGAACTCCGTGTGTAACTGGGAGGTCAGTGCTAGTAAAGTTTCCCACACGAACACTCTGATAGCGCCCAGTAAGGTAGCTTTTAAAAAGTTTCAACTGTGTACCCCTGATTCCCAGTCTTTCCAGTTTAGCCAAGAGTATCGAAACAGAGATTGTGTCGAAGGCCTTTGCCAAATCTAAGAAGATGGTCAAGCATTTCTTTTTGCTATCCAGTTTATCAGTGATATCATGTAGTTTTCTACAGCTAGTCAAGATGCTACTGCCTCTCTTAAAGGGAAGACAAGAGTGTTGATCACCATGACCGGTGTTAAAATACCGCTTTGGATTTTTTTCTGGGAAACTATATTTACCTAGCTCTTCTATACAAATAAATAATATTGCAGTGTCTGTTTGTAGTTTCAAAATAGCAGCTTTTTACTACTCAACTGTCCCGTAGCCCCTGATGCTAGTGTGCAAGGACACGGGGTGGTTTTAGTCACTAGAAGTCTGACAGGTTTGTCCGTCTCTCCCAACCGGAAGACATCCGTGAGGATTTCCAACCGGTTACAAGAAAAAAAAAGTTAAGATTCCCCACCGAGGGTATCTCCACATTGTCGTTGTGGTGGGGTTTGTAGGTCTCAATGGTCTTCGGGCAATCCTTATTTAAAAAAAAATGTTTGTTCGGGCTCACATCAACAACATATTCACACAGCATTCGCTTTAAACTGGATTTAGGCATTTCTTTCACGCATTCATACTCTTTCATACTTTTCTTCACAATATATGCCTCGTTCCTCCGCATCAAATACCCATTATATTATCACTACCAATTTTCACAATTTTTTGGTCACCCTGCTCCACTTCCAATCATGTTGAGGTCGGCTTCCAGTCTAACCGGATGCAGCTGCATACCAGTATTTTACATAGGGATACAATTTGGTTAAAAATAAAACACATTGAATAATAATTTACTCATTTAAATATATATTTATATAATAGTAATCTGTTACGTATTTTTACATAAATAGTCGACGAGCGCCGACGATTTTACAATTTATAAATAATAATTATTACAATAAATTATTTTTATTTATCATTAATACAGAAACACTACGATTTAGCAATTCTTTGGTTAAAATTAAGATTCCCGCGAACTTTTCAAGTTAAAAACAATATAACAATGATAAAATTATAGAAAAAAAAAGAAAAACAACCACGCTGAAAGTCGCGTTTACATCGAGTATCGGAAGCCGAATTCGGCTAAAATCGTGTCTGAATTCGGCTTTCCGAGGCCGAATGCCGACACAGGGCTATATTTAGCTATATTTTTACACTAACCATTGACTAAGGCGGGATGTAAGCGCGACGTTAAAGCATTCTTAACTATCGGCATTATAACTAGATTAGAAACTCTTGTAAAAATAGATAAACGACACTTCCCTCATGACGTACATACGTATTCAAAGATTTTCGACGCCTACCGTAAGAACAATGGGCTAGAAATAAAGTACAGCCGGTCTCCGTAAAAAAAAAACTCGCCGTGAATTGTATATGTGAAGTGAACTGTCAACAGTGTCAATATTGGGTGCATTGACAGCTCACTTCGTTGATTTTAGCAGAATATAAGGTCCATTAAATTTACTACCCATACTTCGCAGATGTGATGGGTATCGATGCCAAACATTTGAGGACTTTTTATGGGTTCATCAACTGCACTTAGCGTATACTTGAAATATCAGCTCAAAATATTTTTTTTGTGTAATTTTCACATATTGGTAAATATCGATACCTTACACACGATGAAACAAAAGGTATCATTTTCTCAGCTCATACTTCAAGTAACAACACAAAAAAAAAAACAAGACCTTTTTTTAAATTATGATTTTTAGATATTGTTTTTGATACCCATCACGTTTTTCCTATGGCTTTTTTAATTTCACATTGTATATCGGCTTTACCCGGGGCGTAGTAGGGTTTTTCATCCGAGATACAGCCTCATAGGGTTTTTCATTCGAGATACATGGCATAGAGTTTTAGACAGAGACAATGTGAGACAAAGACATATATTTTTTATAACTTGAAGTGAATATAGCCTTGTAATTTAGTTACTTAATAAATAGGTATTCATAAAAGTACAAAAATCCAGTTGCATTTGCTATATAAAAATCTAATTGTATTAATACTATAATTTCAACAACTTTACTACATGTTAACAGAAAAATAAATATGGCGAGTAAATACACAGTAATGATTGACTAGATAAAATTAATAATAAATATGGACCAATTGATTATTTTCTATAATAAATAACTTATATATATTTATTTTGAGAGTTTCATTATTTTCTTGCACTAACCTTTAATGGACGGGTGAAATATATTTTTATTTTTGTACTATTGTTTTAGTACAAAAATAAAAATTCATTAAAAATAAGAATTTTAATTTCCTCTGTAGAGAGAAAATTAATATAACATTACGCTTGAATTCCTCGAAGGAAGAAGCAGAGGTAGGTATATAATACACACATTTCGCCAGTTATGTTTAAGTCCCATGTAATAGGGGGCGAGCCTATTGCCATAAAAAATCTAAGAATACGTATGTCAGACTAACTTTTTAAGGATCTCTATCAAATTACAAAATACGTTTATTTATTTTTAAGCTAAGTTACCAGCGGTTCCGTATATCGAGAAAAGCATTAACAATTCATATAATATATATATATATTTATTTTTATATTTTGAACACACTATTCTAACCCGCCGTTTAGGAGTTTGAACTGTCATATTATTTGTTTTATATAAAATATTTTTATAATACAATAATTAATAATAAATACTTTTAAATAAATAAACAAGTAAAAACTGAGATGAAAATAATGAGTTGGAAAACCATAATTTACATAATACGTAGACAGCCCATGCATAGCATAACCAGCCTATAATGTTCCCACTAGTGGGACTGCGGCCTCCTCTCTATGAGAGGGAGTGGGCCGTAATCTACCACGCGGGCCCAGTACGGGTTGGTAGATGTCACATGTCTTCGAAATTTTGGTTCTATGACTATGCCAGTTTCCTCACGATGTTTTCCTTCACCGTTTAGAGAGCAGTGGTGATGAAATAATTTACACGAAGTAAAGTGCCCGTCTATTCAAACCCACGACATATAACGAGTACGTTGGAGTCGATACCACAGGGCTAGCACTGCTATCTATCGGTAGACCGCCCATCTGCATGGCTATTCAGAATTATTCGACAGGCTATAGTATCACTGCCACGGTTGCAGATATGTTCGGAAGAGTTATAGTGGCCCTGACACAGGCAACTGATGGAACACGGGTGGGTTTTAGTCAGTATAAGTCTGACACGCCCTCCCCCTCCGCCCAGAGCGGGAGACGTCATTTGATGATTTTCCCACCCACAAAAAAAAAGAATATTTTTTCAAGTTATTTTTGCTGGAGTGCGCGATTTCTAATAAATTGGTATTGTTCATAGATTAGCGATTATATAACCCGAATATTAAATACTGTGATGCGCACTTAGTCTTATGGTATCACTTCCGGACGAGCTCCTTCAGAGCTCTCTACTAGGTACTGAATGAGCAAATAGATAAAAAAAAAAACAATAAAAATTATATAACAGTCCAAACTCACGCCCCATCGCATTCAAATATCGACCTTAATAACTTGATTTTACATTATTTTTGTACCATAATTATCATTCAAATGGTAATATGTTATTACTAAAGCACTTAGTAACGTAAATACCATTATTTTTACGACGGATTGACGCGCGGACGCGGATCATCCGCGACGGATCGGTCAGTCGCCGCTGAGCCGTCGAACGTGACGCACGTATAAATAGAAACAAAATGCCATACGTTTGACATGTAACATGATTATTATTTTAACGGATGAAAATGTTTGAGGAACTTGCGTGATGCTTAGCTGCCTGTTTAACAGGTTTTTTTAAAATAATTAATATATTATTGAATAAAAAAAGCCAATATAATTGACTAAGTCCAAGCAAGCTTGAAGACAATATTTTACTAATTTAATATTTAAAAAAAATGCAGCTACAGGTTAAAAATTTAACCGATTTTCACCGAAACCCGTTAACAGGCAACCAAGCAGTAACCGTAACATAACTCGATAATAAAAAATGCATAATAATTAATATCTATCTTTACAACCACACATTTACTTTCGAAAAAGCGCTATCTATCAATTAGAAAAAAGAAAACAATTATAGTAACAATAATTATAAGTAATTCTTTTTAGTAAATAAATTATGAGGGGAGGGCTGTGAAAAATGGCAACGATGTAAGTGCTGTGTCGTGGTTTTGCCTAATTCACCCTTTATTCAAAATAACTACGATTTATAGCAGATGCTGAAAATTTAGACCAAAAACTCTGGTGGGACACAGGCCTATCGGTGAGAGGGGGTGGGCCATAATCTACCACGCGGACCCAAAGCGGTTGGGCAGATATCACATGTCTCCTAATTTTTGGTTCTAAGACATGCCGGTTTCCACACGATGTTTTCCTTCACCGTTTTGAGAGCAGTGGTGATGAAATTATTTACACTAATGCGCCTGCTTGGGTTCGAATCCACGACCGTATTCGTAAGTCGGGGCCATTACTACCGGGACACCACTGCTCTAAAATATTTATTAATTTATTTAAATATATATTCTTTAAGTATCCCGTTTCAAAAACATGTACATTCGGTGTCCAGATATAAGTATTTACCTCACTTAGTAAACTTCTAAGTAAGGGTAGATACTTACTTCTAATCACCCACTATACATATAAAAAAACTTAATTTATTTCAAACAAAGGTGAATTTTCAGATAAAACCACGACACATCACTTCAAAAAAATAATAATAAATTAATACAATTATTATTATTATTAAATAATAAATTAAACATATCTTTAGCTATCTAATCAAATCTTCTCCATTACTTATTTATATTGACTGCTTAGTATATCTTGACACTACCACGTTTGCCTTCCTCAAAGAGATATGCAGAACTCCATGTAATAGGGGGCGATCATTTTGCCTTGACAAATCTGAACTTATAAAAAATTGTCAACCCGAAGTGAGCAAGCGGGGTAATCAATGTTGGCACGCTTTGCTTTGCAGTAATATTTCGTTACATTTTCCACGTAAAATTCGTCTTAAGAACAAGGACAAAAAATAATTATCTGTGTCCTTTTCTGACTGTCCTTTTGCGTGCTATGTATCTCTTTCTAACATTAATATTGCCAAGATATACTACCAACCAAGTTTATTGCATTGACCAAGTTTTATAAAACAACAGATTTTATAACAACGCCATCTAGCGACCAGATTCATCATCACAATTTATTACAGCGCCATCTAGTAGTCAAAAGAATACAGTGTACTGTAGAAAATGACAAAAACCATAATGTAACCTTTTTTGCAGTAAGATGAAAAATTAAATTTGTATTATTTGCAACCGCGTTCTTAATTTTGTTTTTGTTTGACTCCGAAATTAATTGGAAAAACTCGAAAAAAAGAAACCCAGTGATCACATATTGGGTTCCAGTTGATTCCACAATCATTCGGACTTTCCCAAAACTTACACCGTATAAAATTTTCAATATAAAAGTACATTATTTCTTATTTTATCTAATTTCGTTCCTCTTTTGGCTACTAGATGGCGCCACAATACTAACGGAAGTAAGAAGACAGTTTTTAACATGTATAAAGGCTACAATTTTCCTATCACGGCAATTTGTTTTGTGTAAAAATAAATACTTTTTTATGTACTGTTCGCTACGGGCTTTGGGCTTGTAGTGATAAAAATATAAAACATTGCGTGTATAACGAAATAATATTGTATATTTTTGATATTATAAATGCGAAAGTAACTCTGTCTGCCTGTTACGCTTTCACGACTAAACCACTGAACCGATTTTGATGAAATTTGGTACAGGGTTAATCCGTGACTTCCTCCTTGTTCGCGATAACAGACATTTACGCGGATGAAGTCGCGGGCAAAAGCTAGTATTGCATATTGATCTATCATCGACATAAAAGCCTAACATACAGCTAGTAGTTTCTGCCTACCCCCATAGGAGGAAGGCGTGTGAGTTTAGGTAGAATTTGTGATTAAATGTAGGTACATCATTGACCAGTGTTGCCAGCGATCACTTTTGTATTGCCACTACAAAAATTGTATCACAACAAACCCAAAACCGACTTACGCTTATAAATTTCTATGTATATCGTAACAATATTGCTAACTTGTACAAATTTTGCTTTAATCTTCTTACTTCTCAATATACTTGTACAATTTTTTGTATTTGCAGTCATGCCGTGGATTATGACGTCATTTGGCCGGTATGGTAGAACAAAGTCTTTGATGAAGTAAATATTTCAAAATAATTCTTCAAAGTATGGTAATCTTAAACGTGACATAAAGAGAGTTCACGCCTTACTATACAGGGTCAAGTAGAGTTTTCTGGAAATACTTTACCTGTGTTGGGTATCGATATAAAAAACTAATATAACAAAAATAAAAAAATTTTTTTCGTCCCCTTAGTTCTTATTGTACGAAAAATCTATACAATGCGAGGTCAGCTAAAACTGGAGATGTATAAGCCTGATTGGCGTGTGTACATTAAGTCAAATAAACGACTGTTATGGTCTTTGAAAATTCGTAAAAAATATTTAAGTTCGACGAAAAATTACAAAAAACAGCTGACCGAGTACGGGCATCTTCGCCCATCACAAAACCATATATTTTTGTCTTTAATTTTAGTAATATCGATACCCAGGGATAAACTATTACCAGCCCAAAACGTGGGTAAATTAATTGCAAAAAAAAAATTGACCCTGTATATTGTTTCAGAAACAGAAAATTTTCCTGTAGACATAACTTATTGAATATTTAACCAACGGTCTTTATTTATCAATATTTTACGGACGAATTATCATTGCACTTTGTACCTCATTTTTTACAACTTAATATATCCAAAGAATAATTGTTGGAAAAAGTGGTGAGTTTTCTAGATATCTTCTTGATTTTGTTACTAATTAATTTTGGCGAGAGATTGCGTAAAAAAAAATATCTTGATAAAGCATTATTGCTGTAATTTGACTTTTGACTCGCAACTGAACAGACAGCTTCTGTGTATTTTTTAGCATCACTTCTTCTTCCCAGCTAAAGCACTAGGAAATGGTGTAGGACGGGAGTTCTAGACCATGTTCTCTAAATTTTGACGTACAAAAAGTGCAAAATTTGTAAAATTTACTGTCAATTTTGCATGTTTAAAGTCTACCATACCGGCCGGCCGACGTCCCGAGCCACACCTCTATACAAATACCCTTACGTGGAGAAGTGACAGCGAGCGACGCCGCGGGATGTGCTACGTATGCCGCTGCAGCTCGTAGAACAACACGTAGGCTTCCGACGACACCACGTTGCGACTGTTGATTGGGCTTACTCTGGAAAGGAGAAAAATTGTAGTTAAAATAAATGCACTAATACAACAATTATTACGTTTGAGTAATAATAAGATGGTTTATACAAGGTGTCACAGAATAGACGCAAGTACTGAAAGTAGTTTTCTCACAATTGACTACTGAATCGATTTTAGGCATTTGATAAACGACGATATAAAACATTAAAAAAAAATGTATACGTCGGCTTGAGAACCTCCTGTTCTCAAGTCGACGTATACATTTTTTTTAAATGTATGACCGTATATAACTTTTTACAGTCTGATTTTGATAATTCTTTGGTATTTATTTTTTTCAAAAAATTATGTATTCTGCCATACCTACCGCCGATTGACCCAAAGAAAATTCTATGACTCCATTTTGAATTCATATTAGTAATGCGGGTGTTAACATGGTTTTCTTAACAGTAAAAGCTTTAAAAATAGTTTAGATCGTTGTAATTGTTGTATCATTATAATTAATATCTGGTTGACCGAGCTTTGCTCGGTATTTTTTGGTAAATTGAGTTTAAAATAATAAGTTTATGTTCAAGTTGATTATCGATAAAGTTGGTCATTGAAAACACGAATAAAACGACATAAAATAAAAATAAAACGACATAAAATAAAAATGAATCCTAGCTAGATCCATTTATCGCCCCTGAAACCCCCTGTATACTAAATTTCATGAAAATCGTTGGAGCCGTTTCCGAGATTCAGATTATATATATAAGGTGTATCTATTCATACACGAAATATTTTAAGAGGTACACCTGTAGGTAGTAAAGAAGCTATAGCAACAAACAATTTTTTTTTTTTTAATGTATTTTTTTCTAAATTTAATATTTATAAATAATTTGACGCACATGAGAAATACTGGCTCCTTGTTATTTTTTACGGCCCGAGACACCGCGGCCATGCTCGTGCCGTCCGGTCGTCGCCCTCGCAGTGTCAGGCGGGCCATTCATAGAATTTGGAGTAAAGGTTTTATGCAAAACGTCTCAAGCAGTTTTAAAATTATAACAATTACGAAAATTCAAAAACGCTTAGATAAAAAATTTATTTTTGCTTCTATAGCTTCTTTACCACCTACAGATGTACCTCTTAAAATATTTCGTGTATGAATAGATACACCTTATACATATACATATTATATACAAGAATTGCTCGTGTAAAGGTATAAGATTCAAAAACTTCAATACTCTAATTGGGGTGTATGACGTTTTGCGTTATGTTACATGTTGTATAATACCATTCCACAAAGTCATGCTGGCATACTATCATAGAGCAATGAAAAGAAGTATTACACGTATTAACCTTTTGACCGCCACAGTCACGTATAGATGACAAACCAAAACGTGCCCAGCACGCCACGGTCACGATACCGTGACAGACTTTTAAACGTAAATAAAACTCATAAAACAACATTGTTTTTATTATTTCCTTTGCTAATTATGTTCCTTGACTCGTCCTAATTTATATTAGTTGAGCTTCTTTCTTTATATTTCATCCGTATTAACATAAGATGGCAAAAACTAACACCAATTATAAAGTTCGAAAAACATAGTGCCCTCAGCGCCACAGTCATCATATCATGACACGTAGTGATGTAGCTAGCAATCAATATAACAAGAATATCGAATTTGACAGTAACCTACGTTATATTTAATTTCTTTAAATTATTCAACAATAAATAAATAAAGCTTTTGATATAGAAGTTTAATGATTCAGGAATCATGAAAATTATTTCAATATGATTAAAATACGGAACTATCTGCTCATTAAATGTCGGTGTTAGTTAATTATCGATAAATCATAATGAGTGTAATGCCCATCTCCATCACACTTTCATATTGTCTGTGCCTGGAGCGCCAGAGTCATCTAATCGTGACAATCCGATGACGTCACATGTGGTCGATTTGTAAATAGAGCTGTTCCTTTACTTGTATCAGTAGTTTGTTCTTATTACTTTATTATTCTGAAAGACTTTTTTGTGGGTGGGAAATCATTAAATGACGTCTCCCGCTCTGGGAGGAGCGGAAGGGCGTGCATATCAGACTATAATCATCGAAACATACATCCTTGTTTAACGATACGATTGTGTTATAAGTCATTTATTTCAAATAAAACTACAAAGTGAAGTTCAGATTTTATAATTAAAAAGAGAATAAAATTCATGTAAACCATTTCAAACAGCTATAAGCTCGGCTGGGGTGTCATAAAATAAACTCGTATCCGATTGAGGTTTGTTTCAATTAAGTTTCATTCGTTTCCGAGGATAATTTATTGTCCCTTTCTTCGTATTTATTATAATATTTGTACTTACAAATCTTGAGTACAAAAACTTCGTTTAATGATTAAAATACAAATTCATTTGATGATTTAAATTTGCTTTCGCCTATTTTCGTCGTATTCTGATAAGTATTTATCTCTACCTACGTGGTGGTACATTAAGGCATTATTACTGGTTGTTCTTTCAGATAAACTTAAATCTATATAAATAAAAATGAATATTAAATATATAATGGCTCGACTGATTCGTCTAATATTTTTTGTATGGCCTTCGGAAGATTTTAATAATAAAAAAAATCGCTTGGACAATAGTAAAAACAATACTTTTCTTTTTCATATAAAAAAATATACATACGATGCGACGGGATGGGTTGGGGGAGCAATAAATATAAAGCGGACGAAGTCGCGGGCAGAAGCTACTTGTATTAAATAAAAATGCTGCTACTGTATATAAAAAGCGAAACCATTAAAATAAAATAACTCTTATTATTTCGATATTATTCATAAATATCGGATGCGCACCTCTAGTGCAGAGGCGAGCGCATTAAGAAAAGTCGTGCCAGCTACGCCAGTGTCATCCTATCGTGACAAGAATGTACGTCATGATTGACCATAGTGCTGTGATGGTAATGACTTGCTTTTATCGACTGTTGTTTTGAATTGTAGATTTAACGCCGAAACTGTGCCACATATCGTATCATTTTTACCATAAAAGACAAAGCGGGATGAAATAAAACTCCTTTATTATATATTCCTGGTATAGTAACCTTTTATTAAAAACATACTATATGTTAAAAAATACGTGGTTAATGCTTTATCGATATAATTTCGAACTCACTACTATTTTGTAGGTATTAAAGGATGAATTCATAGCTTGGCGCTGAGGGCACGATTTTACTTCTTTGCCGCGGCGCTCAAAAGGTTAAAAACCGGCCAAGTGCGAGTCGGACTCGCGCACCGAGGGTTCCGTACAAACCCGTAGGTATCCTCGGTTTATGTATAAGGTTTATGCTTATGAAATCAAATGTTTTTTTTTTTAATTTTTGTATTTGAGTTGATTAAATGAAAGGTAAATTGCGGTTTACGATTTATGACGTATTAAAAAAAAACTACTTACAGGATCTCGTTCTAACCAATTTGCGGTGGAAGTTTACATGGTTATGGACATCATATATTTTTTTGAGTTTTATCATTCTCTTATTTTAGAAGTTAAGGGGGGACACATTTTACCACTTTGAAAGCGTCTCTCGCGCAAACTATTCAGTTTAGAAAAAAATGATATTTGTTAGCGCCATATATTTTTATTTTGTTAAACTATTACGCAAGATGTCAAGCTAGTCCTTTCCCTGCCAATTATATCGTGCACCTCGTAATTTCTCCTTGACGAGTGTCGCCCTCTTTATGGCTCGCTCGAGAAAGACATTATAATTCCAATATGGATTCCGCCGTGATCGCAACTCCGCTGTACTTTTTTATCGCAGAACGATATAATTTGAATATTATAAGTTCATAGCAGTCCCGCTGATTCTATAGTGGTGTATTTGTGGCTTCGACGGTTGAACTGAAGTGCTGTGTTGTGCCTTTGGACTTTGCCGACACGTGGTGAGCCGAACTGTGAGGACTCCGGAGCTCCTAGATTCTGCTGGTAGATCGAGCGGCTTCACGAGGAGGTAGGTGCACGATTCCCTCACCCCTGGCCCTAGGCGGGACACTTGCGTTCATCAGTTTTACGGTCCGCGTCGAAGGTACCTAATTCGCCTTCCGTCGGAGCCCCACCAATATTAGAAACCTCAATAGCATTTTTGATGACCTATTCATAGATACCCAACCCACACGTATGGGTATGATGAAAAAAAAAATTTGAGTTTCAGTTCTAAGTATGGGGAACCCCAAATTTTTTTTTCTATTTTAGTGTAAAAATCTTGATGTGGTTCACAGAATACATCTACTTACCAAGTTTCAACAGCGTGGCTCTTATAGTTTCGGAGAAAAGTGGCTGTGACATACGGACGGACGGACGGACGGACGGACAGACAGACAGACATGACGAATATATAAGGGTTCCGTTTTTTGCCATTTGGCAACGGAACCCTAAAAAGAGACTGAAATAGACGATTCAGAGGACGTTGTGGAGGAGGCCTTTTCCAAAAGGCAAACTGAACTAAGAGACATTTTATACGTTTTTTGGTTATAGATAACCTGGATATAATAATAGGACTTCAAAAACAGCTAAAAAACATAGTAATAAATGTAGCTAATAATAATTATGTTACCTGGAGTCGTTATACTCGTGCCAGTCGCCGGTGTAGGGATGCTTGCAGTACGCCGTGTAGTGGCCTGAGTACGTCGTACCTGCAAAAACATCATAGAACATACATTATATACTGTACCACAATATATGTTCCTTGTAGTGCCGGACTTAAACAATTACACCATCGGATCACGAATAGCATATCCGGCTCGAAGGACCAACGTTCGAAGTTGGTATATATACGAAGATTAAAGATTATAAAGATAGCTATATTTCGGTAATACAAATGGGATAACGATTAAAACTAATGAAGTGAATAAGATGAGATTGAGTCGCGCACGATTTGCTATCCGAAAGCGTACTTATTCTTTTTGGTATCGCTATTTCGCTGACATGTCTATTAATGTTTATTGATTGACCCGAACAAGCACCATCCCATTTCTACCCGTGGTAGACTAGGTTCTCTTTTTATATCACCACCAAACTGCGATCGCCAACCCGCCTGCCAAGCGTAGCGATTATGACTAACCCCCCCTAAATTGGGGGAGGCCTATGTGCAGCAGTGGACGTTTTTCAGATGAAGTGAGTAACCGTGGCGTTACTTGCTGGCTCTTCTCCATAGGAATCAACAAATTGGAACCGTGCACCTAGATTGCCTTGTACCTGAGTGGTTGCTGACGGCGTATAGGTTGTAGATGGCCGGGTTGCCCCTGGTTGCCGCGAAGGGCGACATGTCCAGGTTGTTCAGGGGGAACTCCACCAGAACGTTTAATTTGCCACGGAAGCGCTCCGTTGGAGAGAACCTGGAATTAATATAAAGTACCGTTTATTAAAGAAGAAAGAAATTATTGCTTTTACTAGCGGCTTGTCCCACAAGAACATACTACCGGGATAAAAAGTATCCTATATGTTAATCCAGGTTATTTATCTATCTTTGAGTCAAATTTCATCTGTGTGCCATCATTCTAATCCGTTCAGTAGAATTTGCGTGAAAGTAACAAACATCCTCACAAACTTTAACATTTGTAATAAGTAGCATGAATTAGCAATATCCTTCAAAATAATTTAGATCTGGTTGATAGTATGTCACATATTTAGGGTTATAATCTACATATTAATGGTTATGAGAAGGATCTTAGAAGTATGTCAAACCAAATATTTAAACAAATAAGAAATAATAATATACAATTTAAACATTACAATATTATGGTTAAAAATACAGACCAACATTAAGAATTTATAGATAAAATATTAAAAAACTCTTCCTCTATTCCACGTAGAATTTAAAATGTTGCTGTGTCCGACTGGGTCCATAATTATTTGTATTTTTTTCAGGAATACCCACGACCATATTTATTCCATAAAATGCAAAAATATTTGAGATTAATGAATCCAATATGGTGTCGTATGGTTGTAAGTGTTACCTCTTCAGATGTATGACGAGAACTTGCGGGAACTTCTGGACGGTGAGCCATTTGAGACACTTTCTGCGGACGCCGCACTTCGAACATGTCTGAAAAAAAGAATTATATTATTATTATGAGTAGTCGCTTAGTGGTCGAAATTCGACCTCCATTCATTTAAATTTTAAGTTTATATGTATCATTGCTCCCCTGACCCTTCCCGTCGCATCGATTTGCCTGCTAGTTTTCGTCCATTTTTCGTTGTTGCTCCGCTCCTTTTGAGTTATAGTGAGTCAACCTTAAAAGATAGACATATGCTCTCGCGGACTTTTTTTAGAACTTTTTAAAAGGAACAATTCCGTCATACATGATTTTTGCGTTACTTTAACCGTTTACGCAGCGCACGCAACGGAAACTCTCAAAAGGAATAAATTTTCCCCGTTTTTGCAACATTTTTCATTACTGCTCCGCTCCTCTTATTTGTAGCGTGATGTTATATAGCCTCCCTCGATAAATAGGTTACCCAACACAAAAATAATTTTTCAATTCGGACCAGTAGTTCCTGAGATTAGCGCGTTCAATCAAACAACCAAACAAACAAACTCTTCAGCTTTATAATATTAGTATAGATAATAATTTGACATTCAGTAAGACTATAGACATTAAAGATTAATAATAATATTTTCTTCTCAGATTAACCGGTAAAAAATACCATCATCGCATTTCTTCCTAGACTTACTAGAGAATTGGTAACAGCGTACTCTATGCATTTTACCACCATACTGCGATCGCCCACCCCAGCGTGACGATTATACCAAATACCCTTTGGATGTCTTTCGGTTGAAATGATGGTGATAAATGATTTTATTTCTGTAAGTAGGTTTATACCAACACTTTAACACGTCAATCATATTTTTTAAACTACATGAGGTCGACGTTTCCTATCTGACTACTCAAAGGCCGAAAGAAACTCAAAGCTCACAGTCTCTTTTAAAGTCCAGACATAACCTTGGTCAGATCATGTAGATTGGTGTCTGAAATGTGTGTCTGTCTTTAGAGGAAAGAACCACACAGATTGAGTGGACCTGTCCAATCAGTGCATGCAGTGTCAGTAATCATGCAACTTAAGAAGCTAAACGATTTGATGAACAATACCAAAGAAAGGACCTTCAGACAACTGAACAGGATGATTCCCTATTAGGAAGTCACGTCAGCTGGTGATGGCAGGTAGTGTTGAAAACGACTCGAGTCCTCGAGTCGTAATTTTTAAGACTCGACTCAATTATGTAAGACTCATTGTGCTCAAAAGGCTCAAGTCTAGAGTCAAGCGCTAGAGTCTTAAAAAAGACTCAAGTCTTAAAAGGACTCGAGTCTTAAAAGGACTCAAGTCTTAAAAAGGACTCGAGTGTAAGGACTCGGGTCTTATAATAAAATCGAGTCTTGAAGAAAAACTCGAAAAAAAAATCGAATAACGTCAGATATTTTTGTATCATAACCACTAATTTGAACTTATTCACCTTCTATTCGAGGCTTTTCGAGACTTGAGTCCTTTTTAAGAATGACTCGGACTGGCTTGACTCTAGACTCCGAGCCTTTTGAGCACACTGAGTCTTGCATAATTGAGTCGAGTCTCTAAAATTAAGACTCAAAGATTCGAGTCCTTTGCAACACTAATAGCCTTGAAGGATGTATTATACCAAACTCACCGGTTTCTCATCGCCGTCCATCTCCTCTTCGCGAGTGAAGTGCGACAGACACTGTTGTAGCTTCATGTTACCGGTGCGAGACGGGATCGACAAACTGTAGACAAGTAAATATTCAAATTATATTGTATTAATTTACAATATCTGGATGACCGAGCTTTGCTCGGTAATTTTTGGTAAATTGTATTTAAAATAATAAGTTTATGATCAAGTTGATTTTATAATCCTAAAATGAATCCTAGCTAGATCGATTTATCGCCCCCGAAAACCCCTGTATACTAAATAATTTCATGAAAATCGTTGGAGCCGTTTCCGAGATTCAGATTATATATACAAGATTATTTTTAGTATATGCGAAACCTGAATATAGTTTGTTCAGAATCAGTAACTGAATCGATTCCAATAATTTTTACACCATGTTATATTTTGTACCAAAAATATTTAATTACGCTTCCAAGTCGCGGGCCGCGCTGTTTTGTTTCGATTTTAAAATTATCATGTCTTTCTCGTATTCAAACGTCCATTACACGGAGATGGTACGTACACCAGCTGTTTGTGGTGATCTGCATATGTTTTTGCGTGGACAACCAGGTAACTTATCAAGCTTATAACTTTGTGATTATTAATGATACAGTTTTGAAACTTTTTTCATAGATTCTTTACATAAAAATACTAGACCCGTGTTTCGGGTTTCGCATAAACAAAAACTAATGTTGTATATATATATATATATACAAGAATTGCTCGTTTAAAGGTATAAGATATTTACAGGCACTTTGAAACGGTTAGTAAAAATACTGTCACTAAAAAATTTGAAGCTAACCCATTCGAAAATGGAGATCTCTAAGGAGAAGAACGGGCTAGAAACTCTAAAAGACATTCTTTTAAAACAAAGATGTTACAAAATCTTAGGTACATTATTCTTGTTGCTTTTTAGGTGAAAACAATGTAAAAATATGTTGAAGAAATCTCCTAGTAAAAGATTAAAAATAAGCCGTGCCATAAACTCCTTCGACAAATAACGATAGTAGTACTAGGTTATTTCAAGAAAGAATGATTCTTAGTCGCATTATATCGAAAAAGAGAGAAAGACCAAGAACAATAACAATTAGGGCTCTTAATAATAAAAACTTTATTTATGTATTTAAAATGTTATAAACGAAAGTAGTGTATGAAACTGGTGTAGTTTCATACAATATCTTCTCTCATATGATTGAATCTACTAAATAAGATAATAGTTTAAAAAAATAACAAATGCGCTTTCATAGAAAACCGATCTAAAAAGTAGAAAATAAGTAGAAAAAATCGTGGAATGCTTTTTGAGGTATTTTTAATTGATATCAAGTACCCAACTTTTTCTTCACTTTTTAGTTAGTTTTTTTTATGGAAGCGTGTATTTTATTTTTTTTAAACTATTATTTATTTTCTATTTTTTAAGGTGTTTCGAATTTTGAGACGTATGGTCAGCTTAGTTTGGGACGTATGTCAGTGTAGTTTTCGAAGACAGTTTTTATTCTGCTATCCTGGCAACCCCGGCAAGGATAATGGCATAAAATAAAGTTATTGTATTGTCATCGGTCCTTGATAAGTATGCAAAGTTTCAAATTAATCCGACGTTTTGAAAGGGGTGAAAATCATGTTCAAAGATTCCGTTACATAGATACATACCAAGCTATTAAAAGCGTTGTCAAAGTTAACAGAGTGAGTGTATCGGGTCCTGTTATGTTACCTGAGGTCCCAGTTGTGTTACCTGAGGTCCCAGTTGTGTTACGTGAGGTCCCAATTGTGTTACCTGAGGTCCCAGTTGTGTCACCTGAGGTCCCAGTTGTGTTACCTGAGGTCCCAGTTGTGTAACCTGAGGTCCCAGATGTGTTACGTGAGGTCCCAGTTGTATTACGTGAGGTACCAGTTGTGTTACCTGAGGTCCAAGTTGAGATACCTGAGGTCCCAGTTGTGTTACGTGAGGTCCCAGTTGTGTTACCTGAGGTACCAGTTGTGTTACCTGAGGTCCAAGTTGTGATACCTGAGGTCCCAGTTGTGTTACGTGAGGTCCCAGTTGTGTTACGTGAGGTCCCAGTTGTGTTACGTGAGGTCCCAGTTGTGTTACCTGGGGTCCCAGTAGTGTTACCTGAGGTCCCAGAAGGGGTCGAAGGTGACGCTGTCGTGGTTGCAGTGCGTACAGCGCAGCGTGGACTTGAGCTGCCCCACGAAGATGTCGCCCACGCGACTGTCCTCCATGCGCAGGTAGCGGTTCCACGCCTCCGACGCCTTCGCTGCATCGCTGGAACGAAACAAAGGTCGGTTAGGAAGAGTTAAATAATATTCATCATCATCATCAACAGCCTATAATGTTCCCACTGCTGGAACACAGTCTCACACCCTCTCGGTGAGAAGGAGTGGGCCATAATCCACCACACGGGCCCACTGCGGGTTGCTAGATGTGACATGTTTTCGAATTTTTAGTTCTAGTAGATGCCGGATTCCTCACGATGTTTCCCTTCACCGTTTTGAGAGCAGTGGTGATGAAATAATTTACAGAAAGTAAAGCGCCTGCTTATATTCGAACTCACGACCTACTACTCTAAGTCGCAGCCGTTACCACTGGGCTACCACTGCTCTCTAAACTCCTGTATCTCATCCTACCTTCTGAATCACTAACTGGACAGGCAACTGTGTGGTTCTCTCGTCCGTGGATTACAACTAGAGGATACAATCCCGGGATCCCGACCGTTTTCTGGCCCTGAAAATCCCGGGACTGTACTTGGCTAATCCCGGGATTTTCGGGATTGCCACAAACAAGTCTAATTTGTATTCTGTAGTCCGTTGCGCCTTGACAATAACCTTGCCTAGATTATATGAATAGCATTTATTACATAACGACAAAAACAACCCTTATATGCGCCGTCGTACGATACCTACTATACACAGTACACACTAAACAGATACAGTCCTAATATACATATTTTTGTCGTAGAACTTAGAAGGGACTTAAAGGAAAAGTTACAACTGGAAATTAACAAGAGTATGAAATCCCCAGATTCTGAAGTACAAGTACAAAATGAATTGGGGTTGGCAAATAGTATTAGACGTGAAATGAGCCTGTTCAAAAATGGAGGAGTTCGTGGATATCACTTAGAAACAGCATATAAGTATCTACACGTATTGTCTATTTCTCCAACCAGCGTAGAACCTGAGCGAGTGTTTTCAGCTAAATGATAAATAAATGATAAATGATTTTATTTCTGTAAGTAGGTTTGTACAAACACTTTTACATGTCAATGATATTTTTTTAAACTAGATGAGTTCGGCGTTTCTTAACTGACTACTCTGAGAAGAAAGGCCGAAACAAACTCAGAGGTCACAGTCTCTTTTAAAGTCCAGACATAATATTGTTCACATCATGTGAAGATCATGTAGATTGGTGACTGAAATGGTCTTTTGAAGAAAGAACCACACAGATTGAGTGGACCTGTCCAGGCAATGCAAGCATTTGTCACTAATCGTTTAGCTCAACTCGGACCATAAGGAGCCCAACGCTTTGACGAACAGTACCTAAGAAAGGATATTTGGGTAGGCCACATAAATTACTCAAACTGCCAGATCATGATTACTGAGAAAGAAAGAAAACAAAATTAAAAAAAGACTCACATAGTCTTCACATTCACAATAATTAAAACAATACGATACTTTACAAAGTAAATATTCATGTCATTGTATATATAAAATATTATCAATGTCAATGTGTATATAAAAAAAAGAAACGGATATCATTTTGTTGGTCAGATCATTTGATGACCATATAGATCGGTGTCTGACATGGTCTTTTGATGAAAGAACCACCACACAGATATTGAGTGGACCTGTCCAGTCAGTGCACGCATTTGTCGATAATCGTACAACTTAACTCGGAACTTTAAGGAGCTCAACGATTCGACGAACAATTCCAAAGAAAGGACATTTGGGTAGGCCGCACAAACTACTCAAACTGCCAGACCATAATCAAAAGTGAAACAATGACCCACATAGTCCTCAAATTCTCAATAATCAAAGTAATATTCATACAATTAATATTCATGTCATGTGAAATAACAAAAACGAGTAAAAATAGCAAAATAATAATAATAAAAAAACAACATTCAGTGTAGATTTATTGCAGCAGCTCAATCCCAGGCCGTTATATCCTCAATATAGTCTTTAACAGTATAATAGGCTTTCTGACATAATTTACGCTTTATAAAAGATTTGAATTTATTTAGGCTTAGTTCTTGAATGAGGCTAGGAAGTTTATTATCAAAACGAATACATTGGCATCTAAACGAGCCACCTAGTTTCTTGACCCTGATCTTAGGAACAACTGCTAAGCTAAGCTAAGCTGCTGCTTATGTTGGCAATAAACTACGAAGCAGGCTTGGAAGTCAAAGATTGGATGCTTTGACTTTTTTCTGCGATTATATTTTCAAAATTTCAAATATATTTTTTTGTGTTGTCTTTTTGATTTCTTGCAAAAGTATAGTTTTTTGTTTTGCCTTTATCTTCCTTATTATATTCTGATTTTTGTTGTGCAAAGACATTAAAAAGATTTTTTTTTAATTATTTAAGTTGTTTTTTTCATTTTAGCTCAATTAGAAACCACATAGTCTAATCCCGGGATAGGCCCGGGATCCCGAGATTACCGCTTCAAAAATCCCGTAATCCCGGGATTGAAAAACATGCTCGGGATTGTATCCTCTAATTACAACCCACTTCTTCTAAGAGAGGCCTGTGTTATAACAGTGGGAATATTAAAGCCTGATTATTCATTCCATGTGATGCCGGACGAAAAGAATACCACCAACCCATTTCAACAATAAATTAAAGAACTTAAATTTTCCTAAAGAATTTGAACACTGTGCTGATAACTTTTGTGATAATATCCACCATACATTTTTATTGGATTTTTATATTTGTAACGTCAAATTGTGTCTATATTAACTGAAGCCGCTAGTATAAGTACCACCCCAAAAGGCATTATAGGAAAAAAGGGTATGGGCTTGTTAAACCTTCCTGTGATTGTGATTTTCTTTGTTTCTCCTGCATGTTACTAACATAGTTTTTTAAGTAAGATGTAATACTAACACCCTATGGGTAGTGTTGCAAAGGACTCGAGTCTTCGAGTCTTAATTTTAGGGACTCGACTCAATTATGCACGACTCAGTGTGCTCAAAAGGCTCGGAGACTAGAGCCAAGCACTCGAGTCTTAAAAAGGACTCGAGTCTTAAAAGGACTCGAGTCTAAAATGAACTCGAGTCTTAAAGAAAACTTGGAACATGAAGATGAGACTTGTAGCTCATCATTCGAAAAGACTCCAATAAAGGTGATAAATTCAAATGAGTGGTTATGATACAAAAAAATCTGACGAGTTATTAGAGTTTTTTCGAATGATTAACTACAAGTCTCATCTTCATATTACGAGTTTTTCTTTAAGACCTGAAAATAAAATATTTTTATTGTATTTATTTATTTCTTCCCGTGGGTGTCGTAAAAGGCGACTAAGGGACTTATTACAGAATAAGCAGCAGCGTTCTCTATGCATTTTACCACCATACTGCGATCGCCAACCCGCCTGCCAAACGTGGTGATTATGGCAAAACCGCCCAAATTGGAGGAGGCCTATGTCCAGCAGTGGGCGTCTTTCGGCTGAAATAATAATGATGATGCGTTAGGATGGTAGTTACCTCAGATTGTCGTCGATCTCGGTGAGTATGGGCTTGGGTTTGGTGGTGACGCGGTTCACGTCCTCGTGCAGACCTTCCAGCAGGTAGCGGAGGAACTCCTGAGAACAACACATTGATTCCATTAGCAATATGAACAAAATTATCGGTAATATTCTTGGACAAACGTGGCTTGTGACATTACTTCATGAGGTTAAGCTACTCTTGTCGAGGTTGATCCGTGGATGGGTGACCGTTATTACAAATCAAGACCCCTCCGTGCCTCGGAAAACATTTTAAGACGTTGGTGGTATAAAAAGATAGTCACACAATCACAGGTCAGCCGCGGCTCGCAACCTTTTCGTTTTCGGCTCAAAATAAGACTAAAGCCGAAGTTATTTTTTCGTTTTCGGCTGATAATCTGTTTTTGGTCAGACACTACTTACAACATGACATAACAATCACACCTTATTTCCCCACAGGATTGAACAGAGGTGTACCTATAGTATACCCACATTTCGCCTGTTATGTTTAAGTCCCATGTAACAGGGGGCGAGCCTATTGCCATCAACCGGGCACAAATCCTCCATACCAGGGGGCCTATTACGAACTCTTATTTCCAGGCAGTTTACGGCGTAAGCTGAACTGCCTTGCAATTTCGTATTATGAACTTGCTAAACAAGCCAGTCAGCGGTCACGTGACACGCTGGCCGACTTCTGACCGAATATTGCCTGGCAATACCGTAATACGACCGTTCGTTTGACATTTCTTTTCGTATTAGAACTGTCAAAAAGTAACTTCACAATCCATTTTGTTTACGCTGCGTCAGAGGAGCTTTTATTGAATTGTTTTGAGTTTATTTGGCGAAATTATTCGAGTATTATATATATTAGCAAAAGAAAATATCATGTGTGACGAATATGAACTATTTGAGTTCCTGGAAAGTGACTTTTCTCATCGAAATAGAGTGTCAAGGAACAAAAGAAAACGACTTCGTGATGAATGTAATGCGTTTGACATGGATGTTGTGCAATTTATTTAAAGATATCGACTTAGCAAAGACTTGGTACTGAATCTTTGTGAGGAGTTGAGACCGCTTTGAGTACTCTCGTGCTTGGGCAGATTTATTGTACCCAATCGCCACTTTGTGGGAATTTAAGAACACCTACAATGTTTCCAGCTGCACATAAGTTACGCGCCGACGACGGCTAGAACTCTCATGCACTGAACTATAATAATTACAAATATATTAATATTATATCATGTTCAAAACTGAATATTAATTAAAAACACTCAAAAACACTTACTTAATTTTGTTTATACTCCGAATATTACGAACGGAAGTATCAAACGAACAATACGTTATCTGTCTTAGTTTGTGAAACAATACTTCGACTTCCTAACTTGTTGAGTACGTTCGGAAACATAATCTCGCGTTACAATTTACAAACATAGAAAATTATAATATGAATTAATTGTATGTCGCAATAAATATTGTGTTTATATTTTCACCTACTTTTATACTAGTGTAACTAGATTATTATTTTTATCATAAAATAAATGATTTAAATAAAACAGTAACTTACCGATAAATATTTAATTCTATTTCTGAACGTTGCGACAGAGAATTACAAGACAGCCATAGACAAACTAGCCAGCGTCAAGTCGGGCAGAATTTGAAATGTCATAGTACGAAATTTAACCAGCCAGTGAAATGAATTGCTTGGAACTTGCCTGGTTTTTTAAAAGTTCGTAATAGGCCCCCAGGCTGCCAGTAAAAGTCTGACACAGAGAGAGTGGGAGACGTAATTTGATGATTTCCCACACCAAAAAAAGGCTGCTATACTGAGAAATTCCCGACAGAAAACCCCCAATAACAGTTTGCCCGATCCGGTTATAGAGTCCAGGACTTCAAGCTCAGCAGAAAAACTATTAAATATAGCTTCATATCTCCTGCGAGTGACGACCGAGTCCTGGAAGACGTAGCGTTGGCCTCCCACAAGATCGCAGGAATCCGCTGGACGCGAGAAACACAACCGGTCGAAGTGGCGGTGTTTGGGGAAGCAATTGTTTTTTTTTGGGTGGGAAGTCATCAAATGATTTTTCCCGCTCCGGGCGGAGCCGGAGGGCGTGTCAGACTGTTACTGACTAAAACCCACTCGTGTTTCTTCAGTTGCCTGTGCCAAGGCCACGGTGTCTCTTTCGAACAAATCCGCGACCCTGGTAGGATGGGAAGTCCCTTGGAGGTATGTCAATGAAATCAAGATGGTGTCATATGGTTCTTTTTTATGTTTTTTTCTTTCCTTTCTTTCTTTCAGTGGACGTCTTTTGGCTGAAATTACTATCTGTTTGCCTCACCTGCGCATCTTGCTGACTGTAGCCCATGAACCGCGGCGCGAACCTCTGCACCTGCGATTTCAGAGCCGTCGTGTTCACCACTGCGTCCTTCTCGCCGCGGAGCCAAAGTTCTTTTATTACTATACCAAAGGCTGGAACAAGAATCGAGGGTTTTTGTTACATTAATTGTCATTTTTGTCAAATTAAAAATGATTTTATTTCTGCAAGTAGGTTTCTACAAACACTTTTACACGTCAATCATAAATTTTAAAACTAGATGAGGTCGGCGTTTCCTATCTGACTACTCTGAGAAGAAAGGCCGAAAGAAACTCAGAGGTCACAGTCTCTTTTAAAGTCCAGACATAATCTTGGTCAGATCATGTGAAGTAGGTTTGTACTAGGTTATTCGTTATTTACCACCACTTAAGAGGCCGTACACGATGCATTAAATCTTATGGGAATACCCGTACGCAAAATACGCGCTGAGACGTGGAGTTGCGGAAACCAGCCCGTTCTACCTATTCCCTATTAACTTATGGGAATGCAGTATTTTAACTGTAAAAGCACATCTGTAAAATGAAGTAAATCAGCAAATACGACATTCCCTCGAAATTCCCCAAATGGCAACCCTACTTTTCCCAAATGCCGACCCTATTTTTCCCAAATGCCGACCCTATTTTTCCAAAATGCCAACCCTATTTTTCCCAAATGCCGACCATATTATTCCCAAATGCAGACCCTATTTTTCCCAAATGTCGACCCTATTTTTCCCAAATGCTGACCATATTTTGCCCAAATGCCAACCCTATTTTGCCTAAATGCCAACCCTATTTTACCACAAACGCCAACCCTATTTAGCCCAATGACAAACCTATTTAGCCCAAACGCCAACCTTATGTAGCCCAAATTTAATTTTAGCCCCATTTTAACCAACTGTCGTGTCCTATTTGACACCAAATTCCAACCCTATTTCGCCCAAACGGCAATATAATGCGTCCTATTTGACCCCTAATGCCGACCCTATTTTGCCCAAAGACCAACCTTATTTTGCACAAAGCTCAACCCTATTTTACCCCAAATACCCTATTTTAATCATCCCTGTTGTTTTAAGGGTTATCATTCAGGTAATTAGGGTCTTTTTACCTTTCATAAGCGCCCCCTTCATACAGGACAGCGTGGTGTTGAGATCATCGGTATATTTGTCGTCGGTCAAGTACTCCAGCAGTGGCTTGGTGTTGGACAAACATTGTAGTACGCTGTTCATGAAGCAGGTGTTGCCGATGTTGCGGAGACCGTTCAGGCCTGGAAAAAAATGAGTGGGCGTTATTGTATGATTTGGCAGAGATTGATGTAGTAAAATTGTGGTTAGGAATAGTCATATTATACTTTAGTCGAAGAATTATATAATCTCATCAGAAACTAGCCATCGGCGTGGGAGATTTTATAGTGCAAGTGTGTGCGCAGACACAGGGGCACTCACTGTTCCCTCACTCTCATAGTCCGATGGGACGACAATCCGACACGACCGGAGAGAGATCAGGCTCCGGATCAATGGCTTAACGTGCTTTCCGAGGCACGGGGTGACACACCGCCAGCTCCCAAACTAAGGGCTGTTATTAAGAAATTCCTAATGGAAAGACTCAATAACACTTTGCTCGACCTAGGAATCGAACTCGTGACCCCATGCTCAGCAGTCATACATGGTTATTATACCTACTTATATTATCATTTTACTTGGGGCCTTGATTGATCTGCAGCGTCGATTGTTTGGCGCAGACTCAAAATAAGTTCATCACATTAATTTAGGAGCTCGGTTAGTCTAAGGAGGAGTTAGGAGTTTAATTTTTTTCAGTTTCGTTTTCCGTCGGTTTATTAGATGCTTTTATGTAACTGCACGTGTATGACCTGGAATTTTGCAATCAATATTTCACCCACTTCCACTGAAGCTATCGGGCTGAAATTAGGCACATATGTTTGGTTCTCGTGACAATGCACGATAAAAGCTTTTTTGTTGTTGTTTCTTCTCATCTGCCTGCCTTTTCCCAACTATGTTGAGGTCGGCTTCCAGTCTAACCGGATGCAGCTGAATACCAGTACGACGCGACTGCCTATCTGACCTCCACAACCCAGTTACTGGGTAATACGATACCCCTTGGTAAGACTGGTTGTCAGACTTTCGGGGTTCTGACGACCTGTAACGAACGTCTAAGATCCACAAATGACAGCCGGGACCAACGGCTTAACGTGCTTTCCGAGGCACGGACGGGTCTTGGTATGTAGAGATGGTCATCAAGTAAAATATTTTTTCATACATATATTTTGACTGGCCTAAAGACTAAAAGTCTAGTGGTTAGTGACCCTGACTGCTAAGACGGAGGTCGTGGGTTCGATTCCCACCCGGGACAAATCTTTGTGTGATGATCACAATTATTGCTTCTGTGTCTGGGTGTAATTTATCTATAATATGTATGTATTTAGAAATACATAAGTTGTCTGGTTGCCACAGTACAGGCTCTGTCTAGTTTGGGATCAGATAACGGTGTGTTGGTTACCCCAATAATAATTATTTTTTATGTGAAGCTTACCACTGGTATGACTCGACTGCTTCTCTGTCCGGCCCTCGGAGACCGACTCGGATCTCTCGCTGCTCCGCCGAAGCCCGCTAGGCCCACTCTTTCCGCCGGCCAACTCCTGCCAATCATATAAGTGTTAGACAATATTTTTTGTCAAACTCTTCCAGTCGCTAAGATTTTTTGTCACATCGTAAAAAAAAAATCGAATCTCGTCGAAATTTTTGCAGTTACATACTACCAAATAAAAAAAAAAACGCTCAAACATTTCTACTATTTTGTCCGACCTGCTCCATAAAAAGCAGTTTCAAAATAACAGTAAAAAAAAAAATAAGTTGCGACAAAAAATCGCACGACTTTCTCAAACACAACTATGCGCATGCGTTCCACTAAATACACGAAAAAACAAACGCAAGTTAACAATTAAACGGAACGGAAAATTTTAAATAAAGAATTTGGGAAGTGGAACGAAGGGCATCAAAAAGCACACAGGGGTAAGTGATTAAACTTCATGCTGAACAAAAAAACTAAAAGGAAAACACAAAAACAGTGCAGTCTATGGTTTAAAAATTCAAAATAAGAATAAAACCTGAACTGTCATATTTGAGAGTTGTGACGTTTAATCTGTCGTAAGTAACGTCACTTCTGTGGAAGCTGATACATCGGTGTGAAGTTCGTACAAGTATGTCTATTCTTATTTTGATCACTTAGGAGGTAAACTCACCAACATTCGTGGAATACTTACCGAATGATGCTCACAGTTCTATCCCCAAAAACAGATGCGAGACGACATTCAAAACGATATTTCTGACCAATTTGACTATGAAAGTCGAAAACTTATCATTCTTCAAAACGCCATTTATCAAAGAACCAAAGGAATGACATGACAACGAAGCCATTACAGGCAGGAAAAAGTAAAACTTATGTAAACTCCATAGAGATGAAAATACAATAACGCTATAAATATTGACGTCCTGGATTTTTGTGTGTATGTAAAAGTACTCGTAAAATAGTCATAATACAGGGTTGCATTTTAGTTTATTTAAATATAAGTACCTCTTTTTCTAAATCCACACACACGATGGCTACATTCCGAATTGCGCTGTGTAATCCGTTCCGAATATGTCCCGTAGAATGTCACCGTGAGCGCTGTCAAAAATGACAGTTGTGCTTTTTGAGACGCAGCTTTTCTTTCATTTTCGAAATTGTGCTTCTGGCTAAGTCACCACTTAACCAAAGAAGAAGAAATTTGTGGTTTATACAAGTTATATTATGGTGTTAATAGGTTTTGACGTTGTGCGAGCACCGTGAACGCATTCACGGGCGTTCCAAAACTTAACATAGTAGAAAATAAAGCCGTTTCCCGCGTCTGTGCGCTTAGATGATCTTTTAAACTATGCAACAGATTTTAATGTGGTTTTATATGTACAATATAATACGCGGGCGAAGCCGCTGGCAAAAGCTAGTTGTTGATAATTCACAGCTGTCACAGTCGTGATATCTAAATAGGAACACAAATTATTGATGTGAGCGAGCGAGCTTAATTCAGAATGTAGCCTATAGGTAAAATATTAGTAAAACTCACTCAGAACTCAACATCTATTTTAACACCACAAACGGGACTGTCAATCGCTGCGACAATGTAAGGACGACAAGGGGAAAACGCAGCGTAATCTGCAGTTTCAATATGAGTTTTAACAAAATAAGTTGAATTTAGTTTCATTTAGCCCTATAGTTGATGAAAAATGAGTTCTTTGGAACCACAATATATAAATTAGAATGTCGACACAATATATAAATTATACATACAATAAAGACAAATGGGATACCATCGAAGTAGTGTCCGACCAGCACGCGTAGCATAACCACCATAGAAACGAGTTTTAACGACAGAAGAATAGACAAAATGGCACGGCGATGTTAAAACTGAAGAGAGGAAATATTTCTATTCTTCAGTCGACAAAATTCTACGATGTTGAGCATGGCGACTAATTTTTCTCTACTTTTGAGTTGGAGTTTCAGTTCGGGGTACATTTTTTTTACAGGATTATATTTATTATAATCATCAATACAATACTCTAAGATCGTTTAATCCCACTGTATGACCATTCAATGAAAAAGTCCTTAGCGGATCCACCTTAATTACATTACACTCTCTTGCTATGGAACGAAAAACTGTCTTTGTCTTCATAGAAACCCGATCTACGGGTCGCCCCGTGCTCGGGCCGAAGAGATTTCGAATTGAATAGAAAGAACTTTGTCTGTTCTTGGTAGAATAGAGATAGAATTGGTCATGCTTCGCCTGCAGACATGATTTTTTAGCCGAAAATGAAAATAATTGAAACAGTAAAACATATTATTTCCGCTTTATCCTGAAATCTTGTTTGTTTTTTGCATGGGAAGAAGAGGAAGGGCTAATTTGAAATAAAACAATAATTCCCTCAGAGGAATTTTGTGTATATCTTGTTGTATTGATAATATTATTTGATTAATCGATATTATTCGACGATCGGCTTGGCCAAAGATTCGTCTGGCTTATCTTTTAGCATTCCAGGAACACGTGTTCTTTTTAACCGACTCTAAAAGACCGACTTCCGGTGTTCAAGTCGTCTTTTTTATATTTTCCGCGATATCTCCAGCAATTGTGGATAGGTTTCGAATATTTTTTTTTAACAGCTTCTATAATACGTTTTTACTTAATTTTGTTATCAGTCAGGTTTGAGCCACACTAGCTCAAAAGGAGGAGGGAATGAGGTCTGGCTTGCAGTGGGACAACAGTGGCTAAAAATAAAAATAATTATATATCTTGGTGTTTAAACATTCCCTGTCATTGCTTTTTACGCAGAAAGTATTGCGACTTCGCGAAGAAAAAAAAACAAAAGACCTTTTTGGAGGAAAAAAAAAATAGTACAAAACCCAATGATATGACAAAACCCAAGACAAAGTGTTTTCTTTTTTGGAAGTCTGTTTTGTATTTTTGTTTATTTTTTTTTCAAAGTGACGTGTGACAAAGACTGTCTTTTTTTGGAAGTCATTTTTTTTAACTGACGCAAATTACGCTGCGTCTACCCTCGCGTACCCCTTCGCAGAGGCGTACCATCCGCGCAAAGGAGACCGCCGCGAGCCGCACCGCGTACCGGCTGTGCTCGCGTCCGCCGAGCACCACGCGCCGCGACATGCGGCCGTTACCGACAGGGCGCGTCTGAGGCCGCTCTTAGGAACAACATCATCATCAGAAAGGGCGATAGGTCCTAATCTCTTCCTACTTACTATATTTCTTTTGCTGTGCACGACCGGGTCCACGATTGTGTCTAAAGCCAATATTTACCACCTAAGCATATACACGGTTCTGACAGGGTCGCGAGATTCGTTCGAAAGAGTTACCGTGACCCTGGCACAGGTAACTGAAGGAACACGGGTGGGTTTTAATCGTCTTACAGAAGAAAGGGAGACGTCATTGGATGATTACCCACCCAAAACAGAGAGGCCTTGGTATGTAAAGATGGTCACCCATCCACGGACAAACCGCGGCAAGCATTGCTTAACCTTTGATCAAGCCGTGCGGCTGTTATTATTTACCAATTTGACTAATTACGTTGTACGTTATTTTGTGGGTATGTCATGTTTATTGTGAAAGTGAAGTGTATTTGTTTGCAACAGTTTAAAAAAACAATGCTTAAAGAACTCTACTCAAGAGTTTTCTTCTCGAGGTCTACTCTATCTGGACTATATACATAAATAGCCACCTGGTATGTATTGACCCCATAGGTCCGCCCCCCGACGAGGGGCAGGCGAGGCTGCGAGGGTCGCGGGTGCGGGCGGGACGGCTGCGGCGCGACGCTGCGTGGCCGCGGCTCGAAGCACCGTCGACATCCACACCTTGGGTCGTACGGAGGTTTCAGGTACTGGTCTGACACTCATTTGTAATACGCACAAGTACGGAACGCTTTCGTGGAAAATGAGAAATAACGCCAGCGCCAGTTCAACAATTTTTAGGCGGTTCACCCACTGAAGATGCGTCCCGCCGCGGTGTGCGGAGCGACGTATAACTCACGGGGCGCCTTCCGGCGCATTTCCGCGTCGGCAGTGTGTTGTGCTAGGCGTGATTTCTATATAAATTGAGATACTTGCATACAATGGTAAAATCTGCCATCCCGCGCTACGCGACGGGGCGCGGTGCAGTGGGTGGAGCGCCTTATTGTTGAGCAGACAAACTCGAATATATGAAGCGATGGTTTAAGTAGCTATTCAATAGTTGAAAATGATTCGCCTATAATGTTCCCACTGCTGGTATACAGGCGTCCTCTCGGTGAGAGGGAGTGGGCCATAATCCACCACGCGGGCCCAGTGCGAGTTGGTAGATGTCACGTCTTCGAATTTTTGATTCTAGGACATGACGGTTTTCTGATGATGTGTTCCATCACCGTTTTTAGAGCAGTGGTGATGAAATGATTGATTGAGTGAAATAATTTACTACGACCTACTACTTGTCTCTCTGGCCGTTACCACTGGGCCACCACTGCTCAGGACCAATGCTCTACACAATGGAGCGATATTTCAAGAAGAATGTAGACAATATGCTATCCAGTACAGCATCCTGGGCTGACTTAGTAAGCCAACTCTCGTCCCCCGCCCCCTATCATATAAGACCCGAGGCGGTGGCGCGTAATGTTTTACGCGCACCTCTCATGGACGTCGCGGGGGAGTCAAACATCTAACTCCCTCTGCTTAACCAGACGGCCGGCACCAGTCGGGGCTACGGTGAAGACAGTGGATCCCAAATCTCAGAAAACGACTAGACAGCAGACCAAGAAAGAAATGGCGTAATGAGCTGGACTCTGTCCTAAAGGCCTACAATCGCAGTAGATTGAGACAAGTGGAAAGAGGGAAGGGAACACAGGCGTATAATAATATAACAGCTAAGGGCTTGATAGCCTGGGCACGCCACAATTGCGGCGGTAAGTCCCCTCTTTGAGGAGTGGATAGAGAGGCGCCACGGCGTCCTCACCTTCCGCCTGACACAGGTTCTCACCGGGCATGGGTGCTTCGGTGGGTTCCTGTTCAGGATAAAGCGGGAGGATACGCCCGGGTGTTTCCATTGTGAGGATCGTCTAGAGGACACGGTGGAGCATACGGTGGAATTGTGCCCTGCCTGGGCGGAGCACCGCCGTGTCCTCGTGGAGGCGATCGGTGGCGGCGACCTCTCGCGTCCGGCCCTGGTGCGAGCCATGGTACGGAGCGAGAGGGAATGGGAAGCCGTCACCTCCTTCTGCGAAGCAGTAATGCTCGCGAAGGAGGAGGCGGGGCCGTGAGGGAGTGGCAGTCTCTGCGCCTTCACGTCCCTAGCCGCCGCAGGAGGAGACGCCCCGGGAGTCGGGAGTCGATTGCGGCGGGAGTCCGCAATCGACTCCCGCCACCGTAGGCGCGAGCTTGCGGGTGGCGAGCAATGGGTAGCTCGCCGCCCGGTAAGGACCAAGCTGGGGTCGACGGCGCGTAGTGTTCCACGCGCGCCTCAAAGAGATGTCAGCAGCAGTGAAGGGGTCTACTAGGACCGATGCATGCCGGGGTCGCGTGATTGTTCGAAAGAGATACCGTGACCCTGGCACATGGGCAACTGATGGAACACGGGTGGGTTTTAGTCAGTAAAAGTCTGACACACCCTCCCGCTCCGCCCAGAGCGGGAGAAGTCATTTGATGATTTCCCATCCAGAAAAAAAAAGGGCTTGATAGCCAAGAGCTTCGACCAACACCTAAGGAGGCTTTCGTTGGGCAGCTGGATCAAGGACTTCATCCAGAAAGCGGTTCTTCTGGATACGGCTCGTATAGTTAGAAGTTTCCTCTCTCTGGAGCCCTAATCGCCGGTTGGACCCTGTTCCCGCTACAACTTTTTTTTTTATATTTTGAAATGTTTCTATATTTTTTTTTAAATATAAATTATATGTTGTGATAAGTGATATAAAGGATAAAAATAATTGAGAGGTTTCTAAGTGTAAACATAAGTTGGAATAACTGGCTCGTCTTAGAACACTTTACTAATATAATTTTTACAAGCTACTAAAGCTGGCTGTTCCTTTGCGTTGGTAGGTTGGTACATGTGCGTATGGCAACGAATGTCAAGTCCAAGTATCAGAACAGTATTTAAGACTTACCTCATGTCCTAAAGCGATCAGGCCTGTTGTCAAGCATGCTAATATCACCAGGGCCTCGTAGTAAGTGAGCATAGAGTAACGGACGGCAAGATGGAAGCTCCTTGGTCGGGTTTATGATTCTTTTTTCAAGTTTTTTTTATTTATTTTTTAAAGAGTATTCAATGTCAGTATAGGTAGGACAAATTCGAAAATTGAATTCTTGATGTGGTGGAGTAGTGTGGTTTTGGAGGGAGCAGTTTTCAAATTTGAATTTCTTAGAATAGACCAAGATTGTTTGGGAAATTAAGAGCAGGAGTACAAGGGATCCAAAAGTGGGACGTCCTTGTCAATACTAAAATTTTTAAAAATATAAACTTTGCTAAAACACCACTTAAAGTTTAAATTAAAAGTTTTAACAACTAAAAATTAAAAATGTCAAGTTTATATTACTTTTAAATTAAATGTTGATTTATTGAGTTACACAGTCCAGTTGCAGAGGTTGTTGTTTAAAAAGTTTCATATAGTTTATTTATTGACCACAAACTTTGGACGGCACAATTGTCTATGCACAAACAGTTTACATCTCAAAGAGCGTCCTTCGATCTTACAAAGAGTTCGCACACACTGTAAAAAACCCGTCTTTTAAATACGCATAGTAAACTTTCAATTTCCAAAGGGCAAACAGCCCTAAAAGAGGTTACACAATATAAAAATCAACACTTCATTGTCTCTGCTCGGCGAGGAGTTGGTCGCTGTCAGTTTTGACAGCGGAATGCGCGGGAAAAATGGCGTTTAGGTTATACCGGCGGGAAATTGCATTTTCACAATTTATTCACACATTATTTCGTGTGATTTTCGCTGTGATGGCGCGACGGTGACTGCTCAGGCGCCGTAAGAAGGGTGTAAGCCAAAAACCGATGCCAAATTTCACAATCGGCAGTGGCTACGTAACGATTGGTGATATTAAATATATGTAGTCTGGCTCACGTGGCGAGGTTCAGGCATGAGAGGGTGTGTACCGCACTCACAGACAGCCCGGCGGGAACTTTATGGGGTAAAAGTTTGCAAAGGCCGGTTCTGGGTCACGACCGAGTATCGTAAAAGCTATGGTGTTAGGAGTTTTCACTGCAGTGGTCTGGGGAATTCTTTTGTTGAATATTTTGAAATGCTAATAACATCACGGCCAGAAGGGCTTGTATAGTGCAGCCACATTTCACCAGTTAGTTAATCCTAAGTATAGATGCAAAACGGATTTTCAACCTTATAAACCAGTTTAATATTGGTTTAAAATTAAATTTTTAATAGAATGCACTGACGCTTCACACGAAGTGATCCAGATCACCTTAAGTTCCTGATCTAGGATTTATCAAGAGCAATCTAAGTAAAAAAAAAAAAATACACATTCTAAAAATATGCAGTGACTGAGTAGAAATTTAACCAGACTCATTTTTAATTAATATTTAGTTAAAACATTTTTTAATTTATATCTATCTTCATACTAATACATAAAGCAAAAACGTGTACCCTCCTTTTTACGACAATTACGCGGACGGAGGAAAATAATTATGGTCTAATTTCCACCACGATTAAAGCCATGGGTTTTGTTTCTATGTATTTTCAATTATTATAGGCCTTATTGGTGCTGTTCTTAAGAAATATCAGGTGCCTAGTACTCGCAACCGGCGTGCGTGTTTGACCAGATGTATGAACGTAAACGTGGCAAAAGGAGTGTGTAGAGATCGTAGCAGGTAGAGTTCTGATGTTTCTGCCTACCCCCATGGGAAGAAGGTGGCTTTACGCATGTACCTATGTTTGTTATTTGTCCTCTCATCAACTAGATCTGTGAGTTAACGAAACAAAAGCCGGAAATTCGAGTGTATCGCCATTTACAGAGCTGCCCCATTTCAATAATTACGTAATACAATTATGTATGACTCAATGATGTCAAGGTTAAATACAACCAAAGGCTAGTGAATCTGCCTAACCTTCACACAGCTATGTTGGGGTCAGCTTTCAGTCTGAACACTGTATACCAGTTATTTTACCTAAAGCAACTGCGGTTCTGACCTCCACAACCCAGTTGATCGACGCGATACGGAAAAATAAGCAGCTGGATTTTTTGTGTACTGGATTTTAAACTCTCACTGTGGAACCGAGCAATGAGAATCCAATATAGTATATCTTAGAGCGTCGAAAAAATAAACTGATCGATTATAAACTCTCGGTGCGCGAAGAAATCTCGCTGCGATATTTTTACGTACGTCGTTACCAGGCGCGGTCGCAGCCTATGATTTTGGGGGGGGTCACCATGAGTACTGAAGAATATTTTTAGGAAGGTACATCTCCTCGTTGGTCTAGTAGACGAAAGCGCTACTGATGAGCATGAGGTCCCGGGTTCGATTCTCAGGTCGGGAGTATTATTGGGCTTTTCAGGCAAATCGTTCAGGGTCTCAACAGCATGGCTGACTTTGAGGGGGGTCATGACCCCTAGGACCCCCCCTCTCCGACCGCGCCTGGTTGTTACGTTGATTTACTAAGTCAAAGGTAAAGCATTTCTGCCAGGGTCGCGAGATTCGTTCGAAAGAGATACCGTGGCCCTGGCGTATGGGCAACTGAAGGAATACGAGTGGGTTTTAGTCAGTATAAGTCTGACAACTGCCTACTGCTCCACCCAGAGCGGGCGACGTCATTTGATGATTTCCCACCCACAAAAAAAAGGCAAAGCATTTATTTCAAATAGGCACTCTTAAACGTCAAAATTAGCATTAAAATAGAATTGATTCTAGTAGCCCTTTCCAAAAAGTAGATTCGTATGGAGAAGAATGGGCAAGCAACTCCACCGTTACTCTTATACACTGTTTTACAATATTTTGATTAAATAATATGTAAAAACGATGCACCTAGAATTAAATTACCATACCAGAAAAGGTAAACAGTTCTTAATTAGGTACACGATACCCCTTGGTAGAACTGGTTGCCAGACTTTTCTGGCTTAATAACTTACACAACGTTAAGCGCTTGTCTGGGTTCGAACCCACGACATACAACTCGGTAAGTCGGAGCCGATATCACTGAACCATCATTGCTCTCGACGCAAAGATTACTACAAAATAACATCTTAATAATTTGGACCAGGGTGCTTACTCTTGATTTTAATTCCGATCGATTTACAATAAAATGTTGACGTTTCGTTCTTAAGTTCGACGCTATCGCCAAAATGTGTTTAAATTGAGTGTCCATTTTGGAGAACTAAGTGGAATCGAGATCGGGCGTTGTTGTTGTTCCAATGTTGACACTATTGTTTTCAAGAGTACCGAATCACGTGTATGCAAAATTAACATTGGAATCGTATTGGCTTTAGACTGGAATTAAAATTAGGTTGAAGAGTAAGCCCCCAGGCGTTAAAATTACGTAATCCAGGAAAACATACCAATACAATTTGGACCCAGATAAGCGGCAGATAATCCCACTTCATCACGACATTCCTCAGTACCACTAACACAGCACTCATTGTCACTTCTGTTACGTCACGCGTTTCTCTGACGTCATCAAAGTTCACTGACCTTACAATTATGCCTGACGAGATCGACTTTCGCTCTAGTTTCATTAGTTCTCCAGAATCGACATTTTTTGGCGGGAGTATCTACATTTTTTGACACTGACACTTCTTTTTTAATGGTCGATGTCTTAGCACTTATTCAGACTTATTTTAAAAATAGAATGCTTATGAACCTCAAACAGTTCAAGGAATTTTATAGGTCCATATTTTTGTAACGGAATTTTTGGTCGGTCAAAATGCACTAAAAATGTCACCAATAATACACAGTTCGTCCGGTTTCATTATTCCGTGTAGCAACACAGCTGATCTGTCAACACTAAAGGACTAAGCACGATTCAGGAGCACGTCTTACATAAAACTCTAGACAGGGCACCGTCGAAGCCGTCCGAATTTCGCGACCTTGAACTCAAAAACGGCAAAAAGTTGAATACTTCCAAACGTGACTGTTCTTTTTACGTCAAATTCTCACTTCGGGATTGGACTTTGTTTCAACTTAGCGTTATTTTCCTAGTAAGTTTAATTTGGCAAATAAACCAATAGTAGTTCTTCTTTGATTTATCTTCTAGGACAACAGTCTGACAGTTTTGCACCTGAATACCAGTATTTTACATGGAGCAATTGCCTATCTATGCTCCAAAACCCAGTTACTGGCTAACCGCTATACCCCTTGGTAAGACTGGGTGAAGGTATTCATCAAATTGTAGAGCAAAAATATGCCCTCTTTCTCAAACAGTCCAACATTTTAAACCACAAAAAATATCCGAATCACTCCACGAAACTCCAATTTTCAACCAAGTTTTTGTCTCACAAACGCGAAGTACAGAAATTTATATGCAACGCGACGTCTGCTTAATTCCGCAAAAGGTATAACACTAAAAATACAATGTCGTATCATAATGTCATATCAACATTTATCTTATATCATTGTTATCCGCGTCAAATGTGTTATGTAACTTAGCATTATTTTTCAGATTGTACTAACGTAGATAATCGTGACGTGAAATGCTGTGATTTTGCCAGAAATGCGAAAAAGAATAGAACCTTTTTTTGGATAAAAACTGTTCAGCAGAGTGTCAGTTTTAGGATCTTCGCCATCATTCTCCCACCGTTATCCAAGTTTATTAGTGGTCGGCGCAACATGTCTTTTTCTTCCACACTTCTCTATTAATCGTCATCTCAGTAGTCACCCGCTTTATATCCATATCATAATTCACACAGTCCATCCATCGTTTCTTTGGTCTCCCTCTACTCTTATAGCCATCGACTTTCATACTCAAAACTTTTTTAACATTTTTCTAATTCCGCCGTAATTTTAGGATCCTGATATGGTATACATTCAGAGTTACACAGAAACTAGGTTGCGGATGTTAGATAGGCAGTCACTTCAAGTCAAATACTGGAATTCAGCTCCATCTGGTTCATCTGAAAGCCGATCCCGACATGGTTGGGAAATAGCTAGGCAGTTAATGGTTCTAACGGTTTGAAATCTTTAAGGAGCTGTCCATTAACCTCTTCAGACCTGGAGTACACGTATGTGTACCTTAACTAAATATTTTTTTTTACTATTAGCGACATATCTTGGCCGCTTTTGGTACTATTCAAATGTTTACTGATAGTATTAGTTCCTAAAAAAGCCGTTAACAAAGCTGTTCAGTAACAATAAGTGAATGAAAATTTCGTTTGAATTCAAAAGTGCAACGTTTTATTTTGAAGACCTCGACGCAGAATCTTCGTAAAACAGGTAAATATGTAAAAACATGACAACTGACAGATTTTTTTAAATTGTTGAGTACATAAAACGTTGCTTTCTAATACTTTTGCAAAAGATTTGAAAAAATATTGTATATTCAGTGATAAATCGTGTTTTCATTTCGAAGTACACATGTGTGTATTTCGGGACGGTATTATTGGATTTTTACTAGTGAGGAAAAATAATAAAAAATTATTTGCTTGGCAGATCATGGATGACGCAGCCATCGCAGAAGCACTTAATGCTAGTGACATGGACATCTCAGGAGATGGGGATGAGCCGGAGTATTTGCCACCTGACGTTTATGGATCCTCGTCTTCTGAGTCAGAAGAGGAGCATGTAAGCAGTGGAGAAATTACGTCTTCAGGTGAAATTCCTTCTACCCGTCAATTCTGGCTAACCAAAGAAATGGTTCCTCGTGGCCCTGCAATAAGTGAAGATGTACTCCTCAGCCAAGGCAGCTCAAAGACCAACTGTCTCTATACATTTTTTGAGTATCTTGATATAGACTTTTGGAAACTGACCGCAGAGCAAACCAACTTGTATTCTGTACAGTTGCGAGATTTGAGATCTGTTAATACTAATTTTATAGAGATGATACAATTTACTGGAATACAGATTATCATGGGGACTCTTAAATATCCTCAAGCACGGCTTTACTGGAGCAGGGAACTCTGTGTGCCCCTTATTAAAGACACGATGAACCGAGACAGGTTTTTCGAGTTACGCAACCATCTCCATTTTGTAGATAATACAGCAGTACGTACTGATGGCGATAAACTATGGAAAATAAGGCCTATTCTACAGAAAATCCTGCAAAAATGCCACAGCTTACCTCGATCATTGCACATGTCCATCGATGAGCAAATGATGCCTTTTGCTGGAAGGTGCGAATACCGGCAATACGTTCCATCAAAACCAAATCCACTAGGGCTAAAGAATTTTGTTTTGGCTGCGAGAGATGGTCTGGTGCTAGACTTTGAAATCTATGTTGGTTCAAATACCATACCCTAAGAAGATATGGCAAATCTAGGACTAGGAGCAGGAATCGTAAAACTACTCTGCCGCACAATTAACGAAAGCGTGTTGTACACAGATAGATTTTTCACGAGCCTGAAGCTTGCCAATTATCTGATTGAAAATAAAAACAATGTTCATTTGACTGGCACTGTTATGAGCAATCGGGTTGGAGATGTATCGAAGAAATTGAAGACAGACAAACAGTTGAGACGTGGTGAATTTGATGTGAAAGTAAGAAATGACGAACAAGTAAGTGTGTTGAAATGGATGGACACGAAAGCCGTAACAATGCTTTCGACTTGCACCGGAAGCTCCCCAATGACTACATGTAAGCGCTGGTGCAAAATACAAAGGCGAAAAATAGAAGTACCGCAACCTTCAGTGGTCAAAAACTACAACACCTGCATGGGAGGTATCGATCTGTGTGACAGGCTCATAGCCTACTACCGAACCGCTATGCGTACAAATAAGTGGACTGTTAGAGCCTTTAGTCACTTTGTGGATCTAGCAATAGTCAACAGTTGGATAATGTATGTCCGTTGCTGCAACCAGGAGGGCATTGCAGTCAAAGACAGGCTCAGCCTACTGCAGTACAGGCTAAATGTCGCTACAGCCATGGTAAAATTTGCAGGTGGTAAGGTTGACTCTGATTTTACATCCAGGCCCAGCACAAGCAGAGTAGAAGTTGATGAGCCAGTTCATTCATCCAGATATGAGCAGGGGGAGCCTAAAAGGGTTTCCTTTTAGGCTCCCCCTTTTAACCTCAGGTTTCGGAAGGGCCACCACTGCTCGGTGTTTACCGAGCAGTGGTGGCCCTTCCGAAACCTGAGGTTCGGTTGGATGGCGTCGGACATCTCCCTCGCTTCCTGGATGACAAGTTTGCATCAAAATGTCGACACCCGCACTGCTCCTCACAATGCCGTACCATGTGTACGAAGTGCCAAGTATACTTGTGCCAAGAGGCGAAATATGCAGACTGTTATGTTATATAGACCTGAAGTACACATATGTGTACCTGTGTTTTTCCAAAAACGAAAATACATTTATTTTTGAAAATAATAAAATTGTCTTATTTGAACCCTAATTAATCCTATTTTAGCATAAATTTAATTATATTTCATTTTTATAATGCTCAGGTGTGTAGAGGTTAAACACGTGAGGCTCAAAAGGGGGGGAGGGGTCCATAAAAATCACGAAATATCACAAGGGGGAGGGCGGGGTGTAATATATGACGTGTATTTATTTTTTCGGCAAACACGCGATACTGAACCGAAAAGTGGCGTTACGATGATGATATGGGGGGTAGTCTTAAACCTCACCATGTATCACCAAGGGGGGAGGGGGGGGGGGTTAAAATTGCCAAAAAAAACTTCACGTGATTAATGGACGGCCCCTAAACCCTGTCCCCTTCTCTTTCACATGAGTCCTCACACAATCCATCCACGATTTGTAGATGACAAAGTATTTACTTGCTGAGAGCTGGCGTGGGTGTGTGTGGCGATCATCGTTTACCTATGATGTAGCTCCATTTTGGGATCATGATTAACAGTTGGAATTCCATAATCACTATCCACCTTTTTGCAACTGGTATTGGCTTAGATAAATATGTTTACGGGCTATAGCTTCGGTTTAGGTTAATGTTTTCACACTTACATAATTCCAAAAAACTTGACCTTGACATTCGAGTTTGCTTTTTTTCTCCTAGAGCAAAGCTGATGCGTCATCTGCATAGGTTTTTCCTCAAGAAGCAATTCCAACATAACATCAAACTTTGTTTCCCCGAAACTTTAGGCAGAGGAATACCTAAAGTACACCTACATTTCTCAAGTTATGTTTAAGTTCCATGTAATAGGGGTGTACGCTGCCAGACTAGACCCCGTACAATACGATTTCAAGTGCGCAGTGGAAGAGTTATAATCGTGGGGCTCTAGAGACAAGAGTGGCTAGCGTACTGTCCGCCGTACGCGGAGCAGACAATATATAAGAGAACAACTCACCTACCATACAACAAAACAACTTACCTCATGGTTGAAGGGCACTGCTCTGCTGCCAACCTGGAGTTGTGTATGTAAGTGAGTGTATATGTATCGTGTAGTAACGTGTAAGTGGGTTTTCCAGACACCAGGCCGCTGCAACTGGTCAGAGATTCACTCCAACATGCGGTTCAAACACTTAACCTCCAAACTATTTCAATGTCAAGAAAATAAACCCGTATTATTTCACCAAGATAGGGGTTATTAACACACACAACTGGATCACGACTAATTGTCCACAACCGGATCGATTTAAAGGGATTAATTTCAACAAACGCGTCGCGGAACTCAACAGGCGAACAGGGCTATTTTTGCCGGCAAAATTAACAAGAGCTGTCAAGTGTCAACGTCAAATTGTCAAGTGAGATGTCACTTCGTTACACGCGCATTCCGTTAGGCGCACAGATAATAATCGGGACAGAACATCTACCCCCCCCGGACGGGCCTTCCCGTCCGCTAATCACTTGGCAATCCCGACAAGGTTGCGTTTTATCAGTCCACCTGACGCGCTGCTGGAGGATGTGCAAATACTCCAAGCTCCAACGCTTCCAAAACTCTGAGCGGGCTGCTGCACCAACTGAAACCGCGATAGCCAATTTTGGCTCACATCGACAAAAGGGTGCTCCGGCAGGGCGACAAGTGGCTGTCAAATCAAAAAATGGCCCGGGGTCAGGGCCTCCAAGACGTTCAGGTCCGTAGACAGCGGGCACAATGGACGCGAGTTCAACACAGCTTCAATGCGGCAAAATACCGTAGCTAACTCCTTAAAGGTGGGAACGGTGTCTCCCAACAATCTGCGCCAGAGTCCCTAACCGCCTTCACCGCGGCCTCAAAATACCCCCCCAATGGGGGCAGGCTGGCGGAACAAAACAACAACAAACAACAAAAACAACAACAACAACCACCAAACAACAACAACAACCAAACAACAACAACAACAATTTAACCAAATGGCCCTCCTTAGGCAACAAAAGGGGGTGACGGACCCCATAAGGAAGGCTAGAGTGACTCAACCGTCAACAACCAAACACCAAAGACCCGTATCGACCAAAAGGGGTTCAACTTACTAACGGCTCCCGACAATATCCAAAACTCTCGCTGCAGAATGGCCAACAGCGCATTGCAACCGGCATGCGAGTTCATAATGTGACGATCAGTCACCAACAATTCAACAACAAAACAACAATTCAACAATTTGTCAAGGGAGCTTTATCGACTCAACAAAACTCAGGGTCCTTTGTTCCAACAGCGAGCACCTTGAACCCGGGCAAAGGACCCGACATCAAGACTGGCGATCGAGGCCAATCATCCTCGGGGTAAGTCGGCCAGTCTGGACCCCACCATAGGGGGTGAGCAATCAAGCGGGGTGCCATGCACCCACGTGAGGCCACGGCGCCTGGGTTCAAATCTCCAGGCACGTGCCTCCAAATCAAAGGCGTTTCAAAATTTTGAATCTGGGACACTCGGTACGCAACAAAGACCTCCAAAGTGTGGACGGACGTCTTCAACCAACACAAGCAATTTGACTGTCCGTCCAGGCGTAAGAAGCCCGAATGTCCACAGTTCCACCCAAAGTGTGAGCAACGTGGTTCAATAAACGCACAAGACGCGCCGCCCCTGACAATTCAACTTAGGGATGGTCAGTGCCGTCCGGAGGGGGGCCACCTTGCTCTTGACCAAGACCAGTGACAAATTCACCTGGCCTGTTGCGCAGACGGTGCGCAGACAAACAACAGCTGCATAACCGTGCGAAGACGCATCACAAACAAGGGTAGCAGTGTAGCTCCCAGGGGGGAGGATAGCGCAGGGTAACACGACCTCGTTGACTGCAGGGAGTGCGGATACAAATTGGAGCCAATCTTCCAACAGGTTTTCCCGAATTGGCTCATCCCAGCCAAGTCCCGCAGTCCAAAGGCGCTCAAGAAAACAATTTTGCCCAAAACAATACAAACAAACAACAAAACAATAGACAAAAGGCAACCCTGGGCTCCCATGTCCAAAATGACACGGACCACAACAGAGTCCCCCGTGGGCCCCCAGACCCGACCGATGCCGTTGGCAACAAAACCGTGTCGATCTGAGGGGTACCTTAGCGGGGCAGGCGCCAATGTCCTAACAATGCCTGGGCGGCGACCGATCGCCGCACCCAGGCCCAAGTCTTTCCCGACGAGGATGGAGTTCAAACTCCTCGTCCGCGCGGTGTCCCGAGCCACGCGCCATCGCTGGAAGGGCATATCCCACCGGATGCCCGAATGGCGGGGGGCGTGACTCCAACCGGGGACGTTCCGACAATGGAGGGGAGGGAAGGCGGTGCTGGTCTGGCCAGCGGTGCCTAGCAACAATTGCGTAATCGCCTTTACGCGGGGAGACCAAATGGCTGTCGCGCGGCTCCCGATCAACTTGCGCGGGGGGTGGAGTGCGGCGCTCAAAATTGCGGGCCTCTCCCCGGTTCTGAACCGGCGAGGCAGAAGCCCGGTGACCAACTCCATGGTACCCCCCCGTACGCGAACCTTCATCAGAGGCTGGTCTGCCAGCGTGGTTCGCGTTAGCGCACAATACGTCCAAATGGGACCCCCTACAAATTCTACAAGGGCGGGGGTTGGGGCAGTCCCTATGGAAGTGAGCCCCCAAACAAGAGAAGCACATGCGGCGTGCTTTGGCAATTCGGCGGCGGGCACTCATGTGCAACTTCAAAAAGGCCGCGCAAGTTGCCATGCCATGCCCCGTGTCCCTACAAAACTCACAACCAGGACGACTCTGGGTGCCAGCAAAACGAGCGGCGGGGCGACCATCAACAGGCCCGCGAGCCCTAGTCCGTCCCTGGTCTCGTGGCCGGGAAGACGGCTGGCATGACTCAGTGGCAACGCCAGAGTTGTCCACAAACCGACACTCATCCTCCAAAAATTGGACGAGGTCATCAAATGGGGGGAGATGTGTGACACTATCCCCACCATACTTTTGCTCGAAACGAGCCCTCAAATCGGCAGGAAGCCGTTGCAGCACAACGTGCACCAAAAGGTAAGACCAATGGTCCACCGGCAAGTCCAATTGCTTTAAAGCGTTGGTCGCTGCCACCAACGGGTTCAACAGGTCAGTACGCAATGCTGACAAACTAGTAATGACCGGTAACCCCAAAATCAATCCAATATGAACGTCAGCCAAACAACGTTTATTTTGGTACCGCCGGGTGAGTAGTTCCACAGCGGTAGGGTAGGCTGAGTCAGTCAAAGACAGATGCTGCACCAAGGCTCGGGCCTCACCTTCCAGGACGGACAACAAATAGGCCAACTTTTGGGCGGGTCTGAGGTCCGAGCGTGCATCAACCAAACTTTCAAACAGGTTTTGGAAACTTAACCAGTGCTCCAGACGACCGTCAAAATGTGGCAGTTCCAAAGTAGGCAGTCTACTCAATAGTCCGGGACCTGAAACAACCGAGGTCTCCGGTTTGACCTGGACAGGTGTCCGGCTCTCCAATATTTCCCGAGCACGTTGACCAATGACATCCCCCAGGTCCAAGATCTGGTCGTAGTCAGCAAGGACCTTGTCACGTGCTGCCTGATCCAGCACTTCCAGAGCCACATCACAAATGTACTCGTTGAAGCGGGTAAGCAGAGCATCAACGTTGCCGAGTCTCACGTTCAACTGCTCGCACCGAGCCAGAGTGACCGCTTCAAGATCCGGGCGCTCAGCGGTTGCTGCAGCTGAAGCGAACCACCGCAGCTGTGTGGTCAATCCACTGATTGCCTCTCTCACCGCTTTGTATGCCATTGCACAAACAATACAATTCAATATACCAAACAAAATAATTAAGTAACAAAGTTCAAACAATAAATAACTGTTACTAATTTAATTAACAAAAATAAAGTTTTATTTTAATTCAAACCAATGTCAACAAATTGTCAATATGATATTCAATTCAAATATTCAAATTCTATCCAATTCCAAAAGTTAAGTTCACAAACCACTGTGTCAATGGTACAACAACAATGAACCTTTATTCCAATTCAAACAATGGTAATACTCAAAAATGCCAATTTCAAATATTAATTTTCACAAATAACCATATCAATGGTACAAACTCAACATTTTAATGTCTTCCTGACATTCAATACAACACAGAGGTCAAATAACAATAGCAAGAGGTTATAGCATAGCTCAATCTAACCAACTCTGAAGCATATGGAAACCTGGTTGACCCCCGGCAATATGAGTTACTCAACTCAACAAATTTACAAATTATTTCAAACAAACAATTAATTACCGATAACAAATATTTACAGCGAATTACTACTTCCCTTATAGAGACTGCCAAGTAATTAGCCTACTGTAAAATTACCAATTTGGTGGTTTTGTAGGTTAAAACCACGCCTCTGCATACCAAAATGTACGCTGCCAGACTAGACCCCGTACAATACGATTTCAAGTGCGCAGTGGAAGAGTTATAATCGTGGGGCTCTAGAGACAAGAGTGGCTAGCGTACTGTCCGCCGTACGCGGAGCAGACAATATATAAGAGAACAACTCACCTACCATACAACAAAACAACTTACCTCATGGTTGAAGGGCACTGCTCTGCTGCCAACCTGGAGTTGTGTATGTAAGTGAGTGTATATGTATCGTGTAGTAACGTGTAAGTGGGTTTTCCAGACACCAGGCCGCTGCAACTGGTCAGAGATTCACTCCAACATGCGGTTCAAACACTTAACCTCCAAACTATTTCAATGTCAAGAAAATAAACCCGTATTATTTCACCAAGATAGGGGTTATTAACACACACAACTGGATCACGACTAATTGTCCACAACCGGATCGATTTAAAGGGATTAATTTCAACAAACGCGTCGCGGAACTCAACAGGCGAACAGGGCTATTTTTGCCGGCAAAATTAACAAGAGCTGTCAAGTGTCAACGTCAAATTGTCAAGTGAGATGTCACTTCGTTACACGCGCATTCCGTTAGGCGCACAGATAATAATCGGGACAGAACAAGGGGGTTACCCTGTTGCCATCAAATAGGCACAAATCTTGGTTCTCGCACAAGGTGGACCGATGACCTTGTGAAGAACGCAGGAATCCGTTGGAAGCGGGACGCACAAAACCGGTCGAAGTGGCGAAGCTTGGGGGAGGCTTTGTCCAGCAGTGGACGTCTTTCGGGTGAAATAATGATGAGGCACAAATCCAGACGCTGTGCTGTTCAGTATTTATTTTATTTATTCATTTATATTCAGAGGTAAGTATCTATACTATATAAGGGGCCATTCATTTATTACGTAAGACGATTTAGGGGGGAGGGGGGTCGACCATGGCTTATGTTTTATTACAAGGGGGTGGGAGGGAGTCTCGAAAGTTCTTACGTAAGATCAAAAAAATGCGCAAAGTTAAAATTATACTTTGAAAAAGCGCGGGCAAAACCGCATGACTGCCGAGGTTCGCTCGGATGCGTATAGGTAAATGATATTTCCATTTCCATGGCAACGGACTACCGCCACCCGCACTTCACCTCCCGGGGTTGAAGAAGTTTTGTGCCGCATCGGGGCTGATGTGGAATGGGTGGACGTCGACGATGTCACTATCCTGAATAACCAACTAGAAGAGACACCTATTACTAGAGACGTTCCAGTGGCAGATCCAATTTCCCAGTGGGTTTTGAGCCCCTGGAATGAAAATCTTATGTAGTTACCTACCTAGATGAATGATTAAAACCAAAGTTTATGAAACCAAAAGATAAAGATTATTAGTACCTTTGAAATTACAAATAAACATTTGGAAAAATTGTTACTTTGAATGAAAAATAAACATTAAAATAAACCAAACGTGTATTCATTTTTTCCTTTAGATTCTTACGTAATAAATATTATGCAGGGGGGGAGGGGATCGGCCTATTCTTATTTTTTCTTATAATAGGGGGGGAGAGGGTCAAAAACTAGCGAAAATAGTCTTACGTAATAAATGAATGGCCCCTAACATTATAAAGCTGAAGAGTTTGTTTGTTTGATTGATAGAACGTGCTAATCTCAGGAACAACCGGTCCAAATTAAAAAAATATTTGTGTTGGGTAGCCTATTTATCGAGGAAGGCTATAGGCTATATAACATCACGCTACAACCAAAAGGAGCGGAGCAGTAATGAAAAATGTTGCAAAAACGGGGAAATCGCACGGGTAGGCGATTCGACGCGACGGGAAGGGTCGGGGTAACAAGAAATTAAACGCGGACGAAGTCGCGGGCAGAAGCTAGTAACTTATAAACTAAGCCCCACAAAACCGTAGTAACTAGAACGAGTGCAATGGACAAAACACTAAGTGGACAAAACCACTGCAGTGGTGATATGAAATAATTTACACAGAGCAAAGCGCCCGTCTATCGAACCTACGACCCACAACTTGTAAGTCGCGGCCGTTACCACTGGTCCACTACTGCTCTCAAACCTACTCGACGTCGAGTTTTGAAATTATTTTTCAACCGACGAAAAAAGCGGAGGAGGTTCTCAATTCGACGCGTATATATATATTTTTTTTGTTTTATGTATGACCACGCATTTCTTTTTACATATTGGTCCGATTGTGACAATTCTTCTTTTATTGGAAAGGGTATACTCCCAAGGTGGTCCCATATAAATTTGGAAAACAAAATCGAACCCTAAGGGTCGGAAAACAGGGGATGATTGATTGTTCACTCACTGATTGTAATGTATAACCACGCATAACTTTATACAGCGTAGTCCGATTTTCATAATTCTTTTTGTGTTGGATACGGTATACCTTGCCAAGTATTATTAGTACATTAAAGCCTCAAAAAATATAAAATAAAAACTTTTTAACAAAAAATTAAACCGCCGAAAAACTGAAAAGCATAAAATAATAAACCTTAATATTTTGAGTCGGCGCTGAAAAATCAATGAACAAGGATCACTCAAAGCGCCTACTCATAATTTTAAGGTTTATTATTTTATGCTTTTCAGTTTTTCGGCGGTTTAATTTTTTGTTAAAAAGTTTTTGTTGGAAACAATTCCCGATTCAATTCAAATACACAGACACAAATGACCAAATCCCAGATACAACATAACGTACACAAACTATTCAGACACCACATTCAAATCCTGATTTCCAATTATCAACTGTATCCCAGTATCATTAAGTTAATTTCAGAATGACTATACGATTGAACAAGTCAAAAAAACAATGCGTTGCAGCGTAAACTGGACTCTATTTAATCGGGTTATTAAGGTTGCGTTTCTAAAAGCACACATCAGTTAGGATGCTAAATTACAGACTTGGTACTAGCTAACACGTTCACGTTTTGCTGTTGCGTTCTCCATGACCGGTTGGATGACGTCACTGCACGTCAGCCGTCAGTCTACCAAGGTCAGCTAACCGCGTTTTACGTCACTTTGTATACATCAATGGGTATCACCTGGAGTTTTGCTCAAGACTGTTTATAGGTAAATATTTTTTTAATTCATTTATTTTAATGACATTTATAACACCTGTGCCTTTTCTAAGAATTTCGGCTGGTTTTGCCCAAATATATCCTCCGATACCGTAATAATATTTATCATACGTGCAGCTCGTGACAAAGGGGCAAACTTGAGTAGATTAGTCCTAGCCACAGGCATGTCTAACAGATCAGCTAAATATTTGAACAACATTATGACCAGTATAACTCTTCAGAAAAAAATGTTCAATTTGATGCTCTACACCACATCCAAAAATATGACCACACATTTCTGAAACACTCTAAAATAACTATAATCACTACATAGTATAAAACAAAGTCGCTTCCCTCTGTTCGTCCCTGTGTATGCTTAGATCGTTAAAACTACGCAACGAATTTTGATACGGTTTTTTTTAATAGATAGAGTAATTCAAGAGGAAGGAAGGAGGAATGCAAACACGTAAATACGCGGGCGAAACCGCTGAAAAAAGCTAGTTACTTATAAAACAGTTTTAAGTAACATCGTTTTCTGATCTACTTCTAAAAAGATTTAGCCATGGAAAAAGGCATTGTTAAATTAAAAGTTAAGAACTCAAATCATGCATCGCTGGTTTAGTGGTCGCAAGCACTAGACACGAGGTCCTGGGTTCGATTCTCAGGGCGGGAAAAATGTTATTGGGTTTTTAGGTCTGGAATTTCTCAGCAAAAGCCTGGAATAGGGTCGCCCTCTATTACATGGGACCTTAAACATAAATGGTAAAACGTGGGTGTACTATAGGTACACTTCTGTACAACCGTTCGGGAAAATAAGCCGTGATGTTATATTATGTAGTATAATATCTATCCTAATCTAGATAAAAGTAGATTTGCAAATGTAAACGTGGGTTTTATCGAACTCGAAGAATAACGATCTTGGGCACAATGCCATATTCACCAACCCCAGTTATGTTGCCGAGTCAGCATACACCATTGTCTACATGGCATACCACAACTTCGGAGACCGCGTGTGAAACCGAACATCCAAGCCGTAACACTTAGTAAAACAAATATATTCTTATATCTACGAAAAGATTACAAATACCTACGCCATTTTTCCGTGCAATTCCATATGTAAAACATATACAAAATAAATAACCAACTCCTCTTACCGGATAAAACGATGAAATCACATTTAACATTTAAAAAATATCACAATTACAAAGAAAAAATAGATTGCAAAAAATGTTGTATCGAAAAGCTCAAATGTCATAAATGCTAAACTTGACAGGTTTTTGGCTTTTGGAACGTTCCGTCAGAAAATACAAACGGCCAGATAGCTACAGACCATAGACGGAAAAAAGTTTCAATAGGAGAGGTTAGGTTTGGCAAACGTCAAAATTTTAGCGCGCTTTTTGTCAAAATGGCGCCGGGACACGTGGCGTTTTACAAAGCGTGGCAGGCGTCTGCTATGATAATTTCCCGCGTTATTTTATTTCTAGACGTTACATTTCGCGCTGTTTATTTTTAGCCACGAATTTCTATCGGAAAGGGGACGTCGGGTCGTTCACTAGATATTGTCGCTTGGATATACTGATGCGAAATGTTTTTTGGCAGTAGGGAATAAGTAGTATATAGATGCACATACTTCAACTATGAGTCTGAATCTCTTGAGCAAATATAGAAATCGCAGTTATCATATAAAGTTAAGCACGGTTTGAATGTGAGATCATTCAATTCCTCTTACAAAGAATCCCAGCGTCGGGAATGTTCTAGGCTGCTCATGCTATGCACTCGCGGTTTATACTGCCTGAAGCTCAGTAAACAGATTTCTACTCTAGTCATTGACTTTAGTCCCTTCTATCCATAATGTATTTTTATAACGGGAAGGGCCTACTCTTAAACACGATCTCGCTTGATAGAAAGCGATGGATGAGGTATACAATGAAAAGAGTGAATATTTAGTCACATTTACTCTTGCTGGAGAAAAATCAAACTAGTTTAAGAACGAACACTTTTTGCCCAACTGTGACAAAGCCCAAAAAACAGAGAACAGTTTTAACCAGGAGTAGCAAGGTATATGTCACAGTTTTCCTCAAAACTCATACAAAATCAGCCCATACGTGTGACATATCTCGCTGCTAGACCGAGATGACATTCTTAACATATCAGCCACACGATATTTTTAGTATATCGAAGTTCAATGATTTGGCTCAAGGAATGTGTAATTTACGAACAGAATGATTGCATTAGCCAACGGCTCGTAAATGTTGAAGAGTTTGTGTTAAAATTTTGAGAGAGTCTAAATGAGTGTCGATCAGAAAAGATTTCATAATAAAAGAGATCAGCCAATTGGGATCAAAATCCAAAGTGCCGAACAGACAAAAAGAAAGTTTTAAAGAAAAGAAAAAAAAGAAAGTCGTCTTTATAATTTTTTACTATTGCTCCAAATAAAATACAATCCAAATGTATTTATTGACATAAAGAAGTTGTACACTAAATTATAGATTTCTGACTCCTGCGCTATTTATAACTGTGTTGCAGGAGCCAGCGTCCTCCCGCAATACAAATTTTGTTATTTTATGATGATAACACAAAAAATAAATCTTTACGAGCAGTCCTTCATCTTGAACAAGTTTTACCTACTATGCCAACAAACCTCTGCGAGTGTTCCTATAACTATATTTTTGCATATTTGCAAAATATCAAGGTCACCTTTTATTTATTTTCGTCAATTGGTGGTTTTATAATGTACTAGCTTTTGCCAGCGGCTTCGCCCGCGTGGAGGTCGGAAATTATCCCGCGGGAACATACTACCGGGATAAAAAGTAGCCTATGTCCTTTCTCAAGCTCTAAACAATATGCGTACCAAATTTCATTAAAATCGGTTCAGTAGTTTTAACAGGAAAGCGAGACAGACAGACAGACAGACAGACAGACAGACAGACAGACAGACAGACAGACAGACAGACAGACCGACAGACAGACAGAGTGACTTTTGCATTTATAATATTAGTGTAGACAGTGTAGATTTATTGGACAAAGCTAGATTTTTCAACTTTAGAAATAGCTGAAAGATTGATCATAAAGATATAGTAAAAAATTATGAGGAGGACTTTCCCGACCAGGAGAACTCGTTTTTTGTCTCGGACCGGCTCTTTAGGGTTGGGTCCAACTCGCTATGAAACGTGATTGCTTTCCTTTAAGATCGCAAAACTATCACGACGCCTTAACATATCTCAAAAGATTTTGAGGTCGGAAGAAAGTCTCTTAATTGAACTAGCAGCTCGCTACTTTGGGTGGAACCAATTTTTCCGCAAGACTTTTAGTTCTAGCTTCAGGACTAGGCTTCCAAGGCCTAGCGGAGGACCCGTCAAGTTCAGCAGAAACAGGTAAATACCATGATCGAACTGTCTTTTTTTGCGATGTAAGTCTCATCTAGGTACCGAGTTGAGTTGAAAAAGGAAATGGAGACACTGGTCTCAGTTGAACTAACGTTTTTTTATAGGTCTGGCTTGACAGAAAACCAAGTTAGAAATACTGTCCATAAAACTAGGACACGATACTGATCCCAGCTGTTTTTGGAAGCCTCACATCGTTGCAAGAATTAAAAGTGTAAAAGGACATAGAAGATAGAGAGAACCATTACGGTGATGTCATATAGGCCAAGGATGAGGCAGATTTAGACAAAGTAGAAGCAGACCATCATCTTCCCCACTTATCTATTAATCGTCTTGGTAATCAATCCGTTCTAACCATATCGCCATTCACACAGTCCATCCATCGTTTCTTTGGTCTCCCTCTACTCTTATAGCCATCGACATTCATACTCAAAGCCTCACGACATTTTCCTCGTTCCTCCGTATCGCATGACAACCGATTCCCACACAACTTTTCAGTTACCGGTGCCACTTTCAGACTTCCTCTTATATATTCATTTTTTATTCTATCCATCCGTGGAACTGAGTGTCAAGACCAGGAAAAACGGAAAGCAGTGGAAGAGACCTACAGTGCAGAGGAAAACGGGTTCCAAAAGAAGGTGATACTTAAAAGGGGGACGAAGGAAGGGCGAAGGGTGGGCGTTTTGGGGGGACTGTCTTTTGTAACTTTGACGTTCAAAAAGTGCTGACTCTCAGCCTAGTTTGAATAGATGACTTTTGATTTAGATTTTTTTTTTTTTTTGATTTTGGGGCCTCTGTCCGATCTATTGTACATTTTGAGCTGCAGATTTTCAACTTACAATTCTACACACAACAAGAAAACTCCAAATCCCTACAGGTGTGTCATACCGTCGGCAGTTCATTGGCATTTGTATTGAGGTCATGTATTTGTGTGCGTGACACCTACGTGGCGCGGCGTATGTGTGAGTTTTAAAATGGACTATATGCATGTGTTCATGACTTCCTGATACTTGCTGGCGTTGAGGGAGGTAAGCAGAGGTGGTTGTTTGTTTGGTTTTATTGGCCCTGGTGGCTACAGTTGTATGGGTAATTAATAACCGAAATAGTTAAAAAAAAAACGGTACATAGGGTACAATATTTTTTCACTTGCACCGATATTACAATATCTGGCATAAAATCTTAGACATTACAATTTCAAATATAAAAGACAACTGAAATGAATGTACTATGGTTGTAACCATAGTAAATGTTTTGGAGACAGAATTAAACATGATACATTAAATCCAATAATCATTTACTTTCTGGTTCAATAAAGCTTTATCGAGGATGTTTACAAAATATGGTAAGAAAATCTATTATACAATAAGTATTTACCTAACACAAGACGTCATACACGCCAGTTAGAATATTGAGTTAAAATAAATTATCAACTTTATCGAAGCTCCTAAAATTAACTGTTTCACGAGTACACAGTTTTTAAACACACAATAATCCAGTTCCCATTTTATTCTGTAAGTAGTGGATTAGAAGTAATCTATGTCAATCCCCAAATTAAGACGGGATGACAGTTCAATTCAAAAACATTACACGTACATTTTCAATATGAGATTTTTACCCAATAGCACTGCAGGACGTACAAATATCGTGGAGATATTTTATAGCGTACTGGATTTTCAACTTTCGGTGTTGAACTGAGCATAGAGAATCCAACAGAGTGCATTTCAGCGCGTCGAACAAAACACGTTGTTCAAATTTCAACTCTCGGTGCTAAGCAGTGCGATGAAGATCCGATGTCCGAAAAAATACAGCCACGATATTAAACCCCATCGACGCGATATCGGGTCAGCCGAAAAATGTCCTCTGCGTCCCGAAGACTCCATATCGCGTCCTATGACTACAACCGAAAACACACCATCATGGCATAGAAAAAAAGAATATTGTCGCGTGAAGTCATAGGACGCGATATCGAGTTTTCGGGACGCAGAGGACATTTTTCGGATGACCTGATATCGCATCAGTGGGACGGGAGAGGTTTATTCCGACCGTTTGAACATCGACTAAGTCCACATATACGTTGAAACGCAGGATTTCAAATCCCTGAACATTCTGCGTCATTCAACTGTTTTTTGTTGTTCAACGCACGCAATAGACAAAAATATTTAGAATGTCCCTCACATTTGTGAAGACGTAATTGGTATCTGCGTAGATTGGCAAGAAGTTTGTAAGGTATTACTTTAATACCCAATAAAATTTTAGACCATTCCGCAAAATCCAAATTTTATTCCGTGATTGGTTTATTCCGGGATGACTTCGAAAAGCACATCTCTATTTCAGTACAAAACATATATAAACATATATGCAAACTGTCCAAAGAAGTCAAAAACATTCGGTAGATGCAGCGACTTAAAAAATCTATGTCGACTGTATGTATGGGATAAGCAGACCCAGTTTAAGACATGTCGGTGAAGAAAGTAATATTATAACTACCACAGACATATATTTTTAGTTATTTCAGAAGCAGAAGTCCAAAACATTATATCAAAAGAAGAAAAAACTTCATTAAAAAGTTTTCCAAAGACAAAAATGCTGCAAGAAAAAGACACAACCTAAAAGAAAAATCAACAATGAAACGAAAAACCAGATCAATTAAAAAACAAATATCATTGTCTATGGTACCTGAAAAGGACATAAAATTCTAAAACTAACACACACCAATTTAAAAAATAACTGACGAAAACAAAAATAAAAACGTGCATATAAAAGAGCCAATATAAATGAGGTGCTGGTTCATGGCTGCTTCGATATTGGCGGCAAAATATTTGAAAAGGGACAATACGAGTGGCCAATGTCTAACAATGGGTTGAGGACTTGATAAAAGAAAAGACCATCCTAATATTGTAAAAGCGAAAGAAGCTGCACGATTAGTGACAAATGCGTGCACTGACTGGACAGGTCCACTCAATCTGTGTGGTTCTCTCCTCAAAAGAGCATTTTAGAGACCAATCTATACGGTCTTCACATGATGTGACTAAGATTATGTCTGGACTTTAAAAGGGACTGTGACCTCTGAGTTTGTTTCATCATTTCTTTTCAGAATAGTGAGGCAGGAAAGGCCGACCTCATCTAGCTTTTAAAATATGGTTGACACTTTAGAGGATATAGAATGAGTCTTATTCTCGTAGTACGCCTCCGTGGTGTAATACCCGACCTTCAAACGAGTGACGGCGCGGGTAAAAGCTAATAATTAATATGTGAACAACCAAGAGGGCAGTCTATTCTCAAATGTCAGTTGAAGGCAGTTATGAATATAATTTGAATTTTGAGTAAATTTGAAGTCTATTACTGACAAGCGCCAGATACGTAAATAGAGAGACCTAAGCACTTATTGTTCTTGTTGTGGCCGGGTGGGCGTTCAAAACTAAATTCAGTCTAGCGAGCAATCATAAGGAGACACGCAAGGAATGGATTTCTAAAGGTCGCCGCTATCGAAATCAATAAGGCGGACTATATGTATCAAAACATGAACAGCTAAATCAAAGTCTAATTCAATATAATCTTATCTTTCGTCAATCCATTGCAAATATCGAAGATTCAAAATAAATCTATTCAACACTGTTTGACGAGAATTTTAAATACGCCATCGAAGCAACCACGAAATATTACAAAACAAAATGATTACTTACCCCTTTAGTATCTTCTAAGTCCTTCGAATCCAATAATCTTCGCCTCGCAGAAGGGGTCTCCGGACTAAGGTCATCAGTAGGCTCACTGATCGTACTCTCCGTACTAGTCTCCATAGATTTAACATCTTCCAAATGATTCGTGCCTTCCTCACTTTTTTCCGTTCTCTTTTTCAAATAATTCTCATGTTCAAACGTTTTATTCTCAAAACCGGTACCACTCGGAGATTCTATATCATTATCAAGAAGTATTCTTTCATCTTCTGAGTCTATGTACTTCAGATTGGCTCTTGCTTTTCTAGGTTCAGCTTTTATATCGTTCTTAGGAGCTTCTTCGCTAATTGTATGATTTAATTCTATTTGTTTTTTCGGCGTCGTCCCTGAGGAGACAGGCTGCGAAATCTGTATGTAGGAAGCGAAGTTAGATGTGTGTTTTGGCGCTTTCGTTTGCTTTTCTATATCACTTTTTATATCTTTAATTTTATTTCCTTCAGAGTTGTGTTTCTTGTAATCTAAATCGCCATTTTCTACGTGGATGACTGTGGATTTTTCTAGTATCTTCCCTATAGGATTGTTTGGGTCTAGCTGGCTTTTAATGCTGGCTAGCCGTTCAGAAGGCAGTTTTGAAGTAAGGGAAGTGGACATGGAACTATTTCTATCGTGTAATGGTTTCGCTAGACACACTGGCTCGGATATAGTCTTACTTAGTGATAAATCAGAGTTGGAGTTCGATCGGGAGCTAGACGACCCAAGCTCCCACCGCAAACCATTTTTTTCGTACGGTAGATGAACTGGTACTGGTTTCTCGTCCTTAGGGACGATTTTCGTATACCCTACTGTACCATTTTCGCAGTCCTTTAGCTGGTTTAGATACTGTTCAGTGTACCGCGAATCGTTCGCTGGTAGTTTCGTTACCGTCATTTTTTGGTCGAATCTCTTTCTTATCTCGGACACCGAGGGTACTTCGTTCCCGTTCGTATCCTTGACACCGTTAAGCATCCCTCTCTTGTAAGCCGGCGAGGTTTCCTTATACGATCTTCGTTCCGGTCTCTGGTTTTCAAATATTATGCTTATTTTTGGTTCTTGTGACGTAAGAATGCGACATGTGAACAGTGTGTGTTAGTCCAACATTCATTTCATGCTTTGCTGTAATACCTGGTGTATCATTCATGGTACTGACTGGCTAACTGATCAATCATGAGTACTAGGATGTTATAAAGTAGCAGGATGTAGCATCAATGTTACACGTGAATGGTATTACAAGCAAATATCGCATCTATGTTACTACGGTGACACGTTTTGAAAGGTTATTATTGTATAACGTTTACTGGCAGTTAGGGCCTTTCAATCGGTGCAAGTACTACTATTTTGGAAGCTGTCAATTTAATGTTTGGCTCTTTATTAAGTGCGATGTTAAAGAACGTACACACACACTCACACGCGCACACATTATGTTTGTGTGCCTGCGAAATTTTTGAAAAAGGAACCAGTTGTTTGTGGTTTTGGTAATTTTTGGAAAAAGAACATAGCTGATGATGGTGATGAGATCGTCTTTGGGGCAGTTAGTTAACTTTACCGAAGTGTATGTGATGATGAATATGAATGATGATTTGTATTTAGAATTAAAAAAAAGAACAATCACGAAAGATTTTTAACGAATGAATTTGAAAACAAGAAATAATTTAGAAACAAATAAACAATGATTTACTATAGAAGGATGACGTCTGGTGAAATTATATTAAGAAGGAAATGATTTATTTTCAAATTTTAATTAATTATGGTCACTTTATAATGTTTATATCTAACCTTACCTAGATTGAATTTCAAAACACATGAAAATCAAACGGCCAATCATGTAACTAGAAGGCTAAATGAAGAAAACTTTTGCATGCTGTCATAGTGACAACTGACAGTGACAAAAAACCACACAAACATAAATAATCTGTAGAGTGAGAGAGTGATGACATTATATCTATGTATCTTTTTTACACTTATGAATAGACAATAAAGAGAGCGAAGAGATAAGAATATAGATTCGAAAGACGAATTAAGTTCTAAATATTAAGTAAAAAATTTACATTACGGCTGTATTCTCCTAAGGTGCAGGCAGTGGTGTTCAAAGGAATGGCGTCCCTTCCGAAAAAATGATGTTTTTTTATTTGTTTTTGAGTTCGTATTTTCAATCCATTCATGGCTAACAAAAAGGACACCATAATAATCGACTGAACAGACTGTTATTTCTTAAAAGCTTTGACATCGAGCACTGGGAACTGTAAACTACATATATCATTTTAAAATTGTCATTTATTACCGATTTAGTGAAATAAATGTATTTTTTGTAAATCTGATACTTTGCTTTAGTTGGTGAAATATCGATTTACTGGATCTATTCAGGACTATTAATCGATTATTCAATTAATCGAACTCAGATCGCCATGCTCTGTAAAGTACAACCACATCTAGCCAATTATGTTTTAGGGTCGGTTCACATCTGACGGAAGATGCGTCAGCGTATCATCGGTCGCGTCTATTCGGTCAAATAGTGTGTTTTCATATCTGACGGAAGATGCGTCGGGCGTAATTTTGCATTTCCGTGATAAATCGTTCTGTATCAAACATTTTCAATGCAAGAAAACTTCGAACGGTCAGTACACAAATATCTCCGCAGATGTTACGTCTAGTCTGAATGCATCAATCAATATACGCGTGGCACGACGGTGCCGCCCTTTACGTCGGCCGACAATGCGTTGACGGAAACGGAACAGACGCTGTACGCTCGACGCACTAACGCATCTTCGGTTAAGTGTGAAAGGTTTAATGTTTTCTCATATAATTGTCTGTTCTGGCGTTACGCGACCGATGATTCGCGACGCATCTTCCGTCAGATGTGAACCGACCCTAAGTCCCATGTAAAAAATAAGGTAAGGAAAATGTAAACCCCTCGCATCCAACCCCTTGCTATTGCTGAGAATGAAGATTTGAGGCCGATTCCTAGGTCAGGCAAACTATTTTTGGGGTTTTCGCCATCTGTAACAGCTTGGCAAATGGATTTGTGACCGGCTGTAGGCTCCTAGCGCTAAAATAACCCCCGAAATTTGATTTCTCTTACGTTTATTTGCAAATTATAGGTCAGTGTGACGGTGTATGTTGATTGAAATATGATTCGGAACCGTAACAAATATGGTTTTACTGAATAATAATAAGAAAATCATCAATAAAACCCTCTAAGTACATTTAATCCCATTGATAAATGATAAATGACTTTATTTTTGCAAGTAGGTTGGTAATATATTATTTTCAGTCATATTTTTTAAACTAGATGAGGTCGGCGTTTCGTACCTGACTACTTTGAGAAGAAAGGCCGAAAGAACTCAGAGCTCACAGTCTCTTTTAAAGTCCAGACATAATCATGGTCACATCATGTGAAGACCATGTAGATTGGTATTTCAAATAGTCTATTGACGAAAGAACCACACAGATTGAGTGGACCTGTCCAATCAGTGCACGCATTGAGAGACTTTTTCATGAAAAACTATTAAATAGGATGTATTGATGATTTTAACGTTTATAAATCTGTAACGACATACAAGTAACGGTCACGAGTTATATTTTGTTCCAACATACAAACTGAAACTGAACTGCAAACTGCAAAAAACTGAAGAAAAATGGAATTTCAGAGACTACCTTGGAGTTTCCACCTTTTAAATAGGACTTTAACATAATGGGCGAAATGTGGGTCTCCTATAGGTACACCACTGAAAAAAAAACCATCAGAGAATGCAGATGTTATGTTATGAAAAAAAAAAAAACTTATTGAACTTATATTAGGCTTACCAATACTAGACATAAGTCTATTCCAAAAATAGAAATATCTAACCTCACTACATTGGGACTTCTCATCACGAAATAAAGAATGCTAAAAATATTCATGATCAGAAATTCGTTTCAACTGTTATTTTAAATACTTAACACTATCCAAGGATATATCTACATGGAAAATTCTTGAGACATTTTTAATATAGAACATCTACCTATCCTTTTCCAGACTATGTAATGAGTGGTCAGCTTTGAGTCTAACCAATATTTTAACTGGGTAACTTTCAGATGGTAAGGTTTACTCCAATCAGCCTATAAAGTTCCCACTTCTGGGAAAAAGCCTCCTCTCTGTGATAGCGAACCGTAATCCACCACGCGGGCCCAGTGCGGGTTGGTAGATGACACATGTCTTCGAATTTTTTGTTTCTAGGACATGCCGGTTTCCTCACGATGTTTTCCTTCACCGTTTTGAGAGCAGTGGTGATGAAATTTGCACGAAGAAAAGAGCCTGTCTGTGTTGGAACCTATGACCTACAAGTCGGTAAGTCGCGGCCGTTACCACTGGGCCACCACTGCTAGCTGCTCATCATCTGAGGTCAGCTTCCAGTCTAACCGGAGAAGGAGGCTTGTGTCCTACCTGTGAGGTACTTTATAAGCTGATTATCTTGATACAATTGTCACTCCCCCACACTACAGATTCTTTCAGTTAAATGTGTTTTGTATAGTGTAGTTGTAATCTTTCTATGTAGTGTGTAGTGTTTTTTTAACGTTTGTTTTGCGTATCTTTTTCTATGCAGTGTGGTTTAGGCAGCCTGAAAGACGTTTTCTATTTTTCTGAAGTTTTTTTTTTTGTTATTTACCTTTTTCTATGCAGAGTGTGGCTATTTAAGCAGTCTGAATTTTTTTATAACAGTTTTTTTTTGTTATTTTTTTTTGTATTTACTACTGTTTACTATTTTATTCAAACTTGTTTAAACTTTTCAATACGTTCCAATAAATACCTGAAGGCCTATCTAGTAACGAAAAACGTTCAAAATCTAGTCGCAGTCTCATCTCGGCGACAACGAATATGTCAAAAACTTGTCAAAAATGTGTGGAGAGAAGAGGTATTTTTGACAGATTGAGACTGAACGTTCTCACGAGATTTCCCCTTCTGCTTGCTTATGACCAACCAGTGCCGTAACTTTTTTTTTTAGTTATTTCTTTCAACCTTTTGGCATTTAGAATGATACAAGTTTTAAAGAATTCGTGACTCGGTCTTAAACAATTTTCAGGTCAAGGCCAGTAATATTTAATAGAATCAAGTATCTCTGAATATTTAACAGACTTATTTTTATTATTATTAGCCATTTACGTAGATATGACGTAGACACTGCGTACCTACATTTTATTCTGATTTCCTAACATTATTTTTATTATACGTACTAATTATATATTTAAATATACTGTTCTTTCAATTTTAATTGACGTGCGTTACCAAATATAAATGTTGTATTTTTTAATCAATATGGTATTTATATGTATCCGAATAATTTTCATTTTGTGATAGACCTACCTAATTTTTAATACGAATTCAACAATGATACATTACATTTATAAAACTTTATTTCCTTTACCATTTAAAAATCATCAACGTATGTCCACAAAAAAAAGAAAAACCAAACAGCTACCAAAAAAAAAAATATAAAATTTCGCAGACACTCAAAATAAAAGTACTTATAAATAAATAACAAAAAAAAAAAGAAATATAATACATTGATACAGAAAAATAACGAAAAAAAAATTACCTCTGAAATTGTTGCCGCCGAGGTCCTTGCTTTTCTTGCAAGTCTTGAAGGATCGGCTGCCGGTGGCCGTCCAATATCATTTGATATAGACTTCGACCTCGAGATCTCGCCATAATTTTGGTTCTGCTGCTGCTGCTGCTGCTGAATCCTCTGTGTCAACGGTATATAATTCGCTGGAGAATATTTGTTATACCAGTCCGCATGCGACATAGCCAAATCCGCAGAAGTCAGCACAGGTCTCCGATTCCTCGGTAAGGGGTCGGTTGAAGTCTTGCTGCTCTCACTACGAGTAGTCGAGATATCTCTAGACCTGGACTCACTTCTATCAGACCTGTACCTGCTGCTGGAGACACCGCTGTCCGAGTCAGCGATGCTCGGAGCCCTAGAGCTCCGCTGTCTCTCGACCAGGGTTTTTCTTTCTCTATTTCCATCGATATCAGAGAATCTCGACCGGAATTCGGACCGGTCGTAACTACGTAATGTGTCATAATTCCCGCTTGTGGACCTGTAGTAAGGTTTTTCGACGGTTGATGAGGTCAGGGTCGATCTGTAAGACCCTGAGAGGCTTGAGGAGGTGGTGCTGTAACGGGAGGGGGATACCACAGGCATTTTGGCAGAGTTGTTTCGTTTCTTTTCCTAGTGTGTTTTACACATATCCTTAATATACTCTTCGCTTACGCTATACTAGTCTAAGTTAATTTTAATTCTGGACGGAGGTCGTTTTCTTTGCATTGTTTAGCTTTATAAACTTTTCTGTAGAATTCTTGGGTTTGTTTTTCTGTAACAAAAAAGAGATATTGGTTAAATAACAATTCGTATTTCTTTAACAGTCGATTTTTTTTTTGTGGGTGGGAAATCATCAAATCACGTTGCCCGCTCTTGGGTGGAGCGGCAGGGCGTGTCAGTTTTTACTGACTAAAACCCACCCGTGTTCCTTTTGTTGCCCATATGCCAGGGTCACGGTATCTCTTTCGAACAAATCTCACGACCCTGGCAGTTGACAGTCGTTACGAGTCTTCAGAAGCCCAAATTTCTAACAACCAGTCTTACCAAGGGTATAGTATGAAAGACGAGCTTTTTAGGGGACTGTCTTATGTATTTTTGACATTCAAAAAGTGCTGACTCTCAGCCTAGTTTGAATGATTTTTGATTTTGACTGAATTTATATTTTATCTTATTACGCAGTAACTGGGTTGTGGAGATTAGATAGACAGTCGTTCCATGTAAAATACTAGTACACAACCCAGTAATTGGGTACTACGATACCTCTTGGTAAGACTGGTTGTCAGACTTTTAAAATACTCATAACGACTGTCGAAAATTTATAAATAACAATCGAGACCAATGGCTTAACGTGCTCTCCGAAGCACGGAGGATTCTCAATACGTTATGAATGGTGGCTTAACTTTCAATCTACCCATGCAACTGTTATTAATTATCCATCGAGCTCTGCTTACCCCTACGAGGACTACAGGTGTGGTGTTGTGATATTCACCATTCATCATTTAAGCTGAAAGATGTCCACAGCTGGACATTCGCCTCCCCCAATTTGGGAGGTTTGTCATAATCGCCACACTTGGCAGGCGGGTTGGCGATCGCAGTATGATGGTAAAATGCATAGAGAACGCTGCTGCCCATTCTCTAGTAAGTCCCTTAGTCGCCTCTTACGATCACACTCTTACTCACGGGAAGAAATGGCATGGTGGTATTCTTTATGTCCGGCACCACACGGAACTATCTATACTAATATTATAAAGCTGAAGAGTTTGTTTGTTTGTTTGATTGAACGCGCTAATCTCAGGAACTACTGGTCCGAATTGAAAAATTATTTTTGTGTTGGGTAGCTTATTTATTGAGAAAGCCTATAGGCTATTTAACATCACGCTATAACTAAGAGGAGCAGAGCAGTAATTAAAAATGTTGCAAAAACGGGGAAAATCGCACGGCTAGTCGACGCGACGAGAAGGGTCGGGGGAACAAGAAATTTAACGCGGACGAAGTCGCGGGCAGAAGCTAGTCTTAATATATATAAATTACGCGCACGTCACGTTGTTTGTCCGGGATGGACTCCCTAAACTACTTAACCAATTTTAATAAAATTTGCACACTGTGTGTCGTTTAATCCAACTTGAAAGATAGGATAGCTTACATCTCAATTTATAGTCGCAATCTATACTAATATTATAAAGCTGAAGAGTTTGTTTGTTTGTTTGTTTGTTTGTTTGTTTGATTGAACGCGCTAATCTCAGGAACTACTGGTCCGAATTGAAAAATTCTTTCTGTGTTGGGTAGCCTATTTATCGAGAAAGGCTATAGGCTATATAACATCACGCTACAACTAAGAGGAGCGGAGCAGTAATGAAAAAAGTTGCAAAAACGGGGAAAATTTATTCCTTTTGAGAGTTTCCGTTGCGTGCGCTGCGTAAACGGTTAAAGTAACGCAAAAATCATGTATAACGGAATTGTTCCTTTTAAAAAGTTCTAAAAAAAAGTCCGCGAGAGCATATGTCTATCTTTTAAGGTTGACTCACTATAACTCAAAACGACGTGGACGAAAACTAGCAGGCAAATCGATGCGACGGGAAGGGTCAGGGGAGCAAAAATTTGACGCGGACGAAGTCGCGGGCAGAAGCTAGTAATAATATAATATTATAAAGAGGAAAGATTTAATTGCTTGTTTGTATTGAATAGGCTCCGAAACTACTGGTCCTAATTGAAAAAATCATTTTGTGTTGGGTAGCCTATTTATTGAGGAAGGCTTTAGGCTATATAACATCACGCTACGATCAACAGGAGCGGAGCAACAACGAAAAATGGACGAAAACTGACAGGCAATTCGATGCGACAGGAAGGGTCAGGGTAACGAAAATTTGACGCGGACGAAGATGCGGGCAGAAGTTAGTATTATACTATATTGATATTTTCTACTGATATTTTCATCAAGCCTTAGTAAATATTCCTACAAAATCAGGTCATCCATAGTGGAACAGTAAGCAAATCTACGAAGTACAATAGTGTTGGTTTGCCAAGAAAAAGCCATTAACTGTTGCCTTGAAGTATTGTAGTTAATATTAATATACAGAAATAAGCATTTAGGGTATGTTTTATAAGCATTCTGTGGCTAAGAAAACCTGGCAACATTTGAGTCACATTTGCGTACTGTTTTATTACAATAGCAGATGTAATCCATCGACCCTTCCCGTCGCATCGATTTGCTTGCCTTTTTTCGTCCATTTTTGGTTGCTGCTCCGCTCCTTTTGATCGTAGCGTGATGTTATATAGCCTATACACTTCCTCAATAAATAGGCTACCCAACACAAAAAGATTTTTTATATTCGGACCAGTAGTTCCTGAGATTACCGCGTTCATACAAACAAACTCTTCAGCTTTATAATCTATCTATATATATAAAAAAATGAATCCCTTTTTCCCTTGGTCACGCCATCACGCGTGAACGGCTGGACCGATTTCACTTTTTTTTTATTGTTGTGTTTGTTATTGTCAGGAGAAGGTTCTTAAGAAAGAAAAAAGTAAAAAATTGCGCGGAAAATTTGAAAATTTAAGAACGCTTATTTAAGAATACTTGGACAAATATTTTTGAATTTGATTAAATTCTTGAAGAAGGCTATAAGCTAATAAACATCACGCTAGGACCGGTAGGAAAATATAAAGTAAGAACTAAGCTAAGAGATAGCGCGGGAAGACAATGGGATGCGATTCGGTGGGTCGGGGGAATAAGAAATTTCACGCGGACGAAGTCGCGGGCAGTAGCTAGTATTAGTATATAAGTGACTGCCTATCTGTCCTACACATTAGTCCTTGGCAAAACTGGTTGTCAGACTTTCGGGCTTCTGACTGTAAAGCCAAATTCAGAATTTAAAAAAAAACACAAAAAATCACTATTGTAGTACTTTCAAGTTTGTTGTCAAATTTTAAGTATTGTTTATATTCGTTTCCATAGCAACCAGGTAATCACGACTATTCGTTTATCAATTCTTTAGAAAACTGGTAAAACAAAAGATAATAAGTACATGTTATATCAATTATGTTAAGTAAATATTTTCGACTATGTAAACAACACAATCTATGAATAGGTATAAAATGTATAAAATAGAGTTCATAGATTTATTTACAATTATAGTATTTATATTTTTTATTTGTGTACCTAACTAAAATGAATGAGATGGCGAGACAAGCTGAATAGATTCCGTCACAACTTGAAGGAAGACGGGCGGGCCCATGAAAAATGGAAGGAGTGCAAGGGGCCATTGCCCAGGAGTGGGGCAGTGGAGGCTAGTAAAAAAGGCATGTCTATGTCACTGTAGGATCTATACTAATATTATAAAGCTGAACAGTTTGTTTGTTTGGACGCGGTTATCTCAGGAACTACTGGTCCGAATTGAAAAAATATTTTTATGTTGGGTAGTATATTTATTGAGGAAGGCTACAATATAACATCCCGCTACGATCAAAAGGAGCGGTGCAGCCACGAAAAATGGACTAAAACTGGCAGGAAATCTGATGCGACGGGAAGGGGAGTAAAAATTTGACGCGGGCGAAGGCGCGGGCAGAAGCTAATAATTATTTTATAAAAAAAAGATCTATATATTAATTTATCCATGCCAACAACCATCTGCGTGGTAATTCCCTAAAATTATTGGAGAATTCTTCAAAGAATAAGTCTCATGCAATTCTTGTCTAAGTAAACTAATTACTCAATTAGAATAAGAAGTTTTTGCATTCATTCTGTAACATTATGTTTGTAATAAATACATTTAAAAACAAACAAAAAATAGTATGGAATAGGCTCCTGAAAAATGTAGTGACGTAGACACTGAATTGCTTCAAGAATCAACTTGACAGATAAGACATCTAACTTTTTAATTCATGCGCATCAGCTAAAACTAAGCTAGTATTTACCAAATAATAATAATTAAATTTTAGTTTGTTCAAGACAAGATGCAGAGCAAATTGGACTTTAAAATTGGGTTTTAAAGTTGTGTTTTCCAGAAGGACATGATATCTGCCTGCCTTTTCTCAACTATGTCGGGGTCGGCTTCCTTTCTAACTGGATGCAGTTGAGTACCAGTAATTTACTAGGAACGATTACCTATTTGGGCTTTACAACCCAGTTACTGGGTAATAATCTTTAGTAAAACTGGTTATAAGGCGTTAAGACTTATGACTACCTGTAACAACTAACTAACAAAGTTCTATAAATGACAGCTGGGAACAATGGTTTAATGTGCTTTCTAAGGCACAGAGGAGTCTTGGTATATAATGGACGATCACCCATCCATGGATCAACCTCGGCAAGCGCAGCTTAACCTGATTGATTGGACTTTGTGACTGTTATGTTACTACTTAGCCACAAGCAAGATACATGGAGTAGAGGATACAAATATAAAATTAAATAACATTACGTTTAATTGGAGTTATGAGTATGACGTTACTAAATCATAATTTAATATAAATTACAATTAGGGCACAATATGAAATTTGAATATGTAGGTATACAATTTATCCTTAACTGGGTCTATTATGTTTCAAATAACTGTTCTGACCGACTGACTTAATATGGCGTGAAAAACAAGCTCAGAAATAAGATAACCTTTAGTAATATTATGAAATAATTGACTTGGGTTTTAATGAATTACAAAAAAAAATTACACCACAATATGCAAGCGCTACTGCTGAGTATGAGGGTTCGAGTCCCAGGTGAGGCAAAGTGTTATTGTGTGGAAAACTCGATAACACTTTGCCTGCCTATCTAGAGTTTCTGAGTACCAGTGCGGAGTCGCCCCCTATTACATGGGACTTCAACATGAGTTGTAATGTAGGTGTACTATAGGTACAGTCACGAGTAATAATATGTATACACATAGACAAATTCAAAAGCGATTTTCTCTTTAAAAAAACGATTGCAACTTTGAGATAAGGCAAATTTCGTAATATTGTGGGTTCCAAAATACAATTTTCGTAATAAAATAAAATTAAAATCAGTACAAATAGGAGAAAATCCCTTTTAAAAGTTGGTAAGTGTATACATATTCGTGCTCGTGACTGTACACCTCTGTCCAAAACTTCGGGGAAACAAGCCATGATTTTATGTATATTTTGCTATATGCAAAGAATTGGTTGTCCGAATTGATTGAGCTGAAAAACATTCACTGCTGGAGGCCTATGCCTTCAACTGGAGAAGAGTTTGCCATATTCGCACCGCTTGGCAGGCGGGTTGTCGATCGCAGTATGGCGGTAAAATGCTTAGAGAATGCTGAAATCTCTTAGTCGCCTTTTACGACACCCACGGGAAGAAATGGGATTGGGTGGGGATTTTGTTATTGATTATGAAATCAGAATCACATAAACAGTGACCTTACAGAAAACTTCAGAGCTTTTTCCTAAAGAATAAATATGAATCTTATTTTATTTGGAACCAGTTTTCGCTCTAGTGTAATTTCACATTTTAACATGTGAAATATCCTTAGACACTTAGCAATATTTATAATAGCTTCCCATTGTAGAAAGAATTTTCGGAATGGTCTCAGTATTTCCGAAGATTATACCATACATACTAACTCACAAATATTATCTCTTTGTAATATTTATTTAGAATAGATTTTGGATATCATTTTAGGTAAGTAAGTAATTTGTTTATGTTACACTCAAGTAATCGCCACCAATAAAATTAATGTGTATTATTAAAGGTGAATGGCCCTCAATGTCAATACAATAATAAATAGAATCAGCTGTTTCATAGTATTTCTGATAACAATACTACACATATTAAACACTAGCTTCTGCCCGCGACTTCGTCCGCGCCAAATTTTTGCTCCCCTGACCCTTCCCGTCGCATCGATTTGCCTGCTAGTTTTCGTCCATTTTTCGTTGCTGCTCGCTCCTTTTGAGTTATAGTGAGTCAACCTTAAAAGATAGACATATTATGCTCTCGCGGACTTTTTTTTAGAACTTTTTAAAAGGAACAATTCCGTCATACATGATTTTTGCGTTACTTTAACCGTTTACGCAGCGCACGCAACGGAAACTCTCAAAAGGAATAAATTTTCCCCGTTTTTGCAACATTTTTCATTACTACTCCGCTCCTCTTAGTTGTAGCGTGTTGTTACATAGCCTATAGCCAACCTCGATAAATAGGCTACCCAACACAACCAGAATTTTTCAATTCGGACCAGTAGTTCTTGAGATTAGCGCGTTCAATCAAACAAAGAAACAAACTCTTCAGCTTTATAATATTAGTATAGGTAGATTATAATTTTTGTAGAAAACATGTTTATGTTTTATCTCCTTTTTTCAGTGTGTAAAAGGGCTTGTGGCTAAGCAAAAACAGATGCTCGGTTCGATCGATCAGGTTAAGCTACTCATACCGTGGTTGGTCCGGATTGGTGACCATCTTTACATACCAAGACCTCTACTTGCCTCGGAGAGCACGTTAAGCCTTTGGTCCTGGCTGTCATTTGTGGATCTTTGACAGTTGTTACGGGTCGTTATAAGCCTGAGAGTCTGATAACCTCCAAGTCACATGTCTGGTATCCTATTATGAGGTAACTGGGATGTGGAGGTCGGACAGGTAGTCGCTCCATAAAAAAAACACTGGTATTATTGTTTGCATTCAGTTAGACTGTAGGCTGATCCCAGCATAGTTGGAATACGGTTAGGCTGATGATGATGTCATATGTTTCTTATATCCTCCACTTTTCACTATGAAGTGTAAAACCTACATAAAATCACGCCTGTGTACTCAGAAGAGGTGGGCAGAAACCTAGTCATGTATTGAAATTGGGCTGAGAATCAGCACTTTTTGTATGAGACAGTCTTATGAAAGGTTGTCTAAGGAAGAAGGGATATGTTGACGCGTGCCTGGTGCAATTTTTCTTTCAGGTCACCTCCGAAATATTAGCGAGTGCAAGTCTGTACTGTGTGTATGCAAATAAATATTGTCATTTATTCTTAGTAGTTTGAATAATCTACACCTACTTTAGCACTGTATGAACTCATTCTGACTTGTTTTGAAGAAGAACCGGTAAAATAAAGGGTTTACATGTAGCGACTGTCTATCTACAACTGGTCTGTTAGTCTAGTGGTTAGTGACCCTGACTGCAATGATGGAGGTTTTGGGTTCCACCCAGGATAAATCTTTGTGTGACGAGCACAATTATTTGTTCCGTGTCTGGGTGTAATTTATCTTTAATTTCTATGTATTTAGAAATATATAAGTATGTGTATCAATTGTCTGGTTACCATAGTACTGGCTCTGCCTAGTTTAGGATCAGATAACGTTGTGTTGGTTGTCCTAAGATATTATTATAATTCGGTAGAAGACGTGATTCTCTCAAATGTCGCCACTAAATTGCTTGTCATAAATATTTCTACTAATCTTGACAAATATAAATGATTTATGTACAGTATTCCTCGTTTTATTTATTTATCTATACTATATTAAATAATATAATTACCAACACACTGCGTGTTGGTTGTCCTAAGATATTATTAGATGACTTCAACAACCCGGTTACAACTTTGTATGTTTACTTTTGCTATCAATATTGTGTGAAAAGAGTACTTATGCTTAGATGTATGGTCCCTTTGAGCAGATGATGGAAAGGAGAGTAACAAAAGGGGATGCCAAAAGGGGATGTGCTAAGGTTGAACTTTTAATCCTATTCACTAACTTGACAGTTCAATGCAAAATAATGATACCATTCTAAAACTAATAGTGTCGGGGTAGTGAACGTTTTCGCATAAAGAATGAATGATAAAAATGTTTTAAATTAAATAAAACTTTAAAAAATCATTTTTAGGTGTGGATTATAAGAATAATTAATAATTTTTAATAACAGTTATTTCCTTTTTTTATTTTCTTCTGATAGAAACAAAACTAAATATAAAAATCATTTCATTTTGCTTATTTTTTTACGAAAGTCATTTTATTTCCTCTGACAGCCATAGACTAAATATATATCGATATAGTACAACATCTTGTTTTAAGATAAGTTATTAAATTTAAATTACAAAGTTTGCATGTAAGTACATTATTTCAAGTTCATTCAATTTCATTCATTCTTGCACCACCTCACTATCTTTTTTTTGTCAAAACCTGGTATCCCTCTAATAAATTGTCAAGTTAGTGAATAGGATTAAAAGTCGAACCTTAAGAGAACATACAGAGACTTTATTGGTGATGTTCTTCAGAAAGGTCTTCTGTGTTGTAAACGAGGCAAAAGGACTATGTAAGGATTATACCAGGTGGTATTCTGTAGTTTCTGCCTACCCGTTAGGGAGGAAGGCATGATTATTATCTATGTAAGTAATGTTTGTACAATCCACCTTTGTTAATCTCAAATGACCTAGAAAATGAGCCTTATTGTCAATACAAATGAATATATAACAAAGACTGGATTCATGATAGCATGCAGAGTACAAATTACAATAACAGTGAAAAATGTTGCCAGATTCATTACACCCATGTTTTAGAGTAAGTTGTAAGACTGTAGGTACTTTTTTGACAGTTTTTTTGGGAAAGTCTATCGCGAAATAGTTAGAAAAGCAGATTAAAATTCAATTAAAATTATTGCAACATTCTCGCACTAGTATAAGCAAGCATGGGTCCATGAAAAGTGAAAGGTAAAGTCAACATATAACATCAGTTTTTTACAGGCAGACCTTTTCTAAACTACCAACAAATTCCTTACTAGAACACCTAAAATTTCAGAACTGGTAACCCTTATTCGTAAAAAAAAATACTGCCGTGTTCGTCGCTAGTAAAACACAGTTACCGCGATGCGTATTCTATTAACCAAGGTCATGCACTAAGAATTGATCCAATTAAAACCTTCACGGACATTCCGCGCACAAAAGAATCCACATAACAAAACCAAACAGTTTTAGGCTGAATAACACGATACCTTACCGTTAAAAAATGCGTAACCTGATACCACTGATATTAATTTGATTTAACGTCAAGGCCACGCGTTATAAAGCATTTTCGAAGCGTAATTACAACTTTCACACGTCTTCACCGCCTCGCACTCGCAAAATCGCCAAATATAATTCCAAAAATACACTCTCCAGCGATATATTTAGCGACTTAGCATGACACAGCCTAAGATCTTATAAACACAAATGTAATCCATTTAACCACGTTATATCACGTGTTTGGTACGGCAAAACGTAAATATCGATCGTTAATAACCAGTTTTCGTGTGGAAAATACATTAGATACTCACAAAATATGAAAAAAAATCTCCGGTAACTTGGTAACAGAATCACACGATTAAAACTTCGACTGTCGTGTTTACAACAATTATTTCATTTAACACTCGCGTCGTACACTTTTATCGACACTTTTGTATATTTAATTGTATTAAAATGGAGCGTATACGTCGGAAAAATATATTTTCTTGTGCTCCTATGTAATTTTAGAAGGCTCCATGACTCCAATGGCCTGACGTCACTCAGATTGTTGGCAATCCTATTTTTATGCCACTTCCTACTCAAACGATAAAATGTCTTACTAACTTTATATTTCGTGCAATTTTAATCCTTTCCACAATGCAATAAAGCATACTTTAGATTTACTTGAAGGATTATAAACCTGTGATGAAGAATTTCAGTGCTGCCATTACAAAAATGAAAATTTTAGTTTTACTTTTTATACGTGACTCAACACCAGCTGATTGTTTTCTGTGAATATTTTTATTAAATGATTATTGATTTATTTCATTTATGTATTACAATAAAATAATGCTTCTTTTATTTCAAAAAGATTGAAAGTTTCATCTCCCCAATAAAGAAAATACATTTAATTATTGGGTCGACGTTTTCAATTGAAGCGATTCAGCTATTCATCACTAGATGGCGGTAGTCAAATTAGTAATTGTATTCAACACAAGATGTCGCTACAAGCTATAAGTTTTATAGCAAAAATAATAGTGAAGTTTTCTTAATATAGGGGAAGTACGTCCAAAATGACATACGGTTTTCTTTTTTAATCATATATTTTTAATTAACATAGTTACAATCACTGTTTAGGTTGAATCTTTGGTTCATAAGTTTAAACCTACGTAAACTCATAATTGAATAGGACCCATATAAAAAATATAATTTAAATTAATCCAAGTCTCTAAGAAAATTCATTTTGTCCATATAGTACGGACAAAATGACATACATAATGAATACGAAAATTATGAAGTACATATTTCACAAAATATTAAATATGAGCCCAAAGAGAACAATTGTTGCACCGTAGCCAGCACTTGTTGGGCTTGGAACGGGAAAAGAGGTCGTTACAGTAAACGCATGCGCAGTCATCATCATCACCGTTCGACACAGCTGGAAATCTTCTACATTCGAGTCCTCAGCGTACTGAGTCCTCTGTACCTGGGTTCACCTTTTTTCTGACTGCTTTTAAGGATCATTATCGTAGTTCGATTCAACATTGAAAACCTCATCATTGAATAAAGGTATGTCGTTTTGCCCTGAATGTAAGTATGTCGTTTTGCCCCACAGGTTATCTAAACACTAATTAAGTCATAAACACTATAAACACGAGATTTATAAATACATACTTTTAAGTAATGCAGCATAATGCTACACTTTTTGAATTTACTAGAAACCAAGATGAAAGGTCCAGCCGTCGGTCCAGCCGTTCACGCGTGATGGCGTGACCAAGGGAAATAGGGATTCATTTTTATATATATATAGATACCAATTCGAATTAAATAGTTATCGTTAAGACAGGACAACGTCTGTCGGGTCAGCTAGTATATATATATATATCTTTATTTTTCTCTCTTCATAAAGGTTCACATACATAGCATAGAGACAGGAATGATATTATCGTTTTAACAAAAGTTCACAAACATGATCCTTTGTGAGAGACTGGCGTCCATACTAGGATACCCTGTGTGACGGATCACCAGGCTCTCACCCCGAACTTAATCTAATCAACAGTACCTACAGTGGTCAATTTTAAAACACTAGCAACATATATATTTATGGAGGAAAAAAAAACACACAAGTTTAAATTAACTAACCAAGAAAAAAAAACTGAATAATAAAAAGGTATAGTGTTATAATAATAATAAATAATAATATTCCACAACTATCACACAACGCCATCTAGTCCCAAGCTAAGCAGAGCTTGTGTTATGGGTACTAGACAACTGATAAACATACTTATATATTTCTAAATACATACATATTATAGATAAATTACACCCAGACACAGAACAAATGATCGTGCTCATCACACAAACATTTGTCCTGGGTGGGAATTGAACCCACGACCTCCGGCATAGCAGTCAGGGTCACTAACCACTATACCAACAGGCCGGGCCGGGCCGGGTGAGTAGTGTGTGAGTTAAGTGTAAGGAGAGATAGAATGATGGTGTGAGTGTGTAGGTTGTGTGGAGAGATAGAATGATGGTGTGGTGTGTTTGTTACAGGCAAGAATATCAAATATCACGACGGAATAATGAGTAGCTGCTCTGTGCTATCATAGTCCAATTTTTGTAGCCAGGTTGTTAGTGTTGTTTTGCAACGTTGCTTGGGTAGGGAATAAATTGACAAAATTCCGTTAATTTTGTTATATAAGTAACTTCCAAGAAAATCAAAGTGTCGACGGGAGAAAACAGTTTGGAATCGAGTAGTTGGACAAACTGCGTCTTTACGTCGTTTACCTTCAAATAGAGCAGGATTATAGGTAAGAAGAGAATGCTTGCGCAAGATCATATTTAAAATAAAAAGTTGACGTATTGTTAACACTCCAGTTCGCTCATACAGTAAGGCAGGAAATTACTAACCTTTAAGACAGTCCTTTGTGCACGCTCGATCCTAAGCATTGATGTTTTCGTCGCACCTCCCCATACAGTTAGGCAGTACGAGATTAGCGATTGGCATAACGCAAAATAGACTGATCTTAATATGCCAGAGTTCGCCACATGACGAAGATTTTTAAACACAAATATTAGCTTACGAATTCTTGTGGAAAGAGCATCTATGTGCGGGTGAAAACTTAGTTTGCTATCTAGCATGACGCCCAAGTATTTTATTGACTCTGTTTTAAGAAGGTGGGGACATAAACAATGAGCACTATAAGACTGAATGCATGAGGATGAATGAGCCGTAATTTTGAAATTGTCAAGAAAACTAGGAGGATTTTTTATGTAGAAAGCAATATACTTTGTCTTATCAACATTGAGAGCGAGCCTATTATTAGCTAGCCATGATAATACTAAGTTGAACCCCATCTGCGCGCAACTGTAAACTTCGGGCCAGGTGTCGGCGTCAAACAAAAGCGCTGTGTCATCAGCGAAAGTTATGATTCTTCCGCTGGGCATCTGGAGTTCACAGAGGTCGTTGATGAAAGTTAGAAATAAAGGGGGACCAAGGATATTGCCCTGTGGGACGCCGTGCACGACAGGAAGATCACTACTAGTCCACTCATCTACTTTAACTCTTTGGAACCTGTTGGTTAGGTACTCAGAGAAAAGCTTTAATTGTGCATCCCTTACACCAAAGTTCTCCAATTTCTTCACCAACAGAGGGACGGAAACTGTGTCAAAGGCCTTGGCAAGGTCCATGAAGATCACTATTACCTTTTTGTTTTGTCGAGGTTTTCAGAAACAAACTTAGTTAAACTGTGAATGGCATCGCTGGTCGACAAGCCCGATCGAAAACTGAACTGTGAAGGTGATAGCAGTGAGTTAGCTTCAAGGTAGTCGACCAGGCGCTTCTTCATGATCCTTTCCAGTACCTTAGACAAAGCTGGGAGCATGGAAATTGGTCTATAGTTGTCGACACGGGTGCCGTCGTCGCACGTTTTGAAGATGGGTCGAATCTCCGCTATTTTCCAGGCGTTTGGGTATTTGCCAGATTCAATGGCAAGGTTGCAGATAAAAACGATTGGAGAAATGAGGGTCAGTCTATATCTCTTTACAATACCGGTAGAGATGTTGTCATAGCCCACTGCGCAATCAGACTTAAGAATATGAATAATATTTTCAATCTCTTCGGGGTCCGTGGGGAAAAAAACCATCGAGTGGGACTGAACATTGTGTGGTGGTGCGGGGATATTATTACCTGGACCACAGCGGTCAGCGATAGTTTTGCCGATGTTAACAAAGAATTCATTTGATTTTATTAGTAGAAGTAATAGGATCAACGTTATTAATTAGCTGTCTGGCTGGATTCGTTTTTAGATTTTTGTGTGTAGGCAATGTCCTTTATTGTATTCCATAATGCTTTGTTGTTCGTTTTAGCCGCAGTCTGCAGTGCTAGTCTCTCATGCCCCCTTTTTATCTTTTTTAAAAGTTCGTTGCAAAAATTTCTTTAATATACATGCTCGTGTCTAAAAAAAAGGAATAGGTAAGCTTAGCCGTGGTCAGATGATAATTAGCAATTAAGGTTGGTAGAGTGACTGATTGTACGGAGAGCAATATAGGTATTTCTTTAGTGTGCTTTGGCGAGATCTACAAGTAATAATCAGCCAATCTGTCCACTGCTGGCCCACAGACCTCCTCTCTGATAAAGGTAGTGGGACATAATCCATCACGCGGGCCCAGAGCTGAATGTCTTCATTTTTTTTAATTCTCGGACATTTGATTTCGACGTTTCCTCACGATGTTTTCCTTTACCGCTTTGATAGAAGAGGTGATGGAATAATTTTCACTAATAAAGTGCCTGCCTGGCTTCGAACCTAAGACCAGTTAATTAGCGGCGGTTGCCACTGGGCCACCAATGCTCTATCTACTACCTACGAATTGTTACAGTATTTTTTTTTATTTTTTGTATGTTTTACTTTTTTGTTGTTTTTACAGGATCCGCAATTTTAATGTTAAAATTATGGAACGCAAATAAACTGAACGAATCTGAATATGGATAATGAACCGTACCTACTATTTTCAAGTTTTATACAAACTTGTTTGTCTAGGATGAATATACTCCATTAAATTAAATTAGCTAGCGAAACTGCAGACGTGGTGGGTATGGATGAAACATGATTAAACAAAAAATAAGATAATTTTATGGTTTTTTTGGGTCATCGACCGCAATTACTTTAGCACTTGAAATATCAGTCTAAAAACCTGTTTCTTTTGTGTCAACTTAACAGACGTGATGGGTTTCGATATCTACACGCGAAAAAGCAACAGAAATAAGATTTTACGAAGTCAAACCATAAGTAGCAAAATTTCCAGCGATCTGAGCCCAATGAAACATCAAATAATTGATTTTATCGTATTTACGATCAACACTGATCACCGTCATCATGGCTAGCTAAGTTAATTCATAATCCACACTAATATTATAAATACAAAAGTAACTCTGTCTGTCTGTCTGTCTCGCTTTCCTGCTAAAACTACTGAACCGATTTAAATGAAATATGGTACACAGATAGCTTTGAGCCTGAGAAAGGATATAGGCTACTTTTTATCCCGGTAGTACGTTCACGCGGGATTATTTCCGACCTCCACGCGGGCGAATCCGCTGGCAAAAGCTAGTCAGCCTATATAGTTCCCACAGCTGGGATACAGGCCTCCTCTCGGTGAGAGGGAGTGGGCAGTAAACTACCACGCGGGCCCAGTGCGGGTTGGTAGATGTCACATGTCTTTTAATGTTTTCGTTCTAGGACATGCCGGTTTCCTCACGTTGTTTTGCTTCACCGTTTTCAAAACTGGAGAGGTGTCAAGGGACACCCGGATGGAACGAAGTTCCTTCCCTCCAACCCAAAATATTCTCTCTCTCTCTGTCTCTCTACTCACAACAAAACAAAAACAACAACATACAAACAAATACAAACAACAAAATATATACGGTCGAATTTAGAAACCTTCTCCTTTTTTTGAAGTCGGTTAATAAGTGTCGTTACACCTTTTTCTCTTAATTTCCGTCTAGCCTCCTTTCGCAACGCGCCATAAGGAACTTCGTTCCAAAAATTCGAAGACATGTGACATCTACCAACCCGCACTGGGCCCGCGTGGTGGGTCAGTCCACTCTCTCTCACTAAGAGGAGGCCTGTTTCCCAGCAGTGGGAACATTCTAGACTGATTAAGAGGCTATATTGTATAAGTCTCGTCTTTCAAGGTGTGGTGTAGTCACAATAAATAATAATGTATTCTCTAAATCTATACTAATATTATAAAGCTGAAGAGTTTGTTTGTTTGAACGTGCTAATCTCAGGAACTACTGGTCCGAATTGAAAAAAATATTTTTGTGTTGGGTAGCTTATTTATTGAGGAAGGCTATACGCTATGTAACATCACGCTACGATCAAAAAAAGCGGAGCTGCAATGAAAAATGGTCGAAAACTGCCAGGCAATTCGATGCGACGGGAAGGGCCCGGGGAGCAAAAATTTTACGCGGACGAAATCGCTGGCAGAAGCTAGTTGTATAATATATTTGTAAAAGTATCATTAAAATAAGTCATTTTTGTATATGCGGACGGAAGTAAGCTAACCGCCGTGTTAACTAATAAGTTTACACTATAACTTTCAGTATGGTTTTCTATCTGTCAACTCCTATCAGTCTGTGCTAACTAACTACTCTTATTCTCACTGCGAACTATTTTAGTTAAATTAATTCTAACTTGAACTATCCTGTGCCAGGGTACCAACTTTTATCTCCGCACACGACACACCTCAAGAATAGCGCTAAAAGGGAAAACGATGACCTGCCCCTTTTGTTTATTTAATTTTATTTAGGGTAAGTATTTATAATAACTAGTGATCGCCCATTGGTCGAAATACTACCGTACTTCATTTGAATAGAAATACATTATTAAATGAAAAAATATATAATAATAAATATTTAAAAAAAAATGGTTGTAGGTAGGTACTTGACATTCAATAAGACTATAGACACAAAATATTAAAGACAGATATTCTCGATTGGACCATAAACAAAAGAATATCTATGCATGTGTGTATTAAATACACGATAATGAATAGTAATGTGTGTAACGTGTTATTTATTGAAAATAATATATATTTACGCATAGTTAAAAAAATATATTAGCATTCGTCACTTCTTCTCTGTATAAACTATAAGAGTGCGAAATTTCATACTCCTCCGTCCGCCCAATTTTCGTAAAAAGGGATCCAAAGTTTTCGCTTCACGTATTAATATATAGATTTTATTCGTAGCGTGTCAATCTAAATGGACTCGGCCCACAAAATACGCCTGCATGTTTCTCCATCACTAGCGTCCTTCAGCTCCTGTAATGTGTAGAGAACAGGACACGCTTTGTGGAACAGCACCACATTGTCACTCCAAGGCGAAGTTATCAGTGAATCTCCATCTGAACCGGTGCTCGTGTTGGCTAACCTTAGCCTGGAGTCTCTTCAAAGATTTTTAGGGCAACTCCTGTCCAGGTGAAAGATCCTCAGCAGGTTTATAATGGTTACCTACCTAGTTATCCCAATATGACGTTGAATCGTTTAAAAATCCCAGAATATTGAAAAATAGATGTCATTAATAAATAAATAAATAAAGAACATTTAATTCAGATTTTTTTCTAAAAATCTTCTTGGAATTTTTTCTCGTCTTGAATTTCTTTTGATTTTTCTTTTGTTTCTTTTCCTTTTATGGAACGAGTCCCCGAGTATATCATTTGTGCCCTCGAGTTGTAACTCGGGTCGTAACAGCTATGTGAACATAATCCAGCGTTGCCTCTATATAAGCTGTCACGCCCTTTATACCTACTGTAGCACTGTCTCATGCACACAAGCGGAGACAGCTGCTGTCACTAATGTCATCTGTCAGTCAGTAGCAATGGCGGGAAACAGAGACGGTGAAGCAGGTCTGCACCCTAATTGCGAAACGCACTATCTATCAGAATCTGAATCGGATTGAAGATTATTTATAATAATCCATTGCGTCATTTGTTCGAATAAATTGTCGGCTCAACAACGCAAATAGCGCAATGAATGTTGTTTAATCTTTAAACGAGCAATTCTTGTATATGTATATATACTAGCTTCTGCCCACGACTTCGTCCGCGTCAAATATTTGCTACCCTGACCCTTCCCGTCCCATCGCAGCCTGCCAGTTTTCATCTATTTTTTGTTGCTCCTTTTGATTGTAGCGTGATGTTATATAGCCTATAGCCTTCCTCAATAAATGGGCTACCCGACTCAAAAAGAATGTTTCAATTCGAACTAGTAGTTCCTGAGATTAGCGCGTTCCACCTCTTATTTTAGGGAAGTGGGGGCGTTAGAAAGAGACAAAAAGTAGCCTATGTCACTCTCCATCCCTTCAACTATCTCCACTTAAAAAATCACGTCAATTCGTCGCTCCGTTTTGCCGTGAAAGACGGACATACAGACACACACACTTTCCCATTTATAATATTAGTATGGATATTCTGAATCTCGGAAACGGCTCCAACGATTTTCATGAAATTTAGTATACAAGGGGTTTCGGGGGCGATAAATCGATCTAGCTAGGATTTATTTGTAGAAGATTTCGTTTTATTCGTCTTTTCAATAATCAACTTTATCGATAATCAACTTAAACATAAACTTATGGCAGTACCGTGTGGTGCCGGACGTAAAGAATATCATCACCCCATTTCTTCCCGTGGGTGTCGTAAGAAGCGACTACGGGACTTACTAGAGAATGGGCAGCAGCGTTCTCTATGCATTTTACCACCATACTGCGATCGCCAATCCGCCTGCCAAGCGTGGCGGTTATGGCAAAGCCCCCCAAATTGAGGGAGGTCATGGTATCCGTCAGAATCGCGGGTGTATGACTTCCAAAAAAATCAAAAATAAACTATATAAATGTACGTAAAATGTACGTTTTTGTACTAAAATTACTATAAATGTACGTGTTTGTATGCGTAGCAAACATCATTTTAAAGTACGCCGCCATCCTGATGTCAGGTTGGCGGGTGCTTTTTAATTCAATTAACTTTTTTCAAATTTGACATTGGTAATTAAATGTACGTCAATTGTACATATAGGAAACTATTTAAAAACTTCATAATTGTTATACAAGGTCTGATATTGTAAAACGCACGTGAGCCGCCACCCTGACTCCAGAATGGCGGGTTGATTCTAAACCGATCAAACTATTTTGATCAACCAAATAACAAATAAATGTACGTCTTATGTTCTTGTCACATAGTAAAACAGAACTCGATTAAATAATTCATATCATGATTTAATCAATTTTATAACACTGACCATAAAGAATACAACGGGCAATCACCATTTCTGGACTTCTATTTAATTCTGGCTTCTGATCATCATAGCACATCCATATACCATCACCCCTATATCATCATCATCATCAGTTCAGCCGATAGACTTGCACTGCTGGACATAGTCCTCCCCAAGCTCTGCCACTTCGACCGGTTTTGTGCTTCTCGCATCCAGCGGATTCCTGAGGCCTTCACAAGGGTATCGGTCTACCTTGTGGTAGGCCTTCAGACTCTACGTCTTCCGGTACTTGGTCGCCACTCCAGAACCTTTCGCTCCCATCGGCCATCTGTTCTGCGAGCAATGTGCCCTGCCCACTGCCACTTAAGTTTGGCAATTCTTCGGACTATGTCGGTAACCTTGGTTCTCCTACGGATCTCTTCATTTCTGATTCGATCGCGTTAGGAAACTCCAAGCATAGCCCTTTCCATCGCCCTTTGGGTGACTTTCAGCCTTCTGATAAGGCCCAATGTGAGCGACCACGCTTCAGTTCCATAGGTCATCCTATCAGGAGGTAATATAAAAAAATAATGCTGTCAATGTATGGATGAGGATTTCTGATGATACAGTCCAGTCAGTTGCGTCCAATTAGAAGCTTACATATTTTCAGCCGTACACTGTTACAAACTATTTGATGATAATGGAACTGGAACGTGTTCTCCCACAATGGGCCTTATTAGAAGGCTGAAAGTCACCCTTTGGGTGATATGTTATACACCCGTGATTCTGAAAGATACCACTTTATAAGTCAAAACTACATAAGACAGTCCCCCAAATGTCCGTCCTTCACCACTTCCTTGTGCTTTCGCTGGGAAGAAGAAGTGACGCACCAAACTCCCCAGTAGCACAGCTGCCTGCTAAGTTACAAAAACTCGATACTATACAATAGTAGGTAACCATATGTCAACAAGCTCACGCCAATATACCAACAAAACATTGAAAACCGAACAAAAGTCGAAATAAATAGTAAAAACCAAGAAAAATAAGACAACAAAATATTTTATTTATTTGGGAATCCGCTGGATACGAGAAGCACAAAACCGGTCGAAGTGGCAGAGCTTGGGGAGGACTATGTCCAGCAGTGCAAGTCTATCGGCTGAACTGATGATGATGATGATATAGGGGTGATGGTACATGGATGTGCTATGATGATCAGAAGCCAGAATTAAATAGAAGTCCAGAAATGGTGATTGCCCGTTGTATTCTTTATGGTCAAATGTTATAAAATTGATTAAATCATGCTATGAATTATTTAATCGAGTTCTGTTTTACTATCTGACAAGAACATAAGACGTACATTTATTTGTTATTTGGTTGGTCAAAATAGTTTGATCGGTTTAGAATCAACCCGCCATTCTGGAGTCAGGGTGGCGGCTCACGTGCGTTTTACAATATCAGACCTTGTATAACAATTATGAAGTTTTTAAATAGTATTCCTATATGTACATTTGACGTACATTTAATTACCAATGTTAAATTTGAAAAAAGTTAATTGAATTAAAAAGCACCCGCCAACCTGACATCAGGATGGCGGCGTACTTTAAAATGATGTTTGCTACGCATACAAACACGTACATTTATAGTAATTTTAGTACAAAAACGTACATTTTACGTACATTTATATAGTTTATTTTTGATTTCTTTGGAAGTCATACACCCGCGATTCTGACGGATACAGGTCATGTCCAGCAGTGGACGTATTACGGCTGAAATGATGATGATGATGATAAACTTATGGTTTTTTTTTATTGGAAGAAAAATAACAAAATGTAATTTACATTTAAATATAATTACTAAAAAACACAGTTTACCAAAAAAAAAATACCGAGCAAGGGTCGGGCATCCAGGTACTGTGAACATAATCCAGCGTTGCCTCTATGTAAGCTGTCACGCCGTTTATGCCTACTGTAGCACTGTCTCATGTTTTAATATTTTTAAGGCACAGAAACCAACAATTACTTTAAGCTTTTAATTTATTACGGGAAATTACACCAGAATAATTACACGAGAAGACGAGAACATTTTGCTGTCATAGACTATGTTGACATTACGTCTATTGAGGCAAAGGTTTAAAATTATTCTGCCTAATCTATGGCTAACACACCCCCTTAATTTTACAACCTTTGTCTTTTACAATTTTATATTATATTTTACTATATTAATTTTAATTTTAGAATATTAGTATTTTAGTTTTACATCAGTTTAAGAAAATTAAATAAGCTTTACCTTAACAAAAATATTAATTTTATACAAATAAAATTTTATACTTCTTAGTATCAAAAATATTAAATTTATTTAAACAAAATATTTTTAAATTTTATGAATTTTTCTGATCCTAAACTTTTAGTCATGAAATCAGCTATGTTATCATTAGTATTTATGTAATTAATATTTATCAATCTTTTATTAACAATGTCCTTTAAGAAATAATACTTAATGTCTATATGTTTTGTCCTTTTGGAGTTTTCATAATTCTTTGCTATGCATATAGCACTGGAGTTATCTATTAAAAGTGTGTTGTTTTCTCCAGAGCAGTCGAGGTGTTTTGCAACTCCTTTTATGTTGAGTAGGTCCTGTACTGTGACAGCTGCTGCAACATATTCAGTTTCTGCTGTCGATAGTGCCACGCAGGGTTGTTTCTTTGATGACCATGCTACAGGATTATTTCCATGGAATATGATGCTTCCAGTGACACTCTTTCTATCTGTATACCCAAGAATGTTTTTGTTTCTCCTAAATCTTTTGCATTGTAATCTTTCTTTAGTGCTTCTATAATTTCTTCACTCTTTTTTCCTATAATCCAGATATCATCTACATAAATTATCATCCAACAATTTTCTTTGTAATACAGGCATGAATCATATTCTGAACGCTTAAATCCCTTTTCTTTTGCAAATTTATTTATTGTATCGTTCCAGCATCTTGGGGATTCAATAAGACCATATAATGCTCTGTTTAATTTTAGTACTTTGTTTGTATTTTCAGGTGTGTATCCTTCAGGTGGCTTGATGTATATTTCGGATTTTACCTCTCCATTCAAGAAAGCTGTAGGAATGTCGAGCTGTCGTATTGGTAAGTCTTCATTTACTGCCTTGGATATCATCAGTCTAATGCTTGACATTCTTGCAACAGGTGAGTACATTTCTATATTATCTTCAATTTTCTGCTGAAAGCCTCGTACGACTAATCTAGCTTTTTTAGTTCCATCATCCTTTTGCTTAAATATCCATTTGGTATCTATTGCTTTTTTCTTTTCAGGTAAGTCTGTTTCTGTCCATGTTTCAAGTTTTATTAAAGCACTAGCTTTTGCCAGCGGCTTCGCCCACGTGGAGGTCGGAAATTATCCCGCGGGAACATACTACCGGGATAAAAAGTAGCCTATGTCCTTTCTCAGGCTCGAAACTAACTGTGTACCAAATTTCATTTAAATCGGTTCATTAGTTTTAGCAGGAAAGCGAGACAGACAGACAGACAGACCGACAGACAGACAGAGTTATTTTTGCATTTATAATATTAGTATGGATTTAATTCTTTTTCTACTGCTTGTTTCCATTCTTTATCTTGTGTTAGCGCCATCTATTTTATTTTGTTAAACTATTACGCAAGATGTCAAGCTAGTCCTTTACCCACCAATCAGCATCGTGCACCTCCTTGACGAGCGTCGCCATCTTTATTGCTCGCTCGAGAAAGACATTATGACAGTTCAAATATGAATTCCGTCGTGATCGCATTCCCGCTGTGTTTTTTTTAACCGCTGTACTATTTTATCGCAGAACGATATAATTTTAATATTATAAGTTCATAGCAGTCCCGCTGTTTCTTTAGTGGTGTACTTTGTGGCTTCGACGTTAGAACTGAAGTGCTGTGTTTGTGCCTCTGGATTTTGCCGACACGTGGTGCCGAATTGTGAAGACTCCGGAGCAGAGCTGCTGGTAGATCGAGCGGCTTCACGAGGAGGTAAGGTGCACGATTCCCTCACTTCCTGTCCCTAGGCGAGACACTTGCGTACATCAGTTTTTTCGGTCCGCGTCGAAGGTACCTAGTTTTCGCCTTCCGTCGGAGCCCCACCATTATTGTGGTCCTTCGAACCGTAATGATACAGTTTCCGCCCCTTTTAGGTCACCTAATAGGAGATTTAGTGTTAAAACCCGCCGTTTTTAGGTCTTCGTTAGCCTAGAAAACGTACCGACGCCATTACGCTCGTTGCGTACAGCGAAGGTATTTATTTCATTTTGTTACCGCTTAACACTAAATACTTATTTTACCGCTGTCATACTAATATTTCATCTTATTATTCGCTGTAATATTCATATTCTCAGTGGTATTCGCGAAATAAGGTTCTATTTCGATAATTTTCGCTGAGATTTACCTTTTTAGAAGTACCCACTTGTACTTTTATATTATTCGCAAACTCACAAATAAATTATTTTTGTATACCTTCAATTTAAAATTCTCATTTCATAATGAAGAAAGCTATTAAGTCTAATAGTAGGGAGTTATCATTGTTGGCGTTGGAAGCCAAACGGAATGCTTTATTCGAGTGTTTACAGTCTGCCTACGATTTATCTCAAGACATAGGCACGGGAGATGATGCGAAAGAGGCCTTTCTGGACGCTAGCTCAAACATTGACGCTATTCGTTCCGAATTGCATGAAGTTATGGATCAGTATAATAACTGTCTACTGACAGCTGACCCCACCGCGCGCGCTGACTACAAGGCGCTGGTTTCGTTTGAACAGTTATATAGTCGCTTAAAACATTTGATTGCTACCAATGCAGACGTTGTTCCGTCCATCTTAGAGAAAAAATCTTCTTTCATTAAGTTACCGCCGATTGAATTCATGAGTTTTAACGGTGACATTCGTTCATGGCCATTGTTTTACTCAAATTATAAATCCGCTGTTCATGATAATCCATCTCTCTCGGATCATCAAAAATTACATTATTTACAGGGCAAATTGACCGGTAAAGCGCTAGCCGCATGCGCCGGCATTGTACCTACCGCTGAGAATTACGAACTCATTTTCAATACGCTAGTGAATCGGTATGAAGACAAACGCACACTAGCGGCCACTTATTTAAAACAGATCATAGATTTTAAACCGTTAACTTCCGTTACTTCCGATGATTTGGACATTTTTAATGATAAGTTTGTTAACGCCGTCCGTGCCTTACAACATTTAAAAATTCCAGATTTATTGAATTTAATTTTCGTACAAATAGCTATTACCAAGTTAGACAGTGAAACTGTTCGTAACTTTGAAAACAGTCAGGATCAGTCTGATATTCCTTTATTTGATGACTTAGTCAATTTCGTTAATAAACAGAGTAAAATATTGTATCGCGCTAACGCTTTAACAGCCGGCGCGCAATTACATAATTCCGCAAAATCAGCTGATCGCTCCCGCAGTTCTAATGATAGTAAAAAACCGCAGTCCTCCCACCGTTATAACACGTATGTAAGCACGGTCGAATCCTATTCAACAGATAAATGTTTGTGTACTAATGTCACACATCAACACTTATTTAAATGTCCTGATTTTCATAAATCAACTCCGTATGAACGCTTACAGGTTGTTAGGAAAATTAACGGTTGCGTTAATTGTCTAAGTATTAAACATAAAATATCGAGTTGTCAATCCGCATCTGGCTGTAGAACGTGTAAACAACGTCACCATTCATTATTACATTTTACTCGGGATTCGAACCCACGGACCGCGGAAGCGGCGAGTTCAACTATACCTACGTCGCAGCGCGAAGCGCCCGATCCGGTGACGTCAACGCAAGCGAGCGCTGCTGTCGTCCTTTTAGCGCCCGTGCCCGCGTCCGAGCCGGTGCGTTCCACCGCGCAGCCTGGTGTGGCTTTGTGTTCGATGTCCGTTGACGCTCCGCGTTCTGTTTCCTCTAAAGCCGCTTGCAGCGAGACGCCGCAATGTAATTTGCATACTACCGTTTTGCTCGCGACTGCTCAAGTCGTGGCGTACGATAGTGCTGGGCGTGAGCATTTAATAAGAATTTTGCTTGATTCCACGTCGCAAAGTCACTTCATTACTAGGGAATGTTGTGAACGTTTACATTTGCGTCAAAACAATACACGGTCTACGACTGTAAGAGGTTTTGGAGGCACAGAGAGGACGTCGTTCGGGACAATAAATTTACGTATATTTTCACGCTTTAACAAAAATATCCGATTTGATATTGACTCGTTAGTAGGTAGTTGATCAAATTACGGACAACTTACCTTCCGCTTTTGTTGATATTAAGGCCCTACCTTACTCGAATAAACTTCAGTTCGCTGATGATAGTTTCGCTATTCCAAGTAAAATTGATATTTTAATTGGAGCATCGCTATTTCCGCATTTACTTTTGCCTGACGTGGTTCCTGGTGGCCCGTCAGTGCCCGCCGCTGTCAATACGGTGTTAGGCTACGTACTCATGGGGGTCGTACCTACACTCAGTAACCGCCCAGCATGTGTCACATCGTGCTGCGCCATAGTCCCTTCGCCTATGGATAACAATTTGATTTCCCGCTTCTGGGAACTTGAAGAAGTTCCTGGCCCGCCCGTTCAGCATCCTGCTGATGCTGAATGTGAATATTTTTATCGTTCAACTACGCAACGGGACCCAGTTACTGGTCGCTATACCGTGGGTCTACCGTTTGATAAGGATGTGTTCACACTGGGTGACTCATTCAATATCGCTCGTAGACGTTTTTTATGCTTAGAGAGGAAGCTTGAAGCTTCACCTGAGCTACGCGCCGCTTATGACGAAGTTTTAAATGATTACCTTTCTAAAGGTTATATCTCGCCCGTCTCAGTTCTTCCGCATGAAACTGCAGATGTGTACCCTACTTATATAATCCCACATCATGGGGTTCTCCGCCCAGACAAGTCTTCGTCTAGGTTGCGTCCCGTGCTGGATGGCAGCTGCAAAACATCGTCCGGTGTTTCGTTAAATGATTTGCTGCACAGTGAGCCCAACCTACAGGGTAATTTATTCAAAATTATTTTAAATTTTCGTCTACACTCTGTAGCGATGACCGCTGATTGTAAACAAATGTTTTTACAAATTATGATTCGCGAATCTGATCGACGTTATCAGAGAATTCTTTATCGTTTTAATCCTAAAGACCACCCTCCGTGGTCCCAATGGCCCCCCTGGCTAACGTTACATCCGTCGCAGTGGCCTATTACTGAAGGTACGGAACCGCTCACGTTGGACGAGATACCTGAACAAAAGAAACTCGTTCACGCTGTTTTAATTCCCGCTAACGATTCTTATGTTTATGATACTCTTTGCAGCCTTTCGTCATGGAGTAAAATACTCCGTACGATTGTTTACATTTATAGATTCGCTAATTTGTTACCACGTCGCGATTCCGTACATATAACCGCAGCTGATTTGAGTTTTGCAGAAAACAAATTGCTGAAACTTATCCAAGATAAACGTTTCAATACAGAAATTTTAAATTTAAAACTGAACACGCAGGTTCCATCATCTCTTAATAAATTAAGACCGTTTTTACATAACGATTTAATCAGAGTTGGTGGACGTCTCACCCATTCTGATCTAAGTTACTCACAGCAGCACCCGGTACTTCTGCCAAGCCATGACTTTTTTGTTAACTTATTAATTGAATATTATCATAAGAAATATTTACACGCTGGGCCTGAACAGCTCATGTCACTATTACGGCAGAAATACTGGATACTGTCTGCTCGTCGTGCTATTCGTAAGGTAGTTCACGATTGTAATATTTGTTTCTGCGCTCGACCGCGTCCCGTCTTCCCGCTCATGGCTGACTTGCCGGACTGTCGGACGCGTCAGGTTATTAAGCCGTTTACTCACACGGACTGTGATTACGCAGGTCCTATAACTTACACTCTCATTCGCCGTCGGGGTGGTGCAAAGGCTTTGAAAGCATATTTTTGCGTGTTTAACTGTCCGGCCGCCCCACATTTTGGCGGATGTTGGGAGAGTATGGTGAAGGTCGTCAAGACGCACCTTTTCAAGGTCATCGGTCAACAGCTTCTCTCTTACGAAGAGCTAGTTACAGTGCTCGTTCAGATCGAGTGTTTGTTAAATTCTCGGCCTCTTACGGTTCTGAGTGCCGATTCCGCAGAACCTACCGCGTTAACGCCAGGTCATTTTTTGCATACCGCTCCTTTACTCTAATTGCCCGCGCCTGAAGTAGAATCAGATAATCTCAACTTGCTTCAGAGACATTCTCTGCTTGATAAATTAGATCTTTTTGGAAGAGATGGAGAATGGAATATTTACATAGTTTACAAACCCGAGAGAAATGGAATACTCCGTCTGTGCCAATCAAGCCTGGCACGGTTGTTGTTATTATAACTGACAATTCACCTCCTTTATCGTGGCCATTAGCGATAGTAGAGAAGATTCTTCCTTCCAACGATGGTATAACGCGTGTAGTTTCTGTAAGAACAGCTAAAGGTACATACGTGCGTCCGGTCGTACGTTTGTGCCCATTACCTACGCAATAAGATTGTTATTTTTTTTTTTTTTTGTAACCACAGTAGTTTAAGTGCTAGCAGTTAGTTAGTTTAAGATTGTCGCAGTTTATCTTATATAAATCGCAGTTTCAATATTATATTTTCGCAGTTCTTTATTACACTTTATGATTGGGTTTAAAGGTGACCCTTTAAAAGGGGGAGGAAATGTTAGCGCCATCTATTTTATTTTGTTAAACTATTACGCAAGATGTCAAGCTAGTCCTTTACCCACCAATCAGCATCGTGCACCTCCTTGACGAGCGTCGCCATCTTTATTGCTCGCTCGAGAAAGACATTATGACAGTTCAAATATGAATTCCGTCGTGATCGCATTCCCGCTGTGTTTTTTTTTAACCGCTGTACTATTTTATCGCAGAACGATATAATTTTAATAATATAAGTTCATAGCAGTCCCGCTGTTTCTTTAGTGGTTTATTCTGTGGCTTCGACGGTTGAACTGAAGTGCTGTGTAGTGCCTCTGGACTTTGCCGACACGTGGCGAGCCGAATTGTGAAGACTCCGGAGCTCCCAGATTCTGCTGGCAGATCGAGCGGCTTCACGAGGAGGTAAGGTGCACGATTTCCCTCACCCCCTGGCCCGTAGGCGAGACACTTGCGTACATCAGTTTTTTCGGTCCGCGTCGAAGGTACCTAAGTTTCACCTTCCGTCGGAGCCCCACCATCTTGATAAGCTTCTTTGTAAGAATTTGGTGCTTCTGCAGATGTGGTTTTATTTATTGCTATGTTAGTTTCATAGTTTTTTAGATATGTAGGTTTTTTAACTGCGCGACCTGATTTTGTTTGAATTGGTATTACCTTTTCTTTGTTTCTTTCTTCTTTTTCTTCTTCTGTGTTTCTTCTGTCATCTTCTGTGTTTATTTCGTCTTCTTCTGTATTTATTTCAACTTCTTCTATATTTCTATTATCATCTTCTGTATTTATTTCGTCTTCTTATGTATTTATTTTGTCTTCTTCTGTATTTATTTTGTCTTCTTCTGTATTTATTTCGTCTTCTGTATTTATTTTTTCTTTTATTTTTTTAAAGACAACATCTCTTCTTATTTTAATTTCTTTATTTTCAGGATCCCATAGCCGGTAACCTGTTGGAGCATAGCCGACCATGATGAGTTCTTCACTTCTTTCATCTAACTTCTTCAGTGGCGTTAGACGTTTTGCATAAGTAGTACAACCAAAGGTTTGTATATTTTTAACATTAGGTTTTCTGCCTGTCCATTTCTCTATAGGTGTCTTCGTCTGCCCTTCTTTTGGTGTTCTATTTAGAAGGTAAGTTGCTGACCGTACTGCTTCTCCCCACAGGTTTGGATTGAAATAACATGGCTCGCACTTTCTCCATAAGGGTGCGGTTAAAACGTTCAGCCTTTCCGTTTTGTTGTGGGCTGTATATGACAGTGTAGTCTAATCTTATTCCTCTTTTTCTGCACCAATCTTTAAGTTGGGCTGTAGTATATTCACCACCATTATCACAACGAATCATGCTGACTTTTTCACTTGTGTGGCGTTCTACTTCCTGTATATATTTAGTTAAGTATGTAGATGAAAACTTCACTTTTATGTGCAATCAGGTAAGTATATGTGAAATCGGTGTAGTCATCAATAAAGGTAAGCACATATCTATCACCATCCCAGGTTGCAGGTGTAACCGGTCCGCACACATCAGTATGAATGGTATGTATTATTCTGTCAGCTTTGTGTCTTGTGTAGAATGGCAATCTTCTTTGTTTTGCTTTGATACATATATCGCAGCTTCCAGACATTTTATCTATTTGTTCTTAGTTATATTTATTCCTTCAACTGTTTTTATAATATTTTTTAATGTTTCTTTTCCAGGGTGACCATACTTCACATGCCAGTCTTCAGGGGTTTCAGTTTTGCAAGACAGTAAGGCATCTTCAGAATTTGTAGTTAAGTCAATATTGTATAAACCATTTTCATTTTTTGTTCCTTTTAAAATTATATTTTTATTTTTCTTTACAGTAACATTTTCTTTTGTGAATAATACTTCTCCATCTTTTTCAGTTTTGGCGTGGACTGACAGGAGACTTTTCTTCAAATTTGGCACAAATAAAACATTTTCAAAATTCACATTTTGTGTTTCAATTTTACCCATTACATTTGACTTTAAAACATTATTTTTATTTGCTGTTTGTATGTTTATTGAGCAGTCTTTTTGTTCTTTCAGAAGTACCTCCTTGTTGGTCATATGGGAATAACATCCGGAGTCAATCACAAATGTTTCAGTCAGTAACGAGACAGCATTTTTATCTTTCTTCTTTTTGAAATAACAATCTTTTTCTTTATGATTGAACTTTTTACAAATTGTGCACTGTTGTTTTCCTTTGAAAAAACAATTTTTCTCTTCATGATTATCTTTTTTACAAATTGAACACTTATTTTTATTTTTGTGTTTTTTATTTGTCAGCGCCATAAATGCAACTGAACTTTGTTGCTCTTCACCTATTTCTCTGTTGTTCCACTAATAGACGTGCAGTGAGATTGTTTACAGTCTGTTCTGTTTTTGGGGTTGATTCCCATGCTGTTACGAAGTGTTTGTAGGTATCTGGTAGTGTTGATAGTATTTTGGAGATCAGTATATTATCATTTATCTTTTCACCGAGACTGTTACTGAACTGATAAGCATAGTTTTCTAACATACCTATGTGGTAGTTCATGTCTTTGCTGTTATCATAAGTATATTGAAAGAAATCTTGTAATAAGTGACATTTTTGTTGACTTGTTTGCTGTTGAAAGATTATAGTGAGTTTGTCATACATTTGTTTAGCTGTGTTGCACGACATCAATGAACATAGAAGTTTTCTGTCGATGGTGCTTGTTATAATGCGTTGCGCTTTTGTATCCAACTGCATTTCTTCATCATCAGGTTTTGTTGGGCCTTTGTTGACAATGTTGTATAGTCCTTCACTCTTGAAGGTTATATCTATGGTGAATTTCCACATGGGATACGTCTTTTCGTCCGTAAGACGCTGTATTTGTTTGATGGCGGAGTCCATTTTGTTTTGTAGTTTGTCGTCGTATTCACACGGATTTGCACGCACCGTTTTTGTTACAACTTTTATTTTGTTTTTACTGAACTGGCTAGGCTAGTATTGAACCTAACCACGCTCTGCTACCATTTTAGTATTTTTAAGGCACAGAAACCACCAATTACTTTAAGCTTTTAATTTATTACGGGAAATTACACCAGAATAATTACACGAGAAGACGAGAACATTTTGGTGTCATAGACTATATTGACATTACGTCTATTGAGGCAAAGGTTTAAAATTATTCTGCCTAATCTATGGCTAACATCATGTACACAAGCGGAGACAGCTGCTGTCACTAATGTCATCTGTCAGTCAGTAGCAATGGCGGGAAACAGAGACGGTGAAGCAGGTCTGCACCCTAATTGCGAAACGCACTATCTATCAGAATCTGAATCGGATTGAAGATTATTTATAATAATCCATTGCGTCATTTGTTCGAATAAATTGTCGGCTCAGCAACGTTAATAACGCAATGAATGTTGTATAACTATCAATATGAAACCAATTCCTACTGATAGCAAGTTACACAATTACCCCTCTATTCGGTAGCGCTTGATGTAGTGGTGAGCCGGTGAAATGGTATTATTCAGATCAACAGAATTCTACACTTACCATTTATTTTTAAGTCATTTTAACTTTTTGGAACGAAGTTCCTTATCGCGCGTTGCGAAAGGGGGCTAGACGGAAAAATTAAGACCAAAAGTTGTAACGACACTTGCTATAGTTGTAAGCCGTGCGGCGTGCGCGTGTTCCTCTGTCTCTCTCTCTCTCTCTCATAGAAAGCAAGCCAGTTATTTTCGTTTCGTCTTTCTATTTCGCATTGAACAGTGTGGAGTCGCGACGATTATTTTTGTTGAGTGTATACAGGTTTTTTGTACATAATAAATAATAATAAAAAAAAAAATTACAATTCTTTCACTAATTAATCGAAAGGAACTTCTTTCCATCTGGGTGTTACTTGACACCTCACAAGTTTTTTTTTATTATTAATAGTCATTGTATTTGTTGGTACCATGTACCTGACATTATGGCAAATGATTTCATTTAATGTTCTGTCTCGTATTGTTAATTACTTCACCTACCTAGTATTGTATAGAATCAAGTTTATCTTACTGAACAGACAGCTGTGCTGCTGGACAGTTTGTTGCGCCACTTCTTCTTCACATAAACATTAGCTCGAAAAAGTCTCCGGGTTACGACCTCATTACAGGTGAAATTCTAGAACACCTCCCGCGCAAAGCCATAGTTAAGCTGACCAAGCACTCCTGCTGAGTGCTGAGCTGAGTGCGCGGGACTGTCTTATTTAATTTTTCAAAACTGCTGGTTCTCAGGCTAATTTGAATACCAGGCTCTTTTGGTTTTGATTATACTCAGTCTGGGAATCGAACCCGCTACATGTAGTGCAACAAGTAACTGCTGAGCTGAATAAGCCATGAGAGAGAGCTTTGGAAGTTTATACCCGGATGTAGCTGAACACCAGTATTTTATATGAAGCGACTGCCTCTCTAACCTTCACAACCAAGACTGGGCCAGGCGCGGTCCGAGGGGGGGGGGGGGGGGGGGTCCTAGGGGTCACGACCCCTCCCATAGTCAGTCATGCTGTCGATACCCTGAACGATTATCCTGTCTTACTAACTTAAAATTGTTCTCTCTTGAGCCACGGGGACTCCGATGGACATTTGCAAAAAGATTATCAATAAAAGCAATCAAGAGCAAAGGGACTGCCGGCAGAATCAACAAATTGTAGTATCAAAAATTTAAAAATCATATTTGTAGCTTGATGTAAAATACTAGCTTTTACCTGCGGTTTTGCCCTCGTTAAGGTCCGAAACTATCCCGCGGGAACGTCCTATCGAGATAAAAAGTACCCTATGTGTCAATCTGTCAAATTCTTCCGTACCCGTTCAGTAGTTTAACGTGAAAGAGTAACAAACCACACATCCTCACAAACTTTCACATTTATAATATTAAAAGGGTAAAATCTAGAATGTAAACTCGAATGCACCCTACTCGTACATAGGGTTAGAAAAGCAAGTTTGCTTTGTCGAGTTTGACGAACTCGTTTTACAGCAGCTAAGGTTTTGAAATCTGGCCTTAACCTTAGCCTTCTGCCGGGGTCGCGTGATTGTTCGAAAGAGATACCGTGACCCTGGCACATGGGCAACTAATGGAACACGGGTGGGTTTTAGTCAGTAAAAGTCTGACACGCCCTCCCGCTCCGCCCAGAGCAGGAGAAGTCATTTGATGATTTCCCATCCTGAAAAAAAAAAAAAAAAAAACCTTAGCCTTTCTGTATAATGATCCATTAAAAAAATTTGCACCCTACCTGGTACTAAAATTTATCAGGCTCGCTTCGCTCCCTCTTGCATTCTAGATTCTTTTGATACTCGAGCTTTCCTTTTGGAACAATCAAAGAAAATCTAACCTATCGGACTGTGTGGAAAATTTTCGAGCTCGCTTGCTCTTGCATTTATAATTCTCATAGTTACCTGGGCTTTCCTGGCGTAAATCGACAATGTAACTCCTATTTTTGTTTGAAAATATAAAACAAAACCCAACCCAGGCGGATTGTTCAAATTTTCTAGCTCGCTTCGCTCGCTCTTGCATTCATAATTCTCATAGTAACCTGGGCTTTCCTGGCATAAATCGAAAATGTAACTCCTATTTTGTTTGAAAATATAAAACAAAACCAAACCCAACCCAGGCGGGTTGTTCAAATTTTCGAGCTCGCTATGCTCGCTCTTGCATTCATAATTCTCATAGTAACCTGAGCTTTCCTGGCATAAATCGACAATGTAAGTCCTATTTCCGTTTGAAAACATAAAACAAAACCGAACCCAAATCAGGCAGGTTGTTAAAATTTTCGAGCTCACTGCGCTCGCTCTTGCATCCATAATTATCATAGTAACCTGGACTTTCCTGGCTTAAATCGACAATGTAACTCCTATTTTTGTTTCTAAATATTAAAAAAAAACCAAACCCAACCCAGGCGGGTTGGCATAAATCTATACTCTAGGCTGTTTTGAGAAATTTCTTATGGAAAAACCCATTAATACTACCCGACCTGGGAATCGAACCCGAGACCGCATGCTCACCAGTAGCGATTGCGACTACGCGTAAAAATATTCTTCAGTACTCATGGTGACCCCCCCCCCCCCCCCAAATCCTATGCTGCGACCGCGCCTGGACTGGGCAATACCACTTGGTAAGACTGGTTGTCAAACTTTATAATTAGAATTAAAGGTATAGTTAAATAAATAAAACCAGGAACACTGAGCAAAAATCATTTATATTTGACAAGATTTGTAGAAATATTTATGACAAGCGATTTAGTAGCGACATTTGAAAGAATCACATCTTCTACCGAATTATAATAATAATAATATCTTAGGACAACCAACACAACGTTATCTGATCCCAATCTAAGTACTATGGTAACCAGACAACTGATAAATATACTTATATATTTCTAAATACATACATATTATAGATAAATTACACCCAGACACAGAACAAATGATTGTGCTCATCACACAAAGATTTGTCCTGGGTGGGAATCGAACTCACGACCTCAGTCTTAGCAGTCAGATTCACTAATTACTAGACTAACAGGCCAGTCAAAATTAGTACACGTAGACGTGGATGTAATAAAAGCACGGTGGTATTTTTTCCCCGCACTGAATCTTCGTCTCTCTGCTTAGCGCCTAGAGTTGAAAATCGAACAGTGTGTTTTATCGAACCGCTGGGATGTACTCCGTTGGATTCTCTATGCTCGGTTCTACACCGTGAGTAGAAATTCCAGTGTGCTATAAAACAAGCCGTGATTTTGTCTTGTACCGGTGACACGTCGACTTACCAATGGTAAGTAACAAATTAATTCCTTGACTGTGAATACAAAATAAAATACATACATAAAAAGTATTTTATTCCATGCAACACATTAGGTACCTGCCAGGATCGCGAGATTTCTTCGAAAGAGACACCGTGGCCCTGGCACAGGCAATTGTAGGAACACGGGTGGGTTTTAGTCAGAGAAAGTCTGACACGCCCTCCCGCTCCACCCAGAGCGGGAGAAGTCATTTGATGATTTCCCACCCACAAAAAAAAAAAAACAAATTAGGTACAATTTTTTCATTAAAAAAATATGCAACAGTTCAATTTAAATTAATAAACTTCATTTGGAATTTCCATGAGCAGTGGTGGCCCAGTGGTAACGGCCGCGACTTACGAGTAGTAGGTCGTAAGTTCAAACCCAAGCAGGCGGCTTTACTTTTTGTAAATTATTTCACCGCCACTGCTCTCAAAACGGTGAAGGAAGACATCGGATAATCTAAAACCAGAAAATCAGAAGACATGTGACAGCCACCTACCCGCACTTGGCCCGCATGGTAGATTATTTATTGCCCACTGCCTCTCACAGTCTCACAGAGAGGAGGCATGTTTCCCACCAGTGGGAACATTATAGGCTGATTTTCTTTGTTGAAACGCGCATCAAAATTCATAGCGTAGTTTCGAAAAACAATACGATCACACAAACAGACACAAAAAACGACTTAAACATTGAAAACATACAAAATAAAAAAACTTAACCTAAAAATTCCTACTCCATGTTCTTCTCAGGTCAGGTTCTTCTCGTTTCCAGAAGGTTCAATGTTGCTTTCTCCGTAAACCAGGAAAGTTAGTAGGCCGTACAGTCTCTCCCAAAGTTGTAATGCAGTACTATACAACCTACTACCTCACCCAATCTACGGGGTCATAGTATTCTCTTCTCTTCTTAATCTTCTTGGTCTTCTTCTTTGTAACTTGTCTGTGGCTAGAGTGGAAATGTAAAGTCGTGGAATGAACAGGTTAAATATTAGAAGCTTCTGTGCAAGAGTCGATATAATTTTAACAATTTGACAGACATTATGAAAATCATTTTCTATTAATAATATTAAACTCTTATGTATATATTAATTTTAAATGTACCTATGTTAAATATTACATTTCTAAAAATAATGAAGAGGTTTTCTGCCTAGCGATAAAATGACGTATCATAAATAGACGCGTCGTACACGAACGTCAGTGCATTAAAAAACAGCATAAGCCATGAATGTAGCTACGTACGTAGTTACTACAATACAATCAAACAGTGCGGGAAAAAAAGGAAAGACTCATACCGATTCCTGTTGTTAGAAAGAGATGAACATTTATATTTAGTTACGTCACTCGCAGCACGTTCTGGTGCTGGATGGTACGTGACTAAATAACACTTCAGACAATTACCGTGCATTTATCTTGCCAATATTGAGCGACGATAACGCATCTCATTTCTACCCCTGGGGGTCGTAAGAGGCGACTAAGTGACTTACTAGAGAATGGTCAGCAGCGTTCTCTATGTATTTTACCACCATACTGCAATCGATAACCTGCCTACTAAGCGTGGCGATTATGGCAAAGCCCCACAAATTAGGGGACACATTGTCCAGCAGTGGACGTCTTTCCGCTGAAATGATGATGATAAACGCATTTAAAGTAACACATCATTGTAGTGATAGGACAACATTAAATACTAAAAAATATAAAAGAGAAAAAATCTACTCCATTTATCCTTTTTGTACTGTCATTTTCAATAATATTGTTGGCAGTAAAATTTCTAACCATTTCATTCCACAATTTTACAAAAGATTATGAGGACATTATTTTCAAATAATATATAACATTATTTGCAACACGGATGCCAGCACATCAAGGTACCCGAAACCGTCAAATTATCCCAATCAAGTTTGAACCTAATGCTTTAGCGATACAGTTGGAATTCTATTAAAGAAATTTGACAGATTGTAGCAGCTCTATGTGGTAGCGTCTGTACATAGCGAACAAAAATAAATATAGCCGATCAAATATCAATAAAATTAACACTTTGTGTCTGTTTGTGTTTTATACATAAATATACAATTAAAATATTAAATAGATGTAGCTTAATTTACAAGGGGCCAGACGACCAATGCTCGTAATTTAAAAAAAAAAACGTTGAAAATCATGTCTCATGTCGACGACAATCAAATGTCAAAGACTTGTCAAAAATGTATTGAAAACTCGAGGAATACCTCGAGTTTTCAATACATTTTTGACAAAAAATATTTTACAGATTGAGACTGACATCACACTGGGAACGTTCTTAAAATTACCAGAATTGCCGCTTAGGTTAATGATACATGTTACAGATACAAGATGGAGGACAATACGACAATAAATAAAAATCTGCAATTTGTCTGTTTCTATATATCAAATTGTAACATATGAACACATGAATAAAATAGAATATTTAGAAAGTCAAACATTATCATTCATATGATTTATGCTTAGTTTAGAATCACATAGCCGACTCTAGCTAGTATAAGTTGAAATAAAAATATACTAGGCACAAACAATACGCTTATAATTTATAAATCGCATTTTTTCATAATATTCAAAAATAAAATACACCCAATAAAAGTTAAATTTGGCATTATTTTAATGTCAGGTTTTTTCCTTTTCAAATTCTGCCTAGTTTAACTAAGTTTCTACACTAGCAGAACATAACTACAGCTACAAAATCAAGATTTCTATTAAGTAATCTAAAACTACAGAAGAGTGCCAACTAAGTATACAGTGTGTCACTGGAAAAACTAGACCAATATTCATCGACCACATAATAGCATAAAATATTTAAAAAATTGTAAATAAGTTAGATATAGTTAGGGGTTTTCTTCTAAATCAGACAAACATTTCAAAACTTATTTAAACAAAAACGTGTTCTTTTACTTGATAGTCATAAAGTTTTAATGGTTCCTTTTTATTTGCCATGGAACAACGATTAATCAGAAAATAAAAATGTAATTTGAAAATTATAAGCGATTTCATTTTTATTACACAATAACTTCAAAATTGCTTCAAAGAAACGTGTGTTTTTGTACACGACTATCAGCCATTATTGTTGCTTTATTTTAACGAAATTCACTCAATTAATTATAAATTATTATTATTTCAATATCTACAAGGGAAGTTTATAGGCCACAAAAAAGCAAAAAAATTGATAGTAATTATTACGTATTTAAAAAAAAAAAAAAAAATATTATAATTTTTTTTGTCAATAAATAAATGGTTTAGTTTCACCCATTTTTGTTTGTTTATCCGGGGAACACACTGTATTACTAAAAGTGCTCAAATAAATACGTACAAAAAACTATCTACTTAAAAGATGAAAAAAAAATGCACAACATCGAGCTTCAGAATAAGTGAATGACAATCCCATTCTAAGCTTGATGTCTCATTTTAGAGAGGATATGGTAAGGCAGTCCGCAAAATTCACAATTTTCTTACGTTTTTTGCTATTTGCAGGTCAGTATCGGGTTGTATGTTCCTGCCAGGATCGCGGGATTTCTTCGATAGTGTCACCGTGGCCCTGGCATATAGGCAACTGAAGGAACACAGGTGGGTTTTAGTCAGTAAAAGTCTGACACGCCCGAGCTCCACCCTAGAGCGGGAGACATCATTTGATGATTTACCACCAGAAAAAAAAACACATAACCTAACGGGGAAAGTTTTTTTTACTCCCCATACATTTTCGAACCCCGGGCTTTATACATGAAACTCTATTCTTAAGACATAAACTCCAATTACATATTACTAGAGAAATATAATTTTAAAGTGTTTTGTATGCAAATAACAAAAAACGTACGAAAAATAATAATATTGCATAATATTATTATTAGGCACAGTTTAAAACACCCTGTTTATGCGATAAAAAATAAGAATTATAGACCTTTATTTCTTTCTATGAAATTGACTTTAGTTGTTACGTAAAGTAACTTATAACATTTAAAATTGCATAGTAATAAAAATGAAGGAAAAATTAAGTAACTAGATTTAGTGAAGCGCAGTGGCGTGCATTAAATGATAAATGATTTTATTTCTGTAAGTAGGTTTGTACAAACACTTTTACATGTCAATGATATTTTTTAAACTAGATGAGGTCGGCGTTTCCTATCTGACTACTCTGAGAAGAAAGGCCGAAAAAAACTCAGAGGTCACAGTCTCTTTCAAAGTCCAGACATAATCTTGATCACATCATGTGAAGACCATGTAGATTGGTGTCTGAAATGCTCTTTTGAGGAAAGTACCACACAGATTGAGTGGACCTGTCTAGTCAGTGCACGCATTTGTCACTAATCGTGCAGCTCAACTCAGAACTAAAGAAGCTCAACGATTCGACGACCAATACCAAAGAAAAGACATTTAGGTAGGCCGCACAAATTACTCAAACTGCCAGATCATGATTACAACTTACTGAGAGAGAAAGAAAACAAAAATAAAAAGGACCCACATAGTCTTGATTGCCGGTAGGCACTACGCCGCCTGTTCTTGTCTAGACAGACAAACACAGGTTGCTTTTAAGTATGATAATTTAGTTAGTTTCTTAATAATTTCGGGACACATATTAAAATGTAATTGACATACTTATGGTGATTTTTCGAGGTAGGCACTGCTTATACCGGATGACATTTTTTACCGTCTCGACCTTCATACAGTGTATTGTGTAACTAGAATACAAGGCAGGAAGGCCTTCAGATTCATTGCAGATGCCTAAAAGAGCGCGGGACGCGGGCTGACGGGGATGCGAGTGCGGCTTGTGCGCCTACGAAAGTTCAATTTGGCGGCCAATCGGCCGGCTTCAAAGGGTAGGACCGCGCTACAAAATCATTGATATATGCCGCGCATTGAGTAGGGTGCCTATGATTTGAGTTTCGATAGATTTTAATTGATTTTTTTATTTTATTTTTTCCAAATTTCTGTTTTTGTTGTTCTAGTATGAAAATTTTACTTTAAATGTGTAGTATTTATTGCTAGATCAATTTTATTACATGTTATTCAAAAATAAAAATAATTAAAATTTCTATGCCAAAGGCTTCTACTCCGTTCACCTATTACACCCATTTTTTTTCAAGACGTTAAAAAAAGTCACCCGGTATGTCTATATGCAATGCACGCCATTGCTTAAGCGTTTTTTTACACCCTTTTATGGTAATATCCTTGATCTTAAAAATCTATGTGAATTACTAAGCTGACACATAAGATCCAAATTCTTATTTTCATCGCAAAATAACACTAAAAAGGCATATTACCAGAGGTCGGAATTAGGTAGAGTTATTTATGTACTTACACTGATTTCATACAAAGAAAGAATAAAGTGGATAAGCCCCAAATCCCGGGATTAATTTTGAAGAACAGAAAAATCCCGGGATCTATTTATAAAAAAAGGCGAAGTATAAGTATAAGAGTTTGCGTAAGACTATTAATAATTTGTATTGTGAATTTAATATTAACCTCTAAGTCCCTGAGATACCACATTTGGTATAGACACAATCGTTTTTTAATTGTGTCTGTAATTACGGTAATAGACTGGTTAATAAAAATTGTATGTTAATTATCTTTGTTTTATTTGTCTTATCTATCTCTGAGGTTTTTATTATTATTTATTTGTAATATTGTTGGTCACACGGGATTGTCTATTATAAATCCCGGAAAGATCCATATTATTGTAATATCAACATTTCGATGTAAGTACATAAATAACTCTACCTAATTCCGACCTTTACTTATTACACTACACAGCAAAATAAAAAGTAAAGAAAAAAAAAACAAAAAGAAGAAAAATCAACGGCGAAGAGCGACGAATTCCCGCCAAAACTGCGCCCGCGTATCACCAAACTTGTGTGGGGGACGTACACACTCGCGACTCAACGATCGCACCGACACTCGACTATTTAGTCGCAAAAACTGATTTGTTCTAAGAATATTAGTAATAGACACACACAAGAAAACAGCGCGTCTTTACTCCCCGAAGGAACACCTCTGTCTGACCCTTCGAGGTAGCAGGCGTAATGCTAGTAATATTTTGTTGTATATTACTTGTATTCTTTTGCGACTCTTTACAAATGTTAGTGCCAGGAAAAAGTGCAACGGTAACATCATCAAAAGGTCAGTCGTTGAGCATTTGAGGCTTGGAATGGAGCCAAAATACGACAAAAGTCGTCAAATTACGACAAACGTCGTCAAATTACGACAAACGTCGTCAAATTACGACAACAGTCTGGTCTGCGTGCGACTGAAGAGTCGCGCAGTCGCGTCTCCCCAACGCTTAAACGCACAAGTTCGGATCTACGGGTTCCAGTTGAGGGGGCCAATGCTAAAATACGTAAGAAATAAAAAAAATAGATTTAGCACACATTACTACTTCAAATACATACTAACTTTTTGTTAAAAAATAAAATGTTTGGTAAGTAGTTTAGTTACTATTAGTAAAAGAAAATATAAAAAAATAATCTTACTTAAAAATAATTGTAGGTATTTAAAGTTGTAATATGCGTGTCTTAATAGACAAAGTTACCAAAAACAAATAAAAAAGATCTGTGCTAGAAAAAAAAAGTAAGAAAAAAATCAAGACAATAATAGTGGAAGATTAAGAATTTAAAGTACCATCAATCCTGCCAGGGTCGCGAGATTTTTCCGAAAGAGTTACCGCGGCCCTGGCATATAGGCTACTGAAGGAACACGGGTGTGTTTTAGTCAGTAAAAGTCTGACACGCCCTTCCGCTCCACCCTGAGCAGGAGACGTCATTTAATGATTTCCCAACAACAAAAAAGGGACCACGCCATCTTAAGTTATCTTGGCCCACACTTCTCTATTAGTCGTCATCTCAGTAGTCACCCCGTTTCTATCCATATCATAATTCACACAGTCCATCCATCGTCTCTTCGGTCTTCCTATCTTAGACCCATCTACTTTCGTAACCATGTAATTAATATCTAATTAGGTACTTAGTAAGCGCGGTAAAATGACTTTTTAACCCCCGACGTAAAAAGAGGGGTGTTATAAGTTTGACCGCTATGTGTATGTCTGTGGCACCGTAGCTCTTAAACGGCTGAACCGATTTGGGTGCGGTTTTTTTAGTTAAAAGAAGCTATCTAGCGATGGTTCTTAGACGTGATTTATCAAAATCGGTTCAGCGGTTACGACGCAACCACTAGACCAATAAGGCAGTCACTCTCACAAACCAGGTGCTGACATCTGCTTCTGCTTTCATCATGAGGCCACATCCAGGCCTTCAGCATGGAGCAATTCAGTCAGCAGTCTACCATCACAGGACCTGAAAATTATAAAGAAAGGACATTAATCATTATTGCACCAAGTTTCTGTTATTTCATCATCATCATCATCATTTCAGCCGAATGACGTCCACTGCTGGACATAGGCCAACCCTAAACTGTGGGGATTGCCATAATCGCCACGCTTGGCAGGCGGGTTGGCGATCGCAGTATGGTGGTAAAATGCATAGAGAACGCTGCTGCCCATTCTCTAGTAAGTCCCTTAGTCGCCTCTTACGACACCCACGGGAAGAAATGTGATTTTGCTATTCTTTACGTCCGGTATCACACGGAATGGTTTATATTTACTTGGACTTAATTTTTCGTGGCGCATTCGATTTTAAACGCATTGCTTAGTGCCGAAGGTTGAAAATCAAACACCGTAATCTTTCGACTTGCTGAGATGCACTCCGTTGGAATCTCGATGCTCGGTTCAACATCGACAGTTGAAAATGCAGTGCACGATATAATCTCACCACGATAATTTTACACTCGTATAGAATTCAACATACCTACTGATATTGTAGAGAAGTAAGGGCTCTCAGCACAGTGGTCTGTAAATGGCCTACGCAAATGTCCTGCATATCTGGTAGCGTCTTGTAACGGGTCGTTGAGCTCCCTAAAATAGTGTTGAGCTACACGATGACTGATACATACATGCCGTCGTCTGTTGGGACAGGTCAGCTCAATGCTGCAATGGCTCTTTCTTCCGTACTATATTGTGATACTCACATACAATTCTAATAATATAATGTTTGGACTTTAAAAAAGACTATGACCTCTGAGTTTGTTTCGGTATATTTTCTCAGAGAACAATCAGCTTGGAAATGCCGGCGCCATCTAGTTTTAAAATATTGACGTGCTAAACGGTCTTCTTATAAGATCTAATCACATAAATAAACATTTAATTTCATTTTAGGTACCTAAAATAATTAGCAAAAAACAGCCATTTTAATATCAGACAGAAACTTCTGTACAATGTTAATTTGTCAAAATTATCGTTTGAGTGAAACAATACATTTTATTGTTAATGTCTAACCGATTAACTTGATGCCTCACATCCGGTACAGATAAGGATACAAATTATAATTTTTGACTAGTAACACTCGAATTATTTAATACCAGTAATTTACATGGAGCGATTGCCTATCTGGCCTCCACAATACAGTTACTGGGTGATACTATACCCAAGGGGTAAGCAACGCTACCCCTACTACTGCTACCCGCACTACTACGGCTACTGACGACCCGTAACGATCTGCGACTAAGCTTACGATCTCACTGACGTAATAAAATTGTGGCTAAATTTTGCCGGTTTCCTCACGATGTGTTTCCTTCACCGTTTTGAGAGCAGTGGTGATGAAATAATTTACACAAAGTCGAGAGCCTGATTGGGTACGAACCTGCAACCCGTAATTCGCGCCATACTACCGAACTACCGCTACTCTTCAACCCTCTAAGTTCATTCAGCTCCATTAAAATGACTATTTCATTAAAAAGTAATACGAAATCAAAAAAATAAGAAAATTTAAATTTCGCCAAAACCCAAAAAAGCAACAAACAGAAAAAAAATATCATCCATCCATAAATAATAAACCAACAACACTAAACCAAGAAAAGAAAAGAAAAAAAACCACCAGTTCCGAATTCAATACACGAACTTCCTACATTTACCGTTAATTCTTCAATCATCCTTCACAAATAAAACGGAACTAATCTCACAAAAAAATTATAAAACATTTTTACTATTTTTATCGAAAAAGTCACCGTTTTTTGCGTCTTTCATTTTGCGCAGTGCGAACATCTGTCTTCTTTTCTCACGGTCCGAACGGTTTTTTATTCTTTTTATAAAAGTTTTGACGTAAGGATGCCCTCGCCACCTGTTGGGCGCAGGGGATGCAATTTATCGATAATTTTAAAAGCTGTGGTAACAGTAAGTACTAAATTACTTACGATAATTTTAGGTTTAAATGACTTAAGTACAAGTCTTTAAAGCGATGGAATAAAACGATTGCAAAGAAATGAATACTTAAATAGTGCCCTGTAAAGGAAATTAAAAAGACGTTATTTTAGGCCAAGAATATTTTTTGAAGGTCTCGACTATCTTTTCTGGACAGTCGTTATCCCAAATGTCTGACAACTAGTCTTACCAAGTGATATCTAGTAAGATTGCAAGCCGACTCCAATGTAGTTGAGGAAAGTAAGGCAGTAATGGGGCACTGTATCCTTTTAATTGCAGTGAGGTGCAAACCCATATTTTTAAGAACGTCGTCGTTGAATTCTATTTTTATTTTTTATTTTATTTTATTAAGTAGGAACAACAAACAGTTCCATTATGCAATATTACACAAAAGAAAACACAAGTTACATAAATAATAATGTAACCCACAGCACTGTCCACAGATTACCAATAATAATCAAAACTTTAAATTCACTAGGAGGTGAACTGTACTTACATGCATGACAGTTACACTAATATTATAAAAATAATTAAAAAGAAAACAATTTTAAAGAAAAGAAAGTAAAAAAAATAAAAATCTAGTCTAAAAGTTTAAGTAATATAAAAAACTACGAAACCTTTTCAGAGAGCATGTAAATATGTCTATGTATTCGAATGTTTCATTGTTTCTTCAATATGTTAAAAAAAAATATCACCAATTTTCCAATTTTTTTTACAAGTTTTTAACATCGAATTTAACTGTTGCTAAGATTACATATAAAAAAGGAATAAAACACTTTTTGAACCTTACGCATTATTTTGTTCTTTGTCATATCTACTGAGAACCACTTCAAAATCTCTTCTGAAAAATGTTCTACTATTCTTTCGAAGATGTTTTCAAAACAGTTTTTGTTAACCAAAACACAGATTTTATGCCTAAATAATCGCCAGGTGTAAGCGTGGGTGCGTAAGGGGGCGTCTAGCGAGCGTCTAGACAGCGGGGGTGGGGCACAGGGAGGGGGGGGCGTCTAGACATAGCTCATCGACTCGCCTGGTTGCTATGTTCAACTCGCCAGCTCCTACGGGCTATGGGATCCTGGTACCTTTGTGGATTTATAAATGACTAGGTTTTGCCAGCGGCTTCGCCCGCGTGGAGGTCGGAAATTATCCCGCGGGAACATACTACCGGGATAAAAAGTAGCCTATGTCCTTTCTCAGGCTCTAAACTATCTGTGTACCCAATTTCATTTAAATCGATTCAGTAGTTTTAGCAGGAAAGTGAGACAGACAGACAGATCAAATAGACCAGACCAGACCAGACTAGACCAGACCAGATTATATACCAAATGAAAGACAGTAAATGAGAATATTGATTTAATTAAATTGTAACTCAGCCCTCTTCCTCTCTCCTAATTTTTGCGTGCCCGACAGGGTCCATATTTGATCTTGTACCATTTTTATTTTTTACCATCTATGTAACATATGGAATGCAATAAAGAATTGAGTTTTGAGTATTGAGACAGAGTTACTTTTGCATTTATAATATTAGTGTGAATGTGGATTTTTCAACCGACGAAAAAAAACGGAGGAGGTTATCAATTCGACGCGTATATTTTTTTTTTTTTTTTTATGTATGACCACGCATAACTTTTTACATAGTGGTTCGATTGTGACAATTCTTCTTCTATTGGAAAGGGTATACTCCCAAGGTGGTCCCATATCAATTTGGAAAACAAAATCGAACCCTAAGGGTCGGAAAACAGGGGATGATTGATTGTTCACTCACTGATTGTAATGTATAAACACGCATAACTTTATACAGAGTAGTCCGATTTTGATAATTCTTTTTGTGTTAGATAGGGTATACCTTGCCAAGTATTATTAGTACATGTAAGTCACAAAAAAATATAAAATAAAAACTTTTTAACAAAAAATTAAACCGCCGAAAAACTGAAAAGCATAAAATAATAAACCTTAAAATTTTGAGTCGGCGCTGAAAAATCAATGAACAAGGATCACTCAAAGCGCCGACTCATAATTTTAAGGTTTATTATTTTATGCTTTTCAGTTTTTCGGCGGTTTAATTTTTTGTTAAAAAGTTTTTGCATTTATAATATTAGTGTGAATGTGGATTTTTATAGAGGTTAGTTGATTGTTTTTTTGATAATTTAGGGGTAGCAAAATATTATAATTAATGAGTAGAAATTATTATAATATCATAGTTACGATTAGGGAGCAGTGGTAACGGCCGCGGCTTACGCGTTGTCGTAGGTTCGAACTCAGACAAGCGCTTTATTAAGTGTTAATAATTTCATCACCACTGCTCTCAAAACGGTGAAGGAAAACATCGTGAGGAGTCTGGCATGTCTACCAACTCGCATTGGGCCCACTCCCTCTAACAGATCGGAGGCCTGTGTCCCAACAGTGGGCACATTATAGACTGATTATTGGAACGAAGTTCCTTATGGCGCGTTGCGGAATGGGGCTAGACAGAAATGAAGAGAAAAAGTTGTAACGACACTTTTTAACCGACTTCAAAAAAAGGAGGAGGTTTCTCAATTCGACTGTATATATTTTGTTGTTTGTATTTGTTTGTATGTTGTTGTTTTGTTGTGAGTAGAGAGAGAGAGAGAGAATATTTTTGTTGGAGGGAAGGAACTTCGTTCCATCCGGGTGTCCTTTGACACCTCTCCAGTTTTTTTTATGCAGTTAGGATTAAAGGTCGTGAGGAGAGTTTTGAGTATGATTGTCGTTGGCTATAAGATTAGATTTTTCATTATAAAAACTATTAATTAAAATACCCTGACATATATCCTTATCATCAGCCCACAGCAGTCCACTGCTGGACATAGGCCTCTCCAATTGCACGCCATTCAGCTCAATTCTCGCCAACTCTCATCCAGTTACTACCAGTCACTCTGCGAAGATCGTCGCTCCATCTAGCCCGAGGGCGTCCTACCTTACGTTTGTCAATTCGCGGTCTCCACTCAAGAACACGTCTACACCACCGGTCATTAGTCCTACGACTTATACGGCCGAACCATTGTCACTTCAGCTTGCTTATTCTATGAGCTATATCGTTAATTTTATTTCTCTGCTGGATCACTTCCTTCCATATTCTATCGCTCAAAGGTACTCCAAGCATAGCTCTTTCCATAGCTAGCTGAGTGACCTACCGTACCATGGCATTCATAAAACAAAGTGATCTTTTAAACTACGCAACGCATTATAATTCTGTTTTCATCAATAGACAGAGTGATACAAGAGGAAGGTTTATATGTATGATACGCGGGAAAAACCGAATTATCCATAATTGGGTGGAAAAAATAATTGAAATATTCACCTGTTTAAAAAAAAGGATTTCTGTCGTCTAAATTCTTCATGATGTTTTCATGATGTCATCTGTTTTTACTACGGAAGACTCCAGCCTTGTCCAGTCTTGGAAAATCCTGAAAAAAGACAAAATAAAAGTTAGTAAAGTTATCAAATAATTACAAAAATGGAAGATTTCAAAATCTTTTAATAAGAAACCTATGTGATTGTTTCCATTTCTTCCCGTGGCTGTCGTAAGAGGCGACTAAGGGACTTACTAGAGAATGGGCAGCAGCGTTCTCTATGCATTTTACCACCATACTGCGGTCGCCAACCCGCCTGCCAAACTTGGCAAATATAGCCGTCCCCCAAATCGGGGTTGTGGATCATCATCATTTCAGCCAAAGGACGCCCACTGCTGGACATAGGCCTCCCTCAAATCGGGGGGCTTTGCCATAATCGCCACGCTTGGCAGACGGGTTGGCGATCCCAGTATGATGATAAAATGCATAGAGAACGCTGCTGTGCAGAATTCTCTAGTAAGTCCCTTAGTCACTTTTTACGTCCTGTTATACCTTATTCTACTTTGATTTGAATTGATGATATTTAGACATAATTGACACAGTGACTCACATAGCCAATACCACAGACTTCCTCCTAATAACATTACAATAATATACATATTATTAATAGCGACGTAGACATATTAATAATAGCGGCCGAAATAACCGGAAATGAAGTAGACACGACAGATATGGCGACTATTATAATATTATTATTATTTCTTAGAAAATGTGCTGATACGAAGAATTGCGGTTAAATGTGGGGGGAATTTTGACATAGTAATTTGAAATGTGAGTATATAGCAACACTGTATAGAGATATAAACGTTGTTTATTCAAAATCGTAGTATTGACGATGCGTAGTACTCGCAACCGGCGTGTGTATGACCAGGATGTATAAACGTAAACGACGCAAAAAGGAGTGCGTGCGTACTGGCCCCGACTTACGATTTGTAGGCTAGGCAGCCACTTTAATTCGTGTAAATAATTTCATCACCACTGCTCTCAAAACGGTGAAGGAAAACATCGTGAAGGAACCGGCATGTCCTAGAACGAAAAATTTGAAGACATGTGACATCTACCAACCCGCACTGGGCCCGCGTGCTGGATTATGGGCCATTCCCTCTCACCGAGAGGAGGCTTGTGTCTCAGCAGTGGGAAAAATATAGGTTGATTATGATGATGATGAAGGATCGTAGCAGGTGGCCTTTGTAGTTTCTGCCTACCACCATGGAAAAAAGGCGGTTATATATGTATGTAATTCAAAATCAGAATATTTTATTTTACACTAGCTTTTCCCAGTGGCTTCACTCGCGTGGGGGTCTGAGGAGGAGGTTAACTGAAAGCCGAACGTAAAAAAAGGTGGCAAAATGCTCAAAATCAAAAGTCATTTATTGAAACTTGGCTGAGAGTCAGCACTTTTAGAACGTATAAATTACTTAAGACAGTCCCCCGGCACGCCCGCCCTTCACCACTTCCTAGTGCTTTAGCTGGGAAGAAGAAGTGGCGCAACAAACTGTGCAGCAGCACAAAAAACAATATGCTTGTCCCATTGTGGGGAAAGGCCTTTTATAAACAGGGCAAGAATGAGAAATGCTTAGCTTAAATATCTCATACAAACTTTTTCCTGAACCGTCAAAAATAATTACACGGGAACGTATTATCGGGGTAAAAAGTATCCTATATATTGATCGGTTATAAGCCATCTATGTGCCAAATTTCAACCAATTCCATTCAGCCGTTTGTGCGTGATTGAGTAACAAACATCCCATGGGACACTTTCAGAACTCTACGCGGGTGCTGCTGCTATCAAAAACTTGTAGATAAATATGTCTAAAAATTATCTACCCATCTTGAGTAAGCGTGCCTTCTGTATTAAAAAAAAAATTGTTTTAAAACTAAAAAAATGCGCTTCCATAGAAAACCAAGCTAAAAAGTAGAAAATTATTGATGGATTCGAAGCGTGTTTTTTTAGTTTTTTTTTAATTTTCTATTTTCTTAATTCGTTAGCTACAAAAGAGAGTTTATTTCACTGTCAACGGTCGTCGATAAGTCTACAAAGTTTAAATGAAATCTGACCGTTTGAAGTGGGACGAAATCAAACCCAAAGGAGTCGGTTACAAACGTAGTAACATACAAAAATAGTTTAAAAAACTAAAAAACACGCTTCCATAGAAAACCAAACTAAAAAGTAGAAAATAATGGAAAAAAAGCGTGGGGTGCTTTTTAAGGTATTTTTTTATTGATATCAGGCTATCATCATATCATCTCAGGTTTTCTATGGAAGCGTGTTTTTTAAAACTAATATTTATTTTCTACTAGCTTTTGCCAGCGGCTTGGAGGGCGCCCGCGTGGAGGTCGGAAAATATCCCGCAGGAACTTACTACCGGAATAAAATGCATATGTCCTTTCTCAGGCTCTAAACTATCTGTGTACCAAATTTCATTTAAATCGGTTCAGTAGTTTTAGCAGAAGTTACTTTTGCATTTATAATATTAGTGTGGAAGTGTGGATTCTTTAGGGTGTTTCGAATTTTGAGACGTATGTCAGCGTAGTTTGTGACGTATGTCAGAGTAGTTTTCGAAGACAGTTTTTTTGCTGTCCTGGTAACCCTGGCAAGGATAATGGCAAAAATTTATGAAATTATTGCATTGTCATCGGTCTTTGACAGGTGTGCAAAATTTGAATGAAATCTGGTCGTTTAAAGTGAGTCAAAATCGCGCTATAAGGAGTCGGTTACAAACAAACATACAAATATACAAATAAACATACAAGTGAAACTAATATAAAGCGTGTAAAAATACAGGTGAAACTAATAAAAGCGTTTTAGAAAGGTTTGTCCAGAAGTAATACAATTATGTTAGGCTGGTTCGAGTTAAAAATCACTACAATATTTTAAAAGGGACCCAACCGTCACTAAATTTTAACCGTTCGATTTCTAGTTAAAGTAAATAAGTTACTGCACTCAAATAGATTGGTTATCAGTAAACTATTTACTATTAAAACATAGATAATAGAACCCGCGTCTATTGGTTGTGGACTAGCTGATAACTCTTTGAGGAATCGACCAGTAACGGTTTTGACGATAAGGAATAGTACTCGTGGAGTATATAGTTCTGTAGTATCAGTTGTTGGTTAAATTATTACGTAATTTCATGCTTTTAACCGTTGAAGGGGCTGGCAGAAGTGTATTGGTAGTCAAATCAAAATATTTTTATTTCACATAAACCTGCAAGAGCACTTTTAAAACGGTAGAAGTTAGGTGCACGGTTCCAAATTGTTGATTCCTATGGAGAACAGCCGGCAAGTAACTCCACGGTTACACTTTTAAAAACAACTGGCTTTTACAATGGTTTCAAATTACAGTGTTAAAGGGTATGGGAGGACAGCGTAGGCCTGTCAACAAGTACCAGGTACTTAGTAAAATAGGAAATTGTCTACAATCTACAAGGCCTGTAGTAGGTCTACATAGCCCATGGTTTTATTATGAACTAGGTTTTGACCGCGGCTTCGCTTGCCTGGATATCGAAAACAGCACGTATTTACTTATTTATCTACTAGAAGTAAGTACTTCAGTGAAGTTTCGAATAAAAAATCTTATCTAAACTTGTTTCTCCATATATACATACTTTGGACCCCTCTTTTAATCCCCTGGGGGGTGAATTTTGGAAAGTTCTTCTCTTGGTGGATGCCTACGTCATATTAACTATCTGCGTGCCAAATTTCAGCGCAATTTTTTGGATGGGAAATCATCAAATGACTTCTCCCGCTCTGGGCGGAGCGGGAGGGCGTGTCAGACTTTTACTGACTAAAACCCACCCGTGTTCCTTCAGTTGCCCATGTGCCAGGGTCACGGTATCTCTTTCGAACAATCTCGCGACCCCGGCAGGTTTGAGCTGTGTTGATAGATCAAAGAGTCAGTAACGGTTGCCTTTTCTTTTCGGAGTTCATGTGAAAACCATACAAGTCTTAAATATGCATTAAGTATTTGCGCGACAAATGAACGAATAACGCGATTATATTAGTGCGGGGTATCTACCATAACTAAAAAATTAAAAATAAAAACTTTTTACAAAAAAAAAATAAAAACCGACTTCCTTAAAAAAAACACTACAAAGTCAAAAATAACTTGAATTTCAGTAGTCGGTGGCAAAAAACCTTAAATACAGATCCTATGACACCGAGTTTCAAAATTAAAGTTATTTTTGACTTTTAGTGTTTTTCTTAAGGAAGTCGGTTGTTATTTTATTGTAAAAAGTTTTTGTTTTTATGTTCTTTATATTTTTGCTTTGATAGTTTTGGTCATGGCTTCGATAATACGTATTTAGTCCACTTTGTTTATCCTGATAATATTTTAATACATCTTGTCACTGCTATTGACGTGGCCAGTACTGGTATATGAATTAGTGCAGGGTAGATACCATAACGAAAAAGTGAAAAATAAAAACTTTTATGCAAAAAAATAAAAACAAAACTTGAGAGGTTTCAAGGGACACCCAGATGGAACGAAGTTCCTTTCCAGGATTCATTATTGTTTTTTTTATTTTATTATTTATTATGTACAAAAAAACCTGTATACACAAAACAAAATAATATCTCTCTCTCTCTCTCTCTTCGTTCCAAAAACTACGTTCCAAAACAAAATATATACAGTCGAAATGAGAAACCTACTCCTTTTTTTTTAGTCGGTTAAAAAGTGTCGTTACAACTTTTTCTCTTAATTCCGTCTAGCCCCCTTTCGCAACGCGCCATAAGGAACTTCGTTCCAAAATTGTTTTTTGGTGTCACTCTGTCCTTATTTTAAACTTATTGAATATAATTTTCTATTTTTTAGTTCGGTGTTCAAATAAAGCGTGTTTTTTTTAGTTTAAACTATTATTTTTAACATTAATTATATCCTATAACACTCGGCCATACAGTAGCCTCCTATTGGAGAAAAAAAAATACATAATCGAATCAAAATAAAATAAAATATATAAAAAAAAAATCATACATAAAAAATCATTCGAAACACTATCCCCTGCATATAAAACCAAAAAGTATAGGTAGATTTCTGCCTAGCAACACGGCTGGCTAATTCAAACCTTGTATCCAAAACCGGTTACTTCAGTACAGGCAAAAAATCAGTCTGGCTGCAGTCTGGGCGACGGGGTCACTGTCCTCGCTAGACTAGACCTTGAACTTTGTTATCTTAGATAAAACATTTGGAAGGGTAGCCGAACGACGCGTTTCTTAACACGCTTTGGTTTGCTTGGTACATGTATGTATGTTTCAACCCCTTCAAAACGTCGGATAAAATAATTAATAATAATTAATTAATTATTAATAATTATTAATAATAATTAGTAATTTGAAACTTTCCACACTTATCAAGGACTGATGATAATAATTTCATAAATTCGTGCTATTATCTTGGTCAGGGTCACCAGGCTAGCAACACGGTTTTGTAGCTAACCGTGACAGAGGTAACAAACGTGTTTTTTTTTTTTAAACAACTTAATTGAGAACCTCCTTCTTTTTTGAAGTCGGTTGAAAAGCGACTTCGTTTTAAAATATTCAAAGATGATGAGATATATAGAAGATGGATTGTAGATAGTTGACTATCAGAGTTAGTTCTTTAAAAGCTCAGAAGACTAAATCTCGTAAATTTTAAAACGTCGAAAATCTATTCACCAACACATCTCAGAAATCAGAAGTATTTTTGACAGATAGCGACTGAGGTTAGAATACAAACGTCCTTAATACGAGAATCGCCCCTTAAGTTTACCTATAATACCCACAATATGACATACTGCAGTGAGTAACGATGAAAATGATATTTCTGCATCAAAAACATCACATAAAAATTCTCGTAGACAATCAACTAAGCTTCGTAGCAGTTTTGCTACGATAATGCTACGAAAATCACAAACAATATTTTTTTGAGTTTAATTTTGAGCAAATTTGAAATGCAAATGACATACAATTACACTCACCACGAACTGGCTATGGCAAAAAAAATGTGATGTACGAGGGTGCTGAACTGTACAATAAACTACCAAATAACATAAAAAATGTAAAGACGATGTCAATGTTTAAAAAACACTTAAAATTACATATATTTAATAAAAATAAAACGAGCGCACCTTAGTACATTACATGCCACATCTAGTTGCGCGCGTTCCGTGTATGTTTACATTTTAGCTGTGTTCAATTTATTAGCGAATACCCTACACTTTTTAATTATTTCTGTTTTGTTTTAATTGTGTTATTTTTTTTCTCTTCTTACCAAATCTGTACGTAACAATGTTTTTTTGATCATGTAAATATTTCTCATGTAAGTGAAATTTCTTTCTTATGGGAAATAAAGATATCTCTAACCCGAGCTTGTAAATCCTCTACCACAGTTGGGGTGGACTTCCTCTCTAAACAGAAGCAGCTGAATATCAGTATCTAGACACGCGGGAGCGTGTCAAGCCAAGTTCAAGTAACAGAACTGGCGAGCAGCACCGTGTGTAATATTACACGAACCATTTGGAGCCACTTTTGACCACCTCATAACTCAAAAACTATTTCACATAAACGTGTCAAATTTGGCTCATATAGTGAGACTTGCAAGATACATATGTGCTCTAAATTTCATAAACATATCTCAAACGGTTATTTAGATATTAACGTCTGAAAATCGTCATTTTTATCACTGACTGACCTATAGATCAAAACTCTAACCCACTTCCAGATGACCTAGAAAGTTCAAATTTGGCATGCAGATAGGTAATTAGGTGAATACAAAGGAATAAATCAGAAACTGGTAAATTTTTATCATTTTATTATAATTTTCACTTAATTGATTCTATAAGGAACACTTATAACAAAAACCATTTGGTATTAATTTTGTTATAAATTTGTTATAAGTAAGTACCTACTAATAATTTATGTACAAAAAGTAATGATATCCCATCAAAAACATAAATGTGAAATGAGAGCCAAGTTCAATATTATCATATATGCCTTGTTTGTTGACTTCAACGACAAAAGAAGAGATATCTAAATGGGTGCCAAGTTCAATGGTCAGTCCTGACTTGGCTAGTTTTCATATACGAATTATATTATAGCCTTCGCAAGTTTTAAACCTGTTACTTGTCGGTTCTTATTTTATTAATCCCAAAATTTGGCTTGCTGGTAGAAACTAGCCATCGAACATAATAATTCGTATATGAGAACTAGCCAAGTTAGGACTGACCATTGAACTTGGCACCCATTTAGATATCTCTTCTTTTGTCGTTGAAGTCAACAAACAAGGCATATACCTATGATAATATTGAACTTGGCTCTCATTTCATTTTATGTTTTTGATGGGTTAGGTATACATGGAGAGTTCACATAGGTAGTCACCTATGTGAACTCTACAACCCATTTAGTAGGAAACATTTATACACCTTGGTAAGACTGGTTATCAAACTTTCGGGCTTCTGACAACCCGTAACGATCCCAAGACCCCAAGATCTACGAATGACCGTCGGGACCAATGATTTAACGTGCTTTCCAAGGCACGGACGTATCTTGGTATGTAAAGACGGTCACCCATCCACAGACTGACCGCGGCAGGTGTAGCTTAACCTGATTGATTGACACGTGCAGCTGTTATTACTTAGGTTAGTGCTCGTTAGACCTAAATTATCTAAAGTCAATTAATTATCCATTAAAATTAACCATAAAAATCCATACTAATATTATAAATGGGAAAGTGTAATGTCTGTTTGTCCGTCTTTCACGGCAAAACGGAGCAACGAATTGACATGATTTTTAAAGTGGAGATAGTTGATGGGATGGAGAGTGACATAGGCTACTTTTTGTCTCTTTCTAACCCCCCACTTCCCTAAAATGGGGGGTGGAACGCGCTAATCTCTGGAACTACTGGTTCGAATTGAAAAAAATTATTTTTGAGTCGGGTAGCCCATTTATTGAGGAAGCCTATAGGCTATATAACATCACGCTACGATCAAAAGGAGCGGAGCAGCAACAAAAAATGGATGAAAACTGGCAGGCTGCGATGCGACGGGAAGGGTCAGGGGAGCAAATATTTGACGCGGACGAAGTCGCGGGCAGAAGCTAGTCTTCTATAAATCTACTTCCGATTACAAAAGTACCAGGCGCCCATATTCCATTGGAGCTAACAAGTTGAACGAAGCAACTTGGTTTTTCCATACATTCATACTCAAAACTTTCATCACGAATTTTATCATTGTACGAAGATCATCATCATTTCAGCCATAAGACGTCCATTGCTAAACATAGGCCACGCTTGGCACGCTTGGCAGGCGGGTTGGCGATCGCAGTATGGTGGTAAAATGCATAGAGAACGCTGCTGCCCATTCTCTAGTAAGTCCCTTAGTCGCCTTTTACGACACCCACGGGAAGAAATGAGATGGTGCTATTCTTTACGTCCGGCACCACACGTAACGAAGATTCGTGGTCCAAATATTTCCGATGATTTGCGATGTTTGCCGATGATAGCCGAACACAATACACACGTTCACCAACAGATGGCGCGGCATACGCTTATAATTGTCACTACCCTTTGTTAAGAGGGGGTTAAGCTTTTTATATTTTTTCGCAAATGTAAGGATTAGTGTGGATCTGTTTGCGAAGAAGAAATGTTTGAAAGGGACAAAAATAGTCGATATATCATTTAAAATTTGTTTTAGTTTGATGCAAAATGAGAATATAAATAATTGTAACTAATTTACTCTCGCATAACTTTATTTTTGGTCTTTTTTTAATATTTGACATATCTCAGGACCCTGGGCCTTTGGAAGGCAAGCATATGAAAGAGAAAGAGGCTCCTTAGACAATTTCAAAGATGAGGAGGCACTAACCTACGATTATCCATGTATGCTCCCAAGTGCACCCAAGGACAAACCCTGGTTAGTGAAGGACACTCGCGTGCCAGTAACTAGCATGCCAGTGTAACAACTTCTGATTGTGAAAACATGGGCAGGTTTAATTTACACCAATTAATTTACAGCTACCAATGTTTGTCGTGCCACTGTGATATATTTATCTTTTCCATATGTCCATAGAAGTCTATGTTCTTAGGATCATATATCGACATACCACGCGGGCGGAACCGCGGGCAGTAGTTAGTTTATTATATTAACTTGTGTAGCACTTCATTTCCCTAATTCTGATTCGTCACATAACTTTAAAACGTCCCTAAAAGTATATCCTTGGCTATTATAAAATTAAGTATGTATAATTTACTTTATAACATTGACCTATAAACACTGTATACTCCATTAAAAAAAAAAACACCTCAAAAATAATATCCTCACTAAACCAACGTTCGCAACTTTTAGCCGTTTCAAAAAAGGAATGCAAAAAACCGCCAGCATTGTACCGCATCCCTTTAGCGTTTAAAAAAAAAGTTTTAAAAAACCTCTTTTGTGAGTCTTCCATGCTGGCTGAGCAGCTGATTCCTTTGCCGGTGGCGTAAATTTAAAAAAAAAACTGTCAATGCGCGCGAACCTAATTATTTTTTACGCGGATTATAAAAATGTAATGTATTGTGTTACTGAAATGCAGTTTATTAAAACACCTTTGCTACAAAGGTTCCGTATGTTACAATTTTAATTAGAGCGCCTCGTGACTGAATAATAACAGCGGCATGTGTTGATCAAAGGTCAAGCTTTATTTGCCGCGGTCAGTATGTGGATGGGTGACTATCCGCTAAATACGGAGATCCCCCACATGGCTCGAAAAAGTAGGTTTTTTTTTGTGGGTAAGAAATCATCAAATTACTTCTCTCGCTCTGGGCGGAGCGGGAGGGCGTGTCTGACTTTTACTGACTAAAACCCACCCGTGTTCCTTCAGTTGCCTGTGCCAGGGCCACAGTGTCTCTTTCGAACAAATTTCGCGACCCTGGCAGCCACGACAACCACTTTCTCGCATGTAAGGTTCATACCCATTTAATATTTTAGTATTTTTTCATCCAAACATTAATTACTGAAGTATTTCATTAAAAAAATTCTAAAGGCTCAAGAAACAAAGTTACCTAAGTTAACATCACGCTTATTTCCCGAAGAGTTTGTCAGAGGTGTAGATACCTCAGTACATGTTCCAACATTTCACTAAATAAAAATAAGATAAATAAACTAGGAGGTCACATTTTCAATAAAAGTCAATTCTTTAAAAGACTTTTAAAACACACATACGGACCCCTAAAACAGGGGTGAATTTCAACCCGTCACGCTCCACGTATTGATTTTATTGATTTCGTACAACTATTGTCAAATATAATGTATCAATTGTTCGCGTCCGTATTGGGGTTATCAGAAAGGGTGGCTTAGAGCTAATAATATATTTTTGCGAACTTTTTTTTGTTAAAAATGCACTTTTTACTATTTTGTTACGGACGTCGATATTATTAGCTTTTTAAAACTTTTTTAGGGTTATTATTGAACAGTGAACCGGAAATATACAATACCTACTAATCAGAATGATGCAATTTTAGACTACGTTGGCGCGGACTTAAAATATCGCGACGGGAGGAGACGCCCTAGAAAGAAATCGTAATTTCAGTCGAAAGATTTCCACTGACACAGGCTTCCCCCAAGGTGAAAGAAGACCTGCCAGGGTCGCGAGATTTCTTCGCAAGAGACACCGTGGCTCTGGCACATGGGCAACTGAAGGAACACTGGTGAATTTTAGTCAGTAACAGTCTGACACGCCCTCCCGCTCCGCCCAAAGCGGGAGAAGTCATTTGATGATTTCCCATCCAGAAAAAAAAAGGCGGGAGATGACTGCCTAGGAGGACATGATCATGTCAGCCGAAAGGCATCCACTGCTGGACATAAGCCTCCCCCAATTTGGGACCGTTTACCAGTACGGCCACGCTTGGCAGGCGAGTTGGCGATCGCAGTGTGGTGGTAAAATGCATAGAGAACGCTGCTGCCCATTCACTAGTAAGTCCCTTAGGGGGCATCCATAAATTACGTCACACGAATTTCATGATTTTTGACCCCCTCCCCCGTCCTTGTCACAGCAGGTCACATTTGTGAGACCTCCCCCTCCCTAGTGTGACGTCACGAATTTTATAATTTTACATCTAGAAATAATTATTCAATTAAAACAGCAATTCCGAAATTTGAAAGTGTTTTTTTTTCTTATTAAATAAAATGAACATCAAATCAAACACTGCAAGAAATTAACAAAACAAAAAACGATTAATTATATTAATTAAAGATCAAACTTAATCATCTTGAGTCCATATTTATTTTATTTATTTATTTATTTAGGATCTCCAACAAAGGATACACATACACATTACAAATCACAGTTATAAAGGTTTCTTTTACGTGTGCTCCTTCAATTACAGGAGACCACAGCATGCACATATAACTAGGTAAACGATAAACTAAAAATTAAAATTAGAGGAAATACATAAAAATTTCAGCAAAATATAACATATAACATTCACATGCCAATCTCGAGGATTCCTAATAAAATAAAATAAAATTAATGAAATAAATTGAGTGACATGTCAATTTACTGAAGATTCTCAACAAAATAAACTTTAATAAAATGAAAATATAAAATGAATAACATGTCGATTCTTCATAAAAATAAAAATTGAAAATAAAAATTAAAAATTGAATAAAATGAAATTGGTCAGTATGATAATAATTTTACATTAATTGTTGACGTCAATTCAAAGCTGATCAGAAATTGAAACCCGGTTACTGCGGTGGTCAAATTCCTTTTGTATTTCGAAATGGGGAGGGTTATGTCTAAGTTAAAACGCTTTGACAATTCATTGTATATAGGTAGGCATATGCATGGCATAGCAACCACTTCGTTCTCGTTTGGGTTCTTAATGTCAGGAATATTCGTTGTGTCCACATCTTTCTCATCGAATCATACAGCATCATCGTCTTCATCCAAACAAAGAATTTCTCTGGCACGTCTAACAGAAATTCTTTGAGGACGGATCTTCACGTTGGGCACCCGAAAGTCTGCCAACCAGTCTTACCAAGAGGAACTGTGCCCGCGTGGACGTCTCCACACACAGAGAGGAGGCCTGTATCCGAGCAGAGGGAACATCATAGCCTGCGTTAGTAGACTGACCGTCTGAACATACCTACGTGAATAAAATACCAATCAATGGAACATAAAATAATATTAATTATTTATCAGCCTTTGTGTCTATCTGTTTTGGTATAAGTTCATTGGTATGCCAGACAAGTATTACACTGATTAGGATCTTATACGCGTGAGAGACAAGTCTGACGATTTTTAGTCGAGCCATTAGAGAATGTTCCACAGGAATGGAACTGCCTGTGGATCGCTTGTGTTCGTGAGTGGAGACCACGAATCAGCAAAGGTAAGGTCGAAGCTCAAAGAAAAATAACTTAGAAACTAAGAGATACTTGAAACATCATAATAATGCTCATTTCGTTTCGTTTTTATATTTTCTACTAGCTTTTGCCAGCGGATTCGCCCGCGTGGAGGTCGGAAATTATTCCGCGGGAACATACTACCGGGATAAAAAGTAGCCTATGTCCTTTCTCAGGCTCTAAACTATCTGTGTACCAAATTTCATTTAAATCGGTTCAGTAGTCTTAGCAGGAAAGCGAGACAGACAGACAGAGTTACTATTGCATTTATAATATTAGTGTGGATTTTTTAAGGTGTTTTGAATTTTGTGCCGTATGTCAGCGTAGTTTTCGAAAACAGGTTTTTTTGCTCTCCTGGTAACCCTGGCAAGGATAATGGCACAAAATGAAACTATTGTATTGTCATCGGTCCTTGAGAAGTCTACAAAGTTTAAATGAAATCTGACCGTTTGAAGTGGGACAAAATCAAGTCCAAAGGAGTCGGTTATAAACAAACAAACATACAGGTGAAGCTAATAAAATCTAGTTAAAAAACGTATATGAAAAACCTGGAGTTCTGCTGACCCAACGGCGTGTATCAAGGACATGTCACGGGTCACGTGACCGCGTCAGCACGTCTGGCCGATTCTGACCCGGTCGACTGTGACGAGTCAACTGTTTATGTACATGTATGTACATATATAAGTATGTGTGTGTAAGGTACTTGTTGCTAACCGCGGCTGAAGTATTGTTTACATCGCTTACCAGGAATTTCACGTATGGCAACGCTGAGTAAGTAGTAAATGATAAATGAAGAAGGTATGTACAAACACTTTTACCTGTCAATCATATTTTAACTCGCTTTTATTAGATTGATGTGTATGTAATGGAATATTTGAACGTGATTTTCATCGCCTTCGAAACGTCGTATTAATTTGAAATTTTGCACATTTATCAAGGACCGATGACCATACAATAAATAATTTCGTAAGCTTGTGAAACTATCCTGGCCAGGATTACCAGGATAGCAAAACTAACCATGGTAAGACCAACAGTCTTGTATGAGTCAGAATATTGGACCACAAAAGGGATGAATGAAAGGCAATTTTGCATGCAGCTGAGATGAGAATGTTAAGAGGGATGTGTGGTGTTACACGAATGGATAGAATAAGAAATGAGTACATAAGAGGAGGTCTGAAAGTGGCACCGGTAATTGAAAAGTTGTGTGGGAAACGGTGATCACGTGATACGGCGGAATAAGGAACATGTCGTTAGGAAAGTTTTGAGTATGAATTTTGATGGCTATAAGAGAAGAGGGAGACCAAAGTAACGATGGATGGAATAATGTATGACAAGAAAGGGGGTGACTACTGAGATGACGACTAATAGAGAAATGTGGAAGAAAAAGACATGTTGCGCCGACCACTAATAAATTGGGATAAGAGCAGGAGAATGGTTTTGTTTCTACGTATGTTACATTTACATATGTGTACCATGAAAGCATAGCAAACAAGGAAAATGGCTTACTTGGCAAGACTTCGTACCAAAGCAGGTAGCAGCATAGTAACCTTCACAAATGAAGGTTCCTGGACGGCTCAGACCTCCGGTGTGTATGCAGTGTCTCTTTATTGACAATGTCTCCCCCCCCCCATCTTCCACCACATGCTGTCACCTGCACACATGAGGAGCTTATTATTGACTGCAGCAGCGAACGGTATTCGTATTGCTGAATTTTCGGCAAAACTAATTTATAAAACTTTACATTGATGGAATGTTGCTAGACCCCCCTAAATGGCTCACGTAATTAATGAACGCGTCCTAATGTTTACCGCAAACAAACACATTTTCTTTCTTTCTTTTGTTTACATTTTTAACCGACTTCAAAAAAAGGAGGAGGCTATCAATTCGACTATGTTTTTTTATGTTTGTTACCTCATAACTTTTGAATGGCTGAACCGATTTTGATGATTCTTTTTGTATTTGAAAGCTGGTGCTTTCCGAATGGTCCCATTTATTAATTTGGTTCTATTCGGACAATGGGATCCATGTAAAAAGCATATAAGACTTAAATTTGTATTAAGTATTTGCGCGACAAATGAACGAATAACGCTTTTATTTTATAGTGATTAGATTAGTGCGGGGTATCTACCATAACTAAAAAGTTAAAAATAAAAACTTTTTACAAAAAAATAACAACCGACTTCCTAAAAAAAATACTACAAAGTGAAAAATAACTTTAATTTTGGAAGTCGGTGTCTTAGGATCTGTAATTAAGGTTTTTTTGCCACCGACATTCGAAATTAAAGTTATTTTTCACTAAAAGTCATTTTACACTAAAGTTAAAAAGTTTTTTTCGAGTTATTTTTGCCAACACCACTCTAGGAAGAACAACAATTAAAACAGTTGAAGAGATAATAGAATGTCACCAGTTTATGCACAGCTAGAAAAGCTCTAATCTTACTGTTGCGAACCTGGTGTAAGTTTAATCTAGCGAGTTTGACTCACATCAAGTTAACTTTAGCTTGACACGCAGTTCGAGCTCGCATAGTGCGATGCTGAGCACCATATCATCTTTATTAGTACTGTCCGGATATCCGAGGGAGAAGAAAGATATCCGTTACTTTCTTGGCTGATCTTTTACCTTATTAATTTTCACACCAAGGAGGTCGCAGCAAGAACAACCTCCACAAGGGGGGGTTCATGGACTGATCAGACCTCCAGTGTGTATGCGGCATCTCTCCACAGAAAATGCCGCACCTCCCATCTTGCATCGCATGCTGTCACCTGCACACGTGAGGACCTAATTATTGACTGCAACAGCGAACGATATTCGCGTTGCTGAATTTTGGGTCAAACAAATTTAGAAAACTATACATTGAAGTAACGTTGCTTGGTCCAGTGGTACCGGCCTCGACTTACGAGTTGTAGGTCGTGGGTTTGAACCCAGTCAAGCACTTTACTTTGTGTAAATAATTTCATCACTACTGCTCTCAAAACGATGAAGGAAAACATTGTGAGGAAACCAGCATACCCTAGAACTCATAAATTGAAAACATCTGATATCTACCAGTCCGAACTGGGCGCCTATGTCCCAGCAGTGGTATAAACGGTATAGGCTACTTATGTATGTATGTATATTAATTACATTTAGAAATAAGTATTCGTATTTATTGTACTTGTGGTTTGCTGCACCGGGTGACGTTATCAGGTCAGCGCCGGCTGTCGCTGATAACCAGCGCTGGGGCTCTGTCTCGCATAGGGTTGCAGCATTATGCTGAGCGATAGCCGTTTTACGTGCATGTTTTCCCCCAGCTTTTTTATTTTTTGTTTGATCTTTCTTTACGTAAGGGGCATATATTAATTACATGAGGCAATTTTGGCGAATTCCCCTCCCGTTGAATGCCTCACGTAATTAATAATTGCCGCTTAATGTTTACCGCGAACAAACGCATTTTCTTTCTTTCTTTTGTTTACATTTTGTCATATTATTTTTGCCAACAACACTCTAGGAAGAACAATAATTAAACAGTTGAAGAGATAAGAAAATGTCACCAGTGTTGAGCACAGCAAGAAAAGCTCTAATCTTACGGTTGCGAAACCTGGTGTTACAATAGATTAATCTAGCGAGTTTCATTCACGTCAAGTTGACTTTAGCTTGACGCGTGACTTAGGCGCTCCACCCACTGCACCGCGCCCCGTCCCGTAGCGCGGGATGGCAGATTTTACCATTGTATGCAAGTATCAAATTTGCCGATCACAACACACTGCCGATGCGGAAATGCGCGGGAAGGCGCCCCACGTTTAACCGTCGCACCGCGCACCGCGGCGGGACGCATCTTCAGTGGGTGAACCGCCTTAAGCTCGCATAACGCGGTGCTGAGCACCATGCATACATCTATATCTAAAAATACAATAAATAAAATTGAAGTATTAGAGACTTGATAAACCGGACTAATTGTTATAAGTACCTGGTACTTGTTGCCAGGTTTACACTTCGCACCTTCAGAATTATCGAGACCATCATCTGCCTGCCTTTGCCCAACTATGTTAGGGTCGGCTTCCAGTCTAACCGGATGCAGCTGAGTACCAGTATTTAACATGGAGCGACTGCCTATCTGACCTCCACAACCCAGTTACTGGGTAATACGATATCTCTTGGTAAGACTGGTTGTCAGACTTTCGAGCTTCTGACGACCCGTAAAGACTGTCTACGATCTATGAAAAACAGCCCGTGCTTTCTAAGACACGGAAGAGTCTTGGTATGTAAGGATGGTCACCCATCCATTATATCTTAAGTATATTTTATCATTTGTTTTATTTCTTATATGTAATATTTTTTGAATGTGGGATTAATTATTTTGTCACGTCCGTAAGTGTGTCCGTGGCATCACAGTGGGCCCTATCAGAATACCAGCGCTGCGGTAGTTGTTTTTTTTTTTTAACACCCCGACGCAAAAAGAGGGGTGTTATAAGTTTGACGTGTCTGTCTGTCTGTCTGTCTGTCTGTGGCATCATAGCTCCCGAACGGATGATGCGATTTCAATAAAAAAATATGTATTAAAGGTGACTTATCTGCGAGTGTTCTTAGACATGTTTGATGAAAATCGGTTGAGCCGTTTAAAAGTTGTGGGGGGGACAGTGGGGAAGAGTAACCGAATGTCAGCAAATATACTCGAGTGGGGTCTCAAATGAAAGCGCACTGAAAGAGAATATTGATGAATTAATCGAGAGTGTTCTTAGCTTCGTTTGATTCTACATTATATTGAGTATATACCTATAAAAAGTACAAAATAAAAAATTAAATTTAAAATTTAAAAAACCCCCGACACAAAAACCTAATTTCCCTTTAAAAAGTAAAAAAATAATAAAAAATAACTCAATCTTAAAGTACCTAAGAATGTATTAATAATTCAAAAAAAAAACGTCGCGTTGGGGGACCGCTCCGCGAGTGCAGACGTCGTTGATTGCTTAGTTAGGTAATAAGACTATTGGTCATTAAATTGTTAGGTTTGAAGCGGTCCCCCAACGCGGCGTATTTTTTTTTAATTATTAATACATTCTTAGGTACTTTAAGATTGAGTTATTTTTTATTATTTTTTTACTTTTTAAAGGGAAATTAGGTTTTTGTGTCGGGGGTTTTTTAATTTTTTTTTTTTACAAATATCGCAGCATTACGCTGAGATAGGAGCCTTTTTGGCCTCGCACAGGTCTTACTCTTTTAATTTTATATCTTTTACCATTTAGTTATTTGTATTAATCCTAAAGTTTCTATGTTCTTTTTTCTTAAATGTTTTTATGTCCTGTGCGTGTCACAAATAAAATATATTTCTTTCTTTCTATATTTTTTCCATCCACGGACCAACCGCAGCAAGGGTAGCTTAACCTGAACGATCAAGCCATGCGGCTGTTATTACAAGCCCTTCTAATATTTGTCCAGTCTAATATTTGCGAAAAATCATGGAAAAGTTCCACAGTGCGCTGACCTTAGTCTGTTCGTTCAGTGACCGGAGACATGACCTACGACAATGTTTTCAACCTTGCTCTTGAGTATATACGTCGTCAAAATGGCGGCCTAATGGCTAGCAAAATTGCTCCAAATTGACAAGCCCCCCACACCACGGACGTATTAAAATCGCAGCTGGAATTCACTCAGTGGAATTTCTACTCTCAGTGTTGAAGCGAGAGTTGAAATTTCAGTATCAGTATCGAATAGAGGGCATCTCAGCGCATCGAACTGTGTTTTTTTTCTGTTCGATTTTCGACTCTCGGCGCTAAGACTGAAGATTCATCATCATCCTCATCATCTGCCTAGCTCTTTCCCAACTATGTTGGTATCGGCTTCCAGCTGAACATTCAGTACCCGAAAGAAACCTGTCGCGGATTTATGACGTCCGTTAGGTGGGTTTCAGTGGAAATATTTATTTATTTACTAAAACTTTGTGCACAAGTAAAACTACTGTACAAAGGCGGACTTAATGCCTGAGGCATTTTCTATCAGTCAACTTTAGGGTGATGCAGGGAAAAACATGGCAGGTGCAACATAAGGGATAGATAGAACTTGAAAAATAATGAATAATAAATACATACATAGATACATATATACATCCATATAACGAAAATGAACTTTGTCTGGAGACAAAACGATCGGTAGAGGAGAAAACGAACCCAGCAAATCACCGCTAGGATGCTTCTGCCAACTTCTTATGAATATGCTCTCGTACTTGGTGCAGAATTTGCTCTCGTAGTAGGTTGCAGCTGAAAATCAGCGTCAGGTGGCACACCTTGTGCTGTCATCTGACATTATGCTGAGCTGAGGCCCTTTTGGCATTAGTGTCATTGTTTTGTTTTTCTGCTTCTTTTTATAGTTTTATTTTAATGATGTAATGTCAAAAAACACATTTTTCTTTCTTTCACCTTAAATGATAACTGACAGGTTGCCGAAATATCTCTTTATTGCTCTACTAGCTGTGCTTCACGGTTTCACTCGCATCCTTCAGAAATTTTGCGAATATTTAGGTGGAGGTGTACCTATAGTACACGTACATTTCGCCTGTTATGTTTAAGTCCCATGTAGGTAATAAAGGCGAGCCTACTGCCATCAACCGGGCACACATACAGACTCCGGACTGCTACTGAGAAATTCCAGATGAAAAACCCAATAATACGTCCAGTCTCACCTGATGTAGCTAAATACCATTATTTCACATGGAGCGACTGCCTATCTGACCTCCACAACCCAGTTACTGGGTAACACGATATCCCTTGGTAAGACTGGTTGTCAGTTAAATCTAATGCTAGTAGTAATAATTTGAATTCGCTAGATTTAACACTAAACAAAAATTGAATCCCCGAACAGTTTATGCTGAAATGTAATAGTTCACCTAAAATTCGACATTTAGGTATGTCTAAGCCACATATAGGGGAGAGCCTTTATCTAATAAATATTTTTATTGAACATAGTTAATTTTATCACAATTTCTTTCTCTAACGTAAAAACACACTTCTTATAATAGCCTCGAAAACAAAATATATTTTTTCACATAAACCTACATCGGCACTTATGAAACGATGCGGCAAGAAACTCTACGGCTGCTCTTTTAAAAATAATTGGCTTTCACAATGTCTTTAAATTACAGTGTTAATAGGTATGGGAGGACAGTGTGGGCCTGTCAACAAGTTATTTATCATAATACAAAATGATCTACAAATCGAATGTCTACAAAGCCTACAAACTTCCCACATTATATTAAAGCCATCACGCCTATATTCCCGAAGGACTAGGCAGAGGTGTCAATAATACACCCACATTTCACTATTTGTGTTATGGGTAAGTAAATCCCACTTTCAGATTATAAACGATTTATTTTAAAAAAATATTCCCCACGGAACCTACCTTATTTCCAACTACCTTTCCACACAACATAAACACTAACACGAATTATTTCCACTAAACAACAAAACACTAAAAGAAAAACATCAAAAATCACAAAACACGAAAAATAAATTTACGAAAAACTCGAGACAAAAATTTTCGCGGGAAAATTTAAACATGGAGCGCGCATCCCCCATGACAGTTGGAGAGGTACTAACGTGAGTCAAAGGCAGCTAGCCGTAGACAGCCTGTTCGGGACGGTGTTGCCAGGAGAATTAACGATACTGCCCTTATCGCCCTTTAATAAAACCTAGACGGATTATAGACTCTTATGTGTTTGGAACGCGTGGGTTTTTTTTTATGCTGTACAATTTGATATTTTCTACACATCTATGTTATTGAGAACAAAAAACTCAGCGAAAATATGATTCCAATAAGAAATGGGAATCTCAAATTCTCAGATAGACAATGCAAAGCTTATATTTCTGTATATGGAAGTATTAATTTTCATTTTCATTAATTCTCATGAGTTGTTTTAATAAAAAAGATAAGTACTACGAACCCAGACTATCCACGCAATCTGTGTGCTTCTTTCCTCAAAAGACCATTTCAGACACCAATCCACATAGTCTTCCTATGATGTGACCAACGTTATGTCTGGAGTTTTAAAAGAGACTGTGACCTCTGAGTTTGTATCCGCCTCTCTTCTCAAACGCCGACCTCATCTTGATTTTTAAATATAACTGACTTGTAAAAGTGTTTGTGCAAACGTCCTTACAGAAAAAAGGTTTCTTTTTTTAAATCACATCTTTAAAGAGTTAGAAACGCGATTGCCGTTTTTGGCTTTCAGCTTTTTCTATGGTATGGTAACTCACTAAAGATCCCTCTGGTATTGCAAAAGCAACATGCCGCATCAATTACTCCCCATCTTCCTATAAACCGGGTAAATATTCCCACCTGGCAACACAGTCTACCTCTGCCAACGATTTTCCTCCAGTGATAACGTGTATTATGGCGCGCTCCTTATCAATAGGTCGTATTTTTAGCGCAGACACAACACTACGTCCTTTTCATCCCATGGCGGTTGAGGTGACTTCTATCAATCACATTCTAATGTCAACACAATTGAAGGGGTCTACTAGGACCGATGCCTGTCAGAGTCGCGAGATTCGTTCGAAAGAGGTACCGTGGCCCCCGCATATGGGCAACTGAAGGAACACTGGTGGGTTTTAGTCAATAAAAGTCTGACACGCCCTTCCGCTCTACCCAGAGCGAGAGACGTCATTTGATGATATCCCACACAAAAAAAAAGACCCTTACTTGAAGGGATTCTTATTAGAAGTATTGTTAGATAATTTTATTTGATCCCGTATTAGACAGTCTAGCAATACTTTACCTACTCTTTTGGTGTCGGACGTTAAGAATAGCACTATACCATTATCCCGTGTGTGTCGTAAAAGGCGACTAAGGGACTTACTAGAGAATGGGCAGCAGCGTTCTCTATGCATTTTACCACCATACTGCGATCGCCAACCCGCCTGACATGCGTGGCGATTATGGCAAATCCCCCTAAATTGGGGGAGGCCTAAGTCCAGCAGTGGACGTCTTTCGGTTGAAATGATGATGAATTTACCCACCTGTTGGGTATTATATTAATATGGAAAACTAAAGGAATTAAAGTAAATGTTTTCATCATTTTATGGGCGGAGGTCAATAGTCTCTATTCTTGCCGTTGTATTTGTAATTTTTCGAGAAACACAGTTATCTTTTTCAAAAACTAAACTAAACTAAAAACTAAAGCATGACAGTTGTTTGAATTGAACGATTCTCACCCTAATTTAAAAAAAAATATGACTTTCGATTTTGCCCCTATTTTTTGGGAGATTTTGATCGATTGGCATAAAAAAAGTTGTACATCCGAACAACTGCCTGTCATTATTGCGTCTTTGGCATTCGTCAGAATCTTGAAAGTCTGACAAACAATCTTACCAATGAGTATCATATTATCCCGTCACTAGCTCTATGTTAATTAGTATTTAGCTGCTTCCGAAGTGACTGCGAGCCAACCCTAACATAATTGGAAAAAGGCAAGGCAGATGATGTACCAACTTACATTCCCATGATTGAAAATCTGGCCTATTTAGAAGTGCCTTAGCCTGTAGAGCGCCAATGGGTACTGTAGTACCCAGAACGAACATAACTAACATCTACCCTCAAAATTAAAAAAAAAATCTCATTTATTTCAGCTTTTTAACTGTATATTTTATTTTGGTATACAATTGTGATTTTAATTTACGAACTACGGATGTGTATGTGATCGGATTCGGATGTGATCGAATAATATTTGCGGTCGGCAGGAAAATTGCGGAAAATGAGGCTATCCAGTCGCTAGGACACTGAAGTCGGTAAGATAAAATCTAAAATTCCAGCCAGATAAAGTTGTAGAGAAAATACTAGATGGGTTCTATAATGACTAATGAGGGTGATTTTCCAATAAGTCTCTTAACCTTAGATTCTAAGAAGATTCCTATCTTGGAGACTCTTAGAATTTTAACTGAGAGTTGTTTCTTTGATCCTCTGACTACCTCTTCGAACTGAACAGACAGCTGTGCTGCTGGACAGTTTGTTGCGCCACTTCTTCTTTCCAGCTAAAGCACTAAGAAGTGGTGAAGGGCGCGCGTGTCGTGGGACTGTCTTATGTAATTTTTATCAACCTTAGATATGTGACCCAGTTGCTTTCAAAACGATGAAGGAAAACATCGTGAGGAAACCGGCAGCTCCTAGAACCAAAAATTCGAAGACATGTGACATCTACCAACCCGCACTGGGCCCGCGTGGTGGATTATGGCCCACTCACTCAAAAGAAGGCCTGTGTCGTAGCTGTGCGATCGTGTAAATCACGTCTATGAATTTTTGCTATCTTATTTAAGTTGACTCTATACATTTGAATGAAACTCTATTAAAAAAAGGTTTATGTTTCTTTTTGGTTAATGCCCGCTACTAGTTTAGAAATTGCTATAAAGTACTTGAAATCTGAGTTTAGAAAAAAAAGTTTTTATTTATTTTATCATGTTGAGGTTGAGATATCGATCGACCCATCTATGGAGCTTCTCTAGCAAATTTAATTTCACTCTCTATACTAAACCATAAAAAGTCACATGCCTCGGAAAGCACGCCAAGCCGTTGGTCCCAGCTGTCAAACGTATGTAGATCTTTGACAGTCATTAGGCGCCATCCATAAATTACGTCACACGTTAAGGGGGGGAGGGGGGTCGACGAATTGTGACATTGTGTGACAAGGGGGTGGGAGGGACCCTAAATTTTGTGACGTCACATTTCAAAATTGAATATACATATTTAAAAGTACTATTAAAACACGAAATATGAACTATGAAAGAAAAATTAAAAAAAAAATTAAATGTCTAGATGTAAAATTGCAAAATATGTGACGTCACACTAGGGAGGGGTTCTCACAAATGTGACTAGCTGTGACAAGGAAGGGGGGGTCAAAAAATCATGAAATTTGTGTGACGTAATTTATGGATCGCCCCTTACTAGTTCTCAGAAGCCCAAAAGTCTGAAAACCAGTCTTAACAAGGGATATTGGGTTAGAAAGGCAGTCGTTCCATGTAAAATACTGGTGTTTACCTACATCCGGTTAGACTGGAAGCCAACCTCAACATAGTTAGTAAAAGGCAGGCAGATGCAGACACTGCTCCAATAAAGGTACTCACGGTCTCTGACTACAATAGGCGTAGCATGACCAATTCTATCTCTATTCTACCAAGAACAGACAAAGTTCTTTCTATTCAACTCGACATCTCTTCGGCCCGAGCACGGGGCGACCCGTAGACTCAGGGTTTCTATGAAGACAAAGACAGTTATTCTTTCCATAGCAAGAGAGTGGTAACTAATGTAATTAAGGTGGATCCGCTAAGGACTTTTTCATTGAATAGTCATACAGTGGGATTAAACGATCTTCAGAGTTTTTTTTTTTATCTTAGGACAACCAACACACCGTTATCTGATTCCGAACTAGGCAGAACCTGTACTATGGCAACCAGACAACTGATAAACATACTTATATATTTCTAAATACATACATACCTATTATAGATAAATTACACCCAGACACAGAACAAATGATCGTGCTCATCACACAAAGAAATCTTTGAGTGAGTCCCACCCAGGATTTGTCCTGGGTGGGACTCACTCAAAGATTTCTGTAAATGTCCTGGGTGGGAATCGAACCCACGACCTCAGTATTAGCAGTCAGGGTCACTAACCACTAGACTAACAGGCCAGTCAAAAGAGTCAGTAAGAGTATTGTATTGATGATTATAATTAATATAATCCTGTAAAAAAAATGTACCCCCAACTGAAACTCAAACTTAAAAGTAGAGAAAAATTAGTCGCCATCCCCGACATCGTAAGAATTTTGTCGACTGAAGAATAGAAATATTTCCTCTCTACAGTTTTAACATCACCGTGCTTAAGACGGTAGAAATCTTTCTACATTCTGCCATTTTGTCTATTCTTCCGTCGACAAACCTCGTTTCTATGGTGGTCATGCTACGCGTGCAGTACTAAGTAGCGTTTTGTCTTTGCAAAACTCTCAATATAAAATTAATAAAGTGATCGAGATACTCTGCCCACCCTGTCTGTATTGTCAAGAGTTTCGTCTCCCGCAGAGGTCGACGCCCCCGCCGTCTAGACATCGGCAGCTTAGTTCTCTGTCTACCCCCGTGTTTACGTCGCTAAGGGTTTCTCAGAATGTCTGGTGCATATTGATGGTTATATTCTGATTTCTGAGATAATTAGTAAGAAATACGTTTTTCATTGGAATTTCTGAGGTACGGTGGTCCTAGGGTTGTCTATGTTGGTAAAAACCGTATAATACTGTTTTCACTAAAAAAATATTTTGTCTAACAAAAACATTGTAATAATCGGTGTAATTTATCTATAATATGTATGTATTTAGAATATATAAGTATGTTTATCAGTTGTCTAGTACCCATAACACAAGCTCTGCTTAGCTTGGGACTAGATGGCGTTGTGTGATAGTTGTGGAATATTATTATTATTATTTAAAAAAATAACAACCGGATTTAAAAAAATAATAATAACACAGTGACTTAAGTTGGTGTATCTGGTTTCACAATTTGGGGAGCTTTGCCATATTCGCCACGCTTGGCAGGCGGGTTGGCGATCGCAGTATGGTGGTAATATGCGTAGAGAATACTGCTGCTCATTTTCTAGTAAGACACTTAGTCGCCTTTTAAGACACCTATTTTTTAAGTCCGGCAGTTTTTTTTTTGGGCATTGACATTAAGGGCCTTGGTCCGGTTTAATGCCGTAAAACGGTCACTTTATGAACCAATCTTCTCATTAACGGCTCGGTTTGAAGATTTGAAAAAAATACATTTTTGCTATAGATTCACGTACATAATTTTCACAAGAGCACTTTTTTTGTAGGGTTAAAACCTTTGCTGTAAAAAAATATTTACGAAAACCCAATTTTTTGGCTTATATTTCCTACTCTTACTAAACAGCTTTGTTATTTGGAAATATTTTTACACAGAAAAATGAACAGTTATAGATACTAGAATCCCTCAATAAAATATTGTAAATTAATCAAAATTTTGCAAACAAATACCCCCATTCTAAGCTGTCAAGGGTAGAATGGCATTGCGCGGGCGCGGGCTGCACGCAAATTCGTATATTTTTATGAATTTATTTAGAATTATGGATTTAATCCGTGGTTACAATTGTGCGTCTATATGCCTGGCAACAAGAATATACAACAGCATAAAAACTTTAAACGTAATAAAACATAATACTATCTTTGCTGTCCTGTCGGGTAAAAATAGTAGCCAGTCATGAAGGTGGTGGCGAGGCTGGACATCCATATTTGTTTGTATTACTGATACTTCAATTTTATTTATTTGCTGATGATGATGACAATTATACATGTATGTATATAGATCTGTATAGATAAATCGACACTTACCTTTAAAAAGTGCATCTTCCTGATATAACATGACATATGGGCTCATAATATCCTACTCCGGATACCAGCCTGAATTATACCTGTAACAAAAACAAACAACTTTTAGTAAAATACAAAAAAAAAATGTCGTAGATACTTTTTTACCTGACCTAGGAATTGAACCCTCGTCCTTTACCTACCACTAGCCCTAACCGTTCTCTAAAAGTAAAAAAAAAAAAAACAAAAACAGAACAAGAACAATAAAGACGTCCACTGCTGGACATAGGGCTCCCCCAATTTGGACGTCTTTGTATTAATCGCCACGCTTGGCAGGCAGGTCGGCGATAGCAGTATGGTGGTAAAATGCATAGAGAACGCTGCTGCCCATTCTCTAGTAAGTCCCTTAGTCGCCTGTTACGACACCCACGGGAAGAAATGGGATGGTGCTATTCTTTACGTCCGGCACCACACGGCGTATAATCCAGGCTTATTAGTCGACTCGAACTTACTAACTATGTAACTAATAATATAATACTTTCTATATGCATTAGCCAAACACAGAAATGTGTGGAAAAGGGAGAGAGAGGCCTTTGCCCTGTAGTGGGACAATACATGCTAGTTAGATTGAGATGTCTATAAGCAACTCACACGAAGTTAATTTATTTGTGGGCAAATCGGCAATTCCAGAAATACGTATTAGGCAATTGGCAGGTTTCGTATTTTATGTAATTAACCTCTAAGTCCCTAGGAGACCACATTTGGTACAGACACAATGGTTTTTAATTGTGTCTGTAATTACGGTATTCAATGGGTTAAGTTAGTGTATTTTTCCTTAACGTTTTATTTAAAACTAGCTGACCCAGCGAACTTCGTACCGCCTCAGAATCAATAAAACCCATGTTAGGTGAGCTCCTACCAAGTTATGCCAACCTGGTACTTCGAAGACATAAAGCGTTTTCTAGCTACCACACACCCATGTTAGGTGAGCTCCTACCAAGTTATGACAACCTGGTACTTTGAAAACATATTAATAAGGAACTTTTTTGGATGATTTTTTACACCTTGGGTCCGAAAAACCCGAATACCTTACGGATCCCTATTTAAAAAAAAAATACAATATAACCTATGTTACTTGCAGATAATGTAGCTTTCTAATGGTGAAAGAACTTTTAAAATCGGTCCAGTGGTTTTTGAGTTTATCCATTACAAACAAACAAACAAAAATACAAACTTTTCCTCTTTATAATATTAGTATAGACAAGCCAATTACCTAATACCTGTTACTGCACCCTTATTACGTAAAACACTATTATTCAGAAATTGAATCATCTTGAAAGTTATTGCTAATTCAATCAAAATCAAAAATCATTTATTCAAATTGGGCTCAGGATCAGCAATTTTGGAACGTCAAAATGACATAAGTCAGTCCCCCGGCACGCCCACGGTTCACCTCTTCCTAGTGCTTTAGCTGGGAAGAAGAAGTGGCGCAACAAACTGTGCAGCAGCACAGCTGTCTGTTCAGTTAGAAGAACTTGATTCTATACAATGGGAAGTACTAAACATTAAGAGACACAAAACATTAAATTAAATCATTTGCCACATTATGTCAGCTAGTCACCCCAGTACATCAACAAAAAAAAAAAAAAAAATATACTCAAGCAAAAAAAATATCAAGTATAAAATGGTATCATAGCATAAGACCAAAATAAAAGCCTCCTGGCATAAAGGGCGTGACAGCTTACATATGCAATGCTGAATTATGTTCACATAGCTGTTACCAAAAATGATAAACTAGGACCACCCCGACGTAAAATAAATTGAAATGAAATGATATGGTTTATTTCTGTAAGTAGATCTTATAAGACACTTTTACACGTCAACATTTTTTGGTCAATGTTTTTTTTTAAACTAGATGGCGCCGGCTTTTCCTAGCTGACTTCCCTGAGAAGAAACGCCGAAACAAACTCAGCGGTCATAGTCTCTTTTAAAGTCCAAACATTATATTATTAGAATTGTATGTGAGTCTAACAATACAGGGCAATGTCTGGAAGAGCCTTTTGAAGAAAGAGCCATTGCCGCGTTGAGCTGACCTGTCCCAACAGACGGCATGTATGTATCAGTCATCGTGTAGCTCAACACTATTTTAGGGAGCTCAACGACCCGTCACAAGACGCTACCAGATCTGCAGGACATTTGCGTAGGCCATATACAAAATACTCAAAGCCGCCAGACAGTTAAATTAAACAGGTAGGTAATATTAATAACAATATCAACATTGTCTGCTTACCAACTTAAACAAACAACGTCATGAATGTTGTGGAACTGTTAAAATTAATGCGATTCCTAATGACAGTATATTACGCAACTACCCTTCTGGTATCGTCGATTCGCCCACACATAAATGACTAAAATCCATAAACTGTAGTTTTCCACGCCAAACCGATGTGTGTGTACGAAAGAGCAAAAATCTATACAAATAATTACGTCCTTAACACACATAGGTATGTTCCGCACACTGTATTGGATTGGGGTAGGTCAGTGGTATATTTCTACTAACCTATATTTGAAAAACAGGGTGTGACTAATCCTGCCGCGAGATTTGTTCGAAAGAGTTACCGTGGCCTTGGCATATGGGCAACTGAAGGAACATGGGTGGGTTTTAGTCAGTAAAAGTCTGACACGCCCTCCCGCTCCGCCCAGAGCGGGAGACGTCATTTGATGATTTCCCACTAAAAAAAGGGTTTTACAAATGTTACTAAATTATTAACTAACTTTTGAAGTGAAAACTTCTTTAGCAGCGTTGTGCACTTTTTTTGTAATGGGTAAAAAATGTTAAACTCGCGTCAGGACACGTGACCTGATCGAAAATTTGTAAGACGGACGGAGAGTGATTTCTCTGAGAGATAAACTTTTTAATGTAATATAAATTGTCATGTTTGTGTACGATAGCGCAATAAATAAATATTGTATTCTACCACATAAATGATAATATTTTTATACTGATAATTAAAGCAATTCGTGCAAAATTATTCCCTAACCATTCCAAAATATCAAATATGCACTACGTTAATATTCAAGTTTTCATTTCTGCGGGCACTCCCGGAGTGCAACCCGTCGTTTTTTTGTATTTACCGTGTCTTTCTTTTTGCTCGACTCTTAAGTGTTGTAGCGTGATGTTCTTCTTTAAGAATTGGGTTCATCACAATTCTCCTGCCCTTATCCCAATTTATTAGTGGTCGGCGCAACATATCTTTTTCTTCCACACTTCTCTATTAGTCGTCATCTCAGTAGTCACCCCCTTTCTATCCATATCATAATTCACACAGTCCATCCATCGTTTCTTTGACCTCCCTTTACTCTTATAGTCATCGACATTCATACTCAATACTCTCCTCACGACATTTTCCTCATTCCTCTGTATCACGTGTCCCATGACAACGAATTTCCACGCAATTTTCAGATATCGGTGCCACTTTCAAACTTCTTTAATGAACTCATTTCTTATGTACTATCCATTCGTGAAGAATTGGGTTATTAAATGCAAAACGTTTTTTTGAAATTTGACTGGTTGATCTAAAGTTTACCCACTACAAAAACTTACAAACAAACAATTTTTTTTTTTCATATTTGCTTGGTATAGTTAGAAATATACAGATTTGATGAAATGAAAACCTGATAGGATTAATAATTGATTTCCAAAAGGTTTTTTTTTGTTACAAACGACAATAAACTTTGTCTAAAAGAACTTCTTAGACACAAACAATTAATTGAAGTATAAATGTCTTTTACAGTCAATTGTTAATTAATAAACACCAACAGACTAACGACCGACATTGTCTGGCGAGCGAGAGGTCGCGGGTTCACATCCTAGACAATGAACTTTTATTTTAAAACCATGGGTTTTTGTTTTTGCTTGGGACATCATCCAATGACGTCTCACGCTCTGGGTGTAGCGGGAGGGCGTGTCAGACTTTTACTGACCTAAACCCACTCGTGTTCCTTCAGTTGCCTATGTGCCAGGGCCGCGGTATCTCTTTCGAACGAATCTCGCGACCCTGGCAAGATTGGGTTATATTACTAAAACTCACAATCTGCCTAGCCTTTACAACTATGCTGAGGTTGGTTCCCAGTCTAACCGGATGCAGCTAAATACCAGTATTTTACATGGAGCGTCTGCCTATCTGACCTCCACAAAAGAATTACTGGGTATACGATACCCCTTGAAAAGACTGCCTGTCAGAGTTATACCTTTTCCCAACTATGTTAGGGTCGGCTTCCAGTCTTTCTGGATGCGGCTGAGTATTTTAAATGGAGCGACTGCCTATCTGACCTCCACAACCCAGTTACTGGGTACGATACCCCTTGGTCAGACTTTTGGGCTTCTGACGACCTGTAACGACTGTCTAAGATCTACAAAAAACAGCCGGGACCAACGGTTTAACGTGCTTTCCAAAGCACGGAAGGGCTTGATATGTAAGGATGGTCACCGATTCACAGACCAACCGCGGCAAGCGTAGTTAACCTGAACGATGAACCCGTGCGACGACACTAATCAATTATTAATACTAACTTAAGTAAATCGACGTCTATTGTGTGACGTCACCAAACAAAAATCAAAACCCGGCCGATCCTGTATCCTGAAAGGCTACGCACACAAACACAACCAGACAACGCACACTGATACAATGGAACATGTGCGGACACGGAGTTACACACACACAGATGTGCCTCGTGTCTCGGTGTTGTGTACAGGATGTTATTTTTTGTGATAAAGCTTAATTTCTAATTTGTAACTTCGTTTATTTTGCTATCATACATTACCCCCCTACACAAAGAAGGCCCCAAAAAAAAAACCAGATGAGGTGGCGCGGTTTTTTTCAATACAAATGAATGTCAATGGGAACTTAATGTGGGCTTTGTTTTTTGCAAATTAACAACTGAACCCGAGAAATTAGTCGAAACAAAATGTTAAGTATACAAACTTTCTCGTCTTTGGGTCTTTTTTTTTGTTCTGTTCCTATTGGTTGAAGAACAAACATCTGTGATCATTGTAACAGAGCCTAAAAACTATTTAAACAAAATATTCCTATATAGTATTGTTTTATTGGTCAACGCAATAAGGGGCGGTAAACAGATGAGAACATCGCATGCAAAGGATTTGTTTTAAAAACTGATGCAGTTTGTCTGTCTTCGACAGTACATATTATTGTAAGTTTGTTAGCTTATTTACATATTATGTAAATGAGTCGTTCTTCTTTTCTACCGACAGTGAAATGAAGATTTTCTGTTTATTTGGTCTTAGAACTATCCATAATTGTGTTTTCTGTATGGGATGCAATTGACTGGTAATTTTTGTCTATGCTGGAAAAAAATAATAATTAAAACATACATAACATCACGCCTTGTTTTCCCAAAGGGTTAGACAGAGGTGTACCTATAGTACACGCACATTTCGCCTGTTATGTTTAAGTCACATGTAATAGAGGCGAGCCTATTGCCATCAACCGGGCACAAATCCAGACTCCGGGCTGCTACTGAGAAATTCCAGATAGAATAACCCAATAACACTATATGTCTGTCCTGGGAATCGAACCCAGGACCCCATGCTCAGCAGTAGCGCTTGCTACCACTAGACCAACGAGGCGTCATTAAATAAAAGAAAAAATAAATAAATAAAAGTTAAGAAATATTAATGTATTTTCTTGTGGTTCCAATTATGCAGTATTAATAAATATATACAGTTTTTGATTACTATAAGAAAGGTTATCAGCATTGACAACACTGACCCATTTTAAACATTACTGTGTTTAAAGTCTAATGAGAAACCAAAAGCCCTGATTTATCAGATCATATCTTATAAGAATATATACAAGAATCTTATTGAAAATTAACATATTCCTCACATACGAAATACTCTAAATATGTACTCCATACTAACGAAATCATAATTCCTTAAAATGGCGAATAAAATGAAACGTTTAAAAAAATATCAATTTACAAAAAAAAAACACCATTTACAAGCCCAGTCTGTACACACACACAAAAGCAGCCCCGTATCGACACGTCTACCTCACTCACACAAACACAACGCGTAGGAGTTCCACTCACCCAGAGACACATATCTGTCTCTACAAGTCTGGAACGCACACAAATAAACAAAGCTCTCGCACACGCTCAAACACGTCTGTAATCATGAACGCACCACATTCAAACGAAGCTCAAAGGCGGCACACACACACACAAAAATCAGTGTGTCTAAACGTCTATACACACACACAATCACAGACAGTTCATTGACCGGTCGTCGTTTTTGCAATGAAGTAAGATTTTAGGATTTTTTTTTTAAACACTAACGCTGAGCTTTTTGTAGAGAAATTTAAGCTTTATCTTTTGAGAAATAAAGTTTGTATTGGATGTTGAATGGAATGAGTGGTTTGATCGATCAGCTGATTCTTATCCTATGAAAGTTTTAGGATGAATAAAAATAAGCTCTTTGGAAAGCACATCCTGGTATGGACAATTGGACATCATTTGGATGGTTTTTTTCCAATTATGTTGGAAACGGCTTCCAGTAATTTTTAGGTCAGCTCAAAGCTGCAATGGCTCTTTCTCCAAAAGGCTCTACCAGACATGGCCCTGCACTGTTAGACTGGCATAAAATTCTAATAATATATTATAATGTTTGGACTTTAAAAGAGATCATGACTACTGAGTTTGTTTCGGCATTTCTTCTCAAGGAACAGTCAGCTAGCAAATGCCGGCTCCATCTAGTTTTTAGGGTTCCGTTGCCAAATGGCAAAAAACGGAACCCTTATAGATTCGTCATGTCTGTCTGTCCGTCTGTCTGTCTGTCTGTCTGTCCGTCCGTATGTCACAGCCACTTTTCTCCGAAACTATAAGAGCTACGCGGTTGAAACTTGGTAAGTAGATGTATTCTGTGAACCACATCAAGATTTTTACACTAAAATAGAAAAAAAATAATAAATTTTGGGGTTCCCCATACTTAGAACAGAAACTCAAATTTTTTTTTTTCATCAAACCCATACGTGTGGGTTATCTATGAATAGGTCTTCAAAAATGGTATTGAGGTTTCTAGAATTTTTTTTTTCTAAACTGAATAGTTTGCGCGAGAGACCCCCCCCCCCCGTAACTTCAAAAATAAGAGAATGATAAAACTAAAAAAAATATATGATGTGCATTACCATGTAAACTACCACCGAAAATTGGTTTGAACGAGATCGAGCGAGTAGTTTTTTTTTTAAAACGTCATAAATCGTATAACGCAATTTACCTTACATTCAATCAACTGAAATATATAATTTAAAAAAAAACATTTATTTTTAAGCCGAGAATACCTACAGGTTTGTACGGAACCCTCGGTGAGCGAGTCCGACTCGCACTTGGCCGGTTTTATTTAAATATTGACGTGTAAAAGTTTCTTATAAGATCTACTTTCATAAATAAATATACATATTTTGATTTCAGTGTAACCAGATGCATTACATAAATAAACATTTCATTTCATTTCAGTCTAACCGGATTCAGCTAAATACCAGTATTTTTTACATGAAGCGACCGCCTATCTGATCTCCACAACCCAGTTACTGGGTAATACGATACCCCATGGTAACACTTTCGGTAACAGTTGTCAAAGATTTATGAGTGACAGCTGAAACCAACGGCTTAACGTGCTTTCCGAGGCACAGAGGAGATCATATTGGAGCGAATTATATGAAGCTAGCTGATACCCTGGTAATAGAAGTAGTCAACAGCTCATCAGTACAGGACCTGATCATCCAGTTCATCTAGACAAGTGACAATCACTTTCTAAGTCCTCCCATACCTATTAACACTGTAATTTGAAACCATTTTTAAAGCCAATTATTTTTAAAAGAAACTGTGGAGATTCTTGCCGGCTCTTCTCCATAGGAATCAACAATTTGGTACCGTGCACCTAACTTCTAGCGTTTCATAAGCACCCATGTAGGTTTATGTGAAGTGAAGTATTTTGACTATGAAAACTTTTGGTAACTCTCCAAAGATTATTAACAGAATTGACAGGATCTTTCGGTGGCTTATGTCTGTCTTCTACATTCTTGACTTCTCAATCATCGTTATGACTAATACAATGTCACTTTGTCTAGGCTCTTAGCGTATGACCCACGTACATCTATACTAATATTAAAAAGCTGAAGAGTTTGTTTGTTTGTTTGGTTGAACGCGGTAATCTCAGGAACTACTGGTCCGAATTGAAACATTCTCTTAACGTTGAGTAGCCTAATTATTGAGGAAGGGTATAGGCTATATAACATCACGTTACAATCAAAAGGAGCGGAGCAGCAACGAAAAATGAACGAAAACTGGCAGGCAATTCGATGCGACGGGAAGGGTCAGGGCAGAAAAATTTGACGCGGACGAAGTCGCGGGCAGAAGCTAGTTTAAGTATACTAAGTATAGAGTATAGTAGTGGTGGCCCAATGGTAACCGCCGTGACTTCCAAGTTGTGGGTCGCAGGATCGAATCTAGAGTGCCGGTTAATTCCATAGCATTACCTGCCTATAACATTGCCACTGCTGGGACAGAGGCGTGCTCTCTGTCAGAGGGGTCATAATCCACCACGCGGGAGTCAGCTGCGTCTGATAAGATGGGGCCGATGTAGAGTTATGTATGAAAGCTCCTTAGTTGAAATATTAAAACCCCACCACCACCCCATTTGGTAACTCTACAATGATTCTGTCCCGTGTGGTGCCGGACGTAAAGAATAGCACCACCCCATTTCTTCCCGTGGGTGTCGTAAGAGGCGGCTAAGGGACTTACTAGAGATTGGCAGCAGCGTTCTCTATGCATTTTACCACCATACTGCGATCGCCAAGCGTGGCGATTATGGCAAATCCCCCCAAAAATTGTACCGGTCAAATTGGCGGTGCTTGGGGGAGGCCCATGTCCAGCAGTGGACGTCTTGCGGCATAAATGATGATGATGATACTGACTATGACGCCTTGTTGATTGGAATAGACATTTAAAATTACGATTATTTCATTGTTGCGCTGCTTATTATACAATTCTAGATTTAGCCAGCAATTTCACTCGTGTGGAGTTCATACTACCGGGATAAAAAGTATCCTATGTGTTAATCCAGATGCCAAATATCATTAAAATCCGTTCAGTTGTTTAACAAAACTTTCATAATGAATGACTATTTTGACTTAGCACACGACGTTTTCGACATGTGGGACGTGGACTCTGCAAACCGATATAATCGGACAGTAAATGGCCTACGAGCGAAGAGCCTCGACCAACACCTCGGGAGGCTCTGATTGCGCGGCCGGGTCAAGCTGGTGGGCTTGATTCAGAATGCAGTACTCCTGGACACGGCCCGCGTAGTCAAGAGGTTCCTCTCTCTAGAACCCTGTCCTGGTATCACGGGCTCTGCTCACGATGCCATGGGCCACTATTTTAATTTTTTCAAATGATTTTGTATGAATTTTGCAAAAATATCTAAAAATGTACTCAATATGTTAAAAAAATCAATAAACAAGAAGAAAATTTGTAAGAAGTAGGAGCGTAGGAATATTGAAATGTTCAAAGTAAACAAGGGTTTCGAACTCGGGACCCAACATGAGGGAAGAAGTGGCGCAACAAACAGCCCAGAAACGACTCAGTTTTATTTTTAGCAAAACTTCAATCTAGCCTTATCATTTTACACTATATTCATAGATAAAAAAAAACAACTTACAGGAATATACTCCTCAACAGTCCCCCCAGAGAAGACTCCATGTAACCTGGTACCAAGCCCTCTCTCTGACAGTAGTGTGAATATGACGGACTCTGTCACGATCGCGTGCATTGCGCGCTCGCCGTGCACCTGGCCGTAGATACGGAGTAGTACCTGAAACGAAACAGCAATGTATGTTGTTAAAAATGAATAAGATCACATGATCAACGAGGGTTCTGTATGGTGCTAGACGTAAAGAATAGCACCACCCCATTTCTTCCCGTGGCTGTCGTAAGAGGCGACTAAGGGACTTACTAGAGAATGGGCAGCAGCGTTCTCTATGCATTTTACCACCATACTGCGATAGCCAACCCGCCTGCCAAGCGTGGCGATTATGGTAAACCTCCTGTGTCCAGCAGTGGACTCAGTCTTTCGGCTGAAATTACGATGATCAAGGAGGCAGAATTCTTAGGTGGCAGAGAATGTAAAGATTAATGTTCGTGCATGAGCGTGTTTGGGAGGAGGGTGATTGGCAAGGGTGGGCCTAGGTACTACCTAACCTAGAAACTTCCTTGCCTACTACAAATTATATGCTTATAGTAATACTGTCATCATACTTCTGTCCTCATACCAATTTATTTGTGGTCGGCGCAACATGTCTTTTTCTTCCGCACTTCTCTATTAGTCGTCATCTCAGAACACTATTCTTTAACAAAATTCTTTTAAACGTGAGTCAGACATACTTACTAGAATCTCTTTTGTGTTTATCTTATATCTTTAAAGGAGCAATTATCTTTAAAGGAGCAATTCTTGTATATATATATATAATCTGAATTTCGGAAACGGCTCCAACGATTTTCATGAAATTTAGTATACAGGGGGGTTCGGGGGCGATAAATCGATCTAGCTAGGATTCATTTTTATAAAATGTCGTTTTATTCGTGTTTTCAATGACCAACTTTATCGATAATCAACTTGAACATAAACTTATTATTTTAAACACAATTTACTAAAAAATACCGAGCAAAGCTCGGTCATCCAGATATTAATATTAATATCTGGATGACCGAGCTATGCTCGGTATTTTTTAGTAAATTGTGTGTGAATCCTAGCTAGGTCGATTTATCGCCCCCAAAACCCCCTTTTTTTTTTCTTCAGGATGGGAAATCATCAAATGACTTCTCCCGCTCTGGGCGGAGCGGGAGGGCGTGTCAGACTTTTACTGACTAAAACCCACCCGTGTTCCATCAGTTGCCCATGTGCCAGGGTCAAGGTATCTCTTTCGAACAATCACGCGACCCCGGCAGATCTGTATACTAAATTTAATGAAAATCGTTGGAGCCGTTTCCGAGATTCAGATTATATATATATATACAAGAATTGCTCGTTTAAAGATATAAGATCAATTGACATATCTACGAAACCTTTTAAGTTTACAAAGGAGTTGCCACATGATTGAAAGGGTAGTGAATAAAGAAAAATAATGGGCTATATAGAATGGTTTCAAATTACAGTGCTAATAGATATAGGAGTACAGTGAAGCCTGTCAATAAGTACTAGGTACTTAATTTTTTTTTAATACTTTATTAGTAAGAACAAAATTCTTAGTAATTAATTACGATCTAGCCAAAAAGGCTAATAAACAATTTAACTCTAACTTAATATGTTACGTAATAGATTATGTTAAAACTAAGAATAGTGTCCAATTGCACTTTTATACAACTCCGTAGCACTTTCTTAGAGTCTAATACAATTTTTAAACACTATGTTCATGTGTTCTATGTATAGCACAATACTGTTACTATTATTAACTCACTTTGTACACTACACTAATTCAAAAGGTTTAGTTCTTTTTAGCCTTCGCACTAAGTCTGTATTGTCTAGCAGCTGGATTGCCTCAACATTCACGTGCCGGTGAAGTCTGTGTTCGTGGGCTTCAGCAAATTTTTGGATAATGGTGGTGACGAATTCCATTTTTAGGTCACGGTGAAGGTCGTCATTTCTTATGTACCAGGGTACATTGACAGCATCCCTGAGTACTTTATTTTGGAATTGTTGGATTATTTTGATGTTGCTTTGTTTAGTACAGCTCCTAAGTTGGATACCATACGTCCATATTGGCATCAGAATATGCTTGTATAGGGTTTTTTTATTATGTAATGATAGACAGGATTTCCTTCCGAGTCTTACTTAATGAAATAGAAAATGGTCTACAATGAGAAAGACGTCACTTTGTGAAAAGGAAAATGAAAGGGGAAAAATAATTAGCCTTTAGAATGGTTTCAAATTATGTAGTACTAGCTTCTGCCCGCGACTTCGTCCGCGTCAAATTTTTGCTCCCCTGACCCTTCCCGTCGCATCGATTTGCCTGCTAGTTTTCGTCCATTTTTCGTTGCTGCTCGCTCCTTTTGAGTTATAGTGAGTCAACCTTAAAAGATAGACATATGCTCTCGCGGACTTTTTTTTAGAACTTTTTAAAAGGAACAATTCCGTCATACATGGTTTTTGCGTTACTTTAACCGTTTACGCAGCGCACGCAACGAAAACTCTCAAAAGGAATAAATTTTCCCCGTTTTTGCAACATTTTTTCACTACTGCTCCGCTCCTCTTAGTTGTAGCGTGATGTTATATAGCCTATAGCCTCCCTCGATAAATAGGCTACTCAACACAAAAAGAATTTTTCAATTCGGACCAGGAGTTCCTGAGATTAGCGCGTTCAATCAAACAAACAAACAAACTCTTCAGCTTTATAATATTATTATAGTATAGATTAATGAGTATGGGAGGACAGTGAAGGCCTGTCAACAAGTACCAGGTACTTAATAACATAGAAAATACATACATACATAAATTCACGCCTTTTACACTTGGGGGTAGGCAAAAACAACGGAACGCCACCTGCTACGATCCATACATACTCCATTTGCCTCGTTTACGTTCATACATCTGGTCATACACACACGCCGGTTACGAGTACTACGCACCTGACCTTTCTGAAGAACATCACTAATAAAGTCACTACCTATATGTTCTCCTAGGGCGTCCCCTCTCGGTGTTTTCACTCACATTTGCATCAATATAGAAAATGATCTAGGTATAAGGTTTGTAGACTAACGAGCTCTACAAAATTCCAAGTTAAGTAAGTAGAGTGCTTCTACATTCGATTTGATAAATTTTTAACAGTGAAAACGTCCTGATAGCTTATTAAATATGAAATATTTTTGGTAACATAAGCTAATAGAAATAAAATAAAATAAATTAAATGTACATGTATATAAAAACAGAGAGAAAAGAATCACAGTGCATCAAAAAACTCGACCACATCGCTGTCAATGGGAACAGATGTCTCTGCATCACACAAAAGTTGACTGGTAGAAAATGCCTATGGCATTTGTGTGCGTAAAGTATTGAATAAATAAATAAACAGTGCCTAAAAGGCTGGTAGCATTGCCACGTTGTATGGTAATGTTGATTCTTTAGCCAAAAATAGGCCAGCCCTCTGATCACGTGAAGAGTCGACCAACTGCTTGGCTATGTCTCGAAAAACCAAGTGGACAGTCGGACCCCATGGCCCAAATTTTTTAACCCCAAACGACTCGAATATATAACTCCAAATAATATTGGAATATTTTCGCCGTTTGAGGTTTTCCGCACCTGCAGCAGCAGCCCCAGCGCAGCCCATACAGGGAAGATGGGATGGCGCAAGGGTGTCCACACATGTTGCGTTCCACACCAGAGAACTGGCTACCTTCCAAGGCATTTGTTCGGATTATTTATTACTAGTCATCTGCCCACCCTAGACAAAATCTTTAGCTACTCCAATGTGCTATGTGCTTTTGGCTTTTCTGTTCGAGAAGAAGCGTATGCCTTGTAATGGGACAGTTATAAGCAGATGTCGGAATTAGGTAGAAGTATTAGGTACTTACACTGATTTCATACAACGAAAAAATTAAATGGATATGCCCCAAATCCCGGGATTAATTTTGAAGAGCAGAAAAATCCCGTGATCTATTTATAAAAAAGGCGAAGTATAAATATGAGAATTTGCTTAAGACTATTTATTAATAATTTGTATTGTGAATTTAATACTAATAAAAATTGTATGTTAATTATCTTTGTTTTATTTGTCTTATCTATCTCTGAGGTTTTTATTATTATTTATTTGTAATATTGTTGGTCACACGGGATTGTCTAATAGAAATCCCGGGAAGATCCATATTAATATCAACATTTCGATGCAAGTAAATAAACAAATCAACCTAATTCCGACCTCTGCTTATAAGCTATAATATAATGATGGCCAAATACGTTTGAGGAAGTTTTATTGAACTACTCAAAAGTAAAATTAAAAGTAATCCCACTAAAAAGCGTTTCATGTAAAATCTTGCCAAACGAGACCAAAAAAACTGAAAAGCAAAAAATTATAAACCTTAAAATTATGAGTCGGCGCTTTGAGTGATCTTTGTTCATTGATTTTTCAGCGCCGACTCAAAATTTTAAGGTTTATTATTTTTTGCTTTTCAGTTTTTTCGGCGGTTTAATTTTTTGTTAAAAAGTTTTTATTTTATATTTTTTATGGCTTTAATGGACTCATAATACTTGGCAAGGTATACCCTATCCAATAAAAAAAGAATGATCAAAATCGGACTACTCTGTATAAAGTTATGCGTGGTTATACATTACAATCAGTGAGTGAACAATCAATATCCCCTGTTTCCCGACCCTTAGCGTTCGATTTTGTTTTCTAAATTTATATGGGACCACCTTGGGAGTATACCCTTTCCAATAAAAAAAAACTATCACAATCGGACTACTATGTAAAAAGTTATGCGTGGTCATACATAAAAAAAAAAAACTAAAAATATACGCGTCGAATTGATAACCTCCGCCGTTTTTTTTTCGTCGATTGATAAAGCTCGCGTTGTCAAAAAGTGACCAGGTCTGATGTAGAGCCAAGCTACTAACTCTCCTGCCAGGGTCGCGAGATTTGTTCGAAAGAGATACCGTGGTCCTGGCATATGTGCAACTGAAGGAACACGCCTTCCAATGTATTCAAATATTTCAAAACGATACGAAAAAAATGTAAAGAAAGTGTCGCTAGCACGGTCAAAACGATCATTTGAATACATTGGTAGGCAGGTGTCAAAGACTTTTATTTTTCTCATATCTGGCACAGACTATAGTGCCCTTGCGCTTCGCTTGGCCCGTCTTGGGTGATGAGTGTAGGTACACAGGACAACACGTCAAACATTCTTATTGGTCTCTTATTGTACGGAGAGTCGATACAAAACAAGGTCAGCTTATACATAGGCAGCGGAAAAGTCTCGACTCCAATTCTGAATCCTTACATAGTATAAAACAAAGTTGCATTTCGGGCTTGTACTTTTAGATCTTTTAAACTACGCAACGGAATTTAATGCGGTTTTCATCAATAGACAGAGTGATTCAAGAGGAAGAGCCGGTTGCGAGTACTACGCACCTGACCTTTCTGAAGAACATCACCAATAAGGTCACTATATGTCCTCTTAGGGCGTGCTCATTCGGCGTGTCCAATCACATCTGCCGTGTAATTACGTTTTATGAGCCGTCCTTTATTCATCTTTTCAACATGATCTATTAATCATTTTAATTATATTGTAATTCACCATCATTATTTCAGCCGGAAGACGTCCACTGCTGGACATAGGCCTCCCCAAAGCTCCACCACTTCCACCGGTTCTGCGCTTCCCACATCCAGTGGATTCCTGCAGCCTTCACCGGGTCATTGGTCCACCTTGTAGAAGGCCTGTCGACTCTACGTCTTCTGGTACGCAGTCGCCACTCCAGAAACTTCCGGCCTCATCGATCATCAGTTCTGCGAGCAATGTGTCCTGCTCACTGCCACTTTAGTTGTATTGTAAACTAGGTTTTGCCAGCGGCTTCGCCCGCGTGGAGGTCGGAAATTAACCCGCGGGAACATACTATCAGGATAAAAAATTGCCTATGTCCTTTCTCAGGCTCTAAACTATCTGTGTACCAAATTTCATTTAAATCGATTCAGTAGTTTTAGTAGGAAAGCGTTACAGACAGACAGACAGACAGAGTTACTTTTGCATTTATAATATTATAAGTATGAATTTATAGTGTGGATATTGTAGATTAATTTTTGCATGGGTGTCGGAAAATTTGTTTCGTTAGTTAACGACATGCCTAAATAATAAATTTTATGATGTTTAACTTTGAAAATGAAGAACTTCCCACACAACTTTATCTCCTTTTTCAGCTCTTTCGGATGTTTTTGAGAGTTCGTGATTAATCAGTGAGTGAATGTGTGAATGACTGACCTTTCGCTTTTATATAAAGGTATAGATAGATGTATAGTGCTAATTTAATTATTCTTACACTTATATTGGCAAAAAATAACGCACTACCTTGTTTTTAAGATCTTTATATAAATGGTATACAAATCAATTATTCTATAGCTGGTTATGTTGACATATGTACTGAGAAACTTAAGGCGCTTTGAGTGATCTTTGTTCATTGATTGTTTGGCGCTTTTCAGTTTTTTCGGCGGTTTAATAATTTGTTAAAAAGTTTTTGTTTTACATTTTTTTGTGGCTATAATCTACAAATTACTACATGCTTGCAAATCGGACTATTCTGTAAGAAGTTATGCATTACAATTAATCATCCCCTATTTCCTACCCTTAGGGATAGAATTTTATTTCAAAATTTACATGGGACTATTTTCGAAAAATACCCTTTTCAATAAAAAAAGAATCATCAAAATCGGTCTACTCTGTAAAAAGTTATGCGTGGTCATACATAAAAAAATAACAAAAAAAAATATACGCGTCTACTTGAGAGCCTCCTTCATTGTCTTTAGTCGGTTAAAAATAAAAATATGTGCACTAGATAGTCAGTACAGCTATATAGCCTTTTCCCAAGTAAGTTAGGGTTGGCTTCCAGTCTAACCTGATGCAGCTGAGTACCAGTATTTTACATGGAGCGACTGCCTATTTCTCATCCACCACCCCTAACTAGGGTACCACGACAACCCTCGATAAAACTGGTTACACTTTCGACGACCACCTTCACTTCTGACGACCCGTAACGACTATCAAAGATCTACAAATGACAGCCGGGACCAACGGCTTAACGTGCTTTCCGAGGCACGGAAGGGTCGTGGTATGTAATAGATGGTCTCCAAACTTGACAAGCATAGTTTTACCTTCAATCAACCCGTATGGCTGATATTACCAAGCAATCTATACTTAATATTATAAAGCTGAAGAGATTGTTTATTTGTTTGATTGAACGCGCTAATCTCAGGAACTACTGGTCCGAATTGAAAAATTATTTTTGTGTTGAGTAGCCTATAGTAGGCTATAGGCTATATAACATCACGCCACAACCAAGAGGAGCGGAGCAGTAATGAAAAATGTTGCAAAAACGGGGAAAATCGCACGGGTTGGCGATTCGACGCGACGGGAAGGGTCGGGGGAACATGAAATTTAACGCGAAGTCGCGGGCAAAAGCTAGTAATAAATAATAATAAATAACTTAGAACCTAAACGAGGCAAAAGGAGTGTGTAGAGATCGTAGCAGGTGGCGTTCCGTGGTTTCTACCAACCGCAATGGGAAAAAGGTGTGATTGTATGTATGTATGTATCTTAGGACAACTAACACCCCGTTATCTGATCCCAAACTAGGCAGAGCCTGTACTATGGTAACCAGACAACTGATAAATATACGTATATAGTTTTAAATACACACATATTATAGGTAAATTACGCCCAGACACAGAACAAATTATTGAGCTCATCACACAAAGATTTGTCCTGGGTGGGAATCGAACCCACGACCTCCGTCTTAGCAGTCAGGGTCACTAACCACTAGACTAACAGGCCAGTCAATGAGCTCCTCTAGCCATGTGCAGCTTTATTTGATTTAAAATACCACACCCTATTAAACCATGAATTTATCCATGAATCCAGTAAAAATCAATACAACAATTAAATGCACTATTGGTTATTTTATTTCGTTTTTCTGACCCACCCCTTGTGATGGGGTGTATGGGCCAATGGGAACATAGCCGTGCTTTCACCCCAAGTCATTATTATTAGAAAAAAGAAAGTGATCGAGGGTAGTATGCTTTCAACCCTATTGTGTTAAATAGGGGTGAATTTTTTATGCTTATTTTTATACTGTTTTGCTTCCATTTGAAGTGAGAAGTATTTTTGGGTATTTTTAATTTTCTGTGATTATGGCGTGTTTAGCTTTCTCTGGGCAAGTTCTGATTAAGTTATCTAGTACATAGTGACATAGAAATTCTGTATTTTAACCGACTTCAAAAAGGAGGATGTTTTCAATTCGTCGGCAGGTTTTTTTTGGTATGTTCGCTATATCTCTGGCAATTGTTTATATTGATCTAGAAAAAAATATTTTTAGTGGATAGGGTATGCCTCAGGGGTGGTCCCATATAAATTGTATGTACGTGACTCGGCTATTTTTGGCGTCAGCCTCGATAATACGTCATTTATCCAATTCGTATCTCATCACTCTTCAGTCCTTACCCAATTTATTAGTGGTCGGCGCAACATGTCTTTTTGTGCCACACTTCTCTATTAGTCGTCATCTCAGTAGTCACCCCCATTATATCCACATCTCACTTTATTTAACTAGATTACTAATACTTCCTGTCAATGTATCTTAAATAGCAAGTAGTGGTATAAGAATTAGTGTTAGGTAGGTACCAGGGATGTTAAGGAGCTCCGTAACCGTAACCGAAACTATCGGATATCCGATATAAAAATTTATCCGTAACCGTAACCGAATCCGGAATAAAAGTTTCGGATAATATCGGATTTGTTATTACATTTTTATTTTAGGTAACTCAATATATGTATATTTATAATCATTTTTATTTTAAATAGCTGTAATAATTACTCAACACTGATTGTAATTCCTACCAAATGGTGACATATAAATAAAACCATTTTATTAGCTATTCATATTTTACTTTTGAAATTCCTTAAAAGTTTAATATCCGTAACCGATATTATCCGAAACTAACGGATAATCCGAAATAATTTCATATCCGTATCCATATCCGTATCCGGTATAATAATCATTCCTATATCCGTATCCAATCCGTATCCGAAATGTCATATCCATAACATCCCTAGTAGGTACTATATCCAAAAAGTAAAAAAAAAGTTATCAAAAAAAAAACAACCGACCTCCGAAAACGTTTTTTTTTTAAGTTTAGATGGCAGGTGAGCATATTTTTGTCAGTATGTATGTACGGTTTAACATGCTTTCCAAGGCACGAAGGAGTCTCGATATGTTATGTATGGTCACCCATCCACGAATCGGTCGCAGCAAACGTTGCTTAACCTTCTAAAGTCTGACAACCTGATTTACCAAGACGTATCATATTACCCAGTAACTGGATTAGGGACGTCAAATAGGCAGTCGCTCGATGAAAAATACTGGTATTCAGCTACATCCGGTCAGACTGAAGGCCGACCCCAACATAGTTGGGGAAAGGCTACAAAGATGAGATAAAGAACTTAATAATATCAAAAGTGAATCCATACCATCCACACTATAATATAATATTATTATTTATTATAAATTTATTTATTATCTACACTAATATTATAAATGCAAAAGTAACTCTGTCTGTCTGTCTCGCTTTCCTGCTAAAACTACTGAACCGATTTAAATGAATTTTGGTACACAGATAGTTTAGAGCCTGAGAAAGGACAAAGGCTACTTTTTATTCCGTGACTTTGTCTGCGTCCGCGATAACCGACATATACGCAGAAGAAGTCGCGGGCAGAAGCTAGTAATATTATAAATGGGAAAGTGTGTGTGTCTGTTTGTTCGTCTTTCACGGCAAAACGGAGCGACGAATTGACGTGATTTTTTAAGTGAAGATAGTTGAAAGGATGGAGAGTGATATACGCTACATTTTGTCTCTTTATAACCCCTCCACTTTCCTAAAATGAGGGGTGGAATGCGCTTATCTCAGGAACTACTGGATCGAATTGAAAGAATTTTTTTGAGTCGGGTAGTCTATTTATTAAGGAAGGCTATAGGCTATATAACATCACGCTACGATCAAAAGGAGCGGAGCAGCAACAAAAAATGAAAGAAAACTGGCAGGCTGCGATGCGACGGAAAGGGTCAGGGGAACAAATATTTGCGCGGACGAAGTCGCGGGCAGAAGCTAGTTTTTTAATAAATCATCGAACTGTAACTTAAAAATCACTTCGAATATATTAATTTTAAAGTTATATAACCGTTTATAAGCCTTCTTTAAAATATTTAAAGCCCAGAACGAAAGACATCAACGCGTTTATTTTTAATTTCATATTATTTAAAACAAATAAAACAATTTTAACGTAAAAATACAATATCAGTCCGTTATCTCGAAAGGTTAGACAGACGACACACATTTTTTCAGTTTATGTTTAAGTCCCATGTAATAGGGGGCAAGCCTATTGGCATGTCTGGCATCAACTGGGCACAAATACAGACTCCGAGTTTGTATTGAGAATTTCCAAATGGCGAAACATGTCAGTTAAAAAAAAAACACTACGTGGTGCAAAGTAACTTTAATTTCGGAAGTCGTCTTCGGATCTGTATTTTAGTTTTATGCCATCGACTTCGGAAATTAAAGTTATTTTTCACTTTGTAGTGTTTTGTATTTAAGGAGACAGTTGTCTTTTTTTTTGTAAAAAAGTTTTTAGTATTCAATGTAAGTTTTGGTACACACGGCGACAAATCAAGCTGTACATTTCCAGTATAAGCTAACCTCTCATTGTATGAAAAATGTATCCAATGCTGAGCTAGAACTGGAAATGTATAGCTTGATATGTAGCTGTGTGCACTACCCCATACCAATTTTTATACAACTTTGTATAAAATTGATGTGTTAACAACAGTGACGAAGTATTAGAACATGATCAAGATACACAATAGTTTTATCGAAGCTAACGTAAAAACTACCCGAGCAAAGTTAGTAAAATATATATACATAGGTATATAAGGTGTATCTATTCATACACGAAATATTTTGAGAGGTACACCTGTAGGTGGTAAAGAAGCAACAGCAACGAAAAAAAAATTCTAAATGTATTTTTTTCAAAATTTAATATTTATAAATTATTTGACGCACATAATAAATACTAGCTCCTTCTTATTTTTTACGGCCCGAGACATCGCGGCCATGCTCGTGCTGTCCGGTCACCGCCCTCGCAGCGTCAGGCGGGCCATTCATAGAATATGGAGTAAAGGTTTTATGCAAAACGTCTCATGCAGTTTTAAAATTATAATTATTACGAAAATTCTAAAACGCATAGATAAAAAAATTCTTTTTGCTTCTATAGCTTCCTTACCACCTACAGGTGTACCTCTTAAAATATTTCGTGTCTGAATAGAAAAGAAACACACACACACCTTACACCTTATATATGGGACCATCCCCGAGGCACACCCTATCCATAACAAAATAAATTTTGTAAATGGATCCACAATTTCCAGAGATATCGTGGAATATAAATACACAAAAAAGAAAAAATATACTGACCTTTCTGAAGAACATCACCAATAAGGTCACTATATGTCCTCCTATTCCGTGTGCGTTGCGGGGTAATTGCCGAAATTATTTCATACTAGCTTTTGCCAGCGGCTTCGCCCGCGTGGAGGTCGGAAATTATCCCGCGGGAACATATTATCGGGATAAAAAGTAGCCTATGTCCTTTCTCAGGCTCTGAACTATCCGTGTACCAAATTTCATTTAAATCGGTTCAGTAGTTTTAGCAGGAAAGTGAGACAGACAGACAGACAGACAGAGTTACTTTTGCATTTATAATATTATAGTGTGGAAGTGTGGATAGAGTGGATTAACAATTAAACAACATTCACTGCCTTATTTACGTGGCAAAGCAGACAGATTTGTCGAACATATGTAGTAATGGATAAGCAATAACTACCAAAATTATTCAGATTCTGAGTGATAGTGTGTTACGGAATAAAGCTGCGAGTCAAAAACGCACGCTAATCTATACTATTATATTAATACTAGCTTCTGCCCGCGACTTCGTCCGCGTCAAATTTTTGCTCCCCTGACCCTTCCCGTCGCATCGATTTGCTGCTCGCTCCTTTTGAGTTATAGTGAGTCAACCTTAAAAGATAGACATATGCTCTCGCGGACTTTTTTTTAGAACTTTTTAAAAGGAACAATTCCGTCATACATGATTTTTGCGTTACTTTAACCGTTTACGCAGCGCACGCAACGGAAACTCTCAAAATGAATAAATTTTCCCCGTTTTTGCAACATTTATCATTACTGCTCCGCTCCTCTTAGTTGTAGCGTGATGTTATATAGCCTATAGCCTCCCTCGATAAATAGGCTACCCAACACAAAAAGAATTTTTCAATTCGGACCAGTAGTTCCTGAGATTAGCGCGTTCAATCAAACAAACAAACAAACAAACAAACAAACAAACAAACAAACAAACTCTTCAGCTTTATAATATTAGTATAGATTATAAAGCTGTAGAGTTTGTTTGTTTGGTTGAACGCGCTAATCTCAGAAACTGCTGGTCCGAATTGAAAAAATCTTTTTGTATTGGGTAGCCAATTTTTTGAGGAAGGCTGTGGGTTATATAACATCACGTTACGATCAAAAGGAGCGGAGCAGCAACGAAAAATGGTTGAAAACTGTCACTGGTTGAAGTGTCATGGGGGCAAAAATTTGACGAAGTCGCGGACAGAAGATAGTTCTACTATAATTTTAAATCCAAAAAATATTTACAGAACTATTTCTGTCAGTCATAACGCGTCGGGTTGTATTTCACCCCTTAATTTCTTCCCTTCGTTGTCAAGGGGTGCACCCTATTAAAACGTACAGGGTTTATCCCTTTAGTAACGTCCAATCGTTGTGTAGGAGAGACTGACATTTTAAAAGTTTACTATTTAATAATATTAACTTTGTTGCCGGCTTCATCCCCCTGTAAGAATCGCTTAGGGGTTGATTTTCAAAGCAACACATGTGTACCTATTTTTAGAACTTCATAAGATAACATTACACCTGTTTTACTCGATGGGATAGGCAGAAGTGACCTATGAGCCAACTCATCATCATAGGTTATTATTAAATCTAAAGACTAGCTTCTGCCCGCGACTTCGTCCGCGTCAAATTTTTGTTCCCCTGACCCTTCCCGTCGCATCGATTTGCCTGCTAGTTTTCGTCCATTTTTCGTTGCTGCTCGCTCCTTTTGAGTTATAGTGAGTCAACCTTAAAAGATAGGCATATGCTCTCGCGGATTTTTTTTAGAACTTTTTATAAGGAATAATTCCGTTATACATGATTTTTGCGTTACTTTAACCGTTTACGCAGCGCACGCAACGGAAACTCTCAAAAAGAATAAATTTTCCCTGTTTTTGCAACATTTTCATTACTGCTCCGCTTCTCTTAGTTGTAGCGTGATGTTATATAGCCTATAGCCTCCCTTGATAAATAGGCTACCCAACACAAAAAGAATTTTTCAATTCGGACCAGTAGTTCCTGAGATTAGCGCGTTCAATCAATCAAACAAACAAACAAACTCTTCAGCTTTATAATATATAATATCTAAAGATGTCCACTGCTGGACATCGGTCTTTTTTGTGCAAATACCCACAAATTGTGTCTTTATTTTCTGTAATTGATAAATACGCCAGGCGTCATCATCTGCCCACCTTTTCCCAATTATGTTGGGGTCAGTTTCCAGTCTAACCGGATGAGGTTGAATACCAGTATTTTGCATATAGCGACTGCCTATCTGACCTCCATAACCCACTGACTGGGGTCGCACTAACGATACCCCTTGGTAAGACTGGTTGTCAAACTATCAGGTTTCCGACGACCCGAAATGTCCACAAGTGACAGCCGATACACAGCTTTTTTTTGTGGGTATGAAATCATCAAATGATGTCTCTCGCTCTGGGTGGAGCGGAAGGACGTGTCAGACTTTTACTGACTAAAACCCACCCGTGTTCCTTAGTTGCCCATACGCCAGGGCCACGGTACCTCTTTTTTTTTTTTAGGATGGGAAATCATCAAATGACTTCTCCCGCTCTGGGCGGAGCGGGAGGGCGTGTCAGACTTTTACTGACTAAAACCCACCCGTGTTCCTTCAGTTGCCCATGTGCCACGGTCACGGTATCTCTTTCGAACAATCACGCGACCCCGGCAGGCATCGGTCCTAGTAGACCCCTACACTGCTGCTGACATCTTTTTGAGGCGCGCGTGGAACACTACGCGCCGTCGACCCGAGCCTGGTCCTTACCGGGCGGCGAGCTACCCATTGCTCGCCGCCTGCAAGCTCGCGCCTACGGTGGCCGGGAGGCGAATTTACAAAGGCTATACTATTTTAGTCACGAGTCAGACTCTAATCAGTGAGCTTTTGTTTCTGAATATTACTCGACAATACCTAGTCTATCTCAGTAAAAAATTGACTCAAATAGACTAGCTTTTTGTTTTGATATTTTCAAAGAAAATGCACGGACAAAATCTAGTACCATTTCAGTCACGCGTGGACGAAATCCCATCCATGGTTAATACCCCGACTCAGAGTACCCCGACTCGGATAGGTTAGGTTAGAAGGCTAAGGCGGGAGCGAAGCGGAGCGGAGCTCCCGCCTTAGGCTTCGTGGTTATTTTTTTTAAACCACCCAGAAATAGGAGCCCCGCGAAGCGGGGCTCCGTCAACCTATCTTAGCGCAGGTGGCAATCAGTTACATACATATTAGTTTTGAATACATATTAATCAAATAGATAAGCTTCAATTATAGGTTGATAGTTACATGGCAACAATTATCATTTTAATTGCTCGTTTCTATTATGTATTTGATAAACAAAAATAAAACGAATTAACAAACGAGAAGTACTTTTATTAGGTAAAGAACCACCTGTTGCGAGTATAAATTTAAAAATATCTCGCCAAAAGCTTAGCTATTCGAGTGATATGTATTATATAGAACTAGATTTTGTCCGTGCATTTTCTTTGAAAATATTAAAACAAAAAGCTAGTCTATTTGAGTCAATTTTTTTACTGAGATAGACTAGGTATTGTTGAGTAATATGCATAAACAAAAGCTCATTGATTAGAGTCTGGCTCGTGACTAAAATAGTATAGCCTTTGTAAATACGCGGCCGGGAGTCCGCGATCGACACCCGACGGGACACACAGCTAAACGTGTCTTCCGAGGCACGAAGGGGTCTTGGTATGTAAAGACGGTCTTGCAAACCGCGGCAAGAGTAACTCACGCTACACTGTGTTGGAATCTCGATCCTCGGTTTAACACAGAGGGTTGGAAATCCGGTGCTCTAAATAATCCCGTGAAGTAATCTCTAAATACTCTGACAATGTTGCCACAGTGAATATTAAAATGTACATACATACATAAACTCACGCTTATTTTCCATGGGGGTAAGCAGAAACTACGGAACGCCACCTGCTACGATCTCTACACACTCCTTTTGCCTCGTTTACGTTCATACATCTGGTCATACACACACGCCGGTTGCGAGTACTACGCACCTGAGCTTTCTGAAGAACATCACCAATAAGGTCACTATATGTCCTCCTAGGGCGTGCTCATTCGGCGTGTCCAATCACATCTGACGTGTAATTACCTTTTGTAAGCCACTCTTCATTCATCCTCTCAACATAATTTAGTTTTAAAACATTTCTAAATTTAAAAGACCCCCGACCAAAACCAAAACTACTTTGCAGTGGGCAAAGTAAAAAAAAATATACGAATTTGCCCTTTCAGTTTAATAAGAAGTTGTAGGTAATATTTTGATCAAAGGATCCTCGTGTCGAAACAGCTGAACCGATTTTGATAAAACCGCTACTAGAAAGCCTACTTAAAAAAAAACCGCACCTGAATCGGTTTATCCGTTTATGAGCTACGATGCCACAGACAGACACATAGCAGTCAAACTTATAACACACCTCTTTTGCGTCGGGGTTAAAAATTAAATTTAAAAAAATCACAACGCGTGCAGTCCAGCCTCTGACGTTTCATAAGAAAGTGCCCATGTAGGTTTAAGTGAAATGAAATATTTTGAACTTAACGCACATAGACATACATACAAGATTTACATAATCTTGTTTCTAGAGATAGTGACTAACAGATCTGGTCTGTATCGTACGATCAAAGCGGATGCTGTGACGCCATGAGGGGCAAAGGGGAAAGGGGGGCAGAACGATTATGTAGATGGAATTAGGGTTCCTTAGGTTATGGCTCATTTAAAAAAAATTAAAGCACAAGTAAAAAAAAGGCTTTATAAAGGCGGACTTAATACCTGAGGCATTTTCTACCAGTCACCTTTAACTGTTATTTTGTAGTGTTTTTTGTAGCATTTAAGTTAGGCTAAAAAGTATCCCACGTTTTAATTCAAGGTTATAATCTGTGTGCCAAACATTAAAATCTGGGCAACACTTTTTGCCTGATTGAGTAACTAACATCGTAACTTCTAAAATGACTAACTTTCACATTTATAATATACTTAATGTAGTAAAAATGAATCATCTTTATTATTTATCACTAGCCTTTGCCCACGACTTCGTCCGCGTCAAATTTTTGCTCCTCAGACCCTCCCGTCGCATCGAATTGCAGGCCTGTTTTCTTCCATTTTTCATTGCTGCTCCGCTCCTTTTAATTGTAGCGTGATGTTATATAGCCTATAGCCTCCCTTGATAAATAGGCCATCCAACACAAAAATATTTTTTCTATACGGACCAGCAGTTCCTGAGATTACCACGTTCAACCAAACAAACTCTTCAGCTTTATAATATTAGTATAGATTACTATACTATTTTAGCCTACACTGTCCCACAGCTGAGCAAAGGCCTCCCAAAAATCCCTCTAGGCATCCTTTTCCAGGGCCTCCTCAATCTAACCCTTGCGTACGCATCTAGGTCGTCTCACCACCTCTTCCTGGTCCGGAATATAATCATCATTAGAAAACCAAAAACTTAAAAAATACACTCACATAACATCACGCCTTGTTTCCCCGGAGGGTTGGGTAGAGGTGTACCTATAGTACACCCGCATTTCACCTGTTATGTTTAAGTCCCATGTAATAGAGGCGAGCCTATTGCCATCAACCGGGCACAAATACAGACTCCGGGCTGCTACCGAGATATCCCAGATAGAAAAGCCCAATAATTTTTATTAAACTTTGTCCGAACTGGGAATCAAAACCAAGACGTCATGCATGCACCAACGAGGCAGTTTTAAAAATAATTTAATAAAATATTTTGTGATTTATAATGTTTGCTTTTAAATACTTTGCCTACCTACTATTGTATACAATATGTAATCAAGTTCTTCTAACTGAACAGACAGCTGTGCTGCTGGGAAGTTAGTTGCGCCACTTCTTCTTCCCAGCTAAAGCACTAGGAAGTGGTGAAGGGCGCGCGTGCCGGCGGACTGTCTTATGTCATTTTGACGTTCGAAAAGTGCTGAGTCTTAGCCTAATGTGAATAAATGACTTTTGATTTTGATCCTACTAATCCTATTTTTATCTTCTTTACATAGGTAATATAAAACAAAGTCACATTTTGTGTATGTACGCTTAGATATTTTAAATTACACAACGGATTTTAATGCGGCTTTCATCAATAGACAGATTGATTCAAGAGTAAGGTAGGATAACACGCGAAAGAAGCCACTGGCAATAGCTAATAAATTATAAGTGAGAAAATTTGTATGTTTGTTATTCAGTCCCGCCAAATCGGACTTGGACAACATTTTGGCACACATATCGTTTATAAACTGGACCAACACATAGAATACCTTTCATCCCGGTAGTACGTTTCCACGGTATCCCGAAACCGCTGACAAAAACTAGTTCTATGTTTGAATGTTTATTCCTCAATTACGCAAAAGCAGCCAAACGAATTTGGATAAAATTTGGCATACAGATAGTTTATAACTTGGCCTAACACATAAAATACTTTTTTTCTCGATAGTACGTTCCCTTGGGGTAGTATCCGATCTCTACGCTGGGAAGCCACCGTTAAAAGCTACTAATCCTTACTATATTTACACTAATATACAATATTAATTTTTGTTTATGCGAAACCCGAAACACGGGTCTAGTATTTTTATGTAAAGAATCTATGAAAAAAATTTCAAAACTGTATCATTAATAATCACAAAGTTATAAGCTTGATAAGTTACCTGGTTGTCCACGCAAAAACATATGCAGATCACCACAAACAGCTAGTGTACGTACCATCTCCGTGTAATGGACGTTTGAATACGAGAAAGACATGATAATTTTAAAATCGAAACAAAACACTAAGGCCCGCTACTTGGAAGCGTAATTAAATATTTTTGGTACAAAATATAACATGGTGTAAAAATTATTGGAATCGATTCAGTTACTGATTCTGAACAAACTATATTCAGGTTTCGCATATACTAAAAATAATCTTGTATAAGGTGTATCTATTCATACACGAAATATTTTAAGAGGTACACCTGTAGGTGGTAAAGAAGCTATTGAAGCAAAAAGAAAATGTTTATCTAAGGGTTTTTGAATTTTTGTAATTATTATAATTTTCAACTGCTTGAGACGTTTTGCATAAAACCTTTACTCCAAATTCTATGAATGGCCCGCCTGACGCTGCGAGGGCGGCGATCGGACGGCACGAGCATAGCCGCGGTGTCTCGGGCCGTAAAAAATAAGAAGAAGCCAGTATTTCTTCTGTGCGTCAAAAAATTTATAAATATAAAATTTTGAATAAAATCATTTAGAATTTTTTTTACGTTGCTGTAGCTTCTTTACCACCTACAGGACAGGTGTACCTCTTAAAATATTTCGTGTATGAATAGATGCACCTTATATATACTAATTACGAATGTAAACTATCTATACTTAATATTATAAATTCGAAAATAACTATGTCTATCAGTTACGCTTTCACGACCAAACCACTAAACGGATTTTGATGAAATTTGTTACGCATTAAGTTTGAACCCCAAGAAAGGATATAGGCTACTTTTTAACCGACGAAAAAACGGAGGAGGTTCTTAATTTGACGCGTATATTTTTTTATGTATGACCACGCATAACTTTTTACACAGTAGTCCGATTGTGATAATTCTTTTTTTATTGGATAGGGTATACCTTGCCAAGTATTATTAGTACATTAAAGCCACAAAAAATTATATTATATATTTTTTATTCCTCGATTTCATCTGCTCTCCGATAACTGACATTTACGCGGATAAAAATACAATAAAACAGCGGCAAAAGCTAACTCAAAATGAAAAATCGTATCAAATTATGCTCGCACAGAACACCGTTCGAGCGAGCGCTCGCGCCTGACCTTTCGCCGGTGTAACCCCTGTGATTCAGAGCCACATAACGAGCGAATGATCCGGTCGGGCGGCTACCGAGATACGCGCGCTGCGCTGTTGCTGTGTGCGTGAGGTGCGTGTGCGCTGTCACACGGGGGTTTTGGAAGGAAGGTCACGTGATTTTTATACGACGTTTTTTTCTGTTTTTTTTTTCAAGGAATCCTCAAAAAGGTCACTAGAAGTCGACTTAACACGGACGTAATAAAATCGTAGCGGGATATTTGGAGTTTACTACTCCTTAAGAATCGATTTTCGTACAAAGCCCGGGGTAAAAATTTATGGGGAGTAAAATCAAACATTTTTCGCTACGTTACGTTATGCGTTACGTCATGTTTACTTATCTATACATTTATAATCGATCGTAAGGAGTAAACTCCAGTCGTGCGTCGGACACACACATTTTTTATTTCTCACACTTGATATTAAACTCTCAATACTTTGCGCTGAGAGTTAAAAATAGAACGGTGTGTATTTTTGACGAGCTGGCATGCACTCTGTTGGATTCTCAATGGTCATAATCAATACAGAGAGCTGAAAATTGAGTGCACGATGAAACCAAGTCGCAATTTTATTACATAGGCACTTGTGAAACTTCAGAAGCTAGGTGCATGGTTCCAATTGGTTGATTCCTATGGAGAAGAACCGACAAGAAAATCCATGGTTAATATTAAAATAATTGACTTTACAATGGTTTCAAATTAGTGTTAATAAGCATAGGAGGACAGTGTAAGCCTGTCAACAAGTACCAGCTACTTAAAATATAGAAAATGAAGAATACACTTATCTTGTTCTATAATAAGTGACGTTTCATATTTTCACTTTTTAATTGCGGCTGAAGACAAAATGATAGACTGTAGAAAGATTTTTATCTTTCTACAGTCTATCATTTTGTCTTTCGTTTCCACGCGTGCTAGATATTTGGTCCCAATCCGTTAACCGCCGTAACAAGACAATTACAAAATTTACTAGTTTTTGCCAACGTCTTCACCCGCGTGGAAGTCGCAAATCATTCCACGAGAGCGTACTATCGGCATATCTATATATATAAAAGAAAGTCGTGTTAGTTACTTCACTTATAACTCAAGAACGGCTGAACCGATTTAGCTGAAAATTGGCAGGGAGGTAGTTTAGAGCCAGGAGAAGGACATAGGATACTTTTTATCCCGTTTTTTTTTTTTTTTTTTTTTTCCCCTTTTTACGACCGCGTTCCCGTGAGACGTCACATAAAACGTCAAAGAGAATACAAGTCACTATAAAACGTGGTACTATGACAAAAACGTTGCCTTCGAAGTACCAGGTTATCATAACTTGACAGGAGCTTACCAAACAAAGGAGTGTCAGCTAGAAAACGCTTTATGCCTTCGAAGTACCAGGTCATCATAACTGGGTAGGAGCTAACCTAACATATGAGTGTCAGCTAGAAAACGCTTACCAGATCACCACCGCGTACCAGGTTGTCAAACTTGGTACGTTTATAACAACATTTATTGAATCTGAGGCGATACGAAGTTCGCTGGGTCAACTAATTATCTATACTAATATTATAAAGCTGAAGAGTTTGTTTGTTTGATTGAACGCGCTAATCTCCGAATCGAATCCGGTCCGAATTGAAAAATTCTTTTTGTGTTAGGTAGCCTATTTATCGAGGGAGGCTATAGGCTATATAACATCACGCTACACCTCAGAGGAGCGGAACAGTAATGAAAAATGTTGCAAAAACGGGGAAAATTTATTCCTTCTGAGAGTTTCCGTTGCGTGCGCTGCGTAAACGGTTAAAGTAACGCAAAAATCATGTATGACGGGATTGTTATTTTTAAAAAGTTCAAAAAAAAAGTCCCAAGAGCATATGTCTATCTTTTAAGGTTGACTCACTATAACTCAAGGAGCGAAAATGGACGAAAACTAGCAGGCAAATCGATGCGACGGGAAGGGTAAGGGGAGCAAAAATTTGACGCGGACGAAGTCGCGGGCAGAAGCTAGTTTATAATATAAATCCTATGTATTAATCTAGATTATAAACTACCTGTGTGCCGAATTTTATCTTAATCTCTTCAGTCGTTTTTGCGTGAACGTGAACCAAACATCCATACAATCTGACAGACTTTCACATTTATAACATTAGTAGGGCAAATAGGATAGTAGTAGGATTATAAAGAGGTAAAAATTGTTTATTTACAAGTTTGTTTGTAGGTAACTACTAGTCAGGATTGTTTTTATTTCGTATTCAATAGCTCAATTATTAAGAAAAAATATTTGATAATTAACATACGTTACGACTCTCAAGAGCTATGTAAAAAGAAGAAAAAAAGTTATGAAAAACGCCATGTTAAGACGAACTAAAAGCAAAACGTTAAATGCAAAATAAGTTAAAGCACAGGCGCATAAAGAAATTAACAATCATACTACAAAATTAGCGAAAAGAAAAATCTACGCCATTCTCATCCGTCAAAATGCCGTGACGTATGCGACAGTGGAAACACACAGACAGTTCGAAAGGCAATGACACCAGTCAGACTCAAACTAGATCTGCAGATACGGGCCGGAGACCAACCATCACGGCGCGACAGTTACGAGGCACGGCAGAGTTCGTGGTGGACTTTTATGAAAAGGAAAAAATTGTAATAAGAATTCATCATCATCTGCCTAGCCTTTTCCCAATTATGTTGGGGTCAGCTTCCAGTCTAACCGAATGCAGCTGAATACCAGTATCTTACATGGAGGTACCTATCTGACCTCCACAACCCAGTTACTGGGTAATGCGATACCCCTTGGTAAGATTGGTTGTCAGACGACCCGTAACGTATTAGGAAATCTTTAGAGTAAAAAAGCTTTTATTTTTCTGTTTCTAATTAATTTACATAATCAACCTATACCGTTCCCACTGCTGGGACCCAGGCCTCCTCTTGGCGATAGGGATAATATACCACGGATACTCCTCTTGGATAATCTACCACGCGGGCCCAGTGCGGGTTAGTAGATGTCACATGTCTTCGATTTTTTGGTTCTAAGACATGCCGGTTTCCTCACGATGTTTTCCTTCACCGTTTTGAGAGCAGTGGTGATGAAATTATTTACACAAAGTAAAGTGCCTGCTTGGATTCAAACTCTTACAAGTAGTAAGTCGAACCCGATACCACTGGGTCACTACTGCTCATTAATTTAAATCATTTGACATATATATGTCACTGAGTTGTGGGGGTCAGATAGGGAACTCCATGTGAAATACTCCTATTCAGCTTTTTTAATCATAATTTGACGAATGAGGCATCTTTGGTAGCGTCTTACAAAAAATTAACCAAAAAATTCAACAATAAACAACATAATATAAACGTGTTTTTTTCTTTCTTTCTTTTCTTTGTCTTGATAGTCCGTTATGTGACGTCACGTGAAATTCAACATGGCGCCCTCTACAGGACATAGTCTTGAACTATAAGTATTAATCTTTTTATGTTTGTGACTTAATATAGGTACTTACCTATAATTTAAAAAATAATAGTTTTAAAAAATGCGTGTTTTTTAGTTTTTTTTTTAACTATTATTTATTTTCCCTTTTTAGGGTGTTTCGAATTTTGTGACGTATGACAGCGTAGTTTTCGAAGACAGGTTTTTTTTTTGCTATCCTGGTAGTCTCGGCAAGGATAATGGCACAAATTTATAAAATTATTATTTCGTCATCGATCCTTGATAAGTATGCCAAATTTCGAGTTAATCCGACGTTTTCAAGGGGGTCAAAATCATGTTCAAAGTTTCCGTTACATAGACACATACTAACATACGTATGGAGCTAATAAAAGCGTGTTAAAAACAATACATTCTAACAGTAGGAAGTGATCATAAGCTTAAAGGCAAAATGGTATACGAGCACGGCTTTCAGATGAGAATATTTTCTTGTTTCATACTTTTTAGAGTGTGATTTTTCAGTAGTCTGGTTTTAGTTTCTAACCAACTTCTATGTTTCATTCTTCTTTTATGTATGTTCACCGATATCTCCGTCAGTTGTGAACCGATTTCAAAAATATTTTTTGTCATAAATAGGTAATGTTTCAGGGGTGGTTCCATATAAATTTTATTGAGTTTGCTTTGGTAGTTAGGTCGATAATACGTAGTTCATCCACTTTGTTTATCGTGATGATATTCTTATACTTCCTGTAACTGCTATTGACCTGGCCAGTACTGGTATATCAATTAGTGCGGGGCAAATACCATAACCAAAAAGTCATAAATACAAACTTTTTTGCAAAAAAAAAACATTACAAAGTGAAAAATAACTAATATTTTTTGGAAGTCGCTTCATTTCTTTTCGCAAAAATTTGTTTTTTGATTTTACTTTTTTTTACTAGGTACCACAGCATAGCATAATTAGTATACCATGCCCATTGCTGGGACTCACGCCTCCTCGTAGTACGCATAAAACACACGGAAACCCCCCATAGCAACAAGAAATTATCATGGAACGCCACTTCCGACTATTGTATTGTACATAAACTATGATTGTATGTATAATGAGTATGTATGTATGTTACATAGGTCATGGTTTTCCCCTGTTACGATAACACAATATACAAAGATAAAGAGTTGTGTAATAACATGAATTTTGTGTTTCATTTGGTGCCGGATATAAAGAATAGCACCAAACCATTTCTTCCCGTGGCTGTCGTAAAAGCCGACTAAGGGACGTACTACAGAATAGGCAGCAGCGTTCTCTATACATTTTACCACTATACTGCGATCGCCAACCCGCCTGCCAAGCGTGGCGATTAAGGTAAACCGCCCCAAATTGGTGGAGGACTATGTCCAACAGTGGACGTCTTTCGGCTGAAATAATAATGATGAATTTTGTATGATTTTGACAGCTGTATTCCACTAAGGGTTAAGCAGGAATGGTTTTCCACCAGTTATGTATAAGTGCCATTTAGTAGAAGCGAGTCTATTGCTGTCAACCGGGCACAAAGACTCCGGGCTGCTTTTAGGGTTGTCAACTTTTTCTAGAAGAAGTAAAGTATTTCTGATTTTAGAGATAGAGTAAATAAAGAGTATGAATTAATAAAAAGAGTACCACATTTCTATTTAATAAAATGTGACATCTAGCACTTTTTGTATTACAAAACATTTTTATTGATTTTTAATCGACTTCAAAAAAAGGAGGAGGTTATCAATTCGTCTGTATTTTTTTAATTTTTTTTTTATGTTTGTTACCTCATAACTTTTGACTGGGTGAACCGATTTTGATGATTCTTTTTTTCTTTGAAAGCTGGTACTTCCCGAATGATCCCATTTTAATTTGGTTCCATTCGGACAATAGGGTCTATGTGAAAACCATATAAGTCTTAAATTTGCATTAAGTATTTGCGCGACAAATGAACGAATAACGCAATTAGATTAGTGCGGGGTATCTACCATAACTAAAAAGTTAAAAATAAAAAGTTTTAACAAAAAAAAAAAACAACCGACATCCTTAAAAAAAACACTACAAAGTCAAAAATAACTTTATTTTCGGAAGTCGGTGGCATAAATCCTTAAATACAGATCCTAAGACACCGACTTTCGAAATTAAAGTTATTTTTGACTTTGTAGTGTTTTTTTAAGGAAGTCGGTTGTTTTTTTTTTTTTTTGTTAAAAGTTTTTGAAATAATTGTAGGACACCAAACGTCCTAATTCTACGTTTATATAAGATCAGAAGCTCATCATCATCACCATCATCATTACAGCAGAAACACGTCCATTGCTGGTCGCAGGCCACCCACAAGCACCGTCAGTTTGACCGGTATATTTTTAATCAGAAGCTAGCTCATTTTAATTAATATAAAGCCAAATTTCTCTCTTTTCGCCACTTTCTTTTTCTGGATGGGAAATCATCAAATGACTTCTCCCGCTCTGGGCGGAGCGGGAAGGCGTGTCAGACTTTTACTGACTAAAACCCACCCGTGTTCCATCAGTTGCCCATGTGTCAGGGTCACGGTATCTCTTGCGAATAATCACGCGACCCCGGCAGGCATCGGTCCTAGTAGACCCCTTCACTGCTGCTGACATCTCTTCTTTTCGCCACTTCACATTCATAATAATAATGAAGTCTCGCAATGGAAAATATAGAAGAAAACCGGCCAAGTGCGAGTCGGGCTCGCGCACCGAGGGTTCCGTACAAACCTGTAGGTATTCTCGATTTATGCATAAGGCTCATGTTTATGAAATTAAATGGTTTTTTTTAATTTTTATATTTCAGTTGATTGGATGAAAGGTAAATTGTGGTTTACGATTTATGACGTTTTAAAAAAAAACTACTTACTCGATCTCGTTCAAACCAATTTTCGGTGGTAGTTTATATGGTAATGTACATTATATATATATTTTTTAGTTTTATCATTCTCTTATTTTAGAAGTTACGGGGGGGGGGGGACACATTTTACCACTTTGGAAGTGTCTCTCGCGCAAACTATTCAGTTTAGAAAAAAATGATATTAGAAACCTCATTACCATTTTTGAAGACCTGTTCATAGATATCCCACACGTATGGGTTTGACGAAAAAATTTTTTTTGAGTTTCAGTTCTATGTATGGGGAACCCCAAAATGTATTGTTTCTTTTCTATTTTAGTATGAAAATCTTAATTCGGTTTATAGAATACATCTACTTACCAAGTTTCAACAGCATAGCTCTTATAGTTTCGGAAAAAAGTGGTGCTGTTACATACGGACGGACGGACAGACAGACAGACAGACAGACAGACATAACGAATCTATAAGGGTTCCGTTTTTTGCCATTTGGCAACGGAACCCTAAAAACTGCAGAAAAACAAAGTCAATTGCTTCAAAAAAATTAAATTGTGTGGCAAATCATCAAATGACGTCTCCCGCTCTGGGTGGAGAGGAAAGGCATGTTTTACTTTTACTGAGTAAAAACCCACCCGTGTTCCTTCAGTTTGGCCGACCTCAATAAAGAAATCAAATCCAGGACCTCCTGTTCAGTGGTCGCGATAACAATCACTAGACCAATCGGACACTCCGTTATTATGCATAAACGAGATAAAACATTAAATGATGAATTTTCAAAGAATGAAACTAGATAAAGTTTGTCATACTCTACCAACAGATGGCGTTAGTAGTTTGTAAGATGAGAATGACTAACTTATTTGGCTTTTTTCAGGGAGGGCGTTTAATAGGTTTAAAAGATTTTTTGGCGGCTTTTTTTGGATGAATGCTACCCTATTTGATATTAGAAGACATTTTCTATTAGTGTAAAATTTGTTATCTAATTTTGTTCAGCCGTTTCAGTGTAACCGATTGTAAATATTGGCACATTTTCGTGTAAAATTAAAAATGGATGATGCCCGATCCCTATGGAATAATATTGATCTTAGATGTCCTCTAGCCTAGAGTTGGTAAATGTTATTAAGATAGTTTTTTTTAACCGACTTCAAAAAAGGAGGAAGTTATATGTTCCACTGTATATTTTCTTTGTATGTTCACCGATTTCTCTAGCAACTAAGAACGGATTTCAAAAATTCTTATTTTAATGGATAGGTTATACTTCAGGGGTGGCTATATAAAATTTATTAACACTGCTATTGATCTGGCCAGTAGTGACAATATTAATACGAATTAGTGCGGTATAGATACAATTACCAAAAAGAGAAAAATAAAAAATGTTGAAAAAAAAAGCCACTTCCAAAAAAAAAACTACACAGTGAAAAATAACTTTAATTTTTAGAACAACTTTTGTTAAGTAAAATAATTGTATTGTAACTGTAAGATATTTGAAGAGATAATATTGCAGTCCACTAACGAGGGTCTGTGCCCGCGTGGTAGATTACGGCCCGCAGAGAGGAGGCTTGAGGCTCAGCAGGGGGAAAGCCATAAGCTGATTATACTCGTAGCTGTCTTTGAGAATTACTTGAATTTTATGAAGACCGGGCAATCAAGTTTCCTGAAATATTTCAAAGCTTTTTTTAAAACAAAAAAACGCATTATCGAAGGTAACGCAAAAACTACCCAAGCAAAGGTAACAAAATGTATATGGGGCCAACCGTGAGGCATACCCTATCCTTTAAAAAAAAAAGATTTTATAAAAAAAATGATCTACCATTGCTAGAGATATCGCGGAAAATGCAGTAAAAAAAATAACAAGGTGCAATTGAGAAACTCCTCCTTATTGAAATCGGTTATTTTTTTAAATAAATTATAGCTCAATATTAGTCCCTAATTGGAGCATTTTATGCGATAGAAGCAAACAGCTAATAAGGTTTTAGGAAAAAGGAAGATATAATTCACACACACTACTGCAGCTGTTACACGTTTTAGCTCCGAAATTTTGTTAAATAAACGGACGAATGGATGGCCCCTGTAACACAGGATTTTCCTAGCATCGAGGTCCTTATTCACAAAACTTGAGCATAAATGTAATATTCTATTAGCGTAACATGCACTGTATTTTTCCTTTTTGTTAAATAAATTATACTTAATTAATTTTGATCCTCTTTTAAAATACTCCCTAGGGTAATTCCTAAGTTTTTATGCTTTAAATTGTATTCCAACCTCAAGTCAATTTCAGAGCTTATATAATAGGGAATACTTCTTTAAAGGGACTAAAATACTTCCAATACAGGACCACGAAATGATAATAATTTATTTGTGCGAATAGACAATTCCAGAAATACGTATTGGGCAATTGTAACGTATTGAATTATATGTAACATGGTCAAGAAAAATCATTTACTTTTACTAGATAATAGGAGAATCAAACTATAGTTATTACTTTATTGCATAAATTCAAAATTTACCAATTGCCTAATTTTCGTATTTTGGGAAATGTCAGTTCGCCCACAAATAAATTAACTTCGTGCGAATCACCTCGATAAAATAATAATAATAATCCTGCCGTGATATATCTATAATACCGTTATCTACCAAAACCGTTGTTTGGAATAACATGCAAAAACCGCGGTTAAAATTTAAACCGATGTCACCTTTCAATGACAACACCTATTTTTATTTCCAAAACTATTCAAGGTATTAAAAATTCGGAAACACAGATCGATAGATTTTTTTTTCTCATTATAATAAAAAAATGAAAAGTTAAAAATCGACCATATGTCGGACGACCATATAACGGCATTTTAGTTATGCCCCGGCAGAATAATAATAATATCGTTTATTTATAAAAAGGGGCACATTTACAAAGTTTACTTAATAATTAAAATAGAGCACAGTTGCTCGTTTCAATAATATATTATTTAAAAGGGTGAATTCATACATTTTGGACGAATAAATATGTGTGAATCAACTAATACGCCGCGTCCCAACAGTGGGAACATTGTACCTAGACTGATTATGTTCACGCTTCGCAGAAACTCTGACGTAGAATGTCAGAATTTGACGTAGCACAGAATCATGTGTTGACTCAACAATTTGACAGTACTTAGCAAGTTAGAAATGCCTATGTAGGTGTTAATTTTGTCTAGAACCAGATTTACACATTTTTTTTTGGGAAGTCGTTTCTAAGGGGTAAAAAACGCACCTACTTTTTACGCCCCGCGTTTTCACCTGCATAAGTGTGGATCCCGTAGGAACATTGGGATAAAAAAATATGTAGTTTAAAATAAAATAAAAAACACGTTTTTTTTAGTTGATTGATCAAGTACCACGCTGTTTTCCATTATTTTCTACTTTTTAGTTTGGTTTTCTATGGAAGCGTGTTTTTTAGTTTTTCAACACTTTTATTTATTTTGTATTTTTTAGTGCGTTTCGAATTTGGAGACGTGTCACCGTAGTTTTCGAAGACAGTTTTTTTGCTGTCCTGGTAACCCTGGCAAGGATAATGGTACACATTTATAAAATTATTGTATTGTCATTAGTCCTTGATAAGTATGCCCTAATAATTGAAACCACTTTGTACGTTTAAATCAATCAATCAATCAATCAATATAATAACTTCAATTTATAAAATAAAGGCAGAATGACAAGGAAAATACATGAAACGTCTGCCTCTGGCTCTTACAGCAGTCCGAGTTAATCCGACGTTTTAAACGGGGTCAAAATCATGTTCAACGTTTCTGTTTTATAGGCACATACTAACATACCAACATCCATATGAAGCTAATAAGCGTGTTAAAAAGTATCCTATGTCTAAATCCAGGGTCATGGTACCAGTATTTTACATGGAGCAACTGCCTATATAACCTCCACAACCCAGTTACTGGGTAATACGATACCCCTTGGTAAGACTGGTTGTCAGACTTTCGGGCTTCTGACGACCCGTAACTACTGTAAAAGATCTACGAATACAAAGAAAGATCCCAAGAAAAAGACTTTTTCAAGCCCTAAAAGGGACTTTTAGTTTTATATTAAACTGTTACTTTCTTAGGAAACCCTTTAGCCCTAATTGGTCCTTATATATTTTTTTCTAGTACAATGTTATTAGCGGGCTCCATTATTTTAGAATTTTGAAGTTTTTTGTAACGTCTGCTTTAGTTATCTATACTAATATTATAAAGCTGAAAAGTTTGTTTGTTTGTTTGTTTGTTTGTTTGATTGAACGCGCTAATCTCAGGAACTACTGGTCCGAATTGAAAAATTCTTTTTGTGTTGGGTAGCCTATTTATCGAGGGAGGCTATATAACATCACGCTACAACTAAGAGGAGCGGAGCAGTCATGAAAAATGTTGCAAAAACGGGGAAAATTTATTCCTTTTGAGAGTTTCCGTTGCGTGCGCTGCGTAAACGGTTAAAGTAACGCAAAAATCATGTATGACGGAATTGTTCCTTTTAAAAAGTTCTAAAAAAAAATGCGCGAGAGCATATGTCTATCTTTTAAGGTTGACTCACTATAACTCAAAAGGAGCGAGCAGCAACGAAAAGTGGACGAAAACTAGCAGGCAAATCGATGCGACGGGAAGGGTCAGGGGAGCAAAAATTTGACGCGGACGAAGTCGCGGGCAGAAGCTAGTGTATGCCTAAAATGTGGTTTGAATTTTTCACAATTTTGCTTTCAGTCAATATTAGAAGAAATATTTTTTTTGATACCAATCAAGATATGGACAGTCATGAAACATCAGAAGGTTCCAATTGGTCGTTTCCTATGAAGAAAAGTCGGCAAGAAGATCCATGGTTACTATTTTAATAAAAAAAAAAATAGTAATAAAATTAAAATAGTCTATTGAAATTTTTTTTTTCCAATTACGTGTAAATAGGTATGGGAGACGGTACAAGATAGTTAATATAAAAACTTTTTAACAAAAAATTAAACCGCCGAAAAACTGAAAAGCATAAAATAATAAACCTTAAAATTATGAGTCGGCGCTTTGAGTGTTCCTTGTTCATTGATTTTTCAGCGCCTATTTAATTTTTAATTTTTTGTTAAAAAGTTTTTATTTTATGATTTTTTGTGGCTTTAATGTACTAATAATACTTGGCAAGGTATACCCTATCCAACAATAAAAGAATTATCAAAATCTGACTACTCTGTACAAAGTTATGCGTGTTTATACGTTACAATCAGTGAGTGAACAATCAATCATCCCCTGTTTTCCAACCCTTAGAGTTCGATTTTGTTTTCCAAATTTATATGAGACCACCTTGGGAGTATACCCTTTCCAATAGAAGAAGAATTGTCACAATCGGACCACTATGTAACAAGTTATGCGTGTTCATACGTTACAATCAGTGAGTGAACAATCAATCATCCCCTGTTTTCCAACCCTTAGGGTTCGATTTTGTTTTCCAAATTTATATGGGACCACCTTGGGAGTATACTCTTTCCAATAGAAGAAGAATTGTCACAATCGGACCACTATGTAAAAAGTTATGAGTGATCATACATAAAAAAAAAAAAAATATACGCGTCGAATTGAGAACCTCCTCCGTTTTTTTTCGTCGGTTGAAAATAGAAAATGGTGTACTAATCGATTGATCTGTGATTCTAAAAGACCTAAAACGTTCACATACTTGTCTATCGTAGGGTTGTTATAGGGCCTCAATAGCCGTAACGAATAGGGCCAGGTTCTTTGTAACCAGCACTCAGGACCATTTCCCTTAGGGTTATCTGTGAAAATTGTCCTAAAATTGTATTTTGTATTCCTGCCACGTAAATAAGTCTGTCAAAGGGCACACATTGAATTATCATAGGGTTATAAACAAATAAAATCAAAATATTTTGATTTTTTTTTTATTTTTTCTTTTAGATTGACCTGTTAGTCTTGCGGTTAGTGACCCTGACTGCTAAGATTGAGGTCGTGGGTTCGATTCCCACCCAGGAGAAATCTTTGTGTGATTAGCACAATCATCAGTTCTGTGTCTGGGTGTAATTTATCTATAATATGTATGTATTTTGAAATAGATAAGTATGTTGTCTGGCCACCATAGCACAGGCTCTGCCTAGTTTAGGATCAGATAACGGTGTGTCGGTTGTCCTGAGATATTATTTTATTTCACAAAAACCTACAAGGGCAATAATGAAACGTGAGAAGCTAGGTGCACTGTTTCCATTGGTTGATTCGTATGTAGAAGAGCCGAAAATAGAGAAGGAAGCAAACATTTATTTAAAGACTAATCAAACTCAAACTTGAAGTATTTACAGCTAGTTTTGAATGAACAAGAAAGATTAACCTAGTTGCCCGTTCCAAAGCCAAAGTAGTAGATTCTTATGAAGAAGTATGGACAAGAAAGTTCATGATCTTTTTAAGGGAATGACCGTAAGGGCCGCATCCCTTAAGGTCATTCTCTAAAGGGACTGCCCTTTTTTGTGGGTGGGAACTCATCAAATGACGTCTTCCGCTCTTAGGCGAAGCGGGAGGTCAAACTTTTACTGACTAAAACCCACCCGTGTTCCTTCAGTTGCCTGTGACAGGACCACGGTAACTCTTTCGAACAATTCTCGCGACCCTAGCAGAAGGGGCTGCCTTTAAGACTTCTTGCTAAATAAATAGTATTTTTCTACTCTATAGAACTACTGCTAGACTTCAAAGCCATATTGTTAATCTATGTATTACGTAATGCAATGTTATATAGTAATACCTATACTTGGTAAAGCATTACAGACACAATAGGTTAGGGTAGGTTAGGAATAGCTAAGAAAATGGTCCTGATATTGAATTTGCTGTAGGCATAGGCAATTAAAATGACATAAAGACCAGACTTTTGGCATGTAGCCCTTAGGATTCCCTATTCGGTTAGGAGTGACGACTATGGTCAAAATTAAATAAAATATTCGATTCTATTGGAATAATTTTAGAATGCTTCGTCATATTGATTTATCTTTTACGTAATGGTATGTTAGATATTAATACTGATACTTTGTAAAGTATATTTTCAGGCATAATAGGATAGGTAAGGTTAGGAATAACTGTCACAAAAAATATTCTGATATTGAATTTCCTATATTCGATTCCTAGTCCTTAAGTAAGTCTATGAAAGGTTGCATATTAGATTATAAAAATTTTAGAAAGACTTAAGGACCAGATTTTAGCGTGTAGCCCTTAGAATCGTTCCTTTTAGGGATAGCTGTGACGTAAATGGCAAACAAAAAAAAAAAAATCTTTAAAATAATTCTAGATTGCTAAGTCATATTGAATGATCTATTTCGTAATTCAAACTAACGTAGTAATACTAATACTTCGTAAAGTATGTATCCACGCATATTAAGTTAAGCTAGGTTAGGAATAGCTGTTACAAAAATGGTGCTGATATTGAATTTAATATTCGTGGCTTATAAAACGATCTAAAACTAGCTTCTTGGGACCAGGCCCTTAGGAAAATTCATTTTAGGGTTTTATGTGATGGAAATTGTTCATATTAACTAAAACGCCCTAAAGACCACATTTTTGGTACCAGTCCTTAGGGCGTTTGCTTTAGGGTGCGTTGTGACGTAAATGATCACCATGAAATAAAAGTTTCTACTCTTTGGAAATAATCCTAGACTGCTAAGTCATATTGAATGATCTATTACGTAATTCAAAGTTCAACATAGTCATAACTATACTTTGTAAAATATGTGCACACGAATATTAGGTTAGGTTAAGAATAGTTATCACCAAAATTGTCCTTATATTGAATTTACGATGCCTAGCCCTTAAATAAGACTGTGCAAGGTTGCATATTAGATTATCAAGATTTTAGGAAGACCAAAAGACCAAATTATAGCCTGTAGCCCTTAGGACCATTCACTTTAAGGATAGCTGTGATGAAAATGGTCCATATTAAATAGAATTTTGTATTCTATGGAAATAATCCTTGATTGCTAACTCATATTGAATGAGTTATTACATGACGATGTCTTAAATATTATGATTGATAATTCATAAAGAACTTGTGCATATTACAGAAAAGATTAGGTTAGGTTAGGAATAATTGTCACAAAAATGGTCCTGATTTTGAATTTACTATTCTATTATATATATATATTATTATTCCTAGGGTGTGAAAAACTCTGAAAAACGTTGCACATTGGGTTAGGGTTGTAAAACGTCCCTAAAGACCACATTTTTGGTACCAGCCCTAAGGACCATGCGCTTTAGCGTTAGCTGTGATGAAAAAGGTCGTGAGAATGATTTTCTTATAGAAATAAATCTAGATTGCTTTGTTATATTGATTGATGTATTACGTAATTCAATGTTACATAGTAATACCTAAGCTTTGTAAAGTATTTGAAAAGGCATAATAGGTTAGGTTGGTTAGTAATAGCTTTTATGAAAATGCTCCTGATATTGAAATTACAATTTCAAGCCCTTATATAAGCCTGTCGAAGGTTGCACATTGATAGATATTGTATTTGAATTAAGGTTAAAAATCGAATTAAAGACCAGGTGTTTGTCATGCAGCCCTTAGGACCATTTAGGGATAGCTGTGACGAAAATGGTCCATATTAAATAGAATTTTCTATTCTTTGGAAATAATTCTAAATTGATAATTAATATTTAATTAGCTATTACTTAATGCTATGTTACTAAGTACGTAATACCTATACTTTGGAAAGTGTGTATCTACGAATAGCTGCTACAAAAATGGCCTGATATTGAATTTACTATTCCGTTCCTAGCCTGTGTTTGCATATGCGATTATCAAGATTTTAAAAACGAAGAAAAGACCAATTTTTTGGTACCAGCCCTTAGGATCATTCCCTTTAGGGATAAGTGTGGCAAAAATGGTCATGAAAAAATTTCTATTCTATGGAAAGAATGCTAGTTTGCAGAAGCCATATTGTGTGATGTATTACGTAATATACTGTTAGATAGTAATATTTATACTTGGTAAAGTATACTTTGTAAAAATGATGGTGATGAAATGGATGATGCTTAAAGAGTATGTTTAGATAGTTTGGTCTTGTTGAGAAGATAAATGAAAGGAGACTTGCGAAAGGTATTTACAAGGCAGATGTGAATGAAGACGCTGGAAAGGGATGTCCTAGGAGGACATATAGTGACCTTATTGGTGGTGTTCTTCAAAAAGGTCAGGTGCGTAGTACTCAGAACCTGCGTCCGTGCAAAACTGTAAACGAAGCAGACGGAGTATAAAACGATCATAAAAGAAGTTACTACCTACCCCCATGGAAGAAAGGTGTGAGATTAAGGACGGACTAGTCCATGGAATCGAATGACTGAAGATTGAAGTCATAGAAATGATTGTACTAAGTCTAGGTTTTACGTAACACTTTTGTTGCGTATCTACATTTTACACGCGGCCACGTGTTCGTCTAGGTTAGGTTATATATACACGTCAGACGCGTCACGAGATTTTCTCTCTTTAGAATTTTACATTCTAACTGTTTGAGTTTTGGATTCTATTTATTCAGGGTTTTTTTAGATCGTTCTTAGCATTTATTAGGGCGTAACCTTCCTCCCTTTTACGACACTTTTCATTGTTTTTCTGATGTATTACTGGTTTTATTATGTATATAATCCTGGAAGGATAGTAACAGATATTATCACCACATTTTGCCGTCCTATGGATTGCTTTTTGCCATCAACCGGACTGAAATCCAGAGTCCGGACTGTTACAGAGAAATTCCTGATAGCAAAGCCCAATAGCCCTTTGCCCGTCCTTTGGACATCATACTCAGCGAGGCAGTCAAATAATTTAATCTGTGCTATTTACTTGGTCAATGTCTTTGACTAGCAAAAGACTGTGGTACTGATTTATTCCGGGATGGGTCTACTGTTAGTCTTTCGATATTTGAAATACCTAATTTAATTGTGGTTTGGGGTACCACAATTGGACGTAGTTATGCAAAAAGGATCCAATCCACATTCAGTTAATTTTGAGTTATTGACGTTTTAAGTTCAAGAGGTATTTTTTCATTACTTAAAATAAAATTGTCTGTGGAATATTAACACTTTTTTTATTAGTAATGGTATATTAACTTAATCTGGTACAAATACTAGTTAAGAACCAGAAAGTTTAAATAGTTTATACTGAAAAAAAAAATTAGAAGCGCCATACCATTGGATTGAAAAATTAAAGTACAGGAAAAATAAAGCAATTTTTAGCTAGGTCGTTTTTACTGACTCGTAGTATGTATAATTTGGATCAGTTTGGTGCACTTAACTCATTTTTGACCAAGTTGTGGATTGGATCCTTTTTGCATAACTACGTCCAATTGTCTTAAATCGTGCAATTAGTTCCTTGGCCATGTGTTGTATATGCCAGAAAGAAGATGTTAAGACTTCTCAGGGTCCTTGAAAATTGATTGTGGATTAAACAAGTGTTATGACATATTAGGGCTAAAGGGTTACTCTCTTTTTCAAGTATTAAAGTTTAGTCAAATGAACTTATTATTGGGAAAGGTTATTCTTTCTTTTAATAAAGGTGCACTAAGAGATTTTGTAGGGAAATGTGAGTGGAGATGCCAGGAGAAGACGCCCTAGAAGGACATATAGTGACCTAATTGGTGATGTTCTTCAGAAAAGTCAGGTGCATGGTGCTCACACCGAAATACGCGTATGATCAGATAAATCCAGGAGAGGATGAATGAAAGGAGACCAACAGTAGGTATTTACGAGGCAGATGTTAGTAGAAATTCCTGGAAGGGCCGACCTTCACGGACATATAGTGACCTTATCGGTGACGTTTTTCAGAAGGGTCAAGTGCGTAGTACTCGCAACCGCTGTGTGTGTATGACCAGATATATGAACGTAAATTAGGCAAAGGCAGTATGCGAGGATCGTAGCAGATGGCGTCCTATAATTTCTACCTTCATGGGAAGAAGGTACGAAGGTATTAATAGCTGGAGTAGGAGCAGCTCAATGAGTCAATAATATTTCGACAATTGAGTGGGGGTCATGTCTGGCTTGTACTGGTCGTCTACAACAAGACGTGTTGCTAGTTTGATTTTAGACAATGGACTAATTATGACGTCATTGTTTAAAGGAGAGGATTGTTCTTAATAGTCGGTTTAGTTTTTAGGGCATTTTCTACCTTTTCGAGACGGAATATGATCTGAATCTCCTCAAACGGATCATCTTCGTCATTTTCTTTCTTGTTTATACCAATTTATTTATTTTCGAACTCCTTTATTAGTTGCATTTTTTCGTAATTAGTAATTATGTTAATCATCTTTTTTTATTAGCATTTTGAGTGTCAACCTAGGAGGATTTCGGCTGTGGCTACCTTCATCAATTACGGCCTCCAGTCAGGGTTTTTTTTTTGTGGGTGGGATATCATCAAATGATGTCTCCCGCTCTTGGGTGGAGCGGAAGAGCATGTCAGACTTTTACTGACTAAAACCCACCCGTGTTCCTTCAGTTGCCAGGGCAACTCTTTCAACCAGACCTCGCGACCCTGGCACCTCCAGTCAGGGCTTATGAACTGAAGACCAAGCGACTAGTGCTAAGGGTTCACCCTGTGGGGTACGGACCTTAGGGGTTTTTTTTTTTGCTAAGTAAACGGTGTGATCTATGAACTTGTGATATAGAAGACTTTTTCCCTTAACAAGAAATAAGTTTTAGGGTAGACTCCAGGCTGAATGTATGCATTCTTATTTTTATTCTATTAGGTGACAAATAAACTGAAGACTAGATCTTGGACATAAGGACGAGCGTAAGATTGCACAACAAAATTAATTTAAAAAACCGGCCAAGTGCGAGTCGGACTCGCGCACCGAGGGTTCCGTACAAACCTGTAGGTATTCTCAGTTTATGCATAAGGTTTATGTTTATGAAAATAAATGTTTTATTTTTATTTTTATATTTCAGTTGATTGAATGAAAGGTAAATTGCGGTTTACGATTTATGACGTTTTAAAAAAAACTACGTACTCGATCTCGTTCAAAATAATTTTCGGTGGTAGTTTACATGGAAATGTACATCATATATTTTTTTTAGTTTTATCATTCTCTTAGTTTAGAAGTTACGGGGGGGGGGAGACACACATTTTACCACTTTGGAAGTGTCTCTCGCACAAACTATTCAGTTTAGAAAAACATGATATTAGAAACCTCAATACCTACCATTCTTGATGACCTATTCATAGATACCCCACACGTATGGGTTTGATGAAAAAAAATATTTAAAATATTTGTGAAAATCTTAATGTAGTTCACAGAATACATCTACTTACCAAGTTTTAACAGCATAGCTCTTATAGTTTCGGAAAAAAGTGGCTGTGACATACGGACGAACAGACAGACAGACAGACAGACAGACATGACGAATCTATAAGGGTTCCGTTTTTTGCCATTTGGCAACGGAACCCTAAAAAATGGTAGTTGTGGAGTTTGTTGCCGGCTCTTCTGCATAGGAAACAATCTATTGGTACAGTGCATCTATCTTCTGACCTTTTATAAGGGCGCATGTAGGTTTATATGAAATAAATATTTTAGTTTTTTTTTTTATTTAGGATTTTGGTTTAGTACCGATTTTCACAAAATTGGTCCTTAATTCCAAATAGTTAGAGTACTTAGGATTGGTCCTTTTTTTCCTAGCAATCAGGAGACCAGTAACATCATCAACCTTTTCTCAAATATATTGGGATCGTGGTCCAGTCAAACAGGATGCAACTAAATGCCAGTATTTTACATACAGCAACTGACTATCTATCTGGCTTCCACAACCCAGTTACTGGGTCCCCTGGGTATGATTTTTTAAATTTATTTATTTAATAGTATTTTTACTAGCTGTTGTGTATTTATTTCATTATAACCTGAAAGTTATCTTTGTCAGCTTTTCAAAACCTGACTTAGTAAAAATGTAATTTTTATTTGTCTTTGGGATTGGAAATTGTCTGCTGGATGCGGGAAGCACAAAACCGGTCGAAGTGGCGGAGCTTGGGGGAGGCCTAAGTCCAGCAGTGGAAGTCTTTTAGATGAGATAATAATGTTAGAGAACTCTCAGTGACATTATTACTCCTGGAAGCACACATAATTTATTGTAACGGTAAAAACACCTACCCAACTTCACGTTCACTCTAATATAATTTTCACATGGGATAGCCCAAGGGGTTAATCGTACCCATCCATTATTTTTTGACTGTAATACTTGCTACTTGCTTGTAATTTTAAGGGAAAATATATATATAGCATAAGGCATGATCAGCCAATAACACTTCCACTGCAGGGACTCTGTAAGAGGGAGTGAGGGATGGTAGATGTCACATGTCTTCGAATTTTGGTTCTAAGACATGCCGGTTTCCTCACGATGTTTTACTTCACCGTTTTGGGAGCAGTGGTGATGAAATAATTTACTCAAAGTAAAGTGCCTGTTTAGGTACAAACCTGGATCACCGCAGCTCTATTTTTTTTTGTCTTTTATTTAACGGCTCTCACAGAGGGGGCCTGTGTCCCAACAGTGGGAACAGTATAGGCTGATACTGATTATTAGGCTATTAGAAGAAAGGTTAGACAAAACATTTTATTAAAAATAAAATACTTAGGAGAATATAGACGATTAAACATTTTTCATCATCATCATAATTTCAGCCGTACGACGTCCACTGCTGGACATAGGCCTCCTCCAATTTGGGGGGGCTTTGCCATAATCGCCACGCTTGGCAGGCGGGTTGGCGATCGCAGTATGGTGGTAAAATGCATTGAGAACGCTGCTGCCCTTCTCTAGTAAGTCCCTTAGTCGCCTTTTACGACACCCACGGGAAGAAATAGGGTGGTGTTATTCTTTACGTCCGGTACGGTTATTTAAGAATATGGGAATCAAATAATGCTGAAGAATTTATTTAGGGTTTAAAACTGGGATTAACGAAAAAATATTTTTATATTTTATATAAGTAGGTATAAATGCAGTGGCTGGTAGATGAAACAAAACGTGTGGAAGTAACAATTTTCGAAGTAAAGCTACTCTTGTTGCGGTCAGAAAGTGAATGGGTGACCATTTTTTTAAATCATTGTATCTGAGGGTAAGTAGACCTATTGTTACAGCTAGTCTGAGATATAGAACTCGGAAGAATGGTCTGACTTTAAAGAGTGCCTAGTAACTGGGTTGTGGAGGTCAGATAGGAAGTCAGTCTATGTAAAATACTGGTATCCAGCTGCATCCAGTTAGACTGGAAGCCAACCCCAACATATTTGGGAAAGGCAGGCAGATGTAGAAGTGGGGGTATAGGTGGTACTATCGCATGTGTCTAAATTCGAAGCCATAAGTTGGAATTGAGGTTTTCTAACTAGGAATGTCTGCTTTTGTCCAACAGTGGATACTTGGACAAATTTTTTGTACCAATTGATAGAATCGTGAATTTCAGTATCGATTTAATGGCCGGTCCATTCGAAATTTTCATCGGTCCATTCGAAAAATTCCGGTCTTGACCAGAAATTAAGGATATTTTTTGGGAGGGCGAGTTTTAATATCAGCAGAGAAGTGTATAGGGCTAAATATCGTATAAAATTAGGGTTGATTTCGAGTCATTTGGGGGCGGAATAAGACTCTCAAGTTCCTTAGAAGTTCAATTTTTTTTGCAAAATTCAACTCGATGCACGTGGTTCTAAAATATGACTATTATACATTTTTAGGTCCTTAGAGCCTACTCAACCCCTAAAGCATAAGGGATGAAACAATTAAGTACTAGGTTACATACCTATCTTCAAGATTTCCTCATTATCACCAGCAGAAAGGCAGCTTCAATGAATAAATCCGTTGAAAAAAATGTCATCCGTGATTTTCGAAGCACGTTCCTCAAAGTAACCACAATCACCATACGATAATCACCGAATTCAACACAAGATTTTCGCACTGAACCATTGTCAATTCGTTCCTAGCAACACATATTTAGGCCTACCACACTTTCACACACAGAAAGCACGACAAAAATTCTCTACGAACCCGAAACTACAGAAAAGAAATTGAATTCAGCATGCCGAATCGAAATATAGAATGGAATTTTCGTACCCCGACCGTAGGCGAATAGGGTATGTTTCAAAATCCGAATGCTAGCGCTATGTCGTATCGTTAGAAAGAGACGGACATATCTCTCTTGTTCGCACTTCAAATAGAGTTCAATGTACCGTCCTACTGAAACGTGGGCGCGAGCTACGGTGTTTCCGTCTCCTTCGCTCGCAGTGGCGGCGCGGGTGTGCGAGCGAGACATGCGAACCCGGTCCACTTTTTGTTCGGAACTTGTATTTCGATCGATATAGCGCACCGTCGGAGTCTTGGTACTTTTGTTTTTAAGTTTTCGTTTTTTGAAAATTCGTTTGTAGGTTTAGTCTTTTCCGTGCATTTTTAATGTCTGTGCGCCTAATTGATTCCTACAGGCGTTTCTGAATACCCCTGTCATTTTTATTTGTACGAATATGGCTGAAATTTTGCGTTTGATGATTCTATTTATATTGTACTGAGAAACAAAGTAAATGCGTTAAAGATTTTCAGTTTAACACTTAAATGATTACAACTCATTAGTATGTTAATTTTAGAAATACATTGACGACTGCACGTGTTAAATATGCACTGTTTAATTAGCAAAACGCAATGTATTTTAATTAGTTTCACTAATCAAGCTTTCAATGAAATTTTTGCTACACTGTTACTTAGTAAGTTTAACCGGATCACGATTTAATAAAAAAACTTAACAAGCCAATGTAATTACCATGTAAAGTTAATAATAAAAAAACGACTTTCACTAAAGCCAAAGAATTATAATTAATGCCATATGAATGAAACAATACCGCATTATGTCGTAAGGCCGGCTGTGCACGCTCGACTAATCGCGGCGAAAATTAAATATTAACTTGGCACGGTTTATTGGGTCGGGGGCTTCAAATTGGGTCTAATTTATCATTCGGTATGAATTTTCCGACGTTTATTGGGTTCTATTAAGGAGTTCCAGTTATTTAATGGTTTTAAATGACGGGCGGATAAACAGTTTTCTGTTTCTGTCTGTTCAAATATTAGTGAAATATATTTTTTTTTTTTGTTACTTTTTTGCACATTAAACATGTTTTCGGTTTTATTCAATTCATTTTAGTGAACTAATTTAAATTTTTAACAGTAACAGTCATTACATTGTTTCGTAATAAACACAATAATTTGTAATAACTTTTCTTTACTCAATAATTAACGCTACTTTAAATTTTCCAATAAATTATAACGACACAATTAAAATACATAAAACATATATTTTACATCAAAACATTACAAGAACCCCTCCATTCTACAGCCAACATTTTAACACACATTATTTATCGAAACGACAACTTCTCGCACATAAAAGTCGTATAATCGCAAGTCACTATCGAGCCTAACGATGCACCGCTTGGCAACAGCGTTATCTATTTATAGATGGTTATAAATAGCTCTTAAATCAGTCAATTAAGAGGCTAGACAAGAAAGAATGTAGTGTAAAAACTCCACTGATTATCCGTGCATAGTTTTTATGCTGTCGGGATGCAAGTATCAAGTACTTTTACGTTTTTTTTCTGTTATTTTCTGAGGAATATTTATTGTACCTATGTGTTTTAATAAGGCATGAGGGTAAAATGGGTTAGTACTGCGTTTTACGGCAGACTTGGTTCTGTAATGAGTTTTATTTAAATATTATGATTATGACAATGGTATATCCCACTTATATTTTAAATGTGAACGTTTTACTCAATTTTTGAATGTTTGACTCAATCACGTACAAAAGGGCCGAACGCATTTGGATAAAACTTAGCACTCAAATCGTTTATAACCTGGATTAACAAATAAGACTTTTATCTCAGTAGCAAGTACTTACGTTCCCGTGAGACAATTTCTGACCTTGATTTGGACAAAGCCGCTCGCAAAAGATAGTTTATTTATGAAGAAAGTTAGTACCTATGACAGTTTTTCTTTATGGCATTTTTGCGTAAATGTTTTTACTTATTTTTACCATGTTTGGGTGTATGTACACCATTTTTATTTCACTAACTTATTTATACTTTTTAACTGATTTCATGTAGTGTGAAATATACATATATATATATATATATATATATATATATATATATATATATATATATATATATATATATTTACATCCAGGAACTCATTTGGCGTCAAGCATGTTGCGCATCATTACGACGTCCACCAGTTCTGCTAACATTTTTTATCATCTGTTGATGAATATTGCTTAGTTTTTTGATTTCCTACTCCATCCTATACTTCATTTTCTTGCTCATTTATTTGCGGCAATATTCTTCTTGTAGTTAGGCCCAAACATTTTTGGACCCCGCACAATAGTGAAGCTTTATTGACCTCCTACGTATATCAATATTATTAATCTATTGCGTGGATATTTTTACGTCCAAGTCAGACGGTTGGGATTTCAAAGTGCGACGTTGCCAGCATTATGATTCGTTTATTTATACTTATCTCTTTCTTTCACGGAGTCTCGCAAAACGCATTGTCTATTCTAAGTAAATATTTTTTTAGTTTCACGGTTGACCGCTGACTTATTTGGGCTATTCTCATTTTTAACCGACTTCAAAAAAAGGAGGAGGTTATCAATTCGACTGTATTTTTTATATTTTTTTTTTATTTTTGTTACCTCATAACTTTTGACTGGGTGAACCGATTTTGATGATTATTTTTTGAATGACAAATGCAAGAATAACGCGATTAGATTAGTGCAGAGTATCTACCATAACTGAAGAGTTAAAAATAAAAACACACATCCACCTTATGGGTTTTGATTTTAATAGTCAGATAAAAGTTCTCTATCCTGACTTAAGGAATGAAAGCCTAAATACAGAGACACAGTATTGAAAATTATTAATCGTGTTTTTAACCGACTTCAAAAAAGGAGGAGATTATCAATTCGACCGTATATTTTTATGTTTGTTACCTCATAATCATAACTTTTGACTGGGTGAACCAATTTTGATGATTCTTTTTTTATTTGAAAACTGGTGTTTCCCGAATGGTTACATTTTAATTTGGATACTCGGACAGTGGGGTCCATGTGAAAACTATATAAGTCATAAATTTGCATTAAGTATTTGTGCGACAAATGAACGAATAACGCGATTAGATTAGTGCGGGGTATCTACCATAACTAAATAGTTACAAATAAAAACTTTTTAGTTATGGTAGATATTTCGCACTAATCTAATCGCGTTATTCGTTCATTTTTGTATACCTATACAAGATGTTACTACTGCTGTGGAATCAATTGTTCTTCCTCATCGTACGAAGGAACCCTAATATTAGCATGAGTTTACTACGGGTTTTTCTAAGTTTAATTTGACTAGATTCAAAGAGTACTATTAACTAGATTTTTCTGATAATATAATATTATTCACAGCCTGTAATCGCCCACTGCTGAGCGTATCTTCGCGGTACTACAAAAGCGTGGCAGCCCCAACAGCATCCTGAATGCATTGTTGCACTGGACACGAAGAGCATTAACAGCTTTTTGAGTGAAACTAGTCCAAACGCTACACGAGTAAAAAACTATTAGGTACATCTCACTGATAATGCTCTTCGCTCCCGGTATTCATTGATCCGATCTAGATTGTTCCTCAAATCCTCCGCTACAATACGCATATGACACCACCATTTAAAGTGACAGTAGGGTATCTCTCTGCGCCTTTATTGGCCACCTTAACGATAAGCAACTGACTTTTGTCCGTGTTATATCTAAAACCATGCTCCTCAGCGTAACGCTCACAACCTTTATTAAATTTTCTGAGACCTGCCATAGACGGGCTCAGCAGCGCCATGTCATTAGCGTAGCTAATGTTATTAAATGCTAGCCCATCTATGTAGCAGCCAGCATGCAAACTGCTGAGCTCGAGAATAAGCACATTTATATATAAATTAAACAGCTAAATCCACCCTATCTAACTCCACATTCCATCACGTACTCATCCGACCGTCCATTTGCCCATTTTACACATTTAATTTGATGTGTGTACCAGTTTTTAAAAACACTCATCAATTCACTGGGCACACACAATTTAGACCATAACTTGTCACAAAACACCATGTCAAATGCCTTTGACATAGGTATCCAAGAAACAGGCAAAAACAGGAGTCTGATTTCCTGTATAATATTTTACAGTCTTTTTATACATAAAATTGCAGTTTCCGTAGATAAGCCCTCTCTGAACCCATGTTGAGCATCATGTAGCTTGACATCATTCTTTTTAAAAGAGAGAGGGATTGATCTGCAGTTCGCTTTATCTGATATATCACTAGTCTTATTTTTTACATTAGGAACTTCAATAGTTTTCATCATATCCTTTGGCAGATAAGCGTGCGACACACAACAATTATAAAACAAAGCCAGTACTCTGGGCAAATGGATACCAGCGTTCTTTAAGTGTCCCACACTGAGCCCGTTGTGTCCCGGGGATTTTCCGCGCTTCATATGTACCAATACATTCTCTACTTCTTTTGCTGTATAGGTACCTTGAAGAAGGTCGCTCAAGTTCACCGTCGTCTGAGTTATGCAAAAAAGACAGTCTCGCGAGGTCTACAACTCACAGAGCCACTAGTGTACCTGATTATAAGTTATCTGATCGTTGCGAAACCCTTCCAGGGTCCTTATATCTTACGTCGGGGCTTAACTCCACTTCCGCGAGAAATCACGGTACAGCGGACAGAGCTCCGGTGGGATCTCATGGCGTCATGGAGAGTACGATTGTCGCAACCCAGCGCTGGGCACGCCACAATTACGGCGATAAGTCCCCTCTTTGAGGAGTGGCTAGAGAGGCGCCACGGCGCGGCGTCCTCACCTTCCACCTGACGCAGGGTCACGGTTGTTTCGGGAGGTTCCTGTTCAGGATAAGGCGGGAAGAAACGCCCGGGTGTCACCATTGAGTGGATCACCCGGAGGACAGGGTGGAGCATATGGTAGAGGTCTGCCCGACTTGGGCGGCAGTAATGCTCGCGAAGGAGGAGGCAGAACGCGTGAGAGAGAGGCAAATTTCGCGCCCTCACGCCCCTAATCGCCGCAGGAGGAGACGCCCTAGGCATCGGGAACCGCAGGCCGATTTCCGGCCATCGTAGGCGCGGGCTTGCGGTCGGTGAGCAATGGGTAACTCGCCATCCGATAGGGACCAGACCCGGGTTGACGGTGCGTTGTGTTCCACGTGCACCTCAAAGAGATGTCAGCGGAATTGACCGGGTTCACTAGGGCTGATGCCTACCAGGGTTGCGAAGAAGTCCGAAAGGGAGATCGTGGCCCCCGGCAACATGGTAACAAAAGGAACACGGGTGGGTTTTAGTCAGTAAGAGTCTGACACGCCCTCCTGCTTCGCCCCGAGCGGGAAAAGTTATTTGATAATTTCCCACCCAAAAAAAGAAAAAAGTGTCCTTGTATGCTAGGCTTAAGTACTTGGTTGCAAATAAAATAATTTATGATTTATTTATCTGAGACGGCGATGGGTCATACATTCATAATGGGAGCTTATGCATTTATAGGAAAAGGAAGAAGTGCTATTAGATTCATATATACAGACGTCAAATATCGTACAGTATGAAAAGTATGCATCAAACCGACATCCATATAAGTGTCGCGTAACTTTGAAGCTATATACGGACGTCAGTTGACAGTATATACTATTCATGCCGCATCATATTCAACGTCCAATTATTTTTCTAACGTTGTGCCATAGATTCATGTATACGGACGTCAAATATCGTACAGTATGAAAAGTATGCATCAAACCGACATCCGTATAAGTGTCGCGTAGCTTTGAAGCTATATACGGACGTCAGTTGACAGTATATAATATTCATGCCGCACCATATTCGACGTCCGATTATTTTTCTAACGTAGTGCCACAGATTCATGTATACGGACGTCAAATATCGTACAGTATGAAAAGTATGCGTCAAACCGACATCCGTATAAGTGTCGCGTAGCTTTGAAGCTATATACGGACGTCAGTTGACAGTATATACTATTCATGCCGCACCATATTCGACGTCCGATTATTTTTCTAACGTAGTGCCACAGATTCATGTATACGGACGTCAAATATCGTACAGTATGAAAAGTATGCGTCAAACCGACATCCGTATAAGTGTCGCGTAGCTTTGAAGCTATATACGGACGTCAGTTGACAGTATATACTATTCATGCCGCACCATATTCGACGTCCGATTATTTTTCTAACGTAGTGCCATAGATTCATGTATACGGACGTCAAATATCGTACAGTATGAAAAGTATGCGTCAAACCGACATCCGTATAAGTGTCGCGTAGCTTTGAAGCTATATATGGACGTCAGTTGACAGTATATAGTATTCATGCCGCACCATATTCTACGTCCGATTATTTTTCTAACGTAGTGCCATAGATTCATGTATACGGACGTCAAATATCGTACAGTATGAAAAGTATGCGTCAAACTGACATCCGTATATGTGTCGCGCAGCTTTGAAGCCATAAACAAACTTCAGTTGACGGTACATACTATTCATGCCGCACCATATTCGACATCCGTGTATTTTTCTACAGTCGCAAGGAAAAATAATGAAATAAACACACATAAATTTAAGATTACTATTTTATTATAGACAGATGGGTTACCCTATAGGTATGACAGGTGAAAACAATTGAAATAGTTTTCTGTATTTATAAAACTTTAAAAATCAATCCCTAAAAATTACGTAAAATAATTAGTATTATTCAACGTATTAATGACAATTTACTTTTGTGACTTTCAGATCTAACATAATTAATTTTAAGAAAATATTAGATATTAGATTGTTGTATTAGGCGTGCTAAGCGTATTCCGAACGTATAATATAATCAAAATCATATAATCGACTTCAAATAGCTGTATAATTTACGGATGGCCAACACCTGATTTTCACAAGTGAGGGCACAATACTTATTTTGCAACCGAGCGTCAAATAAGCAGCGATACGTATGTGGCAACTTCGGCAAACTGTGTATAACTGATTTGTTGTTTTCATTTATAAAATATTTCGAACCGTTCAAATACAGTCGGTTTGGCAACGTCGCAATTGGACGCCAAATAATCGGCTTTATCGAAAGTGTCTTAGATGAGTATACGCACTGTCGATATACGCGCTACACGAGCGACGCACCGTTGATGCGGGATTTCGCGGAAGTTTTAGTTATACAAATGCAAGCGCTTCAGTGATTTTTTGCCTTCCGGCAATTTTTGTTGTACAGGTTGCTAGAGCCAAAAGGACCAAAGTAACACTGACTAAAAAAGTGGCGTCCGGTATGCGGACGTCTAAAGCCGGTGGACGCCAGATTAAATGCATTTTGGGCTATGTGGGACGCCATATCATTAGCAGGATAAATATATATATATATATATATATATATATATATATATATATCTATTATGAATTTTCTGCCCTGACCTTTAGTGCTGGATAATGGATACATATCAGACATAATCACCCTATAATATTTCCACTTCTGAGACACAGGCCGTTTTCAGACTTTTTGTGAGAGGGAGGGAATCATATTCCACGACGCGGGCCCAGTGCGGGTTGGTAAATGTTGAATATCTTCGATTTTTTGGTTCTATGACATGCCCCTTTCCTCAGAATGTTTTCTTTCACCATTTTGAGAGCATGATATGGATGTTCTTGATTCCTATGATTATTTTCTTTTATACATTTTCTTTCTTTTGTATACTTGTTCATATTATTATTTTTAAACTTAGCTTTAAAATCTTTTTTTTTTAAGATTATTAAAAGTAGTAGCAGTAATTAGATAACATTTTAGTTATAACTATTCTTTTGTCTTGTGTTAATATACAGAAATATTTACTTTTGAACAAAAACACAGCTCACCGAACATTAAACTTTAAAATATTCCTTAAAGTATTTCTGTCCCTACTTTACATCTCAAAGTGACAGTGACAGCATGAGAATTAACGCTGACTTTGTCACTCAGCCGTAAGTGCCATATTTTTTATCTCTCTCTGTCTTTTGAAGTCACTACTAAACGTTCGTTACACAGGCCTCATAGTCTGAAAGGTATTAAGTTTTAGTAACCCACTGATGCTCAAACTAACGTAATGTACGAACAACCACACGTCAGTAATAACAATATTGGTGATTGAAAGTGCGTTTATGCCGTTGCAGTAAGAGTGATTTTCGTACTCATATGCAGTTGACGGTACAAAAGATAGAACAATAAGCCGTTTTGTCTTCACACGAGACAAGCGATGCTATAAATATTTCGTGTTAGCATAGAATACACTCGCTGTGGCCCGCAGTCATAAATTCATTCATAAATTAAACGTTGCCATGGCAACAATCTCGACCGACGGTGCTGGAAATAACATTTGCGATGCTCTTGCGCATGCAAGCGAATTTAGACTTTAAGAGTAGATATTTAAAGTCCATATTGCAGTGGTGCATTCGAGGATAATTTTCAGATATGTTAGCGGACGTAGGTTTGACGCTAGTGTGCTAAAATATCTTTAAAACTACCGCATTCTAGAATTATTCTCCAGTGTCTGCGTTATGTCAGTCGGACAGAATGAACTGTTCTAAAAACTTCAACTGAATTGTCTTTTACATAATTATTGTCAATCACATTGTTCACCATAATTTTCCTAGCATTGTTTTTGCTGGCATCAGCTGAATATCAGAATTTTGTTAGGAGACAATGCCAATCTGACCTCTAAGTTCTCAATTTGGGTCTACACAAAATCCAGAATCTAATATTCTTACTTAAACTCTTACCGCTACATTAAAACGGCACAATTAGCCTCAACACCAAAAAAAACTACACCTACATTTCACCAGTAAGTCCCATGTTGTAGAAGAGAGCCATCAACGGGTAAAAATCAAGACTCATGGTTAAAACTGAAAAATTAACAAAGGAAACTCCCAACACCAGTTTGTCTCTCCTGGAAATCAAATCCACCGGGACCGTATGTACAGTATGCACGCAGTATATCAAAATGTATGTGTACTATAAGTACACTTCTGCCCAACCCTTTGGGGAAGCAAAGCGAAGCGAAAAAAACACAGGAACATCACGACTAAACTAGTGAAGAAGCAATCTAAATTCATGAGATACTCTGCTACATTCCTCGCGCGTCGAAGTGCACCGAACAGAATTAAACGTTGGTATTCTGCTCACCCCGACGGAAACTGGTTACAGTATTGGTCAAGGTTGCAAGTACTTCAAGTGTAAAAATATTTCGTTCCTTCAACAGGACTGAGTATAATTAAAATAGGTCTACTGCATAATATGTGGTGGGCCTTGACGGGTTTTTCAAGGGCATGTCTGTTGTTGCATGTGAGTTAAGTCTATCTTTGGGAACGAGGGGCGTTTTTAAATAACAGAGTTTAATAATTTATTTAACAGTATACAAAAAAAAACATTAATCCTCTGCCTTCCTCCAATATATCTTTTTTAGTGCTTGCTAGTCAAAAAGAGTAATTTAGTCTTTAAAAAACTACTTTGACAACGAAGTAATTTGAAAAATTACAAAAAAGATGTGGCTTACGTGATGGAGGTTATTTCTACATCCCAATGTATTAATGTAATCTTGAATGGTATTACTTAAATATACATAAAGCATACCAAGGATAGCGTTGCTACCACCTGCTACTGACAGGTTAACACATATTTAACTACAATATAAGCTGTTCTCTTATAGGCAGATCTGTGCTGAGATATAGGTGAAGGAGATATCATATTAAGTATCAAAATTATGATACTTGTTGATTCTCTACCTACCACGCTTATTCAACTTACACGTTACAGACAATTGAATAAATATAATAAAGAAGCCTTATGCAGTTATCCAAATGTTCAGAACACAGTTATAACAAAATCACTGACTATTAAATCCGCCATAGCAATTTTATGACGATATTTTAAGGTAATAATAACCAAAAAGATAATATTTCCAGCGTCTTTTATGTGTTATGTGACAAATTCGTGTATTTTTGTGATAATAATATGTTTGCAAGAACTTGAACACGAAATTGTAATAAATGTATAAATATGTTTAAATTACACATTTTATTACATATGACAAGTACATAAATTGGTTGCTTTATTTATTTTATTTCAAGGAATATTTTGCTTAATACAGTAAGACCGTAGGTGTTGAGATAATCGTACGTATAGTTTGTTAACCGGATAAAATACGCAATATACTGAGTTTCATCTTAGTTGTTCGTCTGCGTGTCTGTTTCTTTCATTTTCAATTCGTACGTCTTTCATAACGTGTTTCAGCTTTTCAACTAAGACTAATTAAGATCATATTGCCCTCTTTTGTAATGACTATGCTTAAGTACTTCCCGTGACCCAAGTGCTGGTTTCTTCCTTCTTTCTTCGCCATTATTTTATTTTGTTACTAGCTTCTGCCTGCGACTTCGTCCGCGTTAAATTTTTTATTACCCCGACCCTTCCCGTCACGTCGAATCGCCTACCCGTGCGATTTTCCCCGTTTTTACATCATTTTTCATTACTGCTCCACTCCTTTTAGTTGTAGCGTGGTGCTATATAGCCTATAGCCTTTCTCGATAAATAGGCTACCCAACACAAAAAGATTTTTTCAATTCGGACCAGTAGTTCCTGAGATTAGCGCGTTCAATAAAACAAACAAACTCTTCAGCTTTATAATATTAGTATAGATATAGATAATTAATAAAGTATAGATTAGATATTAGATAGAGGTTAGATTATTATGTTTTAATTTTAGTATTCTGTTGGTTAATTTAGTATAAGATATTTAAATATACCTACGTACATATGATAACTAAATTCAGGTTTTTTTTTAGTTGAAAATGATTTATTTTTTTTGCTTTTTTTTATCAAACGATTCCTTAACAAAATTAATATAGTTGTTTTTTATTATGTATTATTGTACAATAAAGTGAATATAAATAAATAAAAAGTTCTTGATCATCAATTAATCGCAGAAATAAATTACGTTATTTTTTATGTTTACCTTTCCAAAGAATTTCTACCAGGTATATCGATTCATTGTTGCAATGACTAACACAAATAATGATACGTCAACAGTCAGACACAGAAATTAATAAAAAAACTGAAATTATTGATTCGTTTATAATGAACTCACAAGTCATTCCATTATATTTAATCATTCATTTTATGATCAATTAACATAAAATTAATTTGCTATTTCATTAATATTGTTGTCTTGTCATAAATTAAAGTGACAGAATAATTAGTGGCTATTAATAACACAACAGTGCGAACTTATTTTGTATAAGACCTTAAGAATGATTACCCAAAACATTTTAAATCAAGACTTTCTAGTATTTACCAGACACACTTCACAATTTTATCACAAAAATGCTAAGTCTAATTAATAAAAACTACAAAAAAACTGCTTCCTACATTCCCGCGATTCCCTACACATTGAATGAGCATCTAATCTTAACATGGTCAACTAATTACAACACCTTTCACCAGACTTCAATTACACAGGGTCCCCGGAAAAAAAAAATCCTTTACAAAAAAGCCAGACAGACTATCAAAATTCACGGCCGCGGTATAAACTCGCCTTTCGATGGGCGACTGAGGTAGGCGGGTGCGAGCGAGCGAGACAGCACTATATTTTTAAGAGCTACGTCTCGATCGCATAACGGTCCGGCGCCCGCGCTTGCGACCTCAAACTTTTTTTAAATCGACCGCTTTTTTCCGCTGTTTTAATTTGATTTTCGATGAAAATTATATAGTTTTGGATTCAGGAAGAACGGGCCATCTGTTTGGAGAGAGCTCTTTTTGACTTTTTTGATTTTTTTTTCGTGTCTGTAGCTCGTGAAGAGGCAAGGGTCTGGCCGTTCTATTTTTAGAATGGATATTTTTCGTGGAATTGTTTGTAGTTTTCGCGAAATTGATCTCAGGATGCACTCCACGAGGTTGGAATAAGGTCAAATATTCCTGCTTTTTTTGTTATGTGTAGTAAAAGTATTTTTATATCACATTTACTCACCAGACGGCATGGCGTTAGTGCCGTGTTCCATTTCGATGTTCTTTTTTTGGGTCATTTTACAAATATTTTTCTGGAAATTGTTTCATTTTAAAATAATAGGAATATGGACAATGATATTTAGATATTTTTTTATTTTATTTTTAAGTATTTCTGTATTTGATAGAACATCAAAGTTTCCGTGTCATATTTTCTCAGAAAAACGTGTCTTTAATTAATGAATTAAATCACAATAAATTGTGAATGTATTTTTATTTTAATAATTTCAATACTTATTGATAGAAAGCATATACTGAATTGTCAAAAATATTAATATTTTAGCCTCAATTAACTTTACGTAAAATATCAAAATTAATTTATGATATTTCCTCTGCTCTAAAATAGAAAATAACCATTTTTTTACACTTTTCATTTTTTACATCATTCTATATTTAATAAACATTACGGATTAAACTAAATAATGTTATTTTTCTATTTTTAAATGTAGGTATACAATTATGCTGAAAAAATTCTACGTCCTAACCTAGCGACTATAATTTTATATTTATTTCTTTAAACATTTTTGTGATATAACAAAAAATAAAAATTAATTAGGTACTTAAAAAATAAACAACTTAGCGAATTGATTTGTATTATTTGTTAGCAACTTTTTAATTATTTAATTTGGTAATCCAGACTATACCTGCACAAGTAGGTACTTATGTAGGTATAGTTAAAAAAAATATATTTTAAATTATGAGATCTGAAGTAAAATATAGAAAAAAAAAACATTTTGTTCCGCTTATTATTGTATCGAAACATTTTAAATACCTATAGGTAGACATAGTTACATTATTATTTTTCAGTAGGTAACCTATTCCGTACTGAGAATTTCCGTGGTGTTTTATACCTAATCCTACTATTTTATAATCAATTAAATTATCTAATGAAGTATATACGGCAGCCTATTTTTAATATTAAAGATTATTATCAAAAAAAAAAATGCTACATAAAGTAGTAGATACCTATGTGTACCTACCTAAAGTTAGGATAGGTATGTGTATCCTAGGTAAGATAAACACAATACCACAAATATAATATTTTTTTAAACATACCTACAGAGTCAATTGAAACTTAGCTAGCGAAACTCAACAGATAAAGATTAGTATCGATATCGAAATATGGTTAGCAAAAAAAAAAAGTAGGTATCAGTGTCCTGATTTGGGAATCTACGAGTGAAGGTAGTTAATTTAAATATCAGTATGATTGTGTAAAACCACAAAAACGTAATGGTTATCAATATCTAATTACGATAAATTAAAAAATATTGGATTTACTTAGCTCCTACTTCAATTAGGCATAATCATTAGCATTTGTTATAAAGTAGATAAAAAAACTTTTGCTTAGAAATTAGGTACAAAAAATAAAGTTAGTTACAAAACTTATGATACCTGCACAAAATAACTTATATCAGGCAAAAAAAAAAAAATATTTTGAATGTATGCACTGAAAATATTTATTTTAATAAACATGTCAGTCAAAATATTAAATTAAAACTAGCAATGTCAAATAAATAAAGTGTAGTGTCTTTTAAAAATCGTTAAGTTCTTTATTCAAATTACATGTCACTCTAAATGATTCATAATTTAAAAATATATCCTTAGTGTTTTTCCAGGTTATAAACTATCTGTGTGCCAAATTTCATCCAAATCCGTTCAGTCGTAATTGTGTGATTAAATAGCATACAAAATAGCATACAAATAGCATGCAACATACATAAAAACTTTCACATTTATTGGTAGGGTTCCGTAATTAAAAACATATTTTTTGTTTCAAAAAGTTAATATAATTAAATGAATTCATATTTTTATTATTAAGAATAAGACACTTTTTTATAAAGCGATATCATTTTTTTCTTAAGTTTCGTAGACTCAATAAAAAAAAACTGTTTTATTATAAAGAAGAAAAAAACGATATGGTAAATACAATACGAATTGTAGGTACTAAATACAAACAAAAATAATTATTATAAATACATCTATTTGAACATTATATACTTGCAAATAATAAATTAATTATAAAAAAATACCTATAATGTGCCATTTTATTCTTTCGTAAATTATGCTTCTGAAATAATTACAAATAATGTTTAACGTCTAAGTCCCTGAGATACCACATTTGGTATAGACACAATCGTTTTTTAATTGTGTCTGTAATTACGGTAATTGACTGGTTAAATACTCCCTAGAGTCTATACAACATTAATTTTTGTTTATGCGAAACCCGAAACACGGGTGTAGTATTTTTATGTAAAGAATCTATGAAAAAAATTTCAAATCTGTATCATTAATAATCACAAAGTTATAAGCTTGATAAGTTACCTGGTTGTCCACGCAAAAACATATGCAGATCACCACAAACAGCTAGTGTACGTACCATCTCCGTGTAATGGACGTTTGAATACGAGAAAGACATGATAATTTTAAAATCGAAACAAAACACTAAGGCCCGCGACTTGGAAGCGTAATTAAATATTTTTGGTACAAAATATAACATGGTGTAAAAATTATTGGAATCGATTCAGTTACTGATCCTGAACAAACTATATTCAGGTTTCGCATATACTAAAAATAATCTTGTATATTTTCCGAGCCTTTTCCCTACTATGTTGGGGTCAGTTTCCATTCTAACCGGAGTACCGGTATTTTACATGGAGCGATTCTACCTAGGTACCTACTCAAAGTAATTAAAATAAAATCTATTATAAAAGAAAATTGTGTTGAGTGAAAAGGGGAAAATAGGAACTATGGAGTCGTAAGTATTAAATTTTTGGTGACTTGTAAAAATAGGTTCATTTGACAAACATTTTTTCATTACCTAAGTAGGTACCCAAATAAATGAAAATTAAATTCATTTAAATAATAATTTGTACTGGGTGGAAAGGGAAAAGAGGAACGATAGAGTTGTACCTACCTAAGTATTTAATTTACGGTGACATTAGATTATTGTCACACAACATTTTTTCAATCTCCTAATGTTATGAAACGTAATTAAAATTGTTTAAAACACACACAAAAACACACACACACACACTAAAACACACTACACTTAAAATCCTTGCCCATACTAAATGATATACGATATGATATACGAGATACACGAGCTGTGACCAATGCTATTTTCCATTAGCAGAAATTAGAACTTCCATATAAACTTTCATCCCCCAATTCCATTTGGAGGACGATTTTTCAAAAATCCTTCCTTAGTGATCACCTTCATTTGACATTTTGATTTGCTTTAATTTTGACAGTTCAACCACATTCATTGCGTTATTTACATTGCTGAGGAGGTCAATTTTTCGAACATTTAAAGCAATGGATAGGCATCAACCTTCAAAATGATTCAAATTCTGATGAATAGTGTGTCATACGTGTGTGATGCCGGACGGTACCGTGTGGTGCCGGACGTAAAGAATACCACCACCCCATTTCTTCCCGTGGGTGTCGTAAGAGGCGACTAAGGGATTTACTAGAGAATGGGCAGCAGCGTTCTCTATGCATTTTACCACCATACTGCGATCGCCAACCCGCCTGCCAAGCGTGGCGATTATGGCAAAGCCTCCCAAATTGGAGGAGGCCTAAGTCCAGCAGTGGACGTCTTACGGCTGAAACGACGAGTGTGTCACACAATCAGGGTGCAGGTCTGATGTCACTATGACATCATTGGTCTTCGAACGCTTTTACTCATTATGACGCTTTGATAACCTCAAGGTCACATGTCATTACCAACGTCTTCTTTTTCTATAAGTATGACCTAGTCCGTGTGGCGCCTGACGTAAAGAATAGTACTATCCCATTTCTTCCCGTGGGTGTCGTAAGAGGTGACTAAGGGACTTACTAGAGGACGGGCAGCAGCATTCTCTATGCATTTTACCACCATACTACTGGCTGTGGCAATTAGGGCAAACCTCCCAAATTGAGGGAGGTATATGTCCAGCAGTGGAAGTCTTTCGGCTGAAATGAGTATGACGATGATCTCTTATAAGATTACCTCATCATCATCTGCCTGCCTTTTCTCAACTATCTTGGAGTCGGCTTCCAGTCTACCTGGACGCGGCAGAATACCAGAATTTTACACGGAGTGGCTGCCTAACTGAACTCCACAACCCAGTTATTGGTTTTCCTCTTGGTTCACCACGTGGTAAAATGATTAAGCCAGCTACCAACGTCTTCATCATCTTCCTGCCCTTATCCCAGTAGCTTGGGTTTCACGCAACATGTTCTCTTCTTCCACTCTCCCCTGTCAACCGTCACGCTAACATTCAGTGCCTTCTCTTTCATATCATTCCTCACACGTTCCATCCATCTCATCTTTCCCTGCTATTCCCTACACGATCGAATCAGGAATGAAGATATCCGTAGGAGGACCAAGGTAACCGGCATAGCCCGACGAATTGCTAAACTTAACTGGCAGTGGGCAGGGCACATAGCTCGCAGAACCACCAGAGACCACGTACTGGAAGACGTAGCGTTGGAAGGCCTCCCATAAGGCGGACCGATGATCTTGTGAAGACCGTAGGAATCTGCTGCATGTGGGAAGCATAGAACCGATTGAAGTGGCGGAGCTTATGTCCAGCAGTGAATGTTTCGGCTGACATGATGACGGTGATGACTCTTTTAGTTACATGCGTTTCCTTTCCTCCCTGCTCATCACATGCCTATACCAAGCCAAACGATTTCCTTTGAAGTTTTATTTGTCTTGCTGACTTAACAGGGTACCCATGAAAAATAACATGTTTTATAAGGATGACAGGGATATCGAGGCGCAAACTGAAATCATGCAAATTTAGCACATGATTCTAGAACCCCCCCCTCCCCTAGCGTAGAAATGATTCATCGGTTATTTTAAAAACAAACTGTCGTTGCATAGGATTGTGCAATACTTACGCTAACCAAACGTATGGCTGGTCTTTTTTTAAATAACCGACGAAAACTTTCAACACTAGAGGGTTTTTTTGTGGGTGGGAAATAATCAAATGACGTCTCCCGCTTAGGGTGGAGTGGAAGGGCATGTCAGACTTTTACTGACTAAAACCCACCCGTGTTCCTTCCGTTGCCTGTGCCAGGGCCACGGTATCTCTTTCGAACAAATCTCGCGACCTTGGCAAACACTAGAGGGGTTTAGAATCAGCTACTGTAATTTATGGTAACTGGTTATGCATCATTACTCCTGCCTCCCTGTATGACGCATCTCTCATAATAACCTTGAGAGAAATATCCTTGGTTGGATATAAATGCCAGGAAGAGTAAAGCAAAAAATATGACCTTCACACTCCGTTTGCTAAACTGTTCATGGCACGACATGCGGTGATGGCCGGAAGGTTCACAAACCCGATTCTGAACCACCAAAATACTCAGAATTCTGGCATAAACAGACATACTTTTCAATGTCAAGCAAAGACGTAATTGAATTTTAAACTCTACAAAATTACTATGAAAGAAAACATTATTTACCATGGACTCTAGAAGGCTCTTTTCCATTGAAAAAGATAAAATACAACCGTTAACCCATCTTCTGACCTTTCATAGGTGCCCATGTCGGTTTATGTAAATTGGAAAAAAAATAGTGATTTAACAAATCTCTTAATGACTTATTTTTCAGCTACATCCATTGCATTGTGTTGGTAAAAATAAACATGGATCCCAAAATAAACAGCGCAATGGATATGAGAAATTCTTGATGGATAAACTTAAAAACTCTGCCAGACCTGGGCATTGAACCCCGATCCTGATGTAGCGCTTATGCCCTCTACACCAACGTGCCAGTCTACTGACTCTCAAATTGTTTTTGTCTTTTCAAATAAAAAACCAAAATTCTACATTTAATTAATAAGACTTTAAAACAAAATCAACGCAGTAGTCTCATCAAAGGGTATCGTCATCATCATCATCATTTCAGCCGTAAGACGTCCACTGCTGGACTTAGGTCTCCCTCAATTTGGAGGGCTTTGCCATAATCGCCACGCTTGGCAGGCGGGTTGGTGATCGCAGTAATGGTGGTAAAATGCATAGAGAACGCTGCTGCCCATTCTCTAGTAAGTCCCTTAGTCGCCTTTTATGACACCTACGGGAAGAAATTGGGTGGTGTTATTCTTTACGTCCGGCACCACACGGTACCAAGGGTATCGTGATACCTGGTAACTGGGTTGTAGAGGTCACATAGGTCACTCCATGCACAATACTGGTATTCAGTTGCGTCAGACTTTATGGGAAGCCGACCCTAACATACTTCGGAATAGGCAACGCCGAATTTTTTTTAGTTTTTTTAGTAGCCAGAACATATATACATACAGACTATATATGCACTTGTTATGTCCGTGCGTACAGCCATATTTTAATCTTATCTTTAGTAAACTAAGAAAGATAGCTGTATGAGTGAATCATGGTAGACTAGTGCTTTGAGTGCGAGTTTGTCTGGATAGTTTCTGAATACAAACCAAAATTATAATCCTTAAAGTAACTCTTTCTGTATGTTTGTCACCTTTTTACGCATTAACTGCTGAACGTATTTTGACAAAACATCCTCGTAAGTTAGGGTCCAGTTGAAAACTGTCGTCAGGTTGATGGCAATTATGCTGGCCTATTTGGCGAAACTATAAGGCCCGCAATACTATTATTTTTCGTTACTAATATGTGCCTATAAAAATTGGAACAAGTGTAGACCATAAAGATAAGCAGATGATAAGTAGACCATGACCTGAGTTAGCGCATAGGATGCTTTTTATCCTATTAGCTCCGAGCTCCACGGCAGATGAGTCTGCGAGCAAAAGCAGGTTTCCTATAAATATCAAAGAACCGATGGCCGGTAGAGCAGACGAGTCCTAGAGTGGAGACCGCGTATCGACAAGCATAGCATGGGAACCTTCCAGCGACGATGGAGCGATGACCGGAGAACGTGGCTGGGAGTCTAGGACACACTGAATGCAGAAGGCGAAGGACAAGGTGTCGTTGATTACGATAGGCTGACTTGATCCATAAATATCTGATCCCAGGGTCAAGCCAAACTTCATAAAAAACGATTCAGTGATTTTACAGTGACCCAGACAAATTATGGCATATCAATTATTAAGAAGTACTTCTGTATGAATAAGTAAATAAAGGACGGTGTTATTTTTGGTGTCGCTTACTCAAGACAGCGACAAAAAAAATCGCAGCCCAAACATCTTTGCAAACCAAATCAGTGTCTCAAAACTTGTCAACAACACTTAAAGGGTTCTCTCAGAAGACCGGTTCTCTTAATCCGCGCCCTTGATCGTAGCAATGTCTCAAGGTCTTATAATATTAATGTAATTTCAATTTAACCCTACCTTACCCTTCGTTGAGCTTCTTAAGTTCTTAATAATTATTATAATAATTATTGTATTCACGTCAATTATATTTTACAAACTAGATGAGTTCGGCGTTTCCTATCTGATATCTCTGAAAAGAAATGCAGAAGAAACTCAGAGATCACAGTCTCTTTTAAAGTCCAGGCATAATCTTGATCACATCATGTGAAGAACATGTGAGTTGGTGTCTGAAATGGTGGAAACCTGTCCAGTCAGTGTTCGCATTTATCAGTTATCATGCAGCTCAACACAGAACTTAAGGAGCTCAGCCACACGACGATCAATACCAAAGAAAGGACATTTGTTTAGGCTGAGTAAATTACTCAACGTGTCAGACCATGATTGAAATTAAAAAAGAAAAAAAGAAACTAAACATAAATAAAATATTCACATAGTCTTCACATTGACAATCATTAAAACAATATCTATATATATAAAAGAAAGTCGTGTTAGTTACTTCACTTATAACTCAAGAACGGCTGAACAGATTTAGCTGAAAATTGGCAGGGAGGTAGTTTAGAGCCAGGAGAAGGACATAGGATACTTTTTATCCCGTTTTTTTTTTTTTTTTTTTTTTCCCCTTTTTACGACCGCGTTCCCGTGAGACGTCACATAAAACGTCAAAGAGAATACAAGTCACTATAAAACGTGGTACTATGACAAAAACGTTGCCTTCGAAGTACCAGGTTATCATAACTTGACAGGAGCTTACCAAACAAAGGAGTGTCAGCTAGAAAACGCTTTATGCCTTCGAAGTACCAGGTCATCATAACTGGGTAGGAGCTAACCTAACATATGAGTGTCAGCTAGAAAACGCTTACCAGATCACCACCGCGTACCAGGTTGTCAAACTTGGTACGTTTATAACAACATTTATTGAATCTGAGGCGATACGAAGTTCGCTGGGTCAACTAATTATCTATACTAATATTATAAAGCTGAAGAGTTTGTTTGTTTGATTGAACGCGCTAATCTCCGAATCGAATCCGGTCCGAATTGAAAAATTCTTTTTGTGTTAGGTAGCCTATTTATCGAGGGAGGCTATAGGCTATATAACATCACGCTACACCTCAGAGGAGCGGAACAGTAATGAAAAATGTTGCAAAAACGGGGAAAATTTATTCCTTCTGAGAGTTTCCGTTGCGTGCGCTGCGTAAACGGTTAAAGTAACGCAAAAATCATGTATGACGGGATTGTTATTTTTAAAAAGTTCAAAAAAAAAGTCCCAAGAGCATATGTCTATCTTTTAAGGTTGACTCACTATAACTCAAGGAGCGAAAATGGACGAAAACTAGCAGGCAAATCGATGCGACGGGAAGGGTAAGGGGAGCAAAAATTTGACGCGGACGAAGTCGCGGGCAGAAGCTAGTAATCTATATATATAAAAGAAAGTCGTGTTAGTTACTTCACTTATAACTCAAGAACGGCTGAACCGATTTAGCTGAAAATTGGCAGGGAGGTAGTTTAGAGCCAGGAGAAGGACATAGGATACTTTTTATCCCGTTTTTTTTTTTTTTTTTTTTTCCCCTTTTTACGACCGCGTTCCCGTGAGACGTCACATAAAACGTCAAAGAGAATACAAGTCACTATAAAACGTGGTACTATGACAAAAACGTTGCCTTCGAAGTACCAGGTTATCATAACTTGACAGGAGCTTACCAAACAAAGGAGTGTCAGCTAGAAAACGCTTTATGCCTTCGAAGTACCAGGTCATCATAACTGGGTAGGAGCTAACCTAACATATGAGTGTCAGCTAGAAAACGCTTACCAGATCACCACCGCGTACCAGGTTGTCAAACTTGGTACGTTTATAACAACATTTATTGAATCTGAGGCGATACGAAGTTCGCTGGGTCAACTAATTATCTATACTAATATTATAAAGCTGAAGAGTTTGTTTGTTTGATTGAACGCGCTAATCTCCGAATCGAATCCGGTCCGAATTGAAAAATTCTTTTTGTGTTAGGTAGCCTATTTATCGAGGGAGGCTATAGGCTATATAACATCACGCTACACCTCAGAGGAGCGGAACAGTAATGAAAAATGTTGCAAAAACGGGGAAAATTTATTCCTTCTGAGAGTTTCCGTTGCGTGCGCTGCGTAAACGGTTAAAGTAACGCAAAAATCATGTATGACGGGATTGTTATTTTTAAAAAGTTCAAAAAAAAAGTCCCAAGAGCATATGTCTATCTTTTAAGGTTGACTCACTATAACTCAAGGAGCGAAAATGGACGAAAACTAGCAGGCAAATCGATGCGACGGGAAGGGTAAGGGGAGCAAAAATTTGACGCGGACGAAGTCGCGGGCAGAAGCTAGTACTTTATAATGTAAATATTCATACTTGCCTACATATACGTATGGTTATGGTTATGGTCCACTGACTGGACTGGTTCACTCAAACGTCTGTTTCTTTCCTCAAAAACCATTCAGGCTCTTATCTACATTGTCCTCACATGAATTGACCAAGATTGCCTATGTCTAGACTTTGAAAGAAACTGAGCTCTGAGTTAGTTCCGCCATTTCATCTCAGGAGTAGTCGTATAAGAAACACCGTACTTTAAATTTTGTAACATCATTTAAAGTTCAACTTCTAAAAAATTAAATTTATAATTTAAAAAACCCCCGACACAAAAACCTAATTTCCCTTTAAAAAGTAAAAAATAATAATAAAAACTCAATCTTAAAGTACCTAAGTATGTATTAATAATTTAAAAAAAAATAAGTCGCATTGGGGGACCGCTCCAAACCTAACAATTTATTTACAAATAGTCTATTACCTAACTAATTAAGAAAAGAAAACTTTTATAAAATTACTTCACAATATTCATCACATTTAGGATACGGCCGTCAACGTCTGCCCTCGCGGAGCGGTCCCCCAACGCGACGTATTTTTTAAAATTATTAATACATACTTAGGTACTTTAAGATTGAGTTTTTTTTTATTATTTTTTTACTTTTTAAGGGGTAATTAGGTTTTTGTGTCGGGGGTTTTTTAAATTTTAAATTTATTTTTTTATTTTATACTTTTTATGGGTACAGACGCCACCAGGTCAAGCTACCCGAAACTGTCAATTTTTCCCAATGAACCTTGAACCTAATGCTCTAGAAATAAAGTCGAAAATCTATCAAAGAAATCTGACAGACTGTAGTAGCTTGATGTGTTGGCGTCTGTACATACTTATTATAATGTAGAATCAAACGAAGCTAAGAACACTCTCGATTAATTCATCAATATTCCCTTTCAGTGCGCTTTCATTTGAGACCCCAGTCGAGTATATTTGCTGACATTAGGTTACTGTTCCCCAATTTCTCCCCGACAACTTTTAAACGGCTCAACAGATTTTCATCAAATATGTCTAAGAACACTCGCACATAAGTCACCTTTAATATGTATTTTTTTTTTATTGAAATCGCTTCATCCGTTCGGGAGCTATGATGCCACAGACAGACAGACACACAGACAGACAGACAGACAGACAGACACGTCAAACTTATAACACCCCTCTTTTTGCGTCGGGGGTTAAAAATCAGTTTTTTATCCAGTTTACACTAGTTACACTATCGTCATTGTTTAACCCTATCTCACCTTTTCATAAATCGGAACTATACAATTTTAAAAATAGTTTAAAGTTTATGAGTTTGCGTGTGGACGGTAATCTTCGCAACTACTGATCTGAATTCGAAAATTATTTCACTAATGGGAAGCTAGAGTATTGCCGAGTGTTATAGGATACATTTTACGTAAAAACAAAAAAAAATACCTGCGGTATTATAATATAAAAAAATAATATTATATTATTAAGCCAAATCGATGTCTATGTAGCCCCAAACTCCTCAACATCACACTGTAGCCAAATAGTGACGTAGGTAATAAAAATTACGTCAGATTAAAATATTCATTAAAAATCGTGACAATATTGTCAAGGATAGTCAAACTAGATAGACTGAATAGCTACATAGTTGTCTCTCAAAACGGTGAAGGAAAACATCGTGAGGAAACCGGCGTGTTCTAGAACCAATCATTCGAAGACATGTGACATCTACCAACCCGCACTGGGCCCGCGTGGTAGATTACAGTTCACTCTCTCTCACAGCAGGCCTGAGTCCCAGCAGTGGGAACATAAGCTGATTCCATATTATGCAATAAAGAAGAACAATCCGTGTGGTACTGGGCGTAAAGAATAGCACCACCCCATTTCTTCCCGTGGGTGTCGTAAGAGGCGACTAAGGAATTTACTAAATAATGGGTAGCAGCGTTCTCTATGCATTTTACCACCGTACTGCGATCGCCAACCCGCCTGCCAAGCGTGGCGATTATGGTAAGTCGGGGAGGCCTGTGTCCAGCAGTGGACGTCTTACGGCTGAAATGATGATGATGAAGAAGAATAAAAATTCCCATTTGACGAATACGACAAGAGAAGTCAGCGATAAAACCGCAGTTTTAAATAAATAATCTAATAATATGAAAACTTACTCGTATATCCAGCACATTCGCCGTTGTAATCTGAAAATAAAAGAAAATCATTTAAGCACATTTAATTCACAAACCAGAAAATATTTACATGTAAAAAAGGGTAAGCTGACAGACTTAACATACAAAAAAGAACCATCATCAGCCCAGTTTTTTCCCAACTACGTTGAGGTCTAAACATCGAGGTGTACCGTGTGGTGCCGGACGTAAAGAATAACACCACCCCATTTCTTCCCGTGGGTGTCGTAAAAGGCGACTAAGCGACTTACTAGAGAATGGGCAGCAGCGTTCTCTATGCATGTTACCGCCAACCCGCCTGCCAAGCGTGGCGATTATGGCAAAGCCCCCCCAAATTGGGGGAGGCCTAAGTCCAGCAGTGGACGTCTTATGGCTGAAATGATGATGATGACGTTGAGGTCAGCTACCAGTCTAACCGGATGCAGCTGAGTACCAGTATTTTACATGGAGTGACTGCCTATCTAACCTCCACAACCCATTTACTGGGTGATACGATACCATTTGGTAAAACTGGTTGTGAGACTTTCGGGCTTCTGGCGACCTGTAACTACAGATTACAAATGACAGCCCATGCCCATCAGAACATTTAAATAATAACCTTAAAATTCGCCAAAGAACTCTCCCGTCTTGCTGGATGTTTGGACTTCAAAAGAGACCATAACCTTATCATCAAATGCCGTCTCCCGCTCTGAGTGGAGTGGAAGGGCGTGTCAGACTTTTACTGACTAAAACCCACCCGTGTTCCTTCAGTTGCCTATGCCAGAGCCACGGTAACTCTTTTGAACAAGTCCACGACTATGGCAAAGAGACCATGACCTCTGAAGTTTGTGTCGGCATTTCTTCTCAGCGAACAGTCAGCTGCACGCGTAGCATGATCACCATAGAAAGAACTTTGTCTATTCTTGTTAGAATAGAGATAGAACTGTCATGCTACGCCGGCATAAAACGGTACAAATCTCTCTACACTCTTTAATTCTGTCTTTAATATTTCTACTATCTGTAATTTTGTCTATTCTTCCGTCGACAAAACCCCTTTCTACGGTGGTCATGCTACGCATGCTGGGAAGTGCCGATGATATCTAGTTTCAAAAAATTAACCAAATAATATTGACATGTAAACGTGTCTTAAAAGATATGCTTACATAAATAAACATTGCATTTCTTATAACCGAATAGAAACAGTGAACATCATTTGCTCCAGACCAGCCCTTCCACATTTAATCAAATACACAAACGAACCCATGTAGGGAAAAGCACAATAGCAATCACACAAAAAAACCGAAAAAATACGAAAAAAATCCTCGGCACACTCCAGTCTCAGACAGAAAAAAAAGCCGTAAACGCACCCCGCGGTAAATTACGTTTTGGAAAAAGCGTACCCCTATGAAAGGAGACGACGAAAAAATCCGACCCCTCCCTTTATTCCAATAAAAACGTGCATGTGTCAAAAATGTATGGTTAGGCGAGAGTAGGACGGAGTTACAAGCTAGAGTGAAATGAAAGATCCCCTCAGTACAGGCCCTGCACGCCCTGATCTATGATGCACGGGAGCGAATCGGACATTTTGTTTTTTTTTTCTTTGGTTAACTTTGTATGTAAATTCGATAGACAGAATGGCCTGTTCGTATTTGTATGTAGTCTTTAATTATTTATATAATCAGTCAAAATGTCGGGCTGTAGACTGTTGCATAAAAAAATATATATTTATTCTACTATTTATTAATGAAAAAGTGTTAACAGTTACAATGAAGGTTACCAGTTATAATTCTATTGATATCTGCCGAAAGATGTCCACAGCTGGACATACCACTAGCTACTACTACCGCTGGCTGCTGTTCACCGAATTACCATCACAAAAACAGTCCACAACTCCACAAGGCAGCCTTAAGTGCAAATTATTTAAAGTGACAGTAGGTAGTACGTCAATGGTAACGAAACCAGTATAAGCTGGCCTATAATTCTACTGAAGCTCCTCACTATGCGAGGCCAGCTCAAGATCACAGCGTTACTAGCGTCTGCTGTGTAACTCAGATATGGCTTCCAATCCCGTGGGAATATTGGAATAAAAAGTATTTTATATCCTAATCCTGTTCATGGTCTACTCATGTGCCAAATTGAATGCAAATTCGTTCAGGGATTTTAATGTGAAAGCGTAAAAACAAACATACAAAAAATGTAAACTTTTCTCTTTATAATATTAGTTTACATAAGTTACAATTCACTTGAGCAAGCGTGGTGATCACTACTCGTGCCTTCTGTGTGTGAGAAGAGGCCTTGTCCAGCAGTGGGACAGTAAAAGGTAAAAACTGGTATTATAATTTATTATTAATATGGTATGACACACATAATAATCAGTGTAGGATACGTTGTCATATAACAACTATGTATGTAAAGCAGACATACATATCTTTACAAAAACATCCGTCCAACCAATGTCAAGGTTCCACCAAATCGGATCAGCAGTTCCTGAGACTTGTTCTTATCAACGAACAAAAGATGCTTACGTTAGGAATGCTGCATTGTAATACGATCGTTGAAGAATGCGTAATTTTGATGATAAAGGAAATTGTGTTATGTAGGTAAGTTCTGTTTTAATTCCGTACTTTTCGTACTGGTTGAGTTGGTCATGAAATGAAATTCACTTGATTGATCATTCTTTTTACAATTATCGGTTTGGCAAACTACCAATATGTGTACCTAGCTACAGTGAGAGATATCTCTGAGAGGAAACCAGATGTCAAGTTTTAAATCGCAAACACACAGGGAGCAAGTTTTGTCGAAATCAGTTTTCACAGTATGGGCATATGATACGAAGGAATAAGGAAAATGTCGTAAGGAAAGTTTTGAGTATGAATATCGTTGTCTATAAGAGTAGGCCAAAAAAATTATGAATGGACTGTGTGAATTATGATATGGCAAGAAAAAGGGTGACTACCGAAATGACGACTATTATAGAAGTGTGGAAGAAGAAGACATGTCGCGCCGACCAATTATAATTTGGGATAAGGGCAGGGAAACAGTGACACAGGGAGCAAGCATATTGCATACTTCTTTATATCAGAAGAAATAGAGGAACAGTCACCTCAGGCTAGACAGAGTGACAATCTTCTCCAAGTGACTGGTCAAAATAGAAGAAGAGTTGCTCAAAATCCAGCTCATTGAGTGAGGGAGGCCAAAGTTAAAAAGTGGAATTTACCGATGATAATACAGAAATGTTTGAATATTTGTTACTCAATCACGTAGAAACGACAAATTCAATTTGATTGGAATTGGGCATAGATATAGACCATGTCCTATTATATAAGTAAAGATACTTTTTGTCTCGATACACGAAGTAATTTCTCAAAAATACGAGTAAAACTGCAGACATAAATTAGTATTCAATGATTTCTGCCTGACTTTGAGGGAGACATAACAAAGCGCGTCTATAACAATATCGACGGAGTAGGTTGTATAGCTTCCTATCTACTAGTAAACAGTGACCCTTTCTTTGTAGAGCTGCGTGCGATGATAAGAGTATACGACGTAATGAATGTGCGTTTCATTAGGCATATTTCCATCTCTTGTTGATCATTGGAGTCTTCTATAATGTTTGTCATTCTCTAATGAAGAGAAACTATGGGGTTTTGGGCATTTAACGGCATCATATCTTTGACATTTCTGGAAATTTCTTGAAGTACAAGATATTGTCATCGTCATTATCATCTGCCGGGCCTTTTCCCAACCATGTAGGGGCAGCTTCCAGTCTTCCAGTCTATTAGTGAATTACATGGAGTGACTGGTTTATCTGGTCTCTATAACTCAGTTACTGGGTAAGAAAATGATACTGTATGGTGTCAACGAACGAAAATTTTCGTTGGACAAACTTCTAAAGTAAATGCAGTTGATAGCCAGTGATGATCATAAATAACATACCCACACCAATAAAATTAAACTCTTCAAACAAATGAACTCCTCTGCCGATGCCCAGCGAAACAAACTGTCCCCGTAAAGTAGTGAGTAATAAAGTGCGCCTGTGTGCGTGCGGATGAACGAACTCGACGTTACTCGTCGCTGCGGCGGCCATGTTGCCTACGTCACACGGCCTTGTGCGCGCGCGCCGAGACATACCTAGCTTAGTTTTGGAAATTATGACCTTGCAACGCTTACTATATGATTTATCAATTTACATACGTACTGTTGTGAAATTTTAGGTGCAAAAAAAACTGGTGGTAGACTTTTCTGAAGAAAAAGTGTCATTTATTTCAATGTGGGTTTTGGTGAAAGTTAGGAAATGTCTAATTCCAGCTATGGACGTTTATAGGCTAAACTAAAATGTAGCATTGAATGGTGCATTTGAGACTATGTCAGGAGATAGTTAGAATCTTGCAGGATCGTATGAGGTATTTTGTTAATTTAATAAAATGTTGGGACATTAGACTGTTTTTTTAACAAATCATAGAATAATATGTAGCTTTGAACAGACAGACAACATTTTTGTTATTTGTGATGCCAATTGAACTCACAATATTAGACGAGTTTCTAGTCCCCCCAAGGTATATTCAGAATATGGAAATAGCCAATGTCTTATAGGCCAAAGAAGACAGTAATAGTGATACTAATATAGCAGCAAAGTCTTTTCATATCGTATCATTTCATTGACCAATGTCTGTCTATATCACACCTTTTACGTGATTCTCTTTGGTGTCTTGCCTTGCCATTGCAATTAATACCAGTCTATTATTGATATAGTATTGATATCCACGATTACTTAATACATGTTGGCAATTTCAGACTTATATTGATCACAAGTCCAGGTTTCCTCACAATGATTTTTTCCTTCTTGTTTGGCAATTATTTTAGTTAATTTCTTTTAAAAAAATCGTTCTAACCTATTAAAGTGGTCAAATTTAGCTTGTTTAAGACGATTCCTTGAATATTCCAGTAGCACAGTCTACTCGTCGACTTTCTCGGAATCTTACAAGCCCCTTATCATTTCTAGAAAGTCATGACTAAGGTCACTTAACATAACTTACTGAATAAACATTAATTAGCTACTTAATTGTACTATAGATAGCTACTACTATGTGTGGCTTATAGATTAATATTTAAATTGCCTCTACCAGTGGCGATACCGCCTGGACAGTCTGCCTCGCAATCACCTTGCTGACTGACTCTTTCTCTCTTTGCTTAGCCTTATCCCATTACATTTGGGGTCGACTCTTCTCGTCATTCTTCACCAGATGTTTCGGCTCTGAGTCGTTGATTTGGGCTATCTTCAGGTCGTTATTGACTACATACGCCCAAGTGTGACCTTGCTGACTGGCTGCTCTTATATAAATCGTGTCGATACAGGAGAAAAAAACGCTTTACGACTCATTATCATTTGCTTGTCTTTTCCCTACTATGTTGGGATCGGTTTCCCGTCTAACCGAGTCCATTTGGGTACCAGTTTTTTTTTATATATGAAGTGACTGCTTTCTGATCTACACAACCCAGTTACTGGTTATCTACCCGCATCATAATCTTCATAATCCTTATCCCAATTTATTAGTGGTCGTCCCAGAATGTCTTTTTCTACCATACTTCTCTATTAGTCGTCATCTCAGTAGTTACCTCCTTTATACCCATATTATCATTCACACAGTCCATCCATCCTTTCTTTGGTCTTCTCCTACTCCTAACAATGTTTAAATCTACGTCTTTTTTTGGGCCATCTATCACATTAATACTAAAAACTTTACTCAATTTTTGTCTGCTTTAATTTTGAATTCAACGCTGATTGAAATAGAGGTGATTCTTAAATGTACGCGGTACACACCCTGGACATTCATCCTCGCCACCTGATGACTTGTTACCACAATATGAGCAGCCAATTCTCAGATTGTTTCTGCCGATATGAGAGAAGAAATGAAATGTCTGGTTTCATTAAAGTCTCTTAATTTTTTTCCTATAACGAGATAATTTTGCACTGACATGGTGGCGTATTTGTTCAACTATCATTAAAACTACAAAAATTCCGCCAAAATTAACTTGGTAGGGATAATTTTCATTGTCATTAGTTTCTATTTCCTGTAACAAAACTTGATTTATAATTTCTTTGTTACAAAACTTTGTGCGTCGTAGATGGTCTGATATTTGTAGGCACATTTTGTCTACTTTAAATTTAAATTAAAGAGTTTAAAAAAAACTTCCGCCAAAATTAACTTTCTAGGGATAATCTCACATAAAAGTAGTTATTGAAGTTTTTTAGTTGCAGAACCCTCTATGGGAAAAGTACAAGTTGTTACGCTAATTTTGTTTAGGTACTTTCAAATAAAACTAGGGAATGTTAATAGATCTGCCGGCAAAACTCAGGGGTCTGTAATTACTGCCGCATGGGTCGATCGATCACGCTTACCACGGTTGGTCTGTGGATGGGTGACCATCTTTATATGATAACATCTTTCGTGCCTTGGAAAGCACATTAAGACGTTTTTCCCAGCTGTCAATCGTGGATCTTTTGCAGACGTTCAGGTCATCAGGAGTCCGAAACTCCGACCAGACCGACCAGTCTTACCAAGGGGTAACGTAGTACCCATCCGATCCACCACCCAAACCTTCGTAGTATTTGATGTCTTAATGATGTTCTAATGATTTTTCTCACTGTTACTTATAGGTATAGAAAGTGGTATACGAAATGGTGTGAAGTAGGTGCCATAACTTAAAAGAGTGAAAAATAAAAACTCTTTTAACAAAGAAAAAAAAACTATCTACGTAAAATAAAAGCAGTATAAAGTTAAAAATTACCGTCGGAAGTCGGTGACAAAAGAAAAAATACAAATCCAAAGACACCGACTTCCGTAATTAAAGTTATTTTGAATTTTGTAGTGCTTTTTTTAAAGTCGTTTGTTATTTTTTTAAACTTTGTTAAGGTTCAAGAAAGGTGGAGTTTCTCAACCAAATCGTTTCCCCTACTCTCGGTAGCTATGTTCTCCACAGTTGGTAACATTTAAATTATTCATTACAAAATTAAAAAAAGCTCTTAGGAACAGCCGTGGCTGTAGGACATAAAATTGCATCAGTTTTTTAACTCAAGGCGATTCGTTTTGTAACTGGGCGCGGCCGCGACATCTTGACGCCTTATTGGCGTACTGGTTGCTAACTGCTTCTGAGATTGCACTGTGAAGAGTTCAGAGGGCTTTTACTGCATTTATTTATTTGTTCATCTTATTAATTTGTTTCATCTGCTGGGGAGTTTGTTGTACCAGTTATTTTTCCCAGCTAAAGCGCCAGGAAAATGAAATGGTATAGTTGACAGGCTTATACTGCCCTCTTGTACCTATTAACACTGCAATTTGAAAACATTGTAAAAGCCAATTATTTTTGAAAGAGTAACCGTTTCTTGCCGGCTCTTCTCCATAGGGGACAACCAATTGGAACCATGCACCTTGCTTTTAACGTTTCATAAATGCCCATGAGGTTTATTTGAAATAAAATATTTTGATAAATTGAATTAAGACGTCCAAAAACTGGTGATACTTAGTCTAGTTTGAATAAATGTTTTCGATTTTAGTTTTGTCCTGGCGTCAGTATCTCACATCGAGTTTTAGAAAAACTGTCAAACATACATGAGTGATAGAGACGACGCTCTGTAAAGCTAAGCTAAGGATGGTCAAATATAAAATTGTTGCTAGGCTGTTGGTATCATAAATTCATAACGTATTAATTTCACTTTTAATTCGGGATGCACGGTTCTCATATCCTTGTGACCTTTTCAGAGTACTAATGAAACCAGTACTTCAATCAAAATACCTTTCTAAGTGTTTTCTATTTTGACTCTAAATAGCTTGCGTGTCGAACGCTAAGAAGAGAAAGCACAAACTAGATTACAATGCCGTGATAAAAATATTAGCAACTAGGTTTTTCCAGCGGCTTCGTCCACGTGGAGGAACATAGGTAAGTGCTCCGGGTTAACAAGTATTATATGTGTTAACTTAGGTTATAAACTGTTTCCTTAATTTCATACAAATCCGTTTGGCCGTTTTGCGTGATCAAGTACCTAACAAACATCTAAAACTTTTAATTATAAAATGCCAGCTTTAGCCACCGGCTTCGCTCGCGTATTACGCATATAAACCTTCCTATTGAATCATTCTATAAATTTATGAAAACCACATTAAAATCCGTTTCGTATTTTTAATGATCTAAGAGTACAAACTCGGGAAGGACTGTGTTTTATACTATGTAAAGAAGTAGAATTCTACGAGGTGGTAGAGGAGCTGATTTATCAGTCAGAAAAATTACAGTACTTTGTTATCAATGTTCAACAACCAGCAAGTCTGCCTATTCCTGAAGAATTTAAAATCGTAATATAAAAGCCGGCTTGCACATTAAAACAGTTGCATCAGACTCAAGGCAATGCGTTTTGTAACTGGGTGTGGTTACATGCGCCATCTTGGATTTTTTACATTTTTACTCATTTACATAAGTACCTTGTTAAGTAGGGGAAATATTTATTACAGAATGTATTTTATTTAGCATACAATAATATCGTTTTTAAGGATCCTATTATTATTTATTTAGTTAATACCAGCTTTACCAGCGTCTTTGTCCGCAAAGCGGTCGGAAATAATGCTACGGAAACGTACCTACTTACGATCGGGATAAAAAGTATTTAGGTTATAAACTATCTGTCCTAAATTTCATCCAGATACGTTGAGCCGTTTGTGCGTCACTCAGTGACAAACATGTAACTTTGTATATACAAATAATTATGGTAATAGTGGGATTACTTAGAGAGCACAGAAATGTACGGAAGCGGACTTAATATTTTAGGCATTTTCTACAACTCAACCTGTGGGTGATGCAGAAACAAACAGTGGTAGATGCTTATACAAAAAAATATGAAATAATAGGACCTACGACAAAAAGTGTGTCGCAATTCTATGGAAAGAAAAAAAAACGGTTCCAGGCCATGACCTGCGACTTATCCTAATAGCGGTCAAATATTTTAAGCAATTTTTCCTTCCTCCATGAAATAATATTGAATAAAAATAAGGTCAATTAATTGATAATTACTCCCATTCATACAAGTGGAGCAAAACATTATAATTAGATATTTTGTTCATGGAAATAGAAAACACAGAAAACGTCTTTTTTTCTAACATTAATTTAGATTTTATTTTTTATACAAGACTTTAAAATTTTACTAATTCCATACGCACATAAACTCACACCTTCACTCACCTTTTCTACCCATGTCAGGAGATAGAAATAAATTAGTTAAAAAAAATAGAAAATATTAAAAAGAAACAAAATAAATAAAATGTCCGTTTTGCTCGCCAGTATCGAACCTCGAAGGGCCAAAAATCAACAATAGTACGACTAGGGCGTCCGGCCCTGCCATTGGTCGGTCCCTTCGACGCATCGGCTGCATCATAGCACCACAACTAAAGCTAATACAGAAGTGTTACGCACTCACGCCTGGCTAACTTGTGATAGGCAAACACGTTTTGTTAATAATTTGTCAAGGTCAGAGAAATCAAATGATTGCTAACTTAAACCTTTTTAACCGATGAAAAAAGTTGGTAAGTTAACTTTATTCATCGGTTAAAAAGATTGAAGTTATGTTTTATGTTTTTTAAGCGTATTTTTTTTTTCAATGTACGATCAAATGAAACATTTAAATAATTAGTCCGCTTTGGAAATTCTACTTTTATTTTTTTGCTTCTTTCATCTTTTTTATACAATGACGTTATGCTTATTTTACCCATTCAATGAACGTCATCATTGGGTGAAATTAATAGGTATGGGTTGAGGAGTGTTGTGACATTGAAGACTGTAAAGACACGACATTTCGTGATTGGCTGCACTTTATAATCATTTATGATTCTGTTAGTCCCATTGCAAAATCGAAAAAGAGCCTCGTCTCATTAATAGTTTTATATGAATCACTATCGTTTCAATATAATTTTAACAGGTAATGTAAGTTTTTTTAAGAAAAACAGCTCAAAATTTTTCAAATTTCTTTTTTCTCTCTTGCCAATTTGTTATAGGTCCTATCCTACTAATACATACAGAATATTATTGTTTTATGTGAAAGTTTGTATGTTCATTTCTGAATTACGCAAAAATGGCTTAACGGATTTGGATGAAATTTGGCACACATATACTTTTTATCACAAAGCACAAAGGTTACTTTTTTTCCCGGCTTATGAAGACCACATACAGAAAAACATTGAATTAATTCTGACAGATAACGCACAACTTAAACCGCTGGGTCTAGACGCTTGAAATTTTGCACAAGAGTTTGCACGAAAATGCAAAAGTCATAAAGAAGAAATTTTTGAAAATTTTCCTCTTAGTAATTGAATAGGGAAATAAAGTACGTATGGAAGTTTGTAATTTTTTAAGATGGAAAATCCCATCCGATGGCACTTCATCTACAAAATGCACCTTATATCCTAATATCCTTGTAATATTATAAATGTGGAAGTTCGTTATGTTTAGAAGTTTTGATGTCTGTTACTCAATCACGCAAAAACGGCCTACCGTATTTCGATGAAATTTAGAAAACAGATTATAACCCGAATTAACACATAGGATACTTTTTATCCGGGCAGTATTTCCCGTGGGATAATTTCCAACTTCAACGTGGGCGAAGCCAATTGCAAAACCTATTTATTAATTAAAACTTTAGCACTATCAAAATTTTAGTAGGTAAATATTTTCACCGTTTCTTGTAATTAACTTATTGTTTAAGTTAAAACTTTACCACAAAGAAATGTCGTGCGAGAACTGTTTAGATTTGTCCTTCTGCACATTCCTACTCCGTGATAGACCCGATCTATGCGTTTCGTGATTGGTTCCCGCGTCTGAATGACGATGACTCCAACTGCCAAGGAGCAAAGGGCCATTGGATAGAACAGATATTTTTATTTTATATCGTTTTGTTGTAAATGTAACGTTTTGGAGGAAGTGGGGGTGAATGGGTTGTCCTTTCAACGTTGTTGGACTATTTTAAGAAGTTGGTCTTAGTATGTTGTTATGGCTTATTAGTGTTGTAATTTGCTCGCTCGAATAAGGCCAGTGGAAAGTTTTAAATACATAATATGTTTTTTTTTTCTAATGGCTACACGTAGATAATTTATTTGGAATTCATTTCATTGAACTTATTTTCTCAAAATGTATTGATAAAATTCAAAACCTGCCAATTGCCTAATATGTATTTCTGGACTTGTTGATTTGCCCAAAAATAAATTAATTTTATGCGAGTCTCCTATAGAAAATGATACGGTTTTCGCCTGTTTCAGACAAGTATTATCGACTTAACCGTTTTTATGATTCATGGAGATTGCTGAGCTAGGCATAAAGTTTTTGCGATTTCTGTTATTATGAGTCAGAAATTCTTTTACGATTTTTTTCTATGCGGACATTATCTGCATATTTTTTTTTTGTTTGCATTCTAAAATCGAACTGTATTTTAAACTATAGAGGAAATAACTTTTCTTTTCTTTCTTATCAGTGTTACCAGGTAACGAAATATTGATGAAACAATTAAAAGATTTAGAATTAGGAACAAAAAAACGATATTCGATCTTACCAAGATTTTCAATTTAAAACAAAACATAAATAACATAATCTAATATTTGGACGAAACTAAACCTAAAGAATTTTATGGTGTCCCATCAATAAAAAAAAACTTAGTTCCCACCCAAAAACATATCTACAACTAGAGTTCCCGAAGTCAATAAAAACTCAGGTAAAAAAGGGCCCGGCCCGCCATTGGCCTACGAACACATGTTGTTGTCTATGTAGCGCCCGACCAATCAGAGCGACTCTATCCCGGACCTGACCTATGGTAATGTGCTCTATCATAGACACGATAGAGTAGGGATATATTTTTTAAACTATTAAAGGCAAAGGCGATAATTTTTTCTATAGGGTTGACGAATTTTTCGTATGTTTTGAACTATGGTACTGAAATGCAATATCTTTTCGTCCCACATACCGCAGTGTCTCAAGACGAAAGTCTTTGACCAGTGTATGTTGCCAGTGATGACCTATGGAACAGAAACGTGGTCGCTCACAATGGGCCTTATTAGAAGGCTAAAAGTCACCAAAGGGCTGGGAGAGGACTGTCCTTGGAGTTTCCCGACGTAATCGTATCAGGAATGAAGAGATCCGTAGGAGAACCAAGGTAACCGACATAACAAGAAATTGTTAAATTTAAGTGGCAGTGAGGAGGGCACATTGCTCGCAAAACAGATGGCCGATGAGCTCGAAAGGTTTTGGGGTGGCAACCGCGTACGGGAAGACGTAGAGTTGCAAGGCTTTTCACAAGGTGGACCAATGAGCTGGTGAAGCAGTGGCCGCAGGAATCCGCCGGATATGGGTAGCACAGAACCGTTCCAAGTGGTGGAGCTTGGGGAGGCCTATGTCCAGCAGTGATCGTTTTTCGGCTGAAATAATGATGATAACAATATTTCTAGTAGCAGTCTGGACTCTAGATTTGTGCTAGGTTGATGGATATTCTGGACAGCCAAAGTGTGGAAGTCTCTGCCAGCGTCTGTGTTCCCTTCCACTTTTAAGCCTTTAAAACAAGAGTGAACAGACATCTCCTGGACACGCTCGTACCATCAGGGACCTCATCCATAGCTTTCATCAAGCGTGGTCGAGGGCAAGAACTCAAAACGGTGAAGGAAAATATCGTGAGGAAATCGACATACCCTAGAACCAAAAATTCGAAGACATGTCACATCTACCAACCTTCACTGGTCTTCACTTCGTGGAGGATTATGACCTCACGTCCTCTCAAACATTTGAAACCTAAAGGGAAGAAGTCACCTGAGATACAGGTAGGGGTAAAGCACCGATTATCGGATACTTTTGTTTAAAATTAAAAAAAAAAGCAAACAATGGCTCAGACCTTAAAACTTGGCATATTCACTATGTACATTTTATATTCTACTAGCTTCTGCCCGCGACTTCGTCCGCGTCAAATATTTGCTCCTCTGACCCTTCCCGCTGCATCGCAACCTGCCAGTTTTCGTCCATTTTTTGTTGCTGCTACGCTCTTTTTGACCGTTGTGTGATGTTATATAGCCTTACTCAATAAATAGGCTACCCGACTCAAAAATAATTTTTCAATTCTAACCTGTAGTTCCTGAGATTAGTGCGTTCCACCCCCCATTTTAGGGAAGTGGGGGGTTAGAAAGATACAAAAAGTAGCCTATGTCACTTTCCATCCCTTCAACTATCTCCACTTAAAAAATCACGTCAATTCATCGCTCCGTTTTGCCGTGAAAGACGGACAAACAGACATACACACTTTCACATTTATAATATTAGTATGGATAAGAAACCAGTAACTATTTATCGCATTACATGTAATTTTTTAAATTATATTTATTTTACAAAAATTGGTAGAAATTGTGGTTTTCAAAAAAGGTTGCCCTTAATTGGATACCCGAAAATAGGGCCCAATTTCTATATCTGGTATAAGGCGACAACTTTTTTAAATAAAACGAGGTGCTTAATGTTTTACATTGTATTTATTTATCCAGCTGGTGTTAATTTTCTACTGGCGGGAAGGGATTGTGTTTTGTTTTCGACGTGTTTGATGAGAGAGACAGGCAAGAAGGCGCTGTTGAGATATGACTATTTTCTTCTTAATGCTTCTATGCAAACAAATTCGCATGCATCAGAAACGAGGCACTCAAATTCACTTTTATTATTGTGGGCAAACAAACTCTTAGCACAAAGCCCTCTGGCCAGTTGGCGTGCTATCAAGGCAGTCAATAACAAGGCTAAAAATATAACTGATTACAGTATCGCGGCCGTTGAACCGACTCGTCTGACAATGATTGCATGATCTTCGTATCGACACATACAGGACTGCAATTCTTCGCAACACTCTGTTCCCAAAATCTTTCTAGACATGAGTAAGGCTTTTGATCTGGTTAACCATACTACGGCATCAGAGGTCCAGCGTTAGAATTAAAAGTTAGCTCCGCAAATAGACCACAGTGTGTTGAACTATCCCTTTTTAATGATACAGTTAATGCAATGGTATACAAATTGACATATAGACGCAATGGGTCTGGGCTGCCTCAAGGAAGTATGCTTTGGCCTCTTCCCTTCTTTTAATATGCACTCTCTCTTCCCTCACTCTCATAGTCCGATGGGACGGCAATTGCGACCAGAGCGAGATCAAGAGCAGGACCATCTGCTTAACGGGCTTTCCGAAGCACGGGGGTATTACACCGCCAACTTCCAGACTCCAGGCTGATGTGAAAAAACCCCAATAACACTTTACTTGACCTGTGAATCGAACCCAAAAGCCAACGCTTAACAGTCGTGCTTGCAACCATGAAACCACCAGAGCAATCAGAGTAGCAGAATACCAGTATTTTATAGAGAGCGTAGTAACTATAAACGATTTAATTGTGCATATAAATTGCTTCATGATCCTCTTTCTCTTTTCCCAAGTTATTAGTGGTCGTTCTGGCATGTCGTCTTTTCATAAAACCCTTAGTTCTCATCCCAGTAGTCTATAGCAGTCGACTGATGGATATATATATGTCTCTTTAATCGCACGCTATTTATCTCGATCATCAGCTTCTTATCGAAGCGCAGTAGTTACTGCTCTGCCCACCGCGCTCTGGCCCACCTCTGCTCTCAGCAATGGTGGGTACGTGGTATCGAGCCCAACTTAAAAGTTGTGTGTCCTGAGTTCGAACCCAAAAAGGCACTGTATTGTATTGTTGATTTCATCTTCACTGTTCTTTAAACGGTGAAGGAAAACTTGGTGAGGAAAACGACTTCTTTTCGACCAAAAATTTCGAGGACGCGTGAATACCAACCCACACTGGGCCCACGTGGTTTATTACGGAAAACATCCTCTCATCAAGAAGGCCTATGTCGCAGCACTGACGGAAACATGGAACGCGAAGGTTGCTTGGAAAAGATCGCAGAAAGCCATTGTATATTTTGTAGTATTCCATTTATTTTTGTTTTGTGGTTTATGTGTGTATATCATATTATTTTCTGGGTTGCGGAGATCAGATAAGCAGTCGCTCAACAACATGGTTGGAAAAAAGCTGGCAGATGATGATGTAACAAGCTCCCCGGAAAACCTTTTCATAAAGAGTGCTCTACATAACCCAACACCTTGTTTCCCCGACGGGTTAAGCAGACGTATACCTATCATAGTACCTACCTATATAGCACATCTAATTTCGCCAGTATATAGAGTCAATTGGGGGTGTCAATCAGGCACAAAACAAGCCTCCTGGCTGCTTCTGAGATATTCTAGTCGTAAAAGCCCATAAAACTATTCCTGACCCGGGACCTCATGCTCAGCTGTAGCGTACCACAATACGGACAAAAAAAATTGTAAGATTTTGTAACTGCTCCGCTTCTGCAGAGCATGAGGTCCTGCATTCGATTCCTAGCTCGAGCAAAGTCTTAATGGTTTTTTTTTCTGGATTTTCTGAGGAGCAGCCCGGAGTCTGGATTTGTGTTGATGGCAATAGACTCGTCCCCTATTAAATGGGACTTAAACATAACTGGCGAAATGTAGATGTTACGTACGGTGACATATACGCAAGCAAACCATTTCCAGTATAAGCTGAGTTCTCATTTTACGAACAGCCAATACAATGCGAGGTCACCTAAAACTGGAAATGCTTGCTGCATAGCTTGATATGCTGCCGTGTGTTTTATGGGTACACATCTGCCCAATTCTTGGTGGAAAACAAGGCGCGCTGCTACGTCAGGTTCTTTTTAAGGAAGAAGGAAGGATCGAGGGTGGATCCTCAGACCTCAGGTGTCGTGTCTGGTGTGCAACTGCCCCACAAATGATGTTGTGTATAAAAACTAGTTGCGCGGTAAGTTGTGATTGCGCGATGCAGAATTTTGCGTGATATATTTAATATTTTTGGCAACAGATCTCAATATTTAAAATTCCTCGGTTTTAACGCGCCTCATCAATATGTTGATAGTATTCTGTCGGTAAGTTGTGTTGCCAAGAAATGGTGACAAGGGTTCAGTGACCTTATGATGAATTTATAGTAATATATCTTCACGCTTGTACTCTCCCAGGGGCCAGCCCCTGGGAGAGTACAAGCGTCAGTCAGAAGGAGGAGTATTTCTTTATCTCTACATAGTATAATACAAAGTCGCTTCCCGCGTCTGTACGTTTAGATGTTTTAAACTACGCAACGGATTTTAATGCGGTTTTCATCAATAGACAGAGTGATTCAAGAGGAAGGTTTGTATGTATAATATGCGAGCGAAGGCGCTTCCAATTATAATATAACTAGCTTTTGCTAGCGGCTTCGCCCGCGTGGAGGTCGGAAAATATCCCGCGGGAACGTACTACCGGGATAAAAAGTAGCCTATGTGTTAATCCAGGATATAAACTAATTGTATTCCAAATTTCATTCTAATTCGTTCAGTAGTTTTTGCGTGAAAGAGTAACAAACATCCACACATCCATACATCCATACATACAAACTTTCGCGTTTATAATATTAGTAGGATAGGATAGGATATGTGCATTGTAAAATAGTACCAAATTTAATTAAATTTATGGTTCACAATTTTGGTCGTACTGGCTTGCACATAAAAGGTAGACATATGCTGTCGCGGACTTTTATTTAGATCTACTTAAGACAAACAATCCTGCGCTACATCATCTGTATGTAACTCCATTGGTTTAAGCAGCGCACGCAAAGATAGCTCTCTGATGGAAGATTTTTTTTCCGACTTAATTGACACGTATCGTTATATTATGACCAAAATTACACAAAATCATTATAAATTGTAGCCTATGTGTTATTCTGATGAATAACCTATATTACTGTAAAGTTTTATCCAAATCCGTCCAGTAGTTTTTTCGTGAAAGGGTAACAAACATACACATACACACATCCATCCTCACAAACTTTCGCATTCATAATATTAGTAAGATTTTAAGAAAATCGTATGTCTACTTTTACAATGTGAGCACCAGGTATATATTGCTTCATTTTTAATTATTTTTACATATTGTGATATGATGGTGCGTGGTGCTGAACGTAAAGAATAGCATCATCTCATTTCTTCCCGTGAGTGAAGACGACTAAGGGACTTCATAAAGAATGGGCAACAGCGTACTCTATGCATTTTACCACCATACTGCGATCGCCAACCCGCCTGCCAAGCGTGGCGATTATGGCAAAGCCCCCCAAAATTGGCAGAAGCCTACCGACTTTCGGCTAAAATGATTGGCTTGGGTTGGCGATCACAGTATGGTGATAAAATGCATAGAGAACGCTGCTGCCCATTCTCGTCCCTTAGCCGCCTCTTACGATACCCACGGAAAGAAATCGGATGGTATAGTTTCTTACCCATTCTTTTCCATACGAAACCTTTCGAAACTACCTTTTAAGGGTCGACTAGAATCAATTCTATTTTAATGTAAATGTTGACGTTCAAAAGTGCCTTTTGTGTGTCTATTTGAAATAGAGAGCTTTGACATAGAGTTAAGTCACATTTGGCAAGTTTTTAACACGCTTTTATTAGGTCGACCTGTATGTAACTATGTAATGGAATCTAAGGTAACTAATTTAACCATCTTCCAAGGACCCATAGCGTCATGAAAATTGGCAGCTGTATGTAGTTCTGATGACAATACAATAATATGGTACTGTCGAACTGATCTGATGATGGAGCCGGAAGATATGAACTGATCTTCATGATGCGATGTTCCATCATCATAGCTGTGTTTGAACTTGTTAGAAAAGATTTGTAATGAACTTTGACTACGATTAGGTTTCAAGGTCTGATGAAGAAGCCGGAAGATAGGTACTGGCATTCCATGATGGAATATCGTATCATAGCCGTGTTTGGACTTGTTAGAAAGGTCTTGTAATGAACTTTGACCACGATAAGGTTTTTGGTTTTTATGTGCATTTATAAAAGCGTGTTCTTCTAGTGATTTTTTAAACTATAAATTTATTTTAAGACCCATGTACCTACTGGAGAATGTCATGTCATTTTCATAGCTAAAAGATCCCCAAAAGCCACGAATTAATTAGTTACTAACAAAAAATACACGAGGAAAACAGAGAATAAGTAACAGCAATTACTTGTAGGTCGTAGGTACGAACACAAAACTGGCGCATTACTTCGTGCAAATTATTTCATCACCACTGCTCTCAAAATGGTGAAGGAAAACATCGTGAGGAAACCGGCATGTCTTAGAACCAATAATTCGAAGACATGTGACATCTACCAACCCGCACTGGGCCCACGTGGTGGATTAAAGCCCACTACCTCTCGAAGAGTGGAGGAGGCCTGTGCCAGGAACATTATAAGCTGATTATGTATGAATTAATTCTACAATATTTCAGCGAAGGACCTTTTATACTTCTCTTTATCTGCCTGCCTTTTCCCAATTATGTTGGGGTCAGCTTCCAGCCTAACCTGATGCAGTTGTATACTAGTATTCTACATGAAGCGATTTGGTTTTCTTAAGCTCATAAGCTACTACTTTTTTTTCGGTGGGAAATCATCAAATGACGTCTCCGGCTCTGGGTGGAGCGGAAGGGCGTGTCAGAGTTTTAATGACTGAAACCCACCCGTGTTCCTTCAGTTGCCTATATGCCAGGGCCACGGTAACTCTTTCGAACAAATCTCGCGACCCTGGCAGGTCATAAGCTACCTTTATATTTTGTAAAAGCGTAACAAAGGTGTGAATTTTTAACTGTAGTTTCGGAAATCGGTGTCTTTGATTTTATATTTTCTTTTTTTTTGCCACCGACTTCCGAAATTTAAGTTATTTTTCACTTTGCACTGTTCTTTTTTTGGAGGTTACTTATTTCTTTTAACCCTTAAATGCATTGTGATGGAAATTTCCATCAACCAATTCAATGTCATTTTTTCGTTTCCGTTCTAGTCATTTTTTGTTTTCGTAATTGGAAAACAGTGCTTTATTATCTCACTACACATTTTGTTCTCAGTAGGTTAGTTCTGATTACATAAAGATGTAAATTCCCACTACTTAACCCATTTAAAAAAAAATATTTTTATGAGTATATTTTTTCATACATATTTTTTCCTTACTATAATAGTTAATCATACATCCAAGTAAATTTAATTTGGTTAAAAAGTAAAAATCATGCATTTAAGGGTTAAACTTTCACGTTTTAGTTGTGATACGCTTATCGCGGTTGGTCCCTGGAATGAACATCTCTACATACCAAGACCCCTCCGTGCCTCGGAAAGCACGTTAAGCCGTTGCGTTGGTCTCAGCTGTCATTAGAGGATATTTGACAGTCGTTACGGGTCGTCAGAAGCCCGAAAGTCTTGACAACCAGTCTTACTAAGGGGTGTCGAGTTCCCCAGTAACTGAGTTGTGGAGGTCAGACAGGGACTCGCTCCATGTAAAATACTGGTATTCAGCCACATGACTGCACATTAGACTGGAAGCCGACCGCAATATATGTAGTTGGGAAAACACTATGCAGGTGATGCATGGTTGCATGGTTCTGATGTTTCATAAGAGCTCTTGTAGGTTTATGTGAAATAAAAATATTTTGATTTGATTTGATGATGACACACAACATAACATCACACCTTATGTCCTCGAATGGTTAGGCAGAGGATAGTACACCCACATTTCGCCTGTTATGTTTTAAGTCCCATGTAATAGGGGGCGAGTCTATTGCCATCAACCGGACACAAATACAGACTCCGGGCTGCTACTGAGAAATTCAAGAGAAGTATTTTTTTTGTAAATTATTTTGATAAACTAATTATGAACAAAGTCATATTTGTATGAAATTAAATTGATGCTCTACCTACTCCAGAAGAAGGATAAAAATTGAAAATTTTCACAAAATATTCTTCATTTATTACGAGTATTTAAGCTGTTCTTTGTTTGAATTAATGTTGTGTGTTCTTTCTTTTATAAATTCAAATTTCCAAAAAAAAAAAAGAATTGTCTCCTGTGAAGTAAAGAACTGTTTTTTAAGAAAATTTAAAGTAGAGAAATACTTGTAATGATTTCGTTCAAATAATTGAAATCCCAGCGAAGTCTGTGGGCGTCTTTGTTATACGATCGAAGCAAAGGGGTGGGGACGCCCATTTCCAAAATGGCTACCTACCGACTAAGATTGTGACGCAATATGTATTAATAAAGCCAGATTCCCGCTAAAATTAAGATTCTCCATAAATTTTAAGTGAAATTCCACAAAATTTTAATTAATTTTTGGTTAATTTTTAACAAGACTTTTGAAGACAAGGAAGTTTGGTGCCAGCGTTCTGCGCATCTGCCTGTCATCTTTATCGATCGCTATGTCAATTACGTCACAAGGGATTATTTAAAAATAAATCACTTTTCTAACCAAACAACAAAGGAAGAGCACATTTTCACAAAAAAAAAAACCTTTTTGTGAAACACAAAAAATAAGCCCAAAAACACCGAATCACGCAAAAAGATCAATATCCAAACATGAAGGTCTCATTACAGAAATAAACTTAAAAAAAAAGAAATTTCATATAGAGAATAGAAAGCTACTCACCTCCGCGAATCCAACATGGCCGGCGAACAAAGACATTACGAAAAAAAAACTGAAATCCTTTAAAGAAAACAAAACAAAATGCTGGAATTATGCTCTGATTGCCACTAAAAGTGTTATTTTGTGTAAAAAATTAGATTTTAAAGGTTATTCGATGCGACACGACGTTGCACTTCGGTGCATTGGGATGTACTGAGGGCCTGCATTGGCAGGGCGCACTCACACAGATGCAGTAGCTCCCACACACACGTAGCGTCCTCGCGAGTGCCCGCGTCTCTGCACTCGTGAAAGCCAGAACACTGCAACTTGCATTTACCATAGCAACAGTAAGAAATTACTGAACGACTTTTTTATGATCACGACTGTACTGTTTTGAAGAGACAGTAGGGTTTGTGGTTTGAGATTGATTAAAGACTTAGTTTTTTAAATTTTAGGGTGGAAAAGTTTTAGGCCTTAAGAAAATATTCATTAGGTCATAATTGGTTATGAATTTTAGAATCATGAAATTCCGGCCAATATTATAATTTTAGTAAGACAGGAAGTCTATTTCATGGTTTGAAAACAATTAAAATTATGCCCAAAAACCTTCATTCGCTTTGTGTGACAAAGTAAGACTCAATTTGTTTCGTTAATGTAAAAAAATCCTGACTTTATTGCAATATTATAACTGAACTATGCTTGATCTACTGATTACCACCAGAATGCTAAGGTGTATAGGTATAACAAACCCAAAATAAAAACAATCAAAAATTATTTTTTAAAACCACGTCTTCCAGACCTAAAGCTTTATTTTTTTAGTGCATCTTCAACAAAAACCAAATCTCTTAAGCATGCAGACATGCAGCCCTTGAACTAATATTAAAATATTTAAAAATATGTGCTTTTAAATGATGGATCATAATAACAGAGATTGGTGGCCGCTATGCATATTTCAGCAGCCCAATGAACACTACAGCCATCCATACTGAAAATACCAGTACCTACAACCACTATACATATAAAATGAAGTGTCAGACGAATTGATCAGCCTTTGTCACACATTACGTCAACCAGTGACGAGGAATCATATCGTTCCAGGAAAACACGCTAGTTTCTATAAATAGACATATTACAGACCACTGTTAATTGCCCACTTATTGTAACCCTCCAGACAGTTAGACATGTTTCAATTTACGGCAACAATAATATCATTCATTTGATAATACACATTCAATATATTTTTAAGAAATAGTAATGAAATTGAAAAAAATATATAAAACTAGCTTTTGCCAGCGGTTTCGCCCGCGTGGAGGTCGGAAATTATCCTGCGGGAACATACCCCCGGGATAAAAATCTATGTCCTTTCTCAGGCTCTAAACTATCTGTGTACCAAATTTCATTTAAATCGGTTCAGTAGTTTTAGCAGGAAAGCGAGACAGACAGACAGACAGAGTTACTTTTGCATTTATAATATTAAGAGATATAAGAGATAAATTATATTATAATATTATATATTAAATATTAATATTATAAATATTATATATATTATATTATTAATTATTAGTGTGGAATAGTGTGGATTGTAGCCCACTTTGGCAACCACGATAAGACGTTGGTCCTGGCTGTCATTCGTACAGTTATTTGAGGTTGTCGGATCTCATCAGTCAACTGCCACACCACTAAGCCAACTCTCTTTTCCTTTTTCTTCTTACAAAAAAAGAAGAATAGAAAAGGAGATAGACATAGTGACTGAACAGACGGAATAGATTTTTATTTGTTCTTTAATTTAATTTAATGTATTAATTAGTAACTGGGTTGTGGAAGACATATAGGCAGTCGCTCGATGTAAAACACTGGTACTCAGGTGCATCTGGTGAGGCTGGAAACCGAAGCTGGGATGTTTGGTAAACGGCCTAGCAGATGATTATAAAAAGCGTATAAGCATTGGGTAACAGCGTCCATGCTGCCAATGGTCAAGGCTCTAGAGGGAAGAACTTCCTCATTATGCGTGCCATATCAAGAAGTAGCTTTCCGAATCAAGCCCTTGACCCAGTCACGCAATGGAAGCCTCCAGAGGTATTGGTAAAACTTCTCATTTATTGATATTACTTAAACAGTCACATTTCGATCCCGTGAAAATTTAAAATGGTAAACACCATATAACAACTTTTTCAACTGTTATATGGTGCTTCCCATTAGAAAATTTTCAAAAGAATGCTGCGTAATATTAATTTATTACTGGTTAATATTAACAGGCTGACCCCATTTTACATTTAAAAAAATAAGTGTTTACAAATTAACTCTGCACATGGTTAAGTATATAGTTAACCAAAGTCATCATCATCTCTTTAGCCTTCTCCCATACTATGTTGTCATTGGCTTCCAACCTAACCGGCTGCAACTGAATACCAGTATTTTATATAGAGGAGCTAAACGATAGCAGGTAATAAAGTGCAGGAACATAAATGAAATGCTGCAATCAACATTTCCAATCTAGCAAGCTCTGTCAATCAACATTTTATTGCTGATACTTCCATCCAAAGTCAATATTTAGTTAATTGTCGAATATTACAATGTAGATAGTTAAGCCACCTTTATATTATTTCCAAGAGACATATCTTACAGACTTTGTGACTATGTGTGTGTTTGGCTCTTGTGATACAGGAATTCCTAGTACAAGAGCTAGGGCTACAATGATGTCTGTAACCTGAATTGAACAATAAATAACTTATATGTAGCAAAAATTTTAAATTAAACAATACAATCGTACAATACGCAATGTCTTTCCTTTTAAAGTGTCATCTCTAACTATGAATGAATGGCTGTCACATAAATTTACAATGAAGTCTGCGGTTTTATTTGGTTTAGTAGCACCATCAGACAAATATTAGGTTACGGAAGGGTACTGCAAATGACACTCGTGTCACGTCTACATATTATTTTCATTAATATTCTCCTGCTCACCATCTGCTTAACCTGTTCCCAATAATCCTACTAATATTATATATCTGAAAGTTTACGTCTTACAACTAAACACTAACTTTCACACAAAAAGGGTTGAACGAATTTGGTTAAAATTTGGCAAATAGAAAGTTTATATCCTAGATTAACACATACTTTTAATTCTAGTAAGTAGAACTTTCCCTTGATATAATTCTGACGTCTACACGGACAAAGCAGCGGGTATAATCTAGTAATAAAAAGTTCAAGCGAAGAGACCTATACAAAACTTCGAAAAAAATGTGATGCTGATTTTTAATACAAATCACATGCAAGTGAACCAAGACTGATTTAAAATTTAAGGCCTATTAAGAGTCAGACCCTGTCAACAGTCGCTAAAAATACAAACAATTTATGAATGAATAAACTGTCAATGTTTTCTTGAAACCTTAAGGAAAATGAAGTAGAAATCGAACATAAGAACTACAGGAATGACTACTTTGTAACAGTTATTACTTTTCTGAAAGAGACTTACCATGAGTAAGTCTATAATGAGTTAAAATCTCTATTAAAATACCCACCAGCCTGCAGCTTTTGCCCGCGGTTATCCCGCGTGAAAGTCTAAAATTATCCAATGAGAAAGCATTCCCGGGATAAAAAGTATTTATCCAGGTTACAAACTAACTGAATGCCGCACTTCATCGAAATCTGTTCGTACATTTTTGCGTGACTGAGTAACAAACATACAAACTTTCATACTAATTTATAATATTACTAGTAGCAACAGTTCCCCCGCGTGGGTATAATTCCCGAGGGAATATCGCAATAAAACGTATTTTATTTTTTAATTAAGGGAATTAACTATCTATATGCCAAATTACAATCAAATCTGTTTGGCCGTTTTGACGTGATTGATTTACAAACAGACAAACTTTCACATCTATAATATCTGTAGGATATATACCTAGTAGGATTAAAAAAGGCATAAATATCCATATAAAGATCCAGATAGCATGTTCTGGAGTGGAGTCGCCATCAGAATAAGTGGAGCGACAATCTTGGCAGGGTGGCTAATAGCAGCTGTATGAGAGTAGCCGAGTATTGAGCTGAATGACGTGCAATTGGACAGGCCTATGTCCAGCAGTGGACTGCTGTAGGCTGATGATGAAGATGAAGCTGGCCTAGAAAATACTAGAATATACCTAGAAACCATAAACGACCATCTAACTCAAAGTTACAACAATGTAAGGTTTTCCATAACAATGTTATGCAAAACAATGTTTTCAGGGTTTTCCACCATTCAGTATTGAGGTACTGAGTAATAGAAAATGGGATTTTCCATAGAATGTAATTACACAACTCATCTGCAACAGACTGAAAACGGTTGAGGAAAAATATAACATTAATTCCAATAATAAATTTATTTAATTGACTTTTAGTATTTTCTTGCCTTTTTTTATCTCAATTTATTTAGGCACCTTCTCTTTTTCCTTGCCTGTTTCTCTATCACCTCTTCTCAAGCCGTATCATCATCTCAACTTTTCCCGGGACATTTTCTTTACTATTTTTCCATTTATACTCCTCGTTGATCTAATGGTCACAAGCGAGAGTCCTGCGCATGAGGTCTACTATAACATTCCCACGCATGAGATTTAAAAACTGGCCAAATGTGGGTTTAGGTACAGACACCAGCAAATTAAGGTACCCAAAACTGTCAAATTCTCCCAATCAACTTTGAACCTAACGCTGTAACGATAAAGTTGAAACTCTATTAATGAAATTTGACAGATTGTAGTAGCTCGATGTGCTGGAGTTTGTACCTACTATGATAAGTAGGATCACCTCTGCTTTAACCTTCGTGGAAAGCAAGCGCGATGTTTGGAAAAGGACACATTAATAGACTTTATCCACGATTGACAAAAGGAAAAACAGTGTTTTAATGACTAAATCTGATCTGAATAATGTTCATAATATTGTGTTTGAGTTTCCCTAAGTGTGCACGTATTATTTATGCCTTGATTGTGCATTCAAGGTTAAAAAATTACTCAGAGGGAACCAATGCACTAGCAGCCAAGCCTGGTAAATGATGGTTTTGATGACTATATGCAAATAGGTAATTAAAATGTATAATTTTATTTGAAAAGTATTAAGAAAAATATAACCCAACTTTTGGACAACAGCTTTTCTATTCCTTTAAAAACTATTCACACTATTCTCAACTAGTAAACCCTCGTTAACTAAGATCAAATTCTATATGCAAATAGGTAATTAAAATGTATAATTTTATTTGAAAAATATTAAGAAAAATATAACCAAACTTTTGGACAACAGCTTTTCTATTTCTTTAAAAGCTGTTCACACTATTCTCAACTAGTAAACCCTCATTACCTAAGATCAAATTCTGTTTAACTTTAAAAAAAAAACAGTCGTTCCAAAAATATTAAAGAAAATCAAAAGAAAATCTGAACCAAAAATGTCAAATACATAGTTATGATTCGTTCAATAGTTTGCAGTTCGACTTATGAATGTGTGCGAGGCGCCACAGCCTAGACAACATAGTATGTATATACGTAGGTCATGGTTGTCGTACTGAAAATTTTACGCTGTGGATGTAGTACGATCTATACTTTTGTATACAAATCTGATTTCTGACGATGGCTGGGGAGTAGAGCAAAAATGATAACGTTCGTTGACATATTGAAAGAAAGAAAAAGAAAATTGGCTATTTTCCATGAAAACACGAGTGTTAAAATCTATATAACAATTTACGATAAGGATTTTTAAACTTTTGACTGTACCACCATTGTTATTGCCGATGCAATGTTACTTTGTAACCTTCCTTCAGCCTTCAGTAACACCCAAAAGTTTACAAAACCAGTATACAGCAATATTTGACTATAGAAATATATATGGTGATGGTTCCCCGGGCGACCTCTCCTTTACAAAGAGCTCGTCGGCAAACATCGGGTAACATCGGAAGTATTCGGCTGGTGTTTGCCATCAAGAGAAAAGGCAGTACCGTCTTTTTATATGTGAATAACAACATAGTTACTATGACAACCAGAATAAGGTTACTTAGAACTTAAAGAACCAGAAATTCAGTTCGAATTTGGGTCTCAAAAGGGATGAATGAAAGGCAATTGCATGCAGCTGAGATGAGAATGTTAAGAGGAATGTGTGGTGTTATACGAATGGATAGAATAAGAAATGAGTACATAAGAGGAAGTCTGAAACTGTCATCGGTAATTGAAAAGTTGTGTGGGAATCGGTTGTCATGTGATACGGAGGAATGAGGAAAATGTCGTGAGGAAAGTATTGAGTATGAATGTCGATGACTATAAGAGTAGAGGGAGACCAAAGAAACGATGGATGGACTGTGTGAATTATGATATGGATAGAAAGAGTCACCCCCTTTCTATCCATATCATTTCTACTGAGATGACGACTACCTAATAGAGAAGTGTGGAAGAAAAGACATGTTGCGCCGACCACTAATAAATTGGGATAAAGGCGGGACAATGATGAGAGATCTCCAGTTTGATATATTCTTAAGAAAAATAACATCACGCTATTATTATTGAAGGGAAAAGCAGAGAGGTCTGATTAAGTCTTATGTGACAAAAATTTAAAATAGTATGCTCAGATGGTTTGGTCATGTTGAGAGGATGAATGAAGGGCGGCTAGCAAAAGGTATTTACAAGGCAGATGTGAGTGGACACGCCGAGAGGGGACGCCTTAGGAGGACATATAGTGACCTTATTGGTGATGTTCTTCAGAAAGGTCAGGTGCGTAGTACTCGCAATCGGCGTGTGTGTATGACCAGATGTATGAACGTAAACGAGGCAAAAGGAGAATGTAGAGATCGTAGCAGGTAGCGTTCCGTGGTTTCTGCCTACCCCCATGGGAGGAGGGGGCGAGTTTATGTATGTATGTAACTGGGTTCGTGAACTTAAAGTTATTTAATTGAACGATGCACCCTGACCCGGTTCGTAGCCAACAGAAATACTGGTTTTACATAAGCAATACTCAACCATCATAAATAGAGCTCCCAGAATCATTCGACCTTACGAAAACGGGAGCTCTTTTTAAAATGGACTTAAGATCTTGGGATGTTGGTCGACTTACATAACATGGTCTTCAAGCTAGTGGGTTTATTATGGAAGTTAGGTGTCTATTTATATTGGATGGTTGTATATAGACGTTTTAACTTATGTTACTTGGTCTCCCGGGACGATCCGTTTGTGTATATAGAAATATGATTGTTTGTCATGAAATTATATATGTTGGTATTTTTTTTTTGCTGCATTATTACTTTGGGCCTAGCATGACTTTTGATTGTGTGGGGTTGGGTTTGACTCCCAGGTCGGACAAAATGTTATTGTATTTTAACACGCTTTTTTTGGCTTGGTATGTATGGTATTTCATCGCCACTGCTCACAAAACGGTGAAGGAAAACATCATGAGGAAACTGGCATGTCTTAGAACCAAATATTCGAAGACATGTGACATCTACCAATTCATAAATTTGTGCCATTACCCTGGCCAGGATCACGAGGAGGGTAAAAAAAAGGAATCGAAAAATAAGCTTTTGTAGCTAGCTGAACTAAGAAAAGCGTTAGGTGCATTTTGTGGTATTTTTTATTGATATCAAACACCGCACGCTTTTTTCCCATTATTTCCTACTTTTTAAATTGGTTTTCTATGAAAGCGTATTATTTAGATTTTTAAACTAGTTAGGTATTTTTTTCTTTGGATGTATGTCCGGGTGATCGTGAACTTAATAACATGAATTGCAAAATGTATGTGTATACAATACATCTCTGCCTAACCCTTTAAGAAAAACAGGCGTAATTATACCTACATGAAATTTCTAGTCGGTACTTGCGATAGTCACAATAGCGCGTTACCCTTCATTGTATGTATGGTTATCTGTTACAGATAACCTCGTGAACTCTTGTACTTTAATATATAAGATAACCTAGCTTTTGCCAGCGGCTTCGCTCGCGTGTATATTGAAAACTAGCTTCTGCCCGCAACTTCGTCCGCGTCAAATGTTTGCTCCTCTGACCCTTCCTGTCGCATAAAATTACCTGCCAGTTTTTGTCCATTTTCCGTTGCTGCTCCGCTCTTTTTGACCGTAGCGTAATGTTATATAGCCTATAGCCTTTCTCAATAAATAACACAAAAATAATTTTTCAATTCGGACCAGTAGTTCCTGAGTTTACCGCGTTCAATCAAACAAACTCTTCAGCTTTATAATATTAGTATAGATTATCCCTCATAATCATTCCAGCCGATTACGTCCACTGCTGGACAATAGGCCTCTCTCAAATTGGAGGGCTGTACCATAATCGCCACGCTTGGCAGGCGGGTTAGCGATCGCAGTATGGTGGTAAAATGCATAGAGAACGCTGTTGCCCATTCTCTAGTAAGTCCCTTAGTCGCCTCTTACGACATCTAAGAGAAGAAACAGGATGATGCTATAATCTATCTACGTCCGGCATCACACACGGCGATAATTAATTATGTAAATCATTTACAAGCACTTTCGAATTTTCAAAAAGTCGATCAGTGTCTCAGAAAGGTGAAGTTGCCCATTCCATAAAAACTTTTTAACAAAAAATTAAACCGCCGAAAAACTGAAAAGCATAAAATAATAAACCTTAAAATTATGAGTCGGCGCTTTGAGTGATCCTTGTTCATTGATTTTTCAGCGCCGACTCAAAATTTTAAGGTTTATTATTTTATGCTTTTCAGTTTTTCGGCGGTTTAATTTTTTGTTAAAAAGTTTTTATTTTATATTTTTTCGTGGCTTTAATTTACTAATAATACTTGGCAAAGTATACCCTATCCAACACAAAAAGAATTATCAAAATCGGACTACTCTGTATAAAGTTATGCGTGTTTATACATTACAATCAGTGAGTGAACAATCAATCATCCCCTGTTTTCCGACCCTTAGGGTTCGATTTTGTTTTCCAAATTTATATGGGACCACCTTAGAAGTATACCCTTTCCAATAGAAGAAGAATTGTCGCAATCGGACCACTATGTAAAAAGATATGCGTGGTCATACATAAAAAAAAAAAAAAAAAATATACGCGTCGAATTGATAACCTCCTCCGTTTTTTTTCGTCGGTTGAAAACGTAGATCTCTATGGAGAAGAACTACAAGGACACTCTTTTAAATCGAGATATTACATAATCATCATTATAATTCTCTTGAACTTATCCCAATTTATTTGGGGTCGGCGCAACATGTCTTTTCAACCGACGAAAAAAAAACGGAGGAGGTTCTAAATTCGACGCGTATATATTTTTTTTTTATGTATGACCACGCATAAATTTTTACATAGTGGTCCGATTGTGACAATTCATCTTCTATTGGAAAGGGTATACTCCCAAGGTAGTCCCATATAAATTTGGAAAACAAAATTGAACCTTAAGGGTCGGAAAACAGGGGATGATTGATTGTTCACTCACTGATTGTAATGTATAACCACGCATAACTTTATACAGTGTAGTCCGATTTTGATTATTCCTTTTTTAATGGATAGGATATACCTTGCCAAGTATTATAAGTACATTAAAGCCACAAAAAAATATAAAATAAAAACTTTTTAACAAAAAATTAAACCGCCGAAAATACTGAAAAGCAAAAAATAATAAACATTAAAATTATGATTCGGCGCTTTGAGTGATCTTTGTTCATTGATTTTTCAGCGCCGACTCAAAATTTTAATGTTTATTATTTGTTGCTTTTCAGTTTTTTCGGCGGTTAAATTTTTTGTTAAAAAGTTTTTCTTCCACACTTCTCCATTAGTCGTCATCTCAGTAGTCACCCGCATTCGATCCATATCATAATTCACACAGCCCATCCATCGTTTCTTTGGTCTCCCTCTACTCTTATAGCCATCGACATTCATACTTAAAACTTTCCTCACGACATTTTCATTAAGATATATCTGGGTACAATATTGTTGTTGCTTCTATAAACGAGAAAAGATAAGGTAAAGGACTTTACGTAAAGTCAACAATGTACAGACGCCACCAGGTCAAGCTACCCGAAACTGTCAATTTTTCCCAATGAACCTTGAACCTAATGCTCTAGAAATAAAGTCGAAAATCTATCAAAGAAATCTGACAGCTTGTAGTAGCTTGATGTGTTGGCGTCTGTACCTAGTTTATAAAGACTCATTCATTATTTACTTTGGCTTCAAACTTCATCAAATATATCATAATACATCAAAGTCTACAACCTCCCCACAAGCAATTACGGGAGTCGTTCAAAGTATACATTTACGACAATTTAAACCTATTAGTCGCTTTTATGTCCCCCCCCCGTGTCAAAAACGAAACATTTATTATTTACTGATGGTTTGTGGCATTTATGGCCTAACCAACTTAATTTTAATTCCAATCTAAAGCCAATAAGATTCCAATGTTAATTTTGCATACACGAGATTCGGTACTCTTGAAAACCATAGTGTCAACATTGGAACAACAACAACGCCCGATCCCGATTTCACTTAGTTCTCCAAAATGGATACGCAATTTAACACATGTAAGCACTAGCGTCGAACTCAAGAATACGAAACGTCAAAATTCAAATGTCAGTCGATCGGAATTACAATCAAGAGATCTTAAGCACCGTGGTTAAGCCACGCTTGCTGTGATTGGTTCAACCATTTTTACACAATAAAGTGCAAAACTCTGAGAATCAGACTTAGCGAGGGGTATCGTCATTATTGTCATTATCATTTCAGCTCATAGACGTCCACTGCTGGACATAGGCCTCCCCAAGCACCGCCACTTCGCATCCAACGTATTCCTGCGGCCTTCACCAGGTCATTGGTCCATCTTATGGGAGGCCTTCTAACGCGCTGTCTTTCAGTACGCGGTCGCCACTCCAGAACCTTCCGTGCCCATCGGCCATCTGTTCTGCGAGCAATGAGACCTGCCCACTGCCACTTAAGTTTGGCAATTCTTTGAGCTATGTCGGTTACCTTGGTTTTCCTACGGATCTCTTCATTTCTGATTCGATCGCGTTGGAAAACTCCAAGCATAGCCCTGGTATCGTAAATGGGAATCGTATTACCTTGTAACTGGGTTGTGGAGGTTATATAGGCAGTTGCTCCATGTAAGCTGCTATTCAGCTGGTGTTAGACTAGAACCTAACATAGTTGGAAGAGGGCTAGACAGTCGACGATGATTTATAGTAATATTAATATTCCACAACTATCACACAACGCCATCTAGTCTCAAGCTAAGCAGAGCTTGTGTTATGGGTACTAGACAACTGATAAACATACTTATATATTTCTAAATACATACATATTATAGATAAATTACACCCAGACACAGAACAAATGATCGTGCTCATCACACAAACATTTGTCTTGGTTGGGAATCGAACCCACGACCTCCGGTATAGCAGTCAGGGTCACTAACCACTAGACCAACAGGCCTGTCTGTTGCACAGTTCAAAGTTGCACCATAATCAGTCTATATTGTTCCCACTGATGGTACACAGGCCTCCTCTCGGTGAGAGGGAGTGGGTCATGATCTACCACGCGGGTCCAGTGCGGGTTGGTAGATGTCACATGTCTTCGAATGTTTGGTTCTAGGACATGCCGGTTTCCTCACGATGTTTTCCTTTACCGTTTTGAGAGCAATGGTGATGAAATTAAATAAATAAAATTTGAGGTCAAGAACCGCCTTCTAAGTCTTTATCATCTTCCTAGCCTTTTCCTAACTATGTTAGGGTCGGCTTCCAGTCTAACCAGATGCAGCTGGCTCTAAAGGGCTCCCCTTTTAAAAAATGATTTTTATTTCTGCAAGTAGCTTCGTACAAACATTTCTACATGTCAATCATATTTTTTAAACTAGATGAGGTCGGTGCTTCCTATCTAACTACTCTGAGAAGAAAGGCCGAAACAAACTCAGAGGATAAAAATAATAATATTAGAGTGTTCAATAACATTCTTAGGAGCGTAAAATTAGAAATTAATATTAGAGATTCGATTAAATAAATTCCCATATAGAGAATTTCGCTTGGTTTATAAGGAATTTCATGACAATGGAGTCTCTAGCATCGACCGTCCCATAGCGTTTTCCCGTGGGCTGTGGCGTCTACCAGCGCAAAGCTCTGTCTAGACCCACACGAAATACTTTATTGATTACCTAAGAATAAACTATACCCCCCCACGGGGCGTTGCACCGGGTGGTCGGTCCTTTGCCTTGTTGATTATATGTATTTGTGTGTTATTGTGTCAACTTCATTGCCGTTTCTAGTTATGTAGACACTTTTCTGTTACATTTTTATGTAACAGAAAAGTTACCTTACTTACTGTTTGTGACAAAAATGGATATGGTTTGTTGTTTTTAACCCCCGACGCAAAAAGAAGGGTGTTATAAGTTTGACCGCTATGTGTGTCTGTTTGTGGCGCCGTAGCTCTTAAACGGGTGAACTGTGATTCATGTTGAAGGGATGAATAAACGGCGGTTTACAAAAAGAGTTTACAAGGCAGATGTGAATGGAAACACCGGGAGAAGACGGACTAGGAGGACATATAGTGACCTTATTGGTGATGTTCTTCAGAAAGATCAGGTGCGTAGTACTCGCAACCGGCGTGTGTGTATGACCAGATGTATGAACGTAAACGAGGCAAAAGTAGTATGTATGGAACGTAGCAGGCGTGACGTAGTTTCTGGCTACCCCCATGGTACAAAGGTGAGACAGTATGTATCTTATACCTTTAAACGAGCAATTCTTGTATATATATATAATCTGAATCTCGGAAACGGCTCCAATGATTTTCATGAAATTTAGTATACAAGGGGTTACGGGGGCGATAAATCGATCTAGCTAGGATTCATTTTTATAAAATGACGTTTTATTCGTGTTTTCAATGACCAACTTTATCGATAATCAACTTGAACATAAACTTATTATTTTAAACACAATTTACCAAAAAATACCGAGCAAAGCTCGGTCAACCAGATATTGTATGTGAAACGACAATTTCAGAAATTCGTATTAGGCAACTGGAACTAAGAAACACCGAAAAGTTATGGAAAAAGTACACTAACTTTATTTCATAAAATACAAAATGTGCCAGTTGCATAATACGAATTTATCACCGATTAAGGTCATTGACCTTCGCCCATCGCGATTTCAAAAAACCATAACATAACAGTCGATTAGTAAAATGTAGGTCATTATGTCATTTAAAGTTTTGAACTAAGAACGAATTATGTATATTATATTTTTGTTTTATTCGTTTCCGATGATATTAAAAACGTGGGTAAAATATTGTCAGCTATCATCATCATCATCATTTCAACCGAATGACGTCCACTCCTGGACATAGGCCTCCCCCAATTTGAAGGGAATTGCCATAATCACCACGCTTGGCAAGCGGGTTGGCGATCACAGCATGGTGGTAAAATGCATAGAGAACGCTGCTGCATATTCTCTAGTAAGTCCCTTAGTTGCCTCTTACGACACCCACGGGAAGAAATGGGGTGGTGCTATTCTCTACGTCCACCACACGGAACCCTGTATTTTCTATACAAAATAAACTTATCTAGCGTCAAAATGTGCTAGAGCAGCTGGTCAACAGAGCACAGTTCATTCAAACTAAGATATAAATGAAGCTGTGCTCTCTCTGCCTACATCCGGAGCATCCTGGCGTGATGCCAAATCAATTAATGCTATTGTTTGAGAAACTATGCGGATAGGAATGTGCGTATACGCGAATTATCGTTAAACAGAAACGAAGGAAGTGTTTTCCAACCTATGGTTTCTTCTTTGTCGTCATTATCATCTGCCTAACCCTTTCTCAACCATGTTGAGGTTTCTAGTTTAATTAGATGCAGCTGCACCAGTATTTTACATGCAGTGACTACCTATCTGACCCGGTAATACGATACCCCTTGGTAAGACTGGTTGTCAGACTTTCGGGCTTCTGACGAACCGTAACGACTGTCAAAGATCCACAAATGACAACCAGTCGAGTCTGACTACCAGTCTTGTCAGAGTTACAGAGGTCAGATAGGCAGTCACTCCGTGTAAAATACTGGTATTCAGCTGTCTCCGGTAAGATTCAAAAGCCATCCACAACATAGTTGGGAAAGGGATGATCTTGACATCCGTCGCCCCCTATTCCTTAGGACCCGAGATGGTGGCCCTTAGTGTTCCACGCGCGCCTCTCTGTGATGTACGGTGGGGGATTTTAACACCTTACTTCCCCCTAACGTGAGGAGGCCCGCTAGGGCGAACCAGTCGGGGATCGCGGAAGACATATTGGTTCCCGTGGTCCCAACGAAGGTGTGGGACGGAACACCGGGGTGGGATTAGTCAGTAAGAGTCTGACAGACCCCTCCGCACACCCCAGGGCGGAGGACATCCATGAGGCTTTCCACCTCAAGATCAAAAAAAAAAGGGATGATATCTTACAACAATATTCAAATACGCAGGTGCACTCAAAAATCATAAAAGGAGTAAATTAGACCATTTTTCTTGGTATCAATATTTACAGTATGATACAATTACAATAATAACTACCGGTGAAATCTCTCTTACTCCAGTGGCAACATTACACCAAAAGAACACATATTTCAGCTTATCCCAAATCATAAATAGCGACAAGATAACACCAATTAAAGACATCACGAGACATACGCAAGTAAATCTTAAGTACGCATCGACATAGCAACAGCAATTTTTACAACGCACCATTTTCAACTTTACTCAAGTCTTTGATACTGTTGATTACAACTTTTCACCTTATTTTCGACGCTTTAAGGTTGGGATTGGCCTGTGTGATTAACATTTTACTTACTGAACCTTAAACTGGTTGAAAAATAATTGATAAGAGGCAAGCAAGTTGATTTTTTCTGTACCTTTTTGTGCGTGTTCCACAGGGCTCGGTCTTGGGCCCATTGTGAGCGTCCTTGATTGCGACTGGGGGTCGCACGATGTATGACCGACTTACGAGCTTAAGACCTTACAATTGAATTATAAAATATGTTATTTTTAGGGTTCAAGTTTTGTTCATAAGAGGTGTTTTGAATAGATAAGTTATTTGAGAATTTATGATAATTTTAAGCGTTTATTTCTAAGGGCGGTTAACCTTGTAGTTTGATTCTCATGGTGAATTAAAGAGTATGTTTTGTTTTTAGATGAGTATGGCTATGGATTCATAATTTATGAGTTTGATCCTTACTCCAAAACCTAAACATCCCGGTGGTATTCTTCAAAGGGTAAGCGGAGTACACGTTTTAATTTTGTTATTTGGGGCAATCCTATCGCGTCAGTACTCTAAAACCTGAAACAAAAATACAATCTGAGGAATACCTGGTAGTCACTTAACTTGGGCTTAGATCAAGTATATTTTTTTTAGTTTGAGTATAGTTTTTAATTTATTTGTTGGAATTTTGGCATGGCTAGCTGGCATATAGCAAATGATTTAATTTAATATTTTTTGTCTTGTAATGTTAATTACTGTGTCTACCTACTATTGTATAGAATCAAGTTCTTCTACCCGAATATACAGCTGTGCTGCTGAGCAGTTTGTTGCGCCACTTTTTCCCAGCTAAAGCACTAGAAAGTGGTGAAGGGCGGACGTGCCGGGGGACTGTCTTATGTAATTTTGACGTTCGATAAGTCCTGAGAATTCACATAAATGATGTTCGATTTTGCTTTAGTATAATTTAATGTAGGTACTTAACCGAGATATTTAACAACATTTTCAAGAGTATAGTCGTTGGAGTTTCTTGTCTATTCTTCCTCATGTAAAACTACTATTGGGAAAGCAACTTGAATTTTATTATTTGAATTGAACCTTAAGAACTGTGTATAAGGCTACTGAAACATTGAGCCAGATACCGCATCACCAGCAAACAGCTACTTAATTCCTCATATCAGGTTGTTCTTATCCATATCTAGATTTCCATTATCAATTAGAACGTCAGTATCTAAATACAGATTCGTAGTTAGCAACTGTATCTTTTTTTTGTGCTAATAACATTCACGCTTGTATTCCCTGTAGAGGTGAACAGACTTGGTCAATTTATTTTGTTAAATGATAAATGTAAGTAGTTTTGTACAAACACTTTTACATGTCAATCATATTATAAAAACTAGATGAGGACGGCGTTTCCTATCTGAATACTCTGAGAAGAAAGGCCGAAACAAACTCAGTACAGAGGGTACAAGTTTCTTTTAAAGTCAAGACATAATCTTGTGATGGCTAAAATGGTCTTTTGAGGAAAGAACCACACTGATTGAGTGGACCTGTCCAGTCAGTGCACGCAGTTGTCTGTGATTGTGCACCTTTCCTCTAAACCTAAGGAGCTCAACGAACGAAATAACTAAAGAAAGGACACTTGTGTGGACCAAATAAATTACTCAAATTTCTATCTTTTCCCAACTATGTTGATTCTTTCAATTTATTATAAACAATTTTACAGGTAAGATACTAAAATAAACTACTGCCTATACAAATAAATACAAAAACAAAATGACACTTAGGCGTCGAAGTACTCGTCCACATCACTGTCATATGGAAACGTGCCCAGAAGACTGGCAGCATTGCCACGTTGGATGGCAATGCTAATTTTTTGGCCAAAGAATGACACAGCCTTCTGGTCACGTGAAGTGTCGACCAGTCGATGAGAAATTTCCTTAAAAAGAGACGCGTGCTCGGGCCCTATGACGCAAGCGTTTTAACCCCTATCTGCTTAAAACTATAGTTACCTATAAGGTAACAATATTTAATCTAACTAAATTCAGCGGAATAGTCAGTTATTACTTTACAAGGAGTTACTGCCTATGTTTGTGTGAGGTTAGCCTCACACAAACTAGTTACTGGGTAATATGATACCCAAAAAATGGACTTTATGTTTAGACCACAGAAAAATGGTCGAGCGTACAGAATGACACTTTTCCTATAAAAATAACAGTGAAGAAACTCCATGAACACCCTTTAAATCGCAGTAGGGAAGCTCTTTGTTCTTACGAAGGGGCACAGATCTAGTAACTGGGTTATCGAGTCAGATAGGCAGGCGCCCCATGTAATAAATAATAGTATAAAAAATATAATTTATTTTCTTTTTCTTTTTTCTTAAGGTGTTTCGAATTTTGTGACGTATGTCAGCGTAGTTTTGTAAAATTAATTATAAAGACGTCGGTCACAAACATAGTTACATACTTACAAACAAACATGCATGTATACCTATGACTACTAAAGAATGGACAGCAGCGTTCTCTATACCACCATACTACGATCGCCAACCCGCCCGCCAAGCGTGGCGATTACGGCAAAACCTCCAAAATTGGGGGAGGCTTATGTCCAGCAGTGGACGTATAACCGCTGAAATGATGATGATGATGATGGTGATGAATAAGAAAATGTGACATCAGGTTAGAATGGGTAAAGGCTAAACAGATTAATTTGCACAGAACATCAAGAATTAGTTCCCGAGATCACAGCTCAGAACGCCACTGTCTGTGAAACAGGTAGATATACATATATAAAGGTAGGTAGGTGTGTCGGGTCGCGGAAGTGGCCGCCGGGACGTTGACCCCGCCGTGAGCGAGGCCCGGCCCGGCGGGGCGAGGTCGCGCTGACGGCGGGGAAGTAAGTCGCCGTCCCGCGTGGTCGGCGTGCCACACCCTCTGACAGAGAGAGAGGCCTGTATCCCGACAATGGGCACGTTATAGGTTAATTATGATCTCTCTAAGTTTTAGGACATTATAAAATTGTACTGCGACATTTTGGCTTCTCAGTGGAGATTATCAAAATCAAAAATCATTTATTCAAACTAGGCTGAGGGTCAGGACTTATTGGACGTGAAATTACATATGTCAGTCCCCCGGCACGCCCGCCCTTCAACACTTCCTAGTGCTTTAGCTGGGAAGAAGAATGGGCGCAACAAACTGTCCAGCAGCACAGCTGTCTGTTCAGTTAGAAGAACTTGATTCTATACAATAGTAGGTAGACAAAGTAATTAACATTACGGAAAACAAAACATGAAAATAAATTATTTGCCATATATTAATAACATTTGATTGTGTAATTCTACGTTTGAGTCGTATCGTGAACAATAGACCAAAAAAATTTCGGTCATTGCGTGTGATGGTACCGATTCTGGCCAGATGAGACGGCTCTGACAATGTTTGGAAGCTGTTGTGGCAAATCAGGTCTACTTCCGAAGCAAGGAATCTTATAGGACACCTACGGACATTAACCATTTATGTTATTTATTATATTAAGTAAGTAAGTATTTGTCATTTATGCAAGGTGTATTCCCTTCACGGTTTAAATCCTCAATTGTTAAACCAATCCTTAAGAAAGGTAATAGACGTGATATGAATAACTAGCTTTTGCCAGCGGTTTTGCCCGCGTGGAGGTCGGAAAATATCCCGCGGGAACGAACTACCGGGATAAAAAGTAACCTATGTGTTAATCCAGGTTATAAACTAACTGTGTTCCAAATTTCATCCAAATCCGTTCAGTAGTTTTTGCGTGAAAGAGTAACAAACATCCACACATCCATACATACAAACTTTCGTATTTATAATATTAGTAGGATCACCGCCCCATAACACTCATACCAATATTATCCAAGATATTTGAAAAGGTTATGCATGAGAAGCTCTCCGGTTTTTATCCAAATACAAAATTCATAAGATATGCCGCCAGCCTTAAGAATGAAAAACAAAGTGTGTAGGGTTCATTCTGAAGTTTTGAATTAGTTTCATAAGGAACCATATTTTCGTTGTGAGGGACTTAGATAGTAGAGGTTCTTGTAGAGAACTCATAGCAGCTTCAGTGGTCGTTCAAGTTAAGCTAAGCTTGCCGCAATTTGTTGGGTCGGTGATAACTCTACATACCTTGAGGAGTCATGCCGTGCCTCGGAAAGCACGCTAAGCCGTTGGATCACTATCAGTTGTTACGGGTTATCAGAAGCCTGACAATCTGACAACCAGTCTTACCGAGGGATATAGTATTACCCAATAACTGGGATGTGTAGGTCAGATCGGCAGTCGAGAAAAGGCTGGGCAGATGCTCAGATTGTGAAGCAATATTATATTGGTTTTTGTCTGTATTTAAGCTTCAGAAGTTGGTGCCAGGAAAAAGTAAATCAAATGAAAGTGTCTTTTGAACTGTTCGTGAAATTATTTTACTAGTTGCACCATTATCTTTTTCTTAAGTTCTTTTATCAATGTTCAAACATGTTTTGTGCATATAAAACAACGCCCACGGAATCTAATCACTCATACAGAATTATCTCCATTTTCACACATTTTGTTCGAGTAGGAAAATTTGTTTGTATGGATCAGGGAACCGCCTTTACAGACTATTAAATCAGTAACTATCAAACATCTGCTGGACTACTTAAACTACACTTACATTTTAATTAATGATGAACAGAATTCATCCTTGCTGTGGTTTTCCAAATCTGAAAAGAAGAAACGGTTGATATTAAAAACGGTAGAAAGAAAATAGGCACTCGTGGAGACTACCAACAAAAGTGTAAACTTAACCTGCCGGGGTCGCGTGATTGTTCGAAAGAGATACCGTGACCCTGGCACATGGGCAACTGAAGGAACACGGGTGGGTTTTAGTCAGTAAAAGTCTGACATGCCCTCCCGCTCCGCCCAGAGCGGGGGAAGTCATTTGATGATTTCCCATCCAGAAAAAAAAAAGTGTAAACTTAAAACTTTGGAAAAAAAAGTATCCATCACTTTAGCATGTCGGTGACGCGAACCCTTCTGAACCTCGCCGATTGATTGAGTTGTTATTTAGCTACTAAATTACTTTTCTTACTCTAATGACCCACGGCTGGGCATAGTAATCATTAGTATGTGAAATTTAAATTCACACATACACATAAGCCTACATGGGCAATTATGAAATGTCAGAAGCTAGGTGCACGGTTCCAATTTGTCGTCTCCTATGGAGGAGCATCGGCAAGAAACTTTCAAAAATACATAATTGGCTTTCCTAATATTTTAAAACTAGCTTCTGCCCACGACTTCGTCCGCGTCAAATTTTTGCTCCCCTGACCCTTCCCGTCGCATCGATTTGCCTGCTAGTTTTCGTCCATGTTTCGTTGCTGCTCGCTCCTTTTGAGTTATAGTGAGTCAACCTTAAAAGATAGACATAATTATGCTCTCGCGGACTTTTTTTTGAACTTTTTAAAAGAAACAATTCCGTCATACAAGATTTTTGCGTTACTTTAACCGTTTACGCAGCGCACGCAACGGAAACTCTCAAAAGGAATAAATTTTCCCCGTTTTTGCAACATTTTTCATTACTGCTCCGCTCCTCTTTATTGTAGCGTGATGTTATATAGCCTATAGCCTCCCTCGATAAATAGGCTACCCAACCCAAAAAGAATTTTTCAATTCGGACCAGTACTTCCTGAGATTAGCGCGTTCAATCAAACCAACAAACAAACTCTTCAGCTTTATAATATTAGTAAAGATTACAGTGTGAATTAATATGAGAGGACAGTGTAGGCCTGCCAACAAGAACCAGGTAATCGACAAAAAAAAATCGACCAATCATAATCACACATCGAAGAATCTATTAGTCTTAGTACTGATTCAATACTCCACGCCAACACTGGCACCACACCTGAACCCGCCGCGCATACGACTGCAGACTATATCCTTCTCACTCACACCCACACACACCCATACCTCCATCCCACTCCCACACTAAGAGAGAGTTGCCTTGGGAATTTGGGCATCAGTAGAACCAGAAATACAGAACGGGGGTGCAGGGGGGTGAAATGGGGTGGTGCAGGGTGAAACGGGGGTGAAACTCACCCCTTAAACAGTTCGATTAAAACATACACATGGAAATCTATACTTAATATAATGAAGTTTAAGAGTTTGTTTTGTTGAACGCGCTAATCGTTGAAACCGCCCGTTGGAATAAAAAAAATCTTTTTGTATTCTGTAGCCTAATTATTAAGGAAGATTATAGACTATTAAACATCACGCTAACAAATTACTTTTAGGAGCCGAGTAAAACGTCAGAAAGAACACGAAAGGGACTAATAGCGCGGGTAGCGAACGCGATGCGGTGCGGTGGGTCTGTGGGACAAGAAATTTCACGCTAACAAAGGGTAGATGCTATTAGTCTATAGGTACATCAAATTGAGTAGAGAATTGAGTTTGTTAATCATTCATAGTGAATTGAGGAGAATCATGGTGATTCATTCGGACTGGCATATTCTGGTGCATTGCTGGATTTGCTGGGATCCTTTGTTCTACTGACAAATATTGGGTGTCTGTATAACTTTGACATAATTTTGACCATTTCAGTCTCCAATTTACGTGGTCTTCACATGATATGACCAATATTATGTCACGACTTAAGACTATGACCTCTGAGTTTGTTTCAGCCTTTCTTCTCAGAGTAGTCAGATAGGAAACGCCGACCTCATCTAGTTTTAAAAATATGATTGACGTGTAAAATTTAAGTGTTTTTACAAACCTACTTACAGAAATAAAATAATTAATAATGTTGGTATTAGGAAAAGCTTTTGTTGAGACGGCCATATTTAGTCTAAATGTACTTTTTAACGATTAATTATAAGTAATTTTTATTTCTGCAAGCAGGTTTGTACAAACACTTTTACCCGTCAATCTTATTTTTAAAACTAGATGAGGTCGGCGTTTCCTATCTGACTACTCTGAGAAGAAACGCCGAAACAAACTCAGAGGTCACAGTCTCTTTTAAAGTCCAGACATAATCTTGGTCAGATCTTGTGAAGAACATGTAGATTGGTGACTGAGATGGTCTTTTGAGGAAAGAACCACACAGTTTGAATGGACCTGTCCAATCAGTGCACGCATTCATTAGTAATCATGCAGCTCAACTCAGAACTTAAGGAGCTCAAGGATTCTATGAACAATACCAAAGAAAGGACATTAGTGTAACGGAAGGCTAAGCTGCACTTGTCGAGGTCAACTTTTGGATGGGTGGCTGGCAATGTGGGTTGTCAATTAATTGTATATTTTACTGACATCAAAATGAAGGAGGTGCTCAATAATTCTGTAATATTTTTTTGTGTGTCCCGTGATATCTTCGGGAATTGTGGATCGATTACGAAAATTATTTTATTAATAGATAGGGTTGGATAGGGTCAACCTCAGGGGTAGTCCCTTATAAATTTTATTAACTTTGCTTGAGTAGGTTTTGCGTTAGCTTCTACAGTACGTGTTTAATCTACTTTTTGTATCTTGAGAATGTTCTAATACTCCTGTCACTGCTGTTTACGTAGCAACAAGTGGTATTGTTGTGAGGATAGTACCATAACAATAAAAACTTTTTACAAAAAAAACAACCGACTTCCTTAAAAAAAACACTACAAAGTCAAAAATAACTTTAATTTCGCAAGTCGGTGTCTTAGGCTCTGTATTTAAGGTTTTTGCCACCGACTTCCGAAATTAAAGTTATTTTTGACTTTGTAGTGTTTTTTTTAAGGAAGTTGGTTGTTTTTTTTGTAAAAAGTTTTTATTTTTTGACTTTTTAGTTGTGGTAGATAATCCGCACTAATCTAATCGCGATATTCGTTCATTTGTCGCGCAAATACGTAATGAAAATTTAAGACTTATATGGTTTTCACATGGACCCCATTGTTCGAATGAAACCAAATTAAAATGGGACCATTCGGGAAGCACCAGCTTTCAAATAAAAAAAGAATCATCAAAATCGGTTCACCCAGTCAAAAGTTATGAGGTAACAAACATAAAAAAAAAAATAAAAAAAAAAAATACAGTCGAATTGATAACCTCCTCCTTTTTTTGAAGTCGGTTAAAAAAGTGATAAAAGAAAAAAAACAACTGAGTCCCAAAAAAAAAAACGACGGGTTGCACTCCGGGAGTGCCGGCAGAAGTGAAAACTTGAATATTAACGTTGTGCATATTTGATATTTAGGAATGGTTAGGGAATAATTTTGCACGAATTGCTTTAATTATCAGTATAAAAGTACTATCATTTATGTGGTAGAATACAATATTTATTTATTGCGCTATCGTACACAAACATGACAATTTATAATTTATATTACATTAAAAAGTTTATCTCTCAGAAAAATCACTCTCCGTCCGTCTTACGAATTTTCGATCAGGTCACGTGTCCTGACGCGAGTTTAACATTTTTTACCTATTACAAAAAAAGTGCACAACGCCGCTAAAGAAGTTTTCACTTCAAAAAACACTATAAAGTGAAAAATTACTATAATTTCGGAAGTTGGTGGCAAAAAATCTTAAATAATGATTCAAACACACCGACTTCCGAAATTAGTAGTTTTTCTCTTTGCACTGTTTTTTTGGAAGTCGTTTTTAGGATTCCGTTGCCAAATGGCAAAAAACGGAACCCTTATAGATTCGTCATGTCTGTCTGTCTGTCTGTCTGTCCGTCCGTATGTCACAGCCACTTTTCTCCGAAACTATAAGAGCTATGCTGTTGAAACTTGGTAAGTAGATGTATTATGTGAACCGCATTAAGATTTTTACACTAAAATAGAAAAAAAACAATACATTTTGGAGTTCCCCATACTTAGAACAGAAACTCGAAAAAAAATTTTTCATCAAACCCATGCGTGTGGGGTATCTATGAATAGGTCTTTAAAAATGGTATTGAGGTTTCTAATATATTTTTTTTCTAAACTGAATAGTTTGCGCGAGAGACACTTCCAAAGAGGTAAAATGTGTGTCCCCCGTAACTTCTAAAATAAGAGAATGATAAATCTAAAAAAAATATATGATATACATAACCATATAAACTTTCACCGAAAATTGGTTTGAACGAGATCCAGTAAGTAGTTTTTTTTTAATACGTCATAAATCGTAAACTGCAATTTACCTTTAATTCAATCAACTCAAATATAAAAATTAAAAAAAAAAACATTTAGTTTCAAAAACGTAAACCTTATGCATAAACCGAGGATACCTACAGGTTTGTACGGAACCCTCGGTGCGCGAGTCCCACTCGCACTTGGCCGGTTTTTTTATTGTTAATATCTTCTTCTAAGCTATTTAGCTTAGAAGAAGATATATGTTTGTCTAGACTGATATAGTTCATGTCTTTTTAAGAAAATTATAGAGGTTACACTTTTCGAATTCGACTTTTGGATGGGTGGCTATAATAGAATAGGTTACATGTAACTAGTATTTCTGGGACTCCTGCTAAGCTAAATATGCCGATACCCCTTGATATGAATATTTGTCAGACTCTCAGACTTCTGACGACCCGTAACGACTGTCAAAGATCATGACAGCCGGGACCAACGGCTTAACGTGCTTTCCGAGGCACGGAGGGGTTTTGATATGTAAAAAATGGTCAACTCATATTATTTTAACCACAATACGGAATAAACTCTGACTCTATGTTGTCATTCTGAGCGAATCTTCGTCAGATGTTATAGTCAGAAGTCTAAGTCTCAGTCTAGTTAAGATGCCCACCCATCCAAAAACCAACCGCAGCAAGGGTAGCTTAACCTGATCGATCTAACCCTGCGACTGTTATCACTTAGCCACAAAACCCTCTATCTCTCTCATCTCAGATATTTGGCTACATAAACCCTCTTTAATATGGTATCTGGCAACACTAATAAAACTAAATAACAAACCAATACAAATACTTGATCTCCTGCCAAATATTTGAGGATGTCAACACTGGTATTTATTTTTAAACTATAAAATGTAATTGTTGTATTTGTTGTGAGGATTACGCTACCTATTTGGAGGTATTAATGGGTTTAAGGTTCTAGATGGATCTTCAAAAGAAGAATACTCTAAAGAAGCAAGTAACTGGGTTGCGGAAATCAGGTAAAATATTCAACTGCATCTAAGGCTTGGAACCAATACCATAGTACAGTTTCTGTCCCGGTTCTAGTCGGGTACCGGTCGGGTTTTGTGTTGGGTAGCCTATTTATCGAGAAAGGCTATAGGCTATACAACATTACGCTACAACTAAGAGAAGCGGAGCAGTAATGAAAAATATTGCAAAAACGGAGAAAATCGCACAGGTAGGCGATTCGACGCGACGGGAAGGGTCGGGGGAGCAAGAAATTTAACGCGGACGAAGTCGCGGGCAGCAGCTAGTGTAAAATACTGATATTCAGCTGCATTCGGTTATACAGGAACCCAACCCCAAAATAGATGAAAAAGGCTAGTCTGATGGTGATGCCTCAATCTCAACTCAATTTGAACCGCCTGACGTGTCATGTTGAATCTTTCACTGTTAGTTAGGTGTGCAGAGAAAGAACCAAAAAACTGGTGGTCCAGTGGTAACCGCCATGAGTTAGTTGGACGTCATAGGTTCGAACCCAGACAGACGCTTTCCTTTAAATAGGTAAATTATTTCATCACCACTCCTTTCAAAACGGTTAAGGAGTGGCATGGCAGGTATGTCTTAGAGCCAAAAAAGACATGTGAAATGTACCAATCCGCACTGGGCCCGGGTGGTGGGTTACACCCCGCTCCCTCTCACTGAGAGGAGCCTTAAGTCCCAGCAGTGGGAACATTATAGACTGATTACAAATTCGTGGACCACCTGGTAAAACTTTATCAGGTTATCGCCCTTGGGTTAAATAGATATAATATTTGATACGTATATTATATTACTTTCGTCTGTCCTTGCCGATAACCGATAGCAGAGAGGTCGAGATAAAATTGCCAATTGATATAATGGAACTTCATACCTGTATTCTTCGGAGAGGTAGACAGAGGTTTATAGCACACTCATTACTCCTGACAAGCACGTTAAGCCGTTGGTCTTTCGCCTGATCTCTCTCCGGTCGTGTCGGATTGTCGTCACATCGGAGTATGATAATGAGGGAACAGTGAGTGTTCCTGTGTCTGCGCACACACGTCTGCACTATAATATCTCCCGCGCCGATGGCTAGTCTCCGTTGAGACTGGTTTAACTCCCATCATAGTACGTCATGTGTACCGTGTGGTGCCGGACGTAAAGAATAACACCACCCCATTTCTTCTCGTGGGTATCGTAAAAGGCGACTAAGGGACTTACTAGAGAATGGGCAGCAGCGTTCTCTATGCATTTTACCACCATACTGCGATATCCAACCCGTCTGCCAAGCGTGGCGATAATGGCAAAGCCACCCAAATTGAGGGAGGCCTAAGTCCAGCAGTGGACGTCTTACGGCTGAAATGAAAGTGATGAATGATGATAGTACGTCATAAGAGGTTTATGGCTTAGGTTAAGCTACGCTTGCCGCGGTTGGTTAGTGGATGGGTGACCTTATTTACATACCCGTAGATCCCTACGTGCCTCGGAAAGCACGTTAAGCCATTGATCCGGGCTGTCATACGTAGATCTTTGGCAGTCGTTACGGGTCGTCAGAATTCTGAAAGTCTGACATTCTGACAACCACTCTTATTATCGTCAGCATTTCAGCTGAAAAACATCTACTGCTAGGCATAACCCTTCCCCAATATTGAGGGGTTTGCCGTGATTGCCATGCTTGGCAGCCGTATTGGCGATTGCAGTATGGTGGTAAAATGCATAGAGAACGCTGCTGCCCATTCTCTAGTAACTCCCTTAGTCGCCTTTTACGACACCCACGGGAAGAAATGGTATGGTGCTATTCTTTACGTCCGGCACCACGTGTTATTAAGGGGTATCGTATTACCTAGTATCTGGATGTGGAAGTCAGATAGGCAGGTCGCTCCCTATAAAATACTGATATTCAGTTGCAATTGAGGAGACTGGAAGTCGATCCTAACATAGTTGGGAAAAGGCAAGCAGATGATGATGAAGCTGCTCTAGGAAAACTTTTAATGACACTTGACAAAAAATCATCAACATCTGTCGATGTTGAGTTGTTGGAGTGTAATCGTGACAGTGAAATAGTGTCCTATTTCACTGTCACGATTACACTCCAAAAATTCTAAGTGGAGACACATTTGATCACTTTCTATCACAGTCCACTGCTGTATATAAGGTGTATCTATTCATACACGAAATATTTTAAGAGGTACACCTGTAGGTGGTAAAGAAGCTATGGAAGCAAACAGATTTTTTTATCTAAGCGTTTTTGAATTTTCGTAATTATTATAATTTTGAAACTGCTTGAGACGTTTTGCATAAAACCTTTACTCCAAATTTTATGAATGGCCCACCTGACGCTGCGCGGGCGGCGACCGGACGGCACGAGCATGGCCGCGGTATCTCGGGCCGTAAAAAATAAGAAGGAGCCAGTATTTCTTATGTGCGTCAAATAATTTATAAACATTAAATTTTGAAAAAAAATACATTTAGACAATTTTTTTTTTCGTTGCTGTAGCTTCTTTACCACCTACAGGTATACCTCTTAAAATATTTCGTGTATGAATAGATACACCTTATATAGGCATCTTCCAAAAGGTGTACCACAATATATGCCTTTAGTCTGGCCCAGTTGCTTCTTTCAGGTCAACGCTACGTCTTCCAATACGCGTTCGCCACTACAGAACCTTTCGGCCCCATCGACCATCTGTTCTGCGAGCAATGTGCCCTACACACTGCCTCTTGAGTTTGGCAATCCTTCGGGCTATGGCAGTTACCTTGGTTCTCCTACAGATGTCTTCATTTCTGATTTGATCGCGTAGGGAAACTCCAAGCATAACCCTCTCCTTTCGCGTGACTTTCAGCCTTCTTATAAGGCCCATTGTAAGCGACCACGTTTCACTGACATAAGTCATCACTGGCACTACTCACTGGTCAAGGACTTTCGTCTTGAGATATCCAAGACATAATTATCGCGAATCAAAATGTACACAAATACACAATATTTAGAAATAGCCAACACGATTCTTTTGTTTTAAAAAACTTGTTCTTTGTTTGATAAGAAAGATTCAAGATATGGAAAAGAAAGTGAGGTAATGATAATAATCATTATGAAAATCGATTGATTGAGGATTCGACTAACACTAGTCCGATGGACATCACTGTTGCGTAGTTCTCGATTTAAAAAAAAACAACCAACACAAAAAATGAGAAAAATTACTTTAATTTCAGATGTCAGTGTATTTGGATTTGTACATTTTGTTTTTTTTTTTACTACAACTATGTTTTTTGGAAAGAGCAACCTATTTTTCTTTTTTTCATATTTTAATTGTGGTAAGTACCTACTCTTCGCAAAATCGTATATCTTTACTTTCTAAGTATACCTAATATCATCAACATAAACTAAGTGAAAACAACGTATATTGAAGCTAACTGAAAACAAAACTTACTAATCATAACTTAAAATCGCCCTTGTCTCAGTAATTTTTTTGTAGAGCAAGTTACAGTTTACTTTATTTGCAGTATTGTTATTAGTCACTTTCTTTAGCTTTACTACCGGCTACACTTTCTCCGACCCGAGACTCAAATCCAAGACCTCATGCTCAGCGGTCATTGTGACGACCACTACACCAACGAAGTAGTCTTGTGTAGTTCACGAACGAACTAGGTCGTAAGAGCGCTCCCATAGATGAACTACGCGAACTAGTTCGCTCATTTCCCGATCCATAGTTCGTTAGTTCATCAGTTCGCGACCGAACGAACGGGGATGGCGTCAACCGAACTAATACATGGGACAAAATACAAAAACGTTTTTGTAATCACTAAACTAGTTATTTATTGCAACAATAAACCTTGGTATTTTTTACAATCGTGATCATTTTATGGATTATCATTCAAAGGTTTTGCTGTTTTTAGAGTCCAATCATTGTAGGTAAAAGTAGAACATTTCATAATCTTGTCACATGCAGTACGAGCAAAATCTAAACGAGCGAACGATCTGCCTCTCTTTGATTCGAGCTGGGAGCGGATGAACTAGAAGAGCGGATGAACTAGAAGAGCGGATGAACTAGAAGAGCGGATGAACTAGAAGTGCGGATGAACTAGAAGAGCGGATGAACTAGAAGAGCGGATGAACTAGAAGAGCGGATGAACTAGAAGAGCGGATGAACTAGAAGAGCGAACTAGTTCGTTAAGTAGCGGTGAACTAAAATGAGTGATCTCAGTCGCGAACTACTATGCCCAAGCCTACAACGAAGTACAGAACTAACCTTCAACTTATTTCATAAAAAGTACTCAAAGTTTCATAATCTATCAACCCTTTTCACAACCATGTTATGATCGGCTACCAGTCTAACTGAATGCAAGTGAATACCAATATTTTACAAGATGGTTCTCCACAGCCCAGTCACTGGACAATACGATAGCCCTCAATAAGACTGATTCGGTCTTTCATGCTTCTGGCTACCCGTAATGACAGTCAAAGATATACAAATGACAGTTGGGACGTCAAACTCAAAATATTTATTTCAAAAAACACTTTTGAAGGGTAAAAGAGTCGGTTAGTGAGACAGATAAAAACTTTTTAACAAAAAATTAAACCGTCGAAAAACTGAAAAGCATAAAATAATAAACCTTAAAATTTTGAGTCGGCGCTTTGAGTGATCCTTGTTCATTGATTTTTCAGCGCCGACTCAAAATTTTAAGGTTTATTATTTTATGCTTTTCAGTTTTTCGGCGGTTTAATTTTTTGTTAAAAAGTTTTTATTTTATATTTTTTTGTGGTTTTAATGTACTAATAATACTTGGCAAGGTATACCCTATCCAACAAAAAAAGAATTATCAAAATCGGACTACTCTGTACAAAGTTATGCGTGTTTAAACGTTACAATCAATGAGTGAACAATCAATCGTCCCCTGTTTTCCAACCCTTAGGGTTCGATTTTGTTTTCCAAATTTATATGGGACCACCTTGGGAGTATACCCTTTCCAATAGAAGAATTGTCACAATCGGACCACTATGTAAAAAGTTATGCGTGATCATACATAAAAAAAAAAAATTATACGCGTCGAATTGAGAACCTCCTCCGTTTTTTTTCGTCGGTTGAAAATTGAAGGTGGTTGTCCATTCCAAAACGTAGATCTTTATGGAGAAGAACGGGCAAGAAACTACAAGAACACTCTTTTACATACACATACATACATGAACTCGCGTCTTTTTCCCATGAGGTTAGGTAGACACTACGTAACACCACCTGCTACGATCCTTAAATACTTCTTTTGTCTCGTTTATGTTCATACATCTGGTCATACACACACGCTGGTTGCGAGTACTACGCACCTGACCTTTCTGAAGAACATCACCAATAAGGTCACTATATGTTCTCCTAGGGCGTCCCCTTTCAGCATGTCTAGTCACATCTGCCTTGTAAATACATTTTGTTAGTCGCCCTTCATTTATCCTCTCTCTCTATTGCAGTGTTTGTAAGCACCTTAAGTATTAATAAGAATGTTTGTGTAAGCACTCCTTATTTAGGTTTAGTCGAGTAAGCATTATATTAAGATCGTGTACGTTCAATCTATGTGAACACACAATAAATCGAACCATTATCCAGTGCAGATGTCTTTCATTTACCACGACACTTCATGGCGACCCTGCCAGTCAAGGTCATAATTCGAGAGAAATTTGGACAGTATAAAATAAAAATAAAACTAAGAATAAATTGTGATTATAAATTCGGACATTATAACAAAAACAAAAATGGAATTTGTGCGGTAAATCATGTGCCAGTTTACCCAAAAGAAAGAAGAGACGAAATTCGCGCAGACGGCTGCTGGTAATGGAAAAACTAGTGCGACAACCGAGCAAGGCTACTACAGCATCAGCACGCAAATTTCCTCCTCACCCTGATCACAATCGTCCTACTGGCAGTGGCATTCTATGCTACCTGTCATTATTATAAGAAGATGCATGTGAAATGGATGGACAGGCAGATGAACCGCAGGTCCTTGCATACACTGCAGACCTAACCATCTAAGCATACTCTTCTCAATTTTTGTCACTACATCTTCTTTTAAACCGACACTCTTTTAAATTAAGATATTACAAAATCATGGGTACGAAATTCTTGTTGCTTCTATATGAGAGTACACTGTAAAAAAGAAAATGGTCGTATCGTGATGTTACTCGTATGTTGATACGACCAAAAGGAGAGGAGCACCATTGAAAAATGTTGCAAAAACGGGGTAAAGTTATTCCTCATGAGAACTTCCGTTGCATGCGCTGCGTACACTGTTAAAATAACACAACAATTATGAATGATGGAATAGTTCCTTTTAAAAAGAAGAGTTTGTACGAGTGAACGTACGTACTAGACACAAACTGCACAAACTGCACTACGGCTATTGTTGGCTTGTTGGATAGCTCATTTATCGAGGAAGGCTATATAACATACTAGCTTTTGCCAGCGGCTTCGCCCGCGTGGAGGTCGGAAATTATCCCGCGGGAACATACTACCGGGATAAAAAGTAGCCTATGTCCTTTCTCAAGCTCTACACTATTTGTGTACCAAATTTCATTTAAATCGGTTCAGTAGTTTTAGCAGGAAAGCGAGACAGACAGACAGACAGACAGACCGACAGACAGACAGAGTTACTTTTGCATTTATAATATTAGTATGGATAGTATGGATAAAGTATGGAAAGTATGGATAAGTATGGAAGTATGGATGGATGGATAGTATGGATAACATCATGCTAGGCCCCTTAGGAGCCGAGCAAAAAGAAAAAATGTCACGAATACGAAGACCTCGATAACTGGGCTACCAAACGCTAAAAGATTTTTTCAATTCGAACCAGCAGTTCCTGAGATTAGCCCGTTCAACCAAATAAACAAACTTTTTTTTTGATGGGAAATCATCAAATGACTTCTCCCGCTCTGGGCGGAGCGGGAGGGCGTGTCAGACTTTTACTGACTAAAGCCCACCCGTGTCCCTTCAGTTGCCCGTGTGCCAAGGTCACGGTATCTCTTTCGAACAATCTCGCGACCCCGGCAGGACAAACAAACTCTTCAGATTATAATATTAGTATACACTAATTAGGTCACTCACCCATCCACAGACAACACGGCAAACCTAGCTTAACCTCGCTCGACAGTTATTATCCAGCAAAGAGGCCCCCTATTAAAAGTATACCTAGTTAGCTTGTTAAAAATCTATTATTGTTGATTAAAACTACACTTGTTTCGACTATTATTCAGTTGGCTTAATCATTAAATTGTTCTGTGTGTATCTACCATTATGCAATGTTTGTCAATAGTATGATTCCCGTGAATGAGTTTCCATTCTATGAATGAAGGCCCATTATGGCCCTCGTGGGGGGGGGTCTGTATTTATGCTTTTGCGGTTGCACAACGACACGCTTGGCTTGGCTTTGCTTGGTAGTATAGATGCAGGCCTACTCTGCTGCCTCCCTCAGAGGCAGCAGGGTGGCGGGGTCTTGAGGGAGAGCGCTGTAGTCGTGTAGATCCTCAAGGCAAGTCTGGCGGATACACCTTCACGAGGTTGCCACCCCGTTTTTGGTCTAATTCCTTATGAAATAGACGTAACTGAAACCGCCAGGCGACTTTTCCTCCCCTATCTCCCCTCCCCACTCCCGCATAACCCCCCCATTTCCTGTTCCAAACTACCCCTCCTCACGTAATCCCACCCAAACCCGCACTCCCTACAACACCTACCTACCCACCTTCCACTCCGAAACGTGACCACCCTGTGACTGGGTGGTGGCGGGCTCGACTGTCACTAAAAGCAGCTGATGGTGAGTTAGGAGGAAGCAGTCACCTGCGCTAGGACCTGCGCAGTTGAGCGCCGTGAGCGGGGATGAAGGAGTCCTGGGGGGCTGAGCCGAACGGCACTGGTGGTTATGTGTCCGTGAGGCAACACTCCCCCTTTGGTCTGGATTTCAAGCGAAACGGTGGCCCTACCCACTAGCCAGGGGTAGGGAAATGGCCACAGTGTCCCGTCAGAGGGCCACAGGCGAGGTGCGTGAGGTCCGCTGAGGTTGTCCTCGGATGACCGAAGCGGTAGGTAAAGGTCATGCTGACGGTGTAAGTGAGGGTTGTTCAACTCGTTGGGGGCCAACCCGATCGAGCACCCGATGTCGCACTGTAAACCAGCCTTGCGCTCCTATATCTCTCTGGTAATCCTAACGTTCGAGCTTTTTCATAGCGAGACGTTCCCAGGTGCGGGCTCCATGGAGGGTGGGAGCCAGAGAGACGAATCCTTTTCACAACATTTAATATGGATGACAAAACAAAAACCAACCATCCCGGAGTGGAGGCGAAAGCCGATGAAGCTCCCAAGAGAGGTGCCTGCACTTCTCTTGCCCCTGGTCACCCTGCAGCCAACGCCGCGGGTACCAGCGCGGGCGCTGGTCTGGCTGTGGCGAAAGCTACAGGCAAGACCAACAAAAACAAGTCCCAAAAGAAACAAAGGGCGTCGGCGCTGACTGGGACCAGTACCGGCCCTTCCAAAACCCAGGAGAGGACCACGGCGAAGTCTAACTTCGCTGGCGGTCCAACCCTCCCCAAACTAACACCGGTGCCAGATATTACTGGCACTGTGAAACACCCTACCACATCTGCGGCTCCTCAAGCCTCCTCCCATAAGGAGGACGCCACCAACCAGGTGGCGACAGACAGCCACGAGGACGCGATCTCTCGCGTCTGGAAGGTTGTACAGAAGCGGGGCAAGGGCAAGGGTAAAAGAACTCAACAAGCCCGTTGCCCTTGTACAAACCCCTCATGCGCTCCAGCTGTCACAGCACAGCGTATGACGCGTAAGGAGCGCCGCCAGGCTCGCAGGAGGCAAGGTAAAGGGCCCCAAAACAACCAGGCCACTGCCGTTAGTTCGGTCAAACCGAGTAGCGGGCAGCTAAACTTTGCCGCTGGAAAACGGTCGCAGGCAGAGCCCGGCTTAAACCGCCCCTCGACCAGCCGACCCTCATCCAGTGCGCCGGTAAAAGCACAGCAACCCGGAGGGAAGGATCAGGCCGCGGCTAAGCGAGCTCTCAACGAGACCATCACACCTCGTGGAGAGCATAAGCGGCCGCGTCTTGATCAATCCAAACGGGTTGCTCAAAGAAGCTACGCCCAAGCTGCCAATGCCACCCTCGACGTAGCGGTCACCTGTGACCGCACCGGGGTGATCAGCAAGGACGTATCGGACCAGGTGCTCGCTGCTATCCAGAAGCAGATCTTACACGAGGCCTGCTCCCCCAAACAGGACACCAAGGCGCCGACTTTCAACGCAAAGCCGCTATTCGCCGGTGGTGTCCTAAAACTGTGGTGCGAGAACGACCACACCTTAGCCTGGCTAAGGAAAACAGTCTCCGATATGACTCTCCCTACTAACTTAACGTTAGTAGTCAAGAGTCAGTCGGAGATCCTAAGACGGGCACGATGTGGCATCGTGATCCCCGACGAGCAGGGGGTCCTCGGAGAGCCGACCAATATTGGCCGTGCTCTCAGTTACCAGAACCCCTGGGTCGACATAAAGCGCTGGTTGCTGCTGCATGCCGACAAACAGGCCTCGGCATGGTTCGTGGTGGTCGGTGTCCCGGTAGACCAAATCCCGACCCTGATGGGTGCGGGGCGCCGTCTATCTTTGGGGGCAGGGAAGGTGTACCTGCAGTTCCAAGGTAGGAACGGCAGGTTCACCGACGTCCCCCCGGGATGGGACCCCGCCACCGGCACCATCTCCGAGACTCTGGCGCAGCAGCCAGAGACACCAGCGGGGAAGTCGACTCCCCCAGCAAACAACCCGGAGGCAGTCGTGGCCGAACCCGCTGCAGCGGAATCGGCTGCTCCAACTGCCGCCACCCTGGACGCTAGCCCTCCTTCGGGCGCGGAATCGGACGACATAACCCTGTCCCCGGCTTCGCGCCAGGGGGAGGATGGCTTCGACGAGGGTGGCCTGTTTGCCGGGCTCAACCTGGAGGATGACGATGAGGAATTGACCAGCAATGGCGTCCTCTTCGTCAAATTGTAAAATCCTCCAGGCAAACCTCCACCACAGTCAGACCGCAACGGCTCAGCTCCGGAAGTGGTTGGAGGTTCAACACACGGCCATCGCCCTAATCCAGGAGCCGTGGATTAGAGCGGGCCGCATACAAGGACTCTCCAATCTTGGAGGTAAGCTCCTGGTCACTACTGATCACGACCAACCCAGGTCGTGTATCTATGTCACAGGTAACCTTAAAACACAGCTTCTAACTGAATTCTGTTGCAGAGACATCTCTGCAGTGAAGCTGTTTATACAGCGTAACGGCGCCATGGAGATGGCAATCGTCTTCGCTTCGGTCTACATGCCTGAAGCGGAGGCGCCACCCCCGCATGACCTCGCTCGCCTCGTGAGCCATTGCGAGAGATCCGGGCTGGAAGCCATCATCGGTGCTGATGCCAATGCTCATCACCAGCTGTGGGGTATGGACACGCAAAACGAAAGGGGTAAGGCCTTGGTTGATTACTTATTCTCGACTAACCTATCCCTACTAAACACTGGCTCCGAACCGACCTTCGTAACCAGACGAAGCCGCACAATCATAGATCTCACTCTGGCAACAGAGGCCGCGGCGGAAATTACCACAGGTTGGCAGGTCTCCAGGGAGGCTTCCTGCTCCGACCACAGATGGATCCGCTTCGACATCCAGGCCTCTGTCCCGCCAGCAGCTCCGCGCCGCAAACCGCGGAACACAGATCGTGGTACCTACACACGCAGCCTAGAATCCAGACTTGCGACATCATGCGATCCGACGCTATTTGCGGACACTACACAGATTGAGGTACAAGTTGAATACCTCACTAAATCAATAATAGACAGCTACCAAACTGCCTGCCCAGAGACGACTCCTCGTAGTACACCGGGCAAACAGCCCTGGTGGGGTGCTGATCTGGAGCGAAAACGCGGGAAGGTAAGGAAAGCTCTGAATAGAGCCATGAATACATGTGCGGATGAGGACTGGGATGAGTACTACGCAGCCAAATCCTGCTACAAAAAATGCATCAGGTTCAGGAGCACCTCGGGATGGCGAAAATACACTGGTAGCATTGAGTCCTGCCAGGAAGCAAACAGGGTAAGGAAAATACTGGCACAACAAACCACAACTGGGCCTACCACCCTTCGAAAACCAGACAACACACTCACATCCTCGCCAGAAGAAACGCGACGCGTCCTTATTGAAACACACTTCCCTGGATGTATTTTCTCGCAAGTAATCGACTGGCAAGAAGCAAATCAAACACCATCAGATAATGACTGGTCTTATGCTAGCAAGGTGATCACGTTGGAGAAACTCCAATGGGCCATCCGGAGCTTCCATCCGTTTAAGGTCGCCGGACCAGATGGGGTGTTCCCCGCCCTACTACAGTGGGGTGGAACCCTCATCGCAGTAAGACTGGTGCCTTTAATGAGAGCGTGCCTGGCCTTTAGATACGTTCCCAAAGGATGGAGGGAAGTGAAAGTAATATTCATCCCTAAACCAGGTAAGGGCGACTACACAAACGCCAAATCCCACAGGCCAATCAGCCTGACTTCTTTCCTGCTAAAAACCCTGGAAAGGCTGTGCGACAGGGAGCTGAGGGACGGCGCTCTGAAAACCCTACCGCTGCACGGTAACCAACACGCTTATAGCTCAGGTAAATCCACAGAATCGGCACTTCATCTGGTAGTTAGCCAGATAGAGGAAGCGATTCACCAGAAAGGGACCTGCCTGGGTACCTTCATAGACATCGAAGGAGCCTTCGACAAAACAAATTTCTCCAGCATCAGCAGCGCCCTCTCCAGACATGGAGTTGAACAGGTACTCATAGACTGGATCACAAACATGCTAAGCAAGCGCGTGGTTCGCCTAGAGGATGAGCAGCAACTGGCCATGATTGCCTGAGGCTGCCCCCAGGGAGGGGTACTGTCACCCCTTCTATGGAATTTGGTGATTAACGAGTTAATCGCCAGACTCAATGCCAATCACTACTACACAATAGGTTATGCGGACGACCTCGCCATCCTTGTCTCAGGGAAGGTGACGAGCACGATCTTTAACCTCACCCAACAAGCACTACGTATCGTAGAGAGATGGTGCAGTGAATATGACCTCTCAGTGAACCCCACTAAAACTGAGCTAGTCATGTTCACCCATAAGCGAGCTTTAGGCCCCTTCCGCCTACCGAAATTGTTCAATACAGAACTTCAGCTGGCCAACGAAGTCAAGTACCTCGGGGTCATTCTTGACAGTAAGTTAAACTGGAGTAGTCATTTAGACAGCAAACTAAACAGGGCCTGCATCACATTCTGGCAATGCAGGAAAATGATAGGTAAGAAGTGGGGCCTATCCCCCAAAATCATACTATGGCTGTACACCGCAGTGATCCGACCCATGATCACCTACGGGGCCGTAGTCTGGTGGCCCCGCACCAAGCTTATTACAGCCTGCAACAAACTGCAACGCATGCAAAGACTAGCCTGCATGGCGGTCACGGGCTGCATGAGGACTACTCCGACTGCAGCCATGGACGCCATACTGGGACTACCACCGCTCCACCTGTTCATACAGCAGGAAGCCACGATGGCGGCAGCGCGTCTGGACGCAACCAACCTCTTGAGAAAGAGAGACACACAACACACCGCGCTACTTAAGGAACTCAACAATGAGTTCCCCATCACCAAGGCTATAAATGACCGGGTACCCAAACAGTTCATTTTTGACAAAAAATACAGAATCCAGCTTCATGAAGATCGCCGGTGTGAGGGTCTGCGCCCCACTGAGCTGCGCATCTTCACGGACGGATCAAAAACAGACAGTGGCACAGGTGCTGGGGTCTTCTCGCAGGACTTCAACATACATATAGCCACACCATTAGGAGTCCACAATACAGTGTTCCAGGCGGAATGCATTGGGATCACTCTTGCCGCCTCAGCCATTATGGACAGGGCAGTTAAAGACCACTCGATCCGCATACTCTCAGACAGTATGGCTGTTCTGCAAGCGCTGGACAGTCACTCGATTGACTCTGGGCTTATATACGAGTGCCACCAGCGCCTCAACCAGGTGGGTAGCCTCAATAATATAACTATTCAATGGATAAAAGGACACAGCGGTTCCCTAGGTAACGATGCCGCCGATGAACTGGCCAGAAGGGGATCGAGCATGACACCGGTGGGACCAGAACCCATCGCGCCACTCCCCTTTGGGTTCCTACGCTCTCTGGTAAGAAAACGTACCAGGGATCTACACTGTAAGCTATGGGTGGACCAAAGTGAGTGCAGGCAGGCCAAGGAAGCACTTCCCACCATCGATGCCCGCCTCACTAAACAGGTCCTCCGGTTAGACAAACGACAGCTGCGTATGGTTACGGCAGCAATAACTGGCCATGGGTCGTTTAATAAACATCTATTTGTCATAGGAGTTACAGACAGTCCGCTGTGCAGGGCCTGCATTGAGGACGACGAGACAGCAGCGCACGTGCTTCTAAACTGCCCGGCGATCGCCGCATACAGGGCCAAGTACTTCGGTAACCCAGGTACCCTACGTGAGATAGTCAGCAACATCAAGGCGTTGCTGGCCTTTCTCGAGGAGCTGGGGTGGATCGAATAACCGATTTCCCACCCGTACGCAAAATACGCGCTCAGACGTGGAGTTGCGGACACCAGCCCGTTCTACCTATTACCTATTACCTATGGCCCTCGTGTAGTTGAAGATGCCTCGGTGAACACAGGCCGGTCTTTGCGAGCGCTTCAACTGCTAGATTTTGTGTATATTTGTTTCGTAGAGAAAAAAAACCGGCCAAGTGCGAGTCGGACTCGCGCACCGAGGGTTCCGTACAACCCGTATTCACGGTTTATGCATAAGGTTTATGTTTATGAAATTAAATGGTTTTTTTTTATATTTGAGTTGATTGAATGAAAGGTAAATTGCGGTTTACGATTTATGACGTATTAAAAATACTACTTCCTAGATCACATTCAAACCAATTTTCAGTGGAAGTTTACATGGTAATGTACATCATATATTTTTTTTAGTTTTGTCACTCTCTTATTTTAGAATTTACGGGGGGGGGGGACACACATTTTACCACTTTGGAAGTGTCTCTCGCGCAAACTATTCAGTTTAGAAAAAAATGATATTAAAAACCTTAATATCATTTTTGAAGAGCTATCCATAGATACCCCACACGTATAGGTTTGATGAAAAAAAATATTTTCAGTTTCAGTTCTAAGTATGAGGAACCCCAAAATTTATTGATTTTTTTCTATTTTTGTGTGAAAATCTTAATGCGGTTCATAGAATACATCTACTTACCAAGTTTCAACAGCATAGCTCTTATAGTTTCGGAGAAAAGTGGCTGTGACATACGGACGGACGGACAGACAGACAGACAGACAGACATGACGAATCTATAAGGGTTCCGTTTTTTGCCATTTGGCAACGGAACCCTAAAAAAGGAAATTATAAAATGTTTGAAATGAAATGAAATGTTTATTTCTGTAAGTTAAGAGACACTTTTACAAGTCAACATGTTTTCGTCAATATTTTAAAAACTATGTAGATGGCGCCGGCTTTTCCTAGCTGACTTCCCTGAGAAGAAACGCCGAAACAAACTCAGTGGTCATAGTCTCTTTTAAAGTCCAAACATTATATTATTAGAATTGTATGTGAGTCTAACAATACAGGGCAATGTCTGGAAGAGCCTTTTGAAGAAAGAGCCATTGCAGCTTTGAGCTGACCGGTTCCAACAGACGGCATGTATGTATCAGTCATCGTGTAGCTCAACCCTATTTTAGGGAGCTCAACAACCCGTCCCAAGACGATGCCAGATCTGCAGAACAATTGCATTTTCTCAGCGTGCCCTTAAAACAATAAGCCCTATCTTTTGGTATAAGTTTTACATGGATTAATGATGGAATCTCTTCAAGGTACACGTTTTAAATAGAGATTTACTGTCATCTCTATATTTTGTTATTGAGTCAATTGTTTTAATTCACGTTTCTATCTTCACACAGCGCTTGACAGTATGTTCAATTTTCCTTAAATATTTTTACAGAAACCTGTCATTTTGCTAGATTTAAAGAGGTTTAAAATCGCCTGAGTTGTTGTCGGACGTAAAGAATAGCATGACCCCAATTCTGCCCGTGGGTGTCGTATGAGCGACTAAGGAACTTACTAGAGAATGGGCAGCAGTGTTCTCAATGCATTTTATCACCAAACTGCGATCGCCAATCCGCCTGCTAAGCGTGGTGATTATGGCCAAGCCCTCCATATTAGGGGAGGCAAATGTCCAACAGTGGACGTCTTACGGCTGAAATGATATAATTAAATGATGATAGAGGTTTAAAAAGTTAGAGGTTTTTAAAGTACTGCAACCTCGCCCTAAGACACCTGTTCCACTGTCGGCGAGGAAGCGAGTACCTATCTACGATTTTCTCACTTGACTCACCGTTCAAACACACGTTAAATATCACGGTGAGTTTTTTTTTCTCGTATTAAATCTTCAATGCACAACTTAGCGCCGACAGTTGCCACTTTTTAGGGTTCCGTTGCCAAATGGCAAAAAACGGAACCCTTATAGATTCGTCATGTCTGTCTGTCCGTCTGTCTGTCTGTCTGTCTGTCTGTCCGTCCGTCCGTATGTCACAGCCACTTTTCTCCGAAACTATAAGAGCTACGCTGTTGAAACTTGGTAAGTAGATGTATTCTGTGAACCGCATCAAGATTTTTACACTAAAATAGAAAAAAACATAATAAATTTTGGGGTTCCCCATACTTAGAACTGAAACTCAAAAATTTTATTTTCATCAAACCCATACGTGTGGGGTATTTATGAATAGGTCTTCAAAAATGGTATTGAGGTTTGTAATATCATTTTTTTCTAAACTGAACAGTTTGCGCGAGAGACGCTTCCAAAGTGGTAAAATGTGTGTCCCCGCCCCGTAACTTCTAAAATAAGAGAATGATAAAACTCAAAAAAATATATGATGTACATAACCATGTAAACTTCCACCGAAAATTGGTTTGAACGAGATCCAGTAAGTAGTTTTTTTTTTTAATACGTCATAAATCGTAAACCACAATTTACCTTTCATTCAATCAACTCAGATATAAAAATTAAAAAAAAAAACATTTAATTTCATAAGTATAAACCTTAGGTATACATAAACCGAGGATACCTACAGGTTTGTACGGAACCCTCGTTGCGCGAGTCCGACTCGCACTTGGCCGGTTTTTAGGGTTCCGTTGCCAAATGGCAAAAAACGGAACCCTTATAGATTCGTCATGTCTGTCTGTCTGTCTGTCTGTCTGTCTGTCTGTCTGTCTGTCCGTCCGTATGTCACAGCCATTTTATTCCGAAACTATAAGAGCTATGCTGTTGAAACTTGGTAAGTAGGTGTATTCTGTGAACCGCATTAAGATTTTCACACTAAAATAGAAAAAAAACAATAAATTTTGGGGTTCCCCATACATAGAACTGAAACTCAAAAATGTTTTTTTTCATCAAACCCATACGTGTGGGGTATCTATGAATAGGTCTTCAAAAATGGTAATGAGGTTTCTATTATCATTTTTTTCTAAACTGAATAGTTTGCGCGAGAGACACTTCCAAAGTGGTAAAATGTGTGTCCCCCCCCCCGTAACTTCTAAAATAAGAGAATGACAAAACTAAAAAAAATATATGATGTACATTACCATGCAAACTACCAACGAAAATTGGTTTGAACGAGATCGAGTGAGTAGTTTTTTTTTAAAACGTCATAAATCGTAAACCGCAATTTACCTTACATTCAATCAACTGAAATATAAAAATTAAAAAATATATATATTTTTAAACCGAAAATACCTACAGGTTTGTACGGAACCCTCGGTGCGCGAGTCCGACTCGCACTTGGCCGGTTTTTATTTATATTTATAGATTTAGGAAAAAAAAATGTATTTGGGAATAGGTGTGATTTTATGTATGTATGTATTTGTATTTAGTTAACTGATTGTTTGCTGTACCGGTCGACGTCATCACGTCAGCGCCGGCTGTCACCGAAAATCAGCACTGTGTCTCTGTCTCGCATAGGGTCACAGCCATTATGCTGAGTGATGGCCGTTTTACGTGGATCAGACGCAAGTTTTACCCAACATTTGCTTTTTTTTTGTTTGTCTTACTTTTCGTTGTATTTACCGCAAATAAACGTATTTTCTTTCTTTTTCCTAGTTGAAACTCAAACACTGTATTTGTTGAATGAACAAAATAAGTAAAATAATCTGTTTTTTTTTTTGTGAGCAATCTTTGAGTAATCTTTGGAAAAAATCGACAAAGTATTTTAAAAACGATTCTTTAGTACGATACCCCAACACTAAAACTTATCTTTAATATGCAAATGATAACATCATAGCAATTGTCAAGAGAACGATCAGACGATAACATCCACAGTCACCAGCTTACATTGACACGCGGCCATTTTTGGAACTAAATATAGCACCACCCCATTTCGTCCCGTGAGTGTCGTAAAAGGCGGCTAAAGGACTTACTACAGAATGGGCAGTAGCGTTCTCCACCATACTGTCATGCGCCAACCCGTCTGCCAAGCGTGGCGATTATGGCAAAGCCCCCCAAATTGGGGAAGGCCGATGTCCAGCGGTGGACGTCTTACGGCTAAAATATTATGATGACGATGAACCTTTTCCCAACTACGTTAGCGTCGTCCAGTTTTTTTATTTATTTTTCCTGAACAATTTTTACATTGTGTCGAAATTATTACAGCAAAAAACTAAAACAACATGCATTCATAACTCAAAAAAAGAATAAAACAAATGAATTTATATACTGAATGACAGTTTAACCGGATGCGCCTGAGTACCAGTATTTTACATGGCGCGAGTGCCGATCTGACCTCCACAACCCAGTAACGAAGAACACGATACCCCTTAGCGGATTTTTTTGGAACTAGCACTCAAGTGTACTGTATTTTGTAAGTTACCTTGATAAGCAGCGCCACCCTGACAGCTCAAGATTTTTTGGTCATAGATATTATAGACTTTACGGTGCAGATTCGTGTCTTCACGCTAAGTATGTTATTGGGACAGCACAGATAATGATTTAATCTAACCTTTTAGGTAGTAACCTTTCTTAGTCTCTTGGCGAAAAATATTGTTTTTGACCGACTTCAAAAAGGAGGAGGTTATCAATTCGGATGTTTATATATTTTATTTTTTTTAATGTATGTTCGGCCATAACTCCGTCATATAGAAAGGATTTGCAAATTCTTTTTTTGTTCGAAAGGGGTGTATTCTGAAATGGTCCCATATAAATTTAATATAGATCTGATGATGAGTTCCGTAGACAGACACCCGAACTCTTTAAAAAATGACAGCAAATCAATCGCGATTTCTGCTATAGCATAAATATGCATTGTTTGTTTGGAAGTAGTGCGGGGTAAATATCATAATTAAAAATTAAAAAAAGAACTTTTTTTGTAAAAAAGTTTACAAAAAAAGTTTTTAAAGGCCGAAACGTGGACACTCACGGTACGGCTGGTCCATATATTCAAGGTCGCTCAGTGAGCTATGGAACGAGCTATGCTTGGAGTATCTCTGAAGGATAGAATCCGGAATGAGGTGATCTGGCAGAGAACCAAAACTGTCGACATAGCTCATAGGATTAGCAAACTGAAGAGGCAACATTAGCCGTAGAACCGATGACCGATGGGGTAGACGTGTTCTTGAGTAGAGACCGCGAATCGGTAAACGTAAGGTAGGACGCCCTCAGACTAGGTGAAGCGACGATCTTCACAGGATGGCTGCTAGCAGTTGGATGAGTGTTGCCGAGAATCGCAATAACAGAGGCTTACCTATGTCCAGCAGTGGACTGCTGTAGGCTGATGCATAGTCAGCCAATAATATTCCCACTGCTGGGACACAGGGTTCCTCTCGGTAAGAGGGAATGGGCAGTACCTAATCTACCACGCGGGCCCAGTGCGGGTTGGTAGATGTCACATGTCTTCGAAATTTTGGTTCTAGGACATGCCGGTTTCCTCACGATGTTTTCCTTCACCGTTTTAAGAGCAGTGGTGATGAAATAATTTACAGACAGTGAAACGCTTGCTTGGGTCCGAACCCATGCCCTACAACTTGCCAGGTGCCAGTGGAGATACTTAGTGATTTATGCAATTTGAAAACAGTTGTGTTATAGTATTATCCTATCGCCTGTATGTTAATTGTGAAATTGGAAATAAAGTAATTTATTTATTATTAACTTGTGAGTTTGGGCCACCACTGCTCCCATAAAACAACACTACTCTACCTACCCTCTTTCCAGCAACGGTCGTAACAGCCCAAACTAACGTTAGACGATCCGGCGCCCCCAATGATAAGCGCTTATCAGTGCTGATAACAAGTACTTTGACATGCTAATAGCGGCCTGTTTCTGTTCGTTACTACGCCTCTAAATAGCAATGAGGCTGAACGTGCCCGAAATAGGCGACACGTGTAAGGACATTCGGTGGTAGCACGTGTCGCGATGTTCTGCGCCTGAGTTTTAAGTATAACGCCTTTATGGTACTGATTTTTTTAAGATTCCGTGTCTTTAAAGGTAAGAAGTGGAGTGGCGACCGCGTACCGGAAGACGTAGAGTTGGAAGGCCTCCAACAAGGTGGACTGATGACCTTGTGAAGGCCGCAGGAATCCGCTGGACGCGGGAAGCACAAAACCGGTCGGAGTGGAGGAGCTTGGGGGAGGCCCATGTCCAGCAGTGGACGTCTTTCGGCTGAAATGATGAAAGGAAAGAATGGAACACTTGGTTGTCTGTCTAGGATGATGTTGAATTTAATATCAAAAACTGCCAGCGAAAGTCCCTTCAAAATCCGTTCAGCCGTTTCGGAGATTTTCCGAAACAAATACACAGACGAAAATTTCAAAAATCTATTTTTGTCACAGATCCCGTATATTGTCACCTGCATTTAGTTAAAAAGCTGTTCTTTTGACACTACAAAACAGACATAATTATTTATTTGAAGGTTGTGGAGTATAAAAAAGCAGTGGTGGCACTGTGGTATCAGCCCCGACTTACGGATTACAGGTCTTAGGTTCCAACCCAGGCAGCGCTTTACTTTGAGTATCATTACCACTGCTCTCAAAATGGTGAAGGAAAACATCGTGAGGAAACCAGCAAGTCTTAGAACCAAAAATCTATAATCTGTACTATCTATTTCTATACTTACAATAAAACTGTAGAAAGGTCAATTCTGTACATTGAAAATATATTCAAAATTAATATTGGAGGATGAATGGTGATCGATACTGATGCCAAAAATGCAATTAGTAATTTTTTTTGTCTGTCTGTCTGTATGTGCACGCATGGGTCAAAAACTACTGAAGGGATTTTAACCAGACTTGGTACGATTGTAGTCCATACTCCTGGGCAGGTTATAGGTTATATAACATAACGCTAAGACACATAGGAGCTGAGCAGTGATGATAAATTTGAAGCAAATCAGATGAAAATGCGCTTTCGAGCTCTTATCCTCGCATACATTGATCATATAGGCTATTTTTTATCCCGGTAGTACGTTCACGCGGGATATTTTTCGACCTCCACGCAGGCGAATCCGCTGGCAAAAGCTAGTAATATTATAAAGCTGAAGTTTGTTTGTTTGGTTGGTTGAACGCTGTAATCTCAGGAACTGCTGGTCCTAATTGAAAAAAAGCGTTTTGTGTTGGATAGGCTAGTTATTGAGGAAGGCTACAGGCTATATAACATCACGCTACGATCAAAAGGAGCGGAGCAGCAACGAAAAATGGACGAAAACTGGCAGGCAATTCGATGCGACGGGAAGGGACAGGGGAGTAAAAATTTGACGCGGACGAAGTTGCAGGCAGAAGCGAAGATATTTGACATCTACCAACCCACACTGGGCCCGCGAGGTGGATGACCTACTCCCTCTTACAGAGAGGAGGGTTGTGTCCGATGACTTCGTGAAGGCCGCAGGGATCCGCTGGATACGGGAAGCATAGAGCTTGTCGAACTTGCGGAACTTCGGGTAAGTCTATTGCACTTTTCTACGAAACAGCAGTTTTAGAAGTGAAAACTTCTTTAGCACCGTTGTGACTTGAAAAGGACTTGTGAAGTAAAAAAAGACAGACACATGAATTCATAATATTTAACGTGGGAGAAAATGAGATAGGAAGCATTATACTGTATTTCTTATGTTCGTCGTGTTTCTATATTTTGGTGATATTTACGACTCGATAAGCACAATAAAAAGACATGCTTCCAATTTTTTTTTTTTACCGCTGTTTAGTGAATCTATACTAATATTATAAAGCTGAAGAGTTTGTTTGTTTGTTTGTTTGTTTGTTTGTTTGTTTGTTTGTTTGATTGAACGCGCTAATCTCAGGAACTACTGCTCCGAATTGAAAAATTCTTTTTGTGTTGGGTAGCCTATTTATCGAGGGAGGCTATAGGCTATATAACATCACGCTACAACTAAGAGGAGCGGAGCAGTAATGAAAAATGTTGCAAAAACGGGGAAAATTTATTCCTTTTGAGAGTTTCCGTTGCGTGCGCTGCGTAAACGGTTAAAGTAACGCAAAAATCATGTATGACGAAATTGTTCCTTTTAAAAAGTTCTAAAAAAAAGTTCGCAAGAGCATATGTCTATCTTTTAAGGTTGACTCACTATAACTCAAAAGGTGCGAGCAGCAACGAAAAATGGACGAAAACTAGCAGGCAAATCGATGCGACGGGAAGGGTCAGGGGAGCAAAAATTTGACGCGGACGAAGTCGCGGGCAGAAGCTAGTGTAAAATAATTATCAAACTATGTATCACTATGATCATTACCTAAATAAAAAACCTACAATTATCCTCTTCCCGAAATTTTACATGCGTCTCATTATCTTGAAGCCAACATTTTCGAAGGTTTCACTTTTACCACGTGTGAATTGTTTTTTATCGTGGATGCAAAGCCTCCACACACTGGGTGCCTAAGGATGGACAGCGCCACGGAGGCCAGCCTTAGAAGAGGCGGCGAGACGACCTTGAGGCGTACTGCAAGGGTTGGATCGAGGAGGCCCTGGAAAAGGATGCTCGGAAGGTTTTTAGGGAGGTTTTCGCTCAGCAATGGGACGGTGTAGGTACGGTCTAAAATCACGTGAATTAGAAAGAAAGAAAAACGTTTATTTGCGGCAAATATGATGCACAGAAAGACCAGAGGTATACAAACATAAAAATTTAAAACTTATATGGTTTTCACATGCACCCCATTGTCCGAATGGAACCAAATTGGGACCATTCAGGAAGCACCACCTTTCAAATAAAAAAAAATCATCAAAATCGGTTCACCCAGTTAAAAGTTATGAGGTAACAAACATAAAAAAGCAGTCGAATTGATAACCTCCTTTTTTTGAAGTCGGTTAAAAATAAGGTGTGGGAAAACATGCGTCACATACACGCAAAACGGTCATCACTCAGCATAATGCTGTGACCCTATACGAGACAGAGCCCCAGCGAATTCAGTTTGCCGATCGAAGTCCCTGCCATCCTATATACAAATAAATGACTTTGGAACCTTGCCACACGCTACCAACTCATTTCACATTTAATTCCTTTTTACGACACCTAACTTGGCACCCTACTTCGTTTACAGTACATAAAGACTTATATGGTTTTCACATGGACCCATTGTCCGAATTAAACCAAATTAAAATGGGACCATTCGGAAAGCACCAGCTTTCAAATAAAAAAAGAATTATCAAAATCAGTTCACCCAGTCAAAAGTTATGAGGTATCAAACATATTTTTTTTTTTTTAATACAGTCGAATTGATAACCTCGTCCTTTTTTTGGAAGTCGTTTAAAAAACAGGAACGGAACAGTTTGAATTGTTTTTTTTTTAATTCCCATCATCATCATCATCATTTCAGCCGAAAGACGTCCACTGCTGGACATAGGCCTCCCCACGCATCGCCACTTCGACCGGTTCTGTGCTTCTCGCATCCAACGTATTCCTGCGGCCTTCACCAGTACTGGAAGATGTAGCGTTAATTCCTATAAATACTTTTTTTTATTTGAAATCCGTCAAAAGTGATTATTAATGTTTATTACTAATGATTGTGTCTATACCTATACATCATAATTCTCCTGTCCCTTATCCCAATTTATTTGTGGTCGGCGCAACATGTCTTTTCTTCCACACTTCTCTATTAGTCGTCATCTCAGTAGTCACCCCCTTTCTATCCATATGATAATTCACACAGTCCATCCATCGTTTCTTTGGTCTCCCTCTACTCTTATAGCTATCGACATTCATACTCAAAACTTTTCGCACGATATTTTCCTCATTCATCCGTATCATATGCCCATACCATGTCACCCACGGTAAACAGGGTCAAAATAAATTTTCTGGCTATACTTTACCCACGTGTAGGATAGAAAGAAAGAGAAAAGAAAGAAAAGTATTTATTGTGACACGCAGAGAAATATCGCTGACTAAACTAAACAGACTATGCTTGATAAAAGATTTTAAAAAATAACGACGGGTTGCACTCCGGGAGGGCCGGCAGAAGTGAAAACTTGAATATTAACGTTGTGCATTTTTGATATTTTGGAATGGTTAGGGAATAATTTTGCACGAATTGGTTTAATTATCAGTATAAAAGTACCATCATTTATGTGGTAGAATACAATATTTATTTATTGCGCTATCGTACACATGACAATTTATATTACATTAAAAAGTTTATCTCTCAGAAAAATCAACTTCCATCCATAATTTCGACGACGGCAACTACACAGACGGTCGAGCCATCAGCTGTCACCATCCATGGATGCGCGTGGCACGCTGTAACATAAACACACACAAACATTCGCGCAAGCGTCCTGCGCCGCCTAAACGAAACAGCAGGCGCAGGCATACATTTTCACCGCGCCGTAGAAAGAGAGGGGGATACCTCCTCTCCTACTCTCTGTCCGTTTTACGAATTTTCGATCAGGGTCACGTGTCCTGACGCGAGTTTAACATTTTTACCCATTACAAAAAAAGTGCACAACGCCGCTAAAGAAGTTTTCACTTCAAAAAAACAGAAAGTCCTGTACGACGTCAAAGGCCCCTATCTCAGCATGATGCTGCGACATTTAAAAATAAGTGTCGTGGGTAAAGTTTTGCCAGATAATTTAATTTGATCCTGTTAACCTAGACCACGATATTAAAAGCAACATAAATCCGCACATTACCTACATAAAACACATCAAAGACCGTACTTCCTCCTTCAAAGTAGGTTAAAAATAGTTCATAATATAGAAACCCAAGAAAGATGCACAGATAACAGAAGAGTCAAACATTTGTTTAAACAAGTAAATAAAATAATCACTCACGATTGGCTGAGCATTCCCTGAACCAGTTTGTACTATCCTAGACAACGTTCCAAGTAGTAAGGGGCCCTACTAGATGAAAAAAAGGGTCAGCCAATCAGAGAGCGGTATTTTTTTGGGCATATTTTTTCTATATCTTATCTATTTCTATGTGGGTTACTGGGTTTATGTAAGGATAGTTGATGAATTTATTAGATAGAGGTTCGGAAGATTTTGTGTATACTTGTCTGTTTGTTTATTCTTCTTCTTCTTCATAGCGTGTGGATGGCAAATAAAAAAACAACCGACTTTCAGAAAACACTACAAATTGAATAATTTAATTTAATTTCGGAAGTCGCTGGCAATAAACTATAATACAAATCAGAAGACACCGACTTCCGAAATTAAAGTTACATCACGCAGATTTTATGTACTTACTAGCTTCTGCCCGCGACTTCGTCCGCGTTAAATTTCTTGTTCCCCCGACCCCTTCCCGTCCCGTCAAATCGCCTACCCGTGTGATTTTCCCCGTTTTTTCAACATTTTTCATTACTGCTCCGCTCTTCTTCGTTGTAGCGTGATGTTATAAAACCTATAGCCTTCCTCGATAAATAGGCTACTCAACACAAAAAGAATTTTTCAATTCGGACCAGTAGTTCCTAAGATTAGCGCGTTCAATCAAACAAACAAACAAACTCTTTAGCTTTATAATATACTAGCTTCTGCCCGCGACTTCGTCCGCGTCAAATTTTTGCTCCCCTGACCCTTCCCGTCGCATCGATTTGCCTGCTAGTTTTCGTCCACGTCGTTTTGAGTTATAGTGAGTTAACCTTAAAAGATAGACATATGCTCTCGCGGACTTTTTTTAGAACTTTTTAAAAGGAACAATTCCGTCATACATGATTTTTGCGTTACTTTAACCGTTTACGCAGCGCATGCAACGGAAACTCTCAAAAGGAATAAATTTTCCCCGTTTTTGCAACTTTTTTCATTACTGCTCCGCTCTTCTTCGTTGTAGCGTGATGTTATATAGCCTATAGCCTTTCTCGATAAATAGGCTACCCAACACAAAAATAATTTTTCAATTCGGACCAGTAGTTCCTAAGATTAGCGCGTTCAATCAAACAAACAAACAAACTCTTTAGCTTTATAATATATTAGTATTAGTATAGATGTATAGACAAAATCTTCCGAACCTCTAATAAATTCCTCAACAATCCTTACATAGACCCAGAAACCCACATAGAAATAGATAAGATAGAGAAAAAATATGCCCAAAAAAATACCGCTCTCTGATTGGCTGACCCTTTTTGTCATCTAGTAGGGTCCCTTACTACTTGGAACGTTGTCTAGGATAAGATATTATAACGTTAATTTCTTTTTTAATGGAAGCAGGTTCTTTTTTTTGCAAAAAAACTTTTGTTTTTCAATTGTTGTTTTAAATACGTATTACCGAAGCTAACGTAAAAACTACCAAAGCAAAGTCAATAAAGTGTTATGGGACCAGTGACCACCCCTAAAGTATAAGTTATACATTAAATTAAAGTTTTTTTTTTAAATCGATCCACAGTTGGCGGAATTTACTTTTTTTTAATAAACAGTAGAATATACTTATAACCTGCTTCTTTTTTTTTTGTAGGTAATAGATAAACAAGTAAAGTTTTTAAAATTTGTTTGCCCCATAATTCCTTCTTTTATTTTTTTTTCCAGTCTAACCAGAAGCTGCTAAATACCAGTATTTTACATGGAGCGACTGCCTGTCTAAACTCCACAAACCAGTTACTGAGTATACTCCTTGGTAAGACTAGGAGCAGACTTTCGGGATTCTCTTGACTATCCGGAACGACTGCTTCGGATCGACAAGTGACAGCCAGGGTCAACAGGTTAATAACGTGCTTCCCTAGTCAAACACCGGTCGGTATGGAACGGATGTCACCCTTCCACCGACCTACCTCGGCAGGCGTTGCTTAACCTTGAAGACCGACACCTGCGGCTATTTTTATTTTATTGCGAGCCCCTTAATGTTTTCATTTTCATTTAAATTATAAGAGTACTAGCTTTTACCAACGGCTTCTGTCGAGGTCGGAAATTATCCCACGGAGGCCGGATTAATACTTTCACTAAATAATACATTTGGAAGGTTGTACGTTTAGATGTTTCATCATCACCATCATCACTTCAGCCGAAAAATGTCCACTGCTGACATAGACCTCCTCCAATTTCTAAGTCCCAATAAGCAAATTACAAATACTTAAAATAAATCACAACAATAAAATAAAAATAAACATTAAAATTCAATACGATATAACATAAAATAAAATATAATAAGATTTAAAAGTCATTAAAATTAAATTAAATTATATTTTCACAAAAAATAAAAAGAAATCATAATAATATCTCGGTTGGCAGTCTGATGAACCTCAGAATGTGCCAAAAGTGTTACAAAATAAGGGTTATTAGCTCAATTTAAAAAAACTTTTTCCAAAAAGAACAACCGACTTCCGAAAAAAAAAACACTCAAAAAAGTGTTTAACCTGTTTTACTACACGCACTCAATTTTGTATAAAAATAAATAAATAACTAAATATACCTAAAATAAAACCGTTTCATTACTAAACAAAATCTGTCAAAAAATCATTCTAACCATCAGACAGAACAAATTCAAAAAGCCTGACCGAACATTTTATACCCATCCTGAACTCGGTAATAATACCCAGCAGACACATGCGCTTGAGCAATACTCGTAACCCGTAGTAAGTAATAATAATGCCGCGCACACATTATCGTTCGTAGACGATTTTTTTAACGTCTGCAACAAAAACCAGTCTGGCAGTGTGCGCCAGGCCTTATTGTTTGCTCAGTGCCGTGTACACATGGTCTTATGTCGAAGTGGAAGGGGAGAGTTTGGTGTTTGATGAAGTTACTAGGTTTTTGTAAAAACGAGTGCTTATTTGTGATAGGTTTTTTTAATTATTACATTGAGTTTTAATTCACACGTGTCTTAGTTTCAGACACGTGTACTTAGTTTCATCCAAATCCGGATTATACAAAGAGAGTGTTATATAACCTGGATTAACACAAAGGATATTTTTATCCCGGTAACGGTAATACATTCCCGTGGAAAAATTTCCGACCTCCAAGCGAGCGAAGTCGTATTTCCAACTTTTAATTTTGTTAATCCAACCATTCGTTGATCACAAGTGACAAGACTGACAGTTCACATCGATCGTGTACTTTAAATTGAGGTCTCCTTTTCCTTGCGATTGTTGATTGAAATGTTGTCTTAGAGCGCTGCTAACGTACCGTGATTCGACGCTAAATATTGTGTCGTGAAGCCAGGAAAATCGGGTGAGTGAAAGATTTATACTGTTTATCTAGGTGTGTCTGTCAGCTGTCAAGTCGTAGACGAAACTGAGACAGCTTTATTGGTGGACTCAAGAATTTCGATAAGGTCTTGTATAAGTTAGTGGGGAGCTTCCCGGTTGGTTTAACTTCATCATCCTTCAGCCTCCTCTCAGTGAGAGGGAGTGGGCCATAATCCACCACGCGGGCCCAGTGCGGGTTAGTGGATGTCACATGTCTTCGAATTTGTGGATCTAAGACATGCCGCCGGTTTCCTCACGATGTTTTCCTTCACCGTTTTAAGAGCAGTGGTGATGAAATAATTTACACAAAGTAATGCGCCTGCTTGGGTTCGAACCTACGACCAACAACTCGTAAGTCGCGGCCGTTACCACTGGACCACCACTGCTCGCTGGTTTAACTTAGGACATTTATATTACAAAGCCGGCAGTGGGAACATGGCAATATAAAAGAAACTTGAAGAAAAAAAAACAAAATGACTTCCATAAAACACTTCTAAGTGAAAAATAATTCTAATTTCGAAAGTCTTTAGCAAAAAAAACAAAACATTAAAACCGACTTTCGAAATTAGAATTATTTCTTGCTTTCTTTTTCTGTTTTTTTTTTTCAAGGATTCACTTTTTAGCTGCCGTACCTACCCTGCACAAAATTAGTAAATAACAGTAACAGAAATGATAATAACATCATCATCAGTGCCTGATATTATTTAGTTACGAGCCCCTTGGCCCTGTATAACTTTTATAATGACACAAGTGAGCGGTTAAAAACTAGGCCAATATACACATCACATACGCATATATCGTCAATCATAGAAACTCTAATAAAGTATCTATTTTAAATGTGTACAGTTAGCTCAATTGGAGACGCATTTGATTATTTTAACCGACTTCATAAAAGGAGATTCTCAATTTGGTTGTATAAGTGTTTTTTTTATGTCAGAACTCCGTCATTCATGGACCGATTTGTAAAATTATTTTTTAGTTCAAAAGGGTATATTTACCAAGTGGTCCTATATAAATTTGGTCAAGTTCTGATGCGTGGTTTTTGAGTTACTTTCAATAATACATTGTTTATGTCGATAACGTTATTTCTATGTGTATTTCTATCTAAGTACATGAATGGTTCTGAATTAAGTTAGTAATATCAGTACTTACAGTACCGACTACATCGTTCGTCAAAAAAATCCTGTAAATACTCAACCTTCCTAGACATTTATTAAAAAGTCGAAACTCATTCTGTACTGCGACACAGATATGGTTACAAAATTTTGGTTGTTATTATTCAATCGGTTGACGTCGGAAGGGCGTGGCTATTGCGTCACCCTCCTACCGGGAGCTTCACGCTTTTAATATAGAAGAGATAGGCAGAAAGTCATCCGTCTGTCCGCTTTTTCCCAACTATGTTTAAGGTTGGTTTCCAGTCTAACTAGATGCAATTGAATACCAGTATTTTAGGTACAGACTGGTACCGTGTGGTGCCGGACGGTACCGTGTGGTGCCAGACGGTACCGTGTGGTGCCGGACGTAAAGAATAACACCACCCCATTTCTTCCCGTGGGTGTCGTAAAAGGCGACTAAGGGACTTACTAGAGAATGGGCAGCAGCGTTCTCTATGCATTTTACCACCATACTGCCATCGCCAACCCGCCTGCCAAGCGTGGCGATTATGGCAAAGCCGCCCACATTGGGGGAGGCCTAAGTCCAGCAGTGGACGTCTCACGGCTGAAACGATGATAATGATGAGGTACAGACTAACTACTATAATCTGTCAAATTTCTTTAATAAGTTTTCAACTTTAATGCCATAGTATAAGGTTCAAAATTTATTGAGAAAATCTGATCGTTTCGGGTACCTTGATTTGCTGGTCTCTGTGCATGGAGCGACTGCTTATCTGACCTCTACAATCAGATCGACTGTCTAAGATCCACGAAAGACAGCCGGGACCAACGACTTAACGTGCTTTCCGAGGCACGGAGGGGTCTTGGTATGTAAAGATGGTCTCCAATCCACAGCCCAACCGCGGTAAGCGTAGCTTAATCGAATCCACTTCCTCTCACAGAGAGGAATGACGCCTATGTCCCAGCAGTGGGAACATTAAATAAATATCTCAGGACAACCAACACACCGTTATCTGATCCCAAACTAGGCAGAGCCTGTACTATGGTAACAGACAACTGATAAACATACTTATATATTTCTAAATACACACATATTATGGATAAATTACACTTAGACACAGAACAAATGATTGTGCTCATCACACAAAGATTTGTCCTGGGTGGGAATCGAACCCACGACCTCAGTCTTTGCAGTCAGGGTCACTAACCACTAGACCATAGATGGGCAACAACCGGCCCGCGGGCCGGATCCGGCCCGCTGTAAGATATTATCCGGCCCGCGAGACATTTTGAAAAAACCCAATTTAAAAAATATTACATTAGGTACTTATACTCACGGGAGTGACAGTGAGGCGCCAAACATCAAATCCTTTGATGTTTGCCGCCTCACTCTTTGGAATCGCCGCCACTCGGCTTGCTCGATCAAATTCTTTGAGGTTTGCCGCCTCGCGGGCGACACATCAAAAGATTTATTGCTTCTCAATTATTCTAAACTAGTTTATTCCAGATTATTCCTTCATTTTGCCTATTTAGTGGGTGGATGGCAAGAACGTTAGTTCAGTTCTATTTGAGCTACCGAGGTGATAACTTGGACAAGCGATATCCTAGCGAACTGCTCGAGCTGTCAACATGCTTTGTGACTTTGTGTGCATCTTGAGTGGTTACTAACTATAGTTTGTTATTAAGTTTATTGAACGAAAAGTAAACAAAAATGATGTCTGGTGGAAAGAAACGAAAAGTAGATACAGAGGGTCGCCAGTTTCAAGAAAAATGGACTGAAGAATTCTTTTTTATCTTGCACAATGGTAAGCCTATTTGTTTGCTATGTAATGAATCCATTTCAGTAATGAAAGAATTCAATATAAAGAGGCATTACTCAACTAAGCATGCTACGCTGCACTCACTGACAGGACAATTAAGAACAGACAAAATCCAGAAGCTTACCGCAAATTTGGAAAAACAGCAACAAATGTTTCATAAACAAAGAACACAACTTGATAATGTTGTGAAAGCTAGTTTTATAGTTAGCTCAAAATTGGCAAAGGCATTAAAACCATTTGCCGAAGGAGAATTTATCAAGGAGTGTATGTTAGAAGTTTGCAGTATTTTGTGTCCCGAAAAGAAAAATGAATTTGAAAAAATTAGTTTGTCAAGACGAACTGTTGTTCGACGTATAGAAATGATGGCTAATGATATAAAAACAACATTGACTGACCGTATGGCTGGTTTTGAATCATTTTCCATAGCATTAGACGAGAGCACCGATTTGTCTGGCACAGCTCAACTGGCTATATTTATTCGAGGTGTTGATAAGGAGTTCACTGTTACTGAGGAATTGCTTGCTTTACAGCCGCTTAAAGGAACCACTACAGGAGAGGATATTTTTATTGAAGTTCAAAAGGTATTCACAAGTTTTGGCTTGCCATGGTCAAAATTAATTGGAGTATGCACTGATGGTGCACCTTCTATGGTCGGCTTACGTAAAGGTTTCATCGGAATTTTGAATGAAAAAGCAACAGAATTAAATGTGCAAAAAGACGATTTGATAGTCCTTCATTGCATTATCCACCAACAGAACTTGTGTTCTAAGTCCATTCGACTCCAGAATGTTATGAATGTGGTAGTAAAAACCATCAACTTTATTCGATCCCGAGGTCTTAACCATCGTCAATTCAAGGCGTTTTTGGATGAAATTTCAGCTGAATATAACGACGTAACATATTATTGTGAAGTCAGATGGCTGAGCAAAGGAAAAATGTTGAAACGGTTTTACGAGCTTAGAAATGAGATAGCAGACTTTATGAAAATAAAAGATAAACCACTATCTGAATTAAATGACCCAACATGGATATGTGACTTAGCATTTCTGGTCGATCTTACAGGCTATTTGAATGATTTAAATTTGAAACTTCAAAAACAAGGACAGTTAGTAAATGATTTGTACAGCCATTTGAAAGCGTTTCAGATCAAACTACGCTTGTGGGAGTCACAGATGCTGTCTGGTAATAGTTACCATTTCAACACGCTCTCTGCGTATGAAAATATTGCTTATGCTCAATATGCTGAAGAACTCAAGTTACTGTCGGAACAATTTTCGAACAGATTTAGCGACTTCAAAAACATGGAAGACTGTTTCACTTTATTTGCTACTCCTACAAAATGTAATGTACAAAATGCTCCAATACACTTACAAATGGAGTTGATCGAGATTCAAGAAAACTCACTCCTAAAATCCAAATTTGAAGACGTAGAGTTGTGCGATTTCTACAAAAAATACCTAGAAGAAGACAATTTTCCGCAGCTTAGAAAATTTGCAAGAAGATTGATTTGTGCGTTTGGCAGTACTTATAAATGCGAACAGTTCTTTTCATTGATGAAAGTTAATAAATCAACACATCGTACAAGACTGACTGACGATAATTTGGAAAATTCTTTACGTCTTTGTATCAGTCGAATTAATCCAAATATCGATGGATTAGTTTCCCAAATTCAAGCTCAAGTGTCTCATTGATTTCGGTGTATTTTACTTTCGTAGTTTGTAACAATTGCAAATTTAACGATTTAATTATAATGTACCATTTTTTTAAATTTCATTTTGTTATTTTAATAAATTGTACTATAATAACATTGTCGTATTATTTCATGTCTAACATCTATCGCAAAAAATATGATCACTACTTAAAAATGCACTAAGTACTTACCTACTTTTAAACGCGGCCCGCGAACGTATTTGCACGCTAAAGTTTGGCCCTCAACATGTCAAAGGTTGCCCATACCTGCACTAGACTAACAGGCCAGTCAACATTAGAGGCCACTGATGTGCCTGATGGTATTACATGATATACCTAAGCTAAACATGTATGCTCTATATTGTATTTTTTTCTTTATTTCTCAAGTAAGTAAGTTATAATCATGATCTGGCAGTTTGAGTATTTTATGTGGCCTACCCAAATGTCCTTTCTTTGGTACTAGCTTTCGCCAGCGGTTTCGCCCGCGTGGAAGTCGGAAATTATCCAGCAGGAACGTATTTCCGAGATAAAAAGTACCCTATGTGTTAATCCAGGTTACAAACTATTTGTGTGCAAAATTTCATCCAAATTGGATCAGTCATTTTTGCGTGAAAGAGTAATTAACAAACATCCATACTCACAAAGTTTCAGATTTATAATATTAGTAGGATTATTCGTCGAATCGTTGAGCTGCTGAAGTTCTGAGTTGAGCTGCTCGATTATTGACTGGACTGGACTGGTCCACTCAATCTGTGTGGTTCTTTCCTCTAAACACCATTTCAGACACCAGTCCACATGGTCATCACATGATCTGACCAAGATTAATTAAGTCTGGACTTTAAAAGAGTTTGTTTCGGCTTTTCTTCTCTAAGAATAGTCAGATAGGAAACACGGACCTCATCTAGTTTTAGAAATATTATTGACGTGTAAAATTGTTAGTACAAATCTACTTACAGAAATAAAATCATTTATCAAGTTCTACTATCCAAAAAAACGTTTTACAAAAAAAACCGACTTCCTTAAAAAAAACACTACAAAGTCAAAAATAACTTGAATTTCGAAAGTTTTATTTATTCACTAATCTAATCGCGTTATTCGTTCATTTGTCGCGCAAATACGTAATGCAGACTTATAATGGTTTTCACATGGGCCCCATTGTTCAAATGGAACCAAATTAAATGGGACCATTCAGGAAGCACCAGCTTTCAAATAAAAGAAGAATCATCAAAATCGGTTCACCCAGTCAAAAGTTATGAGGTAACAAACATAAAAAAACATACAGTTGAATTGATAACCTCCTCCTTTTTTTGAAGTTGGTTAAAAATACGTACAAAATTGAAACAATTCTCTCAATTCATCCCACCATTCGTGTCTACACTTATTTGTTAGTCACAGACGCAACCCACGCAATTAATTGTAGACTTGTGAGCTACAAGAAGCCATATACAAGGTGCCACATCGTCTACTCAAGCTTATAACACAACTAGCTTCTGCCCGCGACTTCGTTCGAGTCAATTCATTGGTCCCCCGACCCGTCTTGTCAAATCACCTACCCTTGAAGTATTCGAATTCGTGATCTATTCTCTTTTTGCTCGGCCTCGAAAGATCTTAACGTGTATAGCCACAACCTTTAAGCCTTCCTCGATAAATGGGCTATCCAACACTAAAAGAATTTGTCAATTCGAACCAGTAGTTCCTGAGATTAGAGCGTTCAACCAAACAAACTGTTCAGCTTTATAATAGTAGTATAGATATTGTAGTATAAAACATGTTGCAACATGTCAGGAGTTAGGTCCACTGACCTGTCTATTTGGGTAAGACCTTGAACTCTTTGGAAAGACAGGTGGTCAGTTATTTTGGCCTAGGTAACGGCTTTGCGCGTGTGGAGGTCGGATATTATCTCACGGGAACGTACTATCTATTATTAATTTATTATTCATTAATTATGGTGAAAACCGCATCAAAATCCATTGTGTAGTTTAGTAGAAAAACAGAAAAAGCGATCGTTAATTTATAATAATTATTATGTATCTGTTCATATTGATTTTAGCTACACGATTTTTGACAAATGCAGGCACTGACTGGACAGGTCCACTCAGTCTGGGTGGTTTTAAAATTCTTTCTCAAAAGACCATTTCAGGCACCAACCTACATGGTCTTCACATGATCTGACCAAGATTATGTCTGGTCTTTAAAAGAGACTGTGACCTCTGAGTTTGTTCTGGCCTTTCTTCTCAGAGTAGTCAGATCGGAAACGCCAACCTCATCTAGTTTAAAAAAAATGATTTATGGGTAAAAGTGTTTGTAAAAACCTACTTACAGAAATAAAATCATTTATCATATAAGATACATATGATTATGTATTCAACTTGCAGTGGGGTTATTTCACATACTCTATGTCTATTCCCCTATCCATTACAATCTATGATTTATCTAATAATTAAAACAGAAATAGACCAACCCCATTGGTCCGTCGTCAAATAAAAATATTAATTCAGTTCACATGGGATTCATTTAAATTCACCCTTTTATAATTTACATTTGAATGTAAAGTGTCATACTTAATATCATTAATGAATTAGCATATTTATTTCCACGTCTAACTAGCTAAATTATTCCACCTAATTACCTGTAAGTTACTGGTTTCATATCATGGTACGCCATCTTCTCCCATAGATATCTATAAGACGTCTCTTTAATTGTCACTCCATTTCTAGAAAGGCTTTCTAGATTTTTAGGTACTTGCCCATTTACTTAGCCTTTTCCCAACTATGTTTGGGACGACTGCTTATCTCACCTCCACCACAACACGATATCCCTCAGTAAGACCGTCCAATACTTCTTCAGGCTGCATCATCTGCCTAGCCTTTTCCCTAAATATGTTGGGATCGGCTTCCAGTCTTACCATATACCAGAATTTTACACGGAGCGACTGTCTATCTGACCTCCAACACTCAGTTACTGGGTAACATGATATCCCTTGGTTAAACTAGATCTTGAACGTCCTGGCTTCTAAAAATCCGTAACGACTGTCAAAGACTTACGAATGACAGGAAAGACCAACATCTTAACGTGATGTTCGAGACACAGAAGGGTTCTGATATGTTAAGATGCTCAGCTATGCAAGAATTAGGGATATTATGGATATGAAATTTCGAATACGGATTGGTGACGGATGTAGGAATTATTAGTATACCGGATACGGATATGGATATGAAATTATTTCGGATTATCCGTTAGTTTCGGATAATTTCGGTTACGGATATTAAATTTATAAGGAATTTAAAAAGTAAAATACAAATAGCTAATAAAATGGTTTTATTTATATGTCACCATTTGGTAGGAATTACAATCAGTCTGTGAGTAATTATTGCAGCTATTTAAAATAAAAATGATTATAAATATATATTGAGTGTTATCTAATCTACCTAAAATAAAATGTTATAATAAATCCGATATTATCCGAAACTTTTATTTCGGATTCGGTTACGGTTAAGGATAATTTTTTATATCGGATATCTGATAGTTTCGGTTACGGTTACGGAGCTCGCTAACATCCCTGCCAAGAATCATCTTACAACTTATTAAAAAAACAAACGTTGTTGATTGAGAGATGATTTCTTTATTCACGTAATACCGCAGTAACTATTAATTATTTACGGAGACTCATAAAATCCAGTCGCATACTTAGCTAAGATTTTATTATCTGTATCTTTACAAAACGCGTATAAAAGCTACAAAGGAATCGTGCAAAAAAAAGTTATTAAAAACGATTTTAATAAATGAATATTTATTTTCATTCTATCTAACCCTTTTGAGACAGTGATAAACTAACCTTGATGACTTTACAACACCCTTATCCTTGTAAAAAGGGCTAAAACTTGACCTTATACATCTCCAAGGTTACTCCCATACTTTAAATAAAACTTGTACAAGCAAACAGGTAAGATTTACATTTAAATGTAAGATGGGGTGAATTTAAATGAAAACTATGTGAACTTTTTTAATTTGAATATTATTTTGGTTAATAAATTAGGGTTGGTCTATCAACATCTATTTCTATTTGTCTATTTATTAAAATATATGGCCATAGGGTAACATAAGCAGGGTATATTTCAACACCCTATATTTTGGGGATAATTATATGACTTGGCCAATTAGATACTAGATTATTAAAGGGTGAATTTATAATTGATTTCTATTCAACTATTAGATTTAAAATAACACCACTCCTATATTTTACGAAGAGTTAGACAGAGATAGTAAAGTGTACGTCAGATTTTCGGCCATCCGACGACCCGTAACGACTGTCAAAGATCTACGAAAGATAGCGGATACCAACGGCTTCTCTTGCTGTCCGAGGCACAGTGGAGTTTTGAAATGTTAAATTGGTCACCTATCCACGGATAAACCGTGAGAAACGTAGCTTTACCTGATCAATCGACCCGTATAGTTGTTATTACTTAGTCGCAAATCACTCTGTCGTCTAAAAATACGATATGATAAAAACCGAATAGGTTCATTATGGAATATCCATCTTATCTTGGTGATAATTGAAATTTTAAGATATTGTAATAGTTCACTGTAGCGTTTATTAGAAGGCAAGTCTGTCGAAGAATAGACAACTAAAAACGTTGTGTAGTTTTTATCAAGAAGTTTTTTTTTAATTGCTTATAAAAATTAAAACTTTGATTCAGACCGTGACCTCTTGATTTCTGTACTCTCGTGACATTATCCCCTAGTAGCTGTTAGTAATTATTAATTACAGAGAATCACAAAATATAGTCGCATACTAAACCAAGATATTTTAATCTGTATCTTTACAAAACGCGTATACAAACTCCCATGTCATGTTGCAAAAATAAATTCTTCTTATAAACGATTTTAATAAATGAATATTTATTTTCATTCTATCTAACCCTTTTTGAAACAGTGATAAACTAACCTTGATGACCTTAGGTCACCCTAATCCTTGTCGAAAGAGCTAAAACTTGACCTTATACGTTTCCAAGGTTACTCCCATACTTTTAAATAAAACTTGTACAAGCAAACAGGTAAGATTTACATTTAAATGTAAGTTGGGGTGAATTTAAATGAAGACTATGTGAACTCTTTTTAAATTTGAATTTGAATTTGATTTATAAATTAAGGTTGGTCTATCAACATCTATTTCTATTTGTCTATTTATTAAAATCTATGGCCATAGGATAACATAAATAGGGTATGTTTTAACACCCTATATTTTGGGGATAATTATATGACTTGGCCTATTAGATACTAGATCATTAAAGGGTGAATTTATAATTGATTTCTATTCAACTATTAGATTTAACATATTATAACATAAAATTTGTAACCCCGAAGGGTTAAACAGATGTGTAACTACTGTATGTACTTATATATCAATGTGGTTTCACCTCCACATATTCAGTATGTACGGTTTTTTTTTGTGGGTGGAAAATCATCAAATTAAGTCTCCCGCTCAGAGTGGAGCGTCAGGGCGTGTCAGACTTTTACTGACTAAAACCCACCCGTGTTCCTTCAGTTGCCTATGCCGGGGCCACGGTAACTCTTTCGAACTATTCCGCGACCCTGTCAGATGCTGTACTTATGTACGGATGATAGCAATAGGCTGGCTCCCTTTTAAATGGGACTGAAACATAACTGGCGAAATAGGTGTTCCTTACACCTTTGCTTACCCCTTTGAAAAATACAGTCGTGATGATATATCTAGTTATATATCATGCCCTATTTATCATAGTTTTAGACACGGGCCTCCTAATGATCGTTACAATGAACGGTCAAAGGTGAAACTGCCATAAATCGGGCAAGCATAAATCGGACAAAATCAGTGTGGGTTCCGTAGCAACAGTATATGTTAATTTCTTGCATCATATCTATACTTATAATAAAACTGTAGAGAGGTCTATTCTGTACATTGAATAAACATTCAAAATTAATATTGGAGGAAGAATGGTGATCGATACTGATGCCAAAAATGCAATCAGTAAATTTTTTGTCTGTCTGTCTGTCTGTCTGTATGTGCACGCATGGGTCAAAAACTACTGAAGGGATTTTAACCAAACTTGGTACGATTGTAGTCCATACTCTTGGGCAGGTTATATGCTATATAACATAACGCTAAGACACATAGGAGCTGAGCAGTGACGGTAAATTTGAAGCAAGTCAGATGAAAATGCGCTTTCGAGCTCTTATCTTCGCATACGTTGCTCATACACCAAAAGTATGTATTACAAAGATGATGGTCTTCAAAAGATCTACAAAAAAGTCCTCAATAGTATATATCTATCCTACTAAATTCGGAACACAGTTAGTTTATAACCTGGATAAACACATACGGTACTTTTTATCCCGGTATTATGTTCCCGCGGGATATTTTCCGACATCCACGCGGGCGAAGCCACTGGCAAAAGCTATGTAAAATATGTGTGTAAGTATATTTTAAGACTTCACACATTTATATTTTCCTTCTTGTTTTCACACACGGTTGTCTACATTTCATTTTCATTTCTCCTTTCGCAGGTCTGCTGGAAGAAATTTCTTAAGAAATAAGCAGTACCCTTGTACTCAGTTGTTTAACTATGCCAAATCACAATGTATTTTACTGTGTGTACATCTATACATCTATACAAATAAATAAAATTGGAGTGTCAGTTTGTAATATTAAGATAACCACTTTTAATAAGTGTATATGGATGTATACACGGTACATATACCAAAACAAAAATTTTACAATTTTTGTCTGTCTATCTGTTCCGGCTAATCTCTGAAATGGCTGGACCGATTTTGACGGGCCTTTCACTGGCAGATACCTGATGTAACAAGGAGTAACTTAGGCTACTTTTATTTTTGAAAAAATCTTTTATTTTAGAAAAATACCTGCGTAAATTTCCGACATCCACGCAGGTGAAGCCGCGGGCAAAAGCTAGTAAATAATAAAATAACATTTTTTTTTCTTTATAATTTTGTAGCTGCAACACTAAGCCGCACTTGGCCGCGTGGTGGATTATGGCCCACTCCGTCTCACAAAGAAGACGCTTATGTTCCAGTAATATGAACATTGAAAATGTGGTTGACATTTGAAAAGTACTGATTCTCAAACTAATTTAAATAAATGACATTTGTTTTGATAGACTGAATATGCTACGCTTCTTTCTCTTGTATTGCTATGTGAGGTAGATTCTCATGTCCGAGATGTACATTTTAAAATCATGCAAGATAAAATTTTAAAAACGTTACATCACGCACGTTACCTGAAGAGTTAGATAGATCCATAGAGCAAAGGTTTAGCCAGCTTCTTCGCCCGCGTGGACGGTGAAAAATACATATAATTAAGTAAACTATTGTGTTCATCCAGGTTAAAAACTATCTCTGAGACAAATTTAATCTAAATCAGTTCATCTATTTATGCGTGATAGCTTCTGCCCGCGACTTCGTCCGCCTCGAATTCTTGCTACCCTGACCCTTCCCGTTGCATCGAATTGCCTGCCAGTTTTCGTTAATTTTTATTGCTGCTTCGCCCTTTTTGATTGTAGCGTGATGTTATATAGCCTATAGCCTTCCTCAGTAAGTAGGCTACCCAACTCAAAAATATTTTTTCTATCCGGGACCAGTAGTTCCTGAGATTACCGCGTCCAACAAAACAAACTCTTCAGCTTTATAATATTACTAGCTTCTGACTGCGACATAGAAATAGAAATAGAGGGAACATAGAAATTTAACACGGACGAACCGTGTTAAATTTCTATGTTCCCCCGACACTTCCCGTCGCGTCGAATCGCCTACCCGTGCGATTTTTCCCGCTTTTGCAACATTTTTCATTACTGCTCCGCTCCTCTTGATTGTAGCGTGATGTTATATAGCCTATAGCCTTTCTCGATAAATAGGCTACTCAACACAAAAAAAAAATTTCAATTCGGACCAGTAGTTCCAGAGATTAGCGCGTTCAATCAAACAAACAAACTCTTCAGCATTATAAGTATAGAAGTACAGATAAGTATAGATTGAGTAACAAACATCCACGAATACAAATTATCACATTTATTATATTATATATAGTAGGAAGTAGGATAATATAATATTTTGCCAGTTATTTTCATTAAGTTCCACGCAATAGGAACCCCTTTTCCAACTTTTGTCTACGGACCCCTAAAACCAGGCGTGAATACAGATTACGATAGACACTATTTAGATTGATCTAAAAAATATACGGATGTTAGTGCCAAGAGAAAAAAATATCTCCTATTTAGTGACGTCATAGTGATGTCATGGGCTGGTTCAACGAACTACACCGTTACTATAAGGTGGGCATTAGAACCGAGTTCACAAATGGTTATATTTAATACCTGAATCAGGGACCAGTTCATCAGGCCATTTGGAAGAAGTTCTCTCATCATCATCATCATCATTTCAGCCAAAAGATGTCCACTGCTGGACTTACGCCACCAGGCACCGCCACTTTTTTTTCTCTGGGTGGGAATCATCAAATGACGTCTCCCGCTCTGGGTGGAGCGGAAGGGCGTGTCAGACTTTTACTGACTAAAACCCACCCGTGTTCCCTCAGTTGCCCAAGTGCCAAGGTTACTCTTTCGAAATAAGTATCTACTTATAAGCACGTGCCGTTTTGACCACAAAACTATGTGAATAAAATTTAATTAATTAGTTTTAGTATGTTTGATGAATTAAATTAATTAACATAAATATCTTACTATCGTAGTCCTTGGAATCTGTCCGTTTATTTTTGTCTCTGGTAACAGAATTGAAAAAATCACAGACTATAGTTTTCCCGCCTTTTTCAACGGAACTTCTGGTTTTTTTTTCAGTATAATTCAGTGGCTTTAAATATTTTAGTAAACTATAAAAAAAAAAACAATTTTATTAATTGTATATTCACTTCTACCAGACATTAAGTAATATATAATTAATAATATGTACATGTATATAAAAACAGAGAGAAAAGAATCAAAGGGCATAAAAAAACTCGTCTGCACGTTGTATGGCAATGCTGATTCTTTGGCCAAAAAATAGGCCAGCCCTCCTGTGGTCACGTGAAAAGTCGACCAAACACTTGGCTGTCTCGAAAAACCAAGAAGGCACTCGGAACCCCATAAAAAACTCATTTGATATAAAAAAATTAAAACAAATTAACTTCTTTTATCAAACTATACTTTGCTACGTTTTTAATGAAAGCGTACGTTGTACTTAGTCATTTATATTCGTCCTTTCCTTTGACCTTTGACTTGTATATTGACACCTAATTAAAATAACTATGACACAAACTATTTGTTGATGGATCTCATCAATCAACTGTCAATGATCACTAAGCCAACTTTCTTTTTCTTTTCCTCCTTCCAATGGAAAAAAGCGTGGGGTGCCCGATATCAATAAAAATACCTTAAAAAGCACCCCACGCTTTTTCCATTAATTTCTACTTTTTAGTTTGGTTTTCTATGGGCTTCCATAGAAAACCAAACTAAAAAGTAGAAATTTTTAAGTTTTTTTTTAACTATTATTTATTTTCTATTTTTTAGGGTTCTAATTTTGAGAAGTATGCTAGCGTAGTTTGTGACGTATGTCAGCGTAGTTTTCGAAGACAGTTTTTTGCTGTCCTGGTAACCCTGGCAAGGATAATGGCACAAGTTTATGAAATTATTGCATTGTCATCGGTCTTTGATAGGTGTGCAAAGTTTGAATGAAATCTGGTCATTTAAAATGAGTCAAAATCGCGCTATAAGGAGTCGGTTACAAACAAACATACATACAAGTGAAGCTAATATAAAGCGTGTAAAAAAGAGACAGTGACTGAACAGACTTCATAGATTTTCATTTGTTTCTTTTTTTAATTTAAAAGAACAACAGTATACAGTAACTGGGTTGTGGAGGTTAGATAGGCGGTCGCTCCATGTAAAATACTGGTACTCAGGTGCAACTGGTTGGACTGGAAGCCGACCCAAACATAGTTGGGAAAAGGCTATGCAGATGACGATTTTGTTGAAAATTGTTTTTTACCAGTGGTTCTAAAATTATTCCACGGGAACGTACTACCGGGATAAAAAGTATTATATGTGTTAATCCAGGTTATAAAATATCTGTGTGCCAAATTTCATCGAAATCCGTTTTTGCATGATTTAGTAAGAAACATCCAAACATAGGTACAAACTTTTACATTTATATTTGAGTGAGTTTGATACGTTTTAATAAAAGTATAAGTTTGGTATTTATAAGAAAAATGTGAGTGGACTGTGATCGAAAAACCCAATAATATTTTGCCTTTGCTTTGATCAATCACTATTCTAAGTTTTTAAATAACTATCACGTAAAAAAATTATTAAATTTAAAATTGCTTATATAGGCTAATAAAGCTAATTGCTCGCTCATATAGGCTAGATTATAATCAATGATTAAGAACTGGGTTCTTTTTAATAAAGTATTTTGAAAAACCAAACCATTTAAGCATAATCCCATCTTTATACTTAAATGGTTTGGTCATGTTGGGAAGAATAATGAAGGGTTAAAAAAGGTAATAAGGCAGATGTGAGTGGAAACGCCGGGAGGAGATGTTCTAGGAGAAAATAATAGTGACCTTATTGGTGATGTTCTTCAGAAAGGTCAGGTGCGTAGTACTCGCAACCGGCGTGTGTGTATGACCAGATGTATGAACGTAAACGAGGCAAAATGAGTGTGTAGAGATCGTAGCAGGTGACGTTTTGTAGTTTCTGTCTACCCCCGTAGAAATTAGACATGTGTTTATGTATGTATGTATAAAGTTTATAAAAACATTGACTCTAAAACTGCATTTGGTAAGTGTATTTAAATCTTTTTTAGGTTGCCATGGCAACAAGAACCAAAAATTATGAAAAAAATCTACGCAAAAATTTACTAGCCATTTCATATTATCTAGCGTACAAAAAAGAACATAAACAAAATAGTTCAAGAGTGAAAGAGACAGAACTAGTATAGTCTATACCTATATTGTTGTAGGTATAATATACTTTTACCGTTAGGTCAAATCTGACGGTTTTACGTCATCATATTTACATACCTACTTACGTATTACACATGCATAATATACGGCTTGTGGCTAAGTTATAACAGCCGCACGGGTTGATCGTTCAGGTTAAGCTAGCTTGCCGCGTTTGGTCTGTGGATGGGTGAACATCTTTACATACCAAGACCCGGCTGGTCTTTCATAGATCTTAAACATTCGTTACGGGTTGTCAGACGCCCGAAATTCTGACAACCAGTCTTACCAAGGGGTATCGTATTACCCAGTAACTGGGTTGTGGAGGTCAGATAGGCAGTCGCTCCATGTAAAATACTGGTACTCAGCTGCATCCGGTTAGACTGGAAGCTGACCCCGACATAGTTGGGAAAAGGCTAGGCAGATGATGTGTAGGCGTTCTAAAACTTTTCAGGACAATTTTCACCAATTAAACTTTACGAGACCAGAGGGGTAATTGCGTTACTTGCTATCAATAGTAATCGGTTTCATTTTCATAGTTAAATAACATTCATTGCGTTATTTACGTTGCTGAGCCGACAATTTATTCTAACAAATGACGCAATGGATTACAAATAATCTTCAATACGATTCAGATTCTGAACGATAGTGCGTTCCACAATTAGGGTGCAGTACGGTAATTACTTTACTTTTTGTTATATTTTGTTTATATTATATGCAATTGTTATATATTGTTTCCTTAATCTAAATTCGGTGTAAATTTTGACATTTTATTTGAATCCCAATACTGTAACAGTTAAATTTGACATTTTGTTTAAATTCTAACCCTTTGACCCGTAAATTTGACATTTTATTTTATTTAAATTCCAACTGTGTGACCTGTAAATTTGACATTGTATTTTATCTCAACTCTGTGACTTAATTCTATTTTGTTGATAACATTTCATTATTTTCTGCTACAGCATTGTCACATTTCAACTTAATTTTTGTAATATGGGTAATGGGGTACCCCATCAAAAATTCACCAGATTTTTTTTTTTAATTACATAATACACTACCAGCAGACATGCCATGGAATGTCATTTTCGACATTTCAACCACATCCATTGCGTTAGTTACGTTTACGTTGAACAGACAAAATTTTTGACCATATGAAGCAATAGATTTGCTGGAGAGTGGGCAGCAGCGTTATCTATGCATTTTGCCATCATACTGCGATCGCCAACCCACTTGCCAAGCGTGGCGATTATGGCAAAGCCCCCCAAATAGGGGGAGGCCTATGTCCAGCAGTGGATGTCTTGCGGCCGAGATGATGAAGCATTAGATTATCATCCTTCATTTTGATTCTGATTCTGATTAATAGTGTGTTACGCTATGGCGTGACACACTATTAATCAGAATGCTATAACCTTATTAGGTTACAGCAGTCAGCACATCTTACGGGTTCCGTGTAGTGCCTGATGTAAATAAAGAATAGCACTATACCATTTTCTTCCCGTGAGTGTCGTAAGAGGCGACTAAGGGACTTACTAGAGAATCGGCAGCAGCGTTCTCTATGCATTTTACCACCATACTGCGATCGCCAACCCGCCTGCCAAGCGTGGCGATTATGGCAAACACCTCCAAATTGGGGGAGGCCTATGTCCAGCAGTGGACTTCTTACAGCTGAAATGATGATGTTTTTTTTTTTAAACTAGCTGTGGGCAAATTATATCATTGTGTTTTTTTTTTGATGACGTTGCACTGAGGCTGCTCTGAGTCTGGCAATTATAATTGTTTTTATATGCTTTTTTACATTCACAATGTAATAGATATAAATTTGCAATCATGTATAGCTTAGCTTATAAATTAATTACCAACATTATTTAATAGAAGCTTTTTTCTAAGGGCTTACCCATTTTTACCCTTGATACATTAAGTCGTAAATAAAGTACTAGGTGTGGTCTAGAACACTTCGTAGGCAGCCATATCGTATTATATTAATAAAAACAAAAGACATTTTAAACCATTATTTAAATGCTAAACGTGTTTTTAAATCGTTTTAAACCAAATGGATTAAAAGGTTTAAAATCCATTTTGTGTCTATACATCGTGATTGTACCATAATTAGGCCATTGGATATCAAATGTCAATTGTATCAAAACAATACGAGGCCTGTCCTAACATAATTCTTTTAATGTCTATCAAATTGCATTCTGTAGTATTTCTTTTTGTTGAATTTTGCTGTGGCTTTTTTTATTGAGTATCGTTTTTAGAATATACCTATATACATATATTTTATATCATCATCATTATCATTTCAGCCGAAAGACGTCCACCGCTGGACATAAGCGTCCTCCAAGTACTGACACTTCGTCATACTCTTACTTGTCGCATCCAGCGGATTCCTGCGGCCTTCACAAGGTCATCGGTCCATCTTGTGGGAGGCCTTCCAACGCTACGTCTTCCGGTACGCTGTCGCCACTCCAGAACCTTCCGGCCGCATCGGCCATCTGTTCCCACTGCCACTTAAGTTTGGCAATTCTTCGGGCTCTGTCGGTTACCTTGGTTCTCCCACGGATCTCTTCATTTCTGATTCGATCGCGTAGGGAAACTCGAAGCATAGCCCTGAACATTGCCCTTTGGATGATTTTCAGCTTTATGGGGTCCATTCTGACTGACCACGTCTCAGAGCCAAATCTAAATGCACGAATATGACAAGTAACAAAAAATAGCAAATAATATTTTAAGACCAATGACCTCAGTAGATTAAAGAAGACAACAGAAAGAGAGTAGACTTGGAAGGCCTCCCACAAGATGGACCACAATGTACAATGTACCTGATCATGATGAGAGGATAAATGAAGGACGGCTTACAAAAGGTATTTACAAGGTAGTTGTGAGTGGGAACGCCGGGAAAGGACGCCCTAGGAGGACATATAGTGACCTTATTGGTGATGTTCTTCAGAAAGGTCAGGTGCGTAGTACTCGCAACCGGCGTGTGTGTATGACCAGATGTATGAACGTAAACGAGCCAAAAGGAGAATGTATGGATCGTAGCAGGTGGCGTTCTGTAGTTTCTGCCTACCCCCATGGGAAAATGGCGTGAGTATAAGTATGTGGTAGGTATGTATTTATGTACCTAAGCAAAATATTTAGAACTTATAGGTACTTATATTTCAAACCTTTTTACACGCTTTATATTAGCTTCACTTGTATGTTTGTTTGTAACCGACTCCTTAGAGCGCAATTTTGACCCACTTTAAACGACCAGATTTCATTCAAACTTTGCACACCTGTCAAAGACCGATGACAATGCAATAGTTTCATAAATTTGTGCCATTATCCTTGCCAGGGTTACCAGGACAGCAAAAAACTGTCTTCAAAAACTACGCTGACATACGTCACAAACTACGCTGACATACGTCTCAAAATTCGAAACACCCTAAAAAATAGAAAATAAATAATAGTTTAAAAAACTAAAAAACACGCTTCCATAGAAAACCAAACTAAAAAGTAGAAAATAATGGAAAAAAAGCGTGGGGTGCCTGATATCAATAAAAAAATACCTTAAAAAGCACCAGGCACCCCACGCTTTTTTTAGTTTTTTTAAACAATTATTTTGTACCATATTTTTTATTAAGCAAATAAATTTATAAAATTCTATTCTAGCTATACAAGATATAATTTAAGTAACTCAAATCTCAGAAACTATATTATATCAATAAAAGTAAGTAAATAGTTTTTTTTAATTTGTCACGAATTATTGTCATTTTAGTTGCATTTAGAATTTGTGGTTATTTTTGGTGTCCGACTTGTTTCAATCAATATGACATAATTATATAAATAAATCTATAACCAACTTATTAAAAAGAAGGCAAGTACTTAGATATAGGACGAATAGATTCTATTCTTGATTCATAACCACAAATTCAAATTACACATTCAATATAATTATTGGGATACTTCACAAATTCTTATTCTATTTTTATTTCAACATTTTTATGTATATGCACTTTTCTATGGTCATCTTTCATGGAAACTCCTTGGATACCATTTTACTTTAAATAAAAGCAAAGTATGACAACCTCATTTTACGCTTGTTTCTTTTTAATACAACATTACGTCTAGCTAGTACCGGCTAGAATCTGGTCTAGATCGTGCACGTGCTATTTATAACCCCAAAAAGTCTAGATCTCAGTCTAACACGACATTCTAGCACTTATTGGCAACTACAAGCATTTTTCTTTTATGCTTTTCAAAGATTTATTATTATTTTTCAATTTAAAGGATACATTTCGTTGTTTTTAAGTGGTAAAAGCGACATAACCTAACTTTAAATTTTATCGTTGGCATTTCAATTTCTCCATTGGTCTATTGAGCAGAGTCTATTTTTTTAAATAATATATGATTGATTGATTTTATCTATATATAAATACTTTCCATGACACTTTTCAACAAAAATAATTTCTGGATTGGTATTTCCAAGGACCAATAGTGACAATGGTCCAGTACGGTTTTAACTTTTGCATGATACATTTTTTATTCGTGGATATTTTATATAACTAACCATTTTATGATTAAATAATATATTCTTTTTATTTTCTTTATATTTAAAATTCGCCCTACCACCTTGGGCGATTCTGATTTTTGAAATAAAAAGTAAAATTTTAATAAAAACTTTAGTTTTTTGATGTTTCGTTTTAAAAAAGCAGGAGATTTAGATGCATTTATCTAAACTGAGAAATACATATAGGTACTATTACAGACACATAAATATCTTTTACCTATAGGTGCTACTATTTGGCATTGTTGCTAGGCACACAACATTTAGTTCCAAATTTTTTGATTCGTTTACATTTTACTGAATTGTTTATTTTATATTTTGTGATCCTTACATATTTCTTTCTTTATAATATTATAGTCTTTAGTTACGGACAACAGTGGTCCAGCGTGTTAGTCAACAATATTACAATTTATTACTATTGTTAGTTGTTCAAATAAAATTGAGAATAATCTAGAATAAATAGTTTTGCGAAAAAGACATCCCTAAATTAATATTTAATGATTGTCCTTCTCACAAAAGTTTTAATAATCTTTAACCTAGGTATTTTAATTTACTTACCTAATTATTTCTAAATTTCACGCAAAATATATTTTTAAAATTAATTGTTGCTTACCCTCTAATACTGCTTCAAGGAATGACCTACCTATTTATAAATTATAACTTTGTAAAACTGCCCGTTGATTGCGTAAAACACAAAAATTACAATACCTTTAATTTTGACAGTAAGAAAACATTCATTGCGTTCTTGGCGCTATCTAACAGACGAATTCACAAACATATCAAGCATTGGATTAAAAATTAAATTAAAAACGTTACAGGTCGTCAGATTCCCGACAGTCTTACCGAGAGGTATCGTATTACCCAGTAACTGGGTTGTGGAGGTCAGATAGGCAGTCGCTGCATGTAAAATACTGGTTTTCAGCTGCATACGGTTAGACTAGTAGCCAACCCGACATACTTGGGAAAACACTAGGTATAAAATGACCTAGCATAGCAACAAAGACAATATTAAATCATATAATTAGCGTAGATTTACCGGCCATTTTGACGTTATTATTAGCCCAATTAAACAAGGTAATACTAGACTTTTCCAAATAGAATATTTAACTAAATAAATTCTGTAATTTTATTTGAATCAAGAAGCATTTAATATCAACTAGAATCTTCTACAACTACTCCTAAGACCTAAGAATAATCTACTATCCTACTAATATTGTAAATGTGAAATTATAGACGTTTGAATTTTTATTATTCAATCACGCAAAAATGGCCCAAGGGATTTGAATGAAATTTGGCACACAGATATTTTATAACCTGGATTAACATATAGGATACTTTTTTCCCCAGTATTACGTTCCTATGGGATTATTTTTGATCTCCACGCGGGCTAAGCCACTGGCATAAGCTAGTTCGTAATAAATAATTTTATACTTTCACAGACAAGTTCCCTTTCAAAGATCTATGCTAATCTATTTTCCATATTAATATTATAATTGCGAAATTAGCTCTGTCTATCTGTCTGTCAATTAAGAACCTATTTCCGCCTAAACCAGTAAACCGATCGTTATGAAATTTGACAGATCGGTAGCCTGGGATCTATAGAAGAGCTTAGCTTACTTTTCATTCTGGATTCCAGGGGAACTCATGGGCAACAGCAAGCAAGAAATAAACAAAGACCCATTTTATTTTAAGTACAAAAGGTAGAGCTAACATTATTTTATATGGTAGGGTTCTAAACAAATTGTTACATAGCTTGACCTGTCTAAAGTTTAGTATAATCAGCCAGATAATGTTTATTCTGCTGAGAGTGGCCTATTAGACACAACGGGGGCCCAGTGTGGGTTAGTAGATGTCACATGTCAAAATCAGCTAGAAGTGAACTGTCATTAGTGTCCTTCAGGCGGAATGAGTTTCACCTGAGTTTTCACAGAGAATTTTTAACAGAATAGCCCTTTTTTATGGCTGGGAAGTCATCAAATGACGTCTAGGAGACGTCTGGGTCGAGCGGAAGGGCGTGTCAGACTTTTACTGACTAAAACCCACCCGTGTTTCTTCTGTTGCCTATGTCAGGGCCACGGTAACTCTTTCCGCGACCCTGGCAGGTCACAATAGGCCTGCTGGTCTATTATGGTCAAGATATGGAATGCCTAGATACAAATAATTCTTCTCCTTCTTTAGTTTTAGAAGGAGCTAAAATAGCTCGTGGAGTAAAATGTGTGCACCAATGTGCCTTTTTTCAATTCGTATCTACTTTCTATATCTTAGACATCGTTATAGGTAATATAATAATATTATAACTATAATAATCGAATTTGATAGATTTGATTTTTTGTATCATGTATGTTTGTAATGGATAAACTTGAAAACTACTGAACCGATTTAAAAAATTCCTTCACCTATAGAAAGCTACATTATCACCAAGCAACATAGGCTATATTTTATCCCGAAAAACTGCAGAATTCCTGTGAGTCACGCGGACGAAGTCGCGGGTGAAGTGCTAGTAGGTAATATAAGTCCTAAAAGGCCTTTGCTTTGCAATGGGACAGTTAGAAATTAGCATTATAAACCAGTCCATGACTTGGTAAAAATACTAGGCAATGAAAACGGTGGTAGCGGGATTATCTACGGCGTATTTTAACTAAAGCATCTCTACCCGTGGTTGCTAGGGAAAATTATGAATAGATCAGGCTTTTTAACCGACTTCAAAAAGGAGGAGGTTATCAATTCGGCTGTTTATATTTTTTTTATGTATGTTCGGCCATAACTCCGTCATATATAAACGGATTTGCAAAGTTCTTTTTTTTGTTCGAAAGGGGTTTATTTCGAAATGGTCCCATATAAATTTCATGTAGATCTGATGATGAGTTCCGGAGACAGACACCGGAACTCTTTAAAAAATGACGGCAAATCAACCGCGATTTCTGCTATCGCATTAATATGCATTGTTTGTTTGGAATTAGTGTGGGGTAGATACCAAAACTAAAAATTTAAAAATAAAAAAAAAAATGGTTGCCTGTAAAGTCGGTATACGGGCGAAAGTTTTACGTGACAACGACTTTGAAGGGACGCGTGCCTTTCACTTTTTATGTCTGTCTCTCTCGCTCTTAGGCGGGCTAACCATGCCCGAGTGGAAGGGACGCGTGCCTCTCACTCGCTCTCATTGTGAGCGCATAACGTGAGCGGAGCGTAACGCAGTTTCTTGAAGTGTCACCCGGCAAACCAATTTATAAGACGTTGTCACGTCAAAAACTTTTTTACAAAAAAAAACAACCGACTTCCTTAAAAACACTACAAAGTGAAAAATAACTTTAATTTCGGAAGTCGGTGGCAAAAACCTTAAATACAAATCCTAAGACACCGACTGCCGAAATTAAAGTTATTTTTCACTTTGTAGTGTTTTTAAGGAAGTCGGTTGTTTTTTTTTTGTAAAAAAGTTTTAAGGTCGGTACAGTCTGCCAGGATGCACCTGAATATCTATCAATCTTTTACATGGAGCGACTGACATCCACAGACCAGTAACTAGGTGACACGATAGATACTAAAAAGAGTAAAGGTGGTGTTTCTAGCCCATTCTTCTCCATACGAATCTACCTTTTGGAAAGCACGAATAGAATCAATTCTATTTTAATTTAAATGTTGACATCAAAAGTGTCTTTTTTGTGCCTATTTGAAATAAGTACTTTGACCAGATACTAAAAGACTCCAGCGAAAAGTAACATAATATTTTTAAAGTCCCAAAAAGTACAGGAACTATTTTGACAGTAGAGAAATTGTATAATTCAACCTCTATGGTCTCAATTATTCCCATTTCAGTCCTAGAACTTCATAGATAGAAGGTAATTGGTCTTTATGATGCCCCATAATGCGATTTTGACAAATTGTAACAAAATAACTTTCATCAAACGCAAATTTCATTTTTAACCCTCCGTCATAGCCCGGTCCTGGTAGCGGCAAGAAACGGGATGGGGTATTGTATAGATATTTTATTTTTTAAACTTATATGCTAAGTTTATAACTGAATATAATTTAAATTTAAATACGAATTTACAGGATTTTTTGAGTTTTGTGCCCTATATGCTTTTAATTCTTCAAAATATGGTTTAAAACTTTAGGCCTACATTCTTGTTAAGGTGAAATAAAAAGTTCTTCAATATATCTGATGTACCGAATTCTTGGAGCATTTTTATGATTTTAAAAGTAATTTGAATGAAAGACTATTATTTTAAATACGACAGATGACAATTTTTTTCGAAAATTATAAACTACACTTGAATTTTTAGTTGTTTATGGCTTTAAAAACTTGGAGTAGCCTAAAGTTGCTGCCGATTTCAATTTGCAACGCTTCTAAGCTTTATTTAAATGCATAGAGCATCATTTAAACGCATTTTTCTAGAAAATAATAAAGGGGTTTTCAAGGAGTTCATTTTTATTGATTTTCTTTAATGTTTAACATTATTTTTTGTTTGTTTTACACTTAACAGCGTACGGAAGACCCGAGAAATAGAACAATTAAAGATTTCTCCTTGATTTGGCTATTTTAATACACTAAATTGATATATCTCTAAATATAAGTCTATCATACGTAAAATTAAGTATTTTTATTTACAATTAATTCTCATTCTAAGTAGAATATGGACTTTTTAAGCGGTAATAAGCCTTAAAACAATGGAATACCGCGCGGAAGTGATTTTGATAGAGACGTGAACTTTGAGATAAGTTTTCTCTCTCAAAACAATAATTAAATAAATCAATTCTTTATAATTTATGTAGGATGCACATAGATAAACTTATATTAAACCATTTTTAAGCGATTTATAAAGGTTTTTCGCGGATTCAGCAGGTTTTTCGAAAGTTCGCGCGCCAAAACCACTCTCCGCTAGGAATTGGTTGAAAAACCCTTTAAAATGTATTGTTTTCTTACTGATTAATGTCAATAAAGGTAAAATAACACGAATACTCACATATTCAACTGGAACTTTGGAGAAAAATCCATTTAAAAGAGTCACATTAACTTGGAATCACGCGTCCGCGCGTGGGCACACAGTCACTTCACATAATCGTAAAAAAAACATATAAACACTTCAAAATTCATCAAAAATGTCTTTTAATCATAAACTTGAATAAATTTGGAGCACAAAATGTCAATTTTCCAAATAGGCCTATAAGAATCTTATTTGAATCAAACCTCGGATATTTGTGCAAAATTTTCGCGGATCGGCGCGCTTGCCGCAAATTTAGGCCTACAGACAACCGGGCCGACACACGCGCGCCCTGCCACCTATACCAAAACACTTTTAACACTCAAATGATAATAAAACATACGATAAATAAGGATCACTACCTAGATAAGGGACCGAAAAGTCATTCCGTGTATCAGAATCTTGTATCACTTGTATGAGACTGAATCACACACGTGGTCCTAATCTCGAGGCAAACGAGTGAATTTAAAAGAAAAATAACTTTAGAAAACACGGTTTATTTTGAATTTTAAATTTCGAAGGGTTTGGTTCGAATGAAGGGCTATTTTTAATTGTTTTTTTTTTAGTTTTGTGTTATTTTTTGGGTTGCTTGGTTGGTTTGTGGGTGGTTGTTAAGGGTGGTTTAGGGATGGGGTTACGGGAGCTTGTGGTTATCGGTGGCGGGATGTGGCGCGCGCGCGGCTTGCTTGGCAGAAATGGCGGGCCGACGCGCCAACGTACGGTAACCTTGTACTCCACGCTGCTAGCTACGAGTTACGCCTAAAAGAGGCATCAATATCCGTAGGTATACATATCACAGCTAACTACCTACCTTTTTAAACAATTTGACCATATAATTATCTTTAAAAAGTTTTAAATATGATTTATATTATAATTTAATGATTTTATTTCAAATTACCTTTTTTAAAAATATAGTTTAAAAACCCTTATTCTTATTTTAAAATCGTGTCCTCCGTTTTTAAAATAGGTAGAGTGACCTATATATATTTTTATACTTATATTTCAACCATAAAAGGCATGACGAAATACCATGTCTACAGAGCCATTCTATTTATTTGTCTACTTCTATAGTTAGACATTTGAGGGGCTTTGTGGATAAGTAATAGCAGGAATAAATCTATCAGGTTAAGCTACGCTTGCCGCGGTTGGCCTGTGGATGGGTGACCATCCTAACATACCAAGAATCCTCTGTTTCTCAGAAAATCAGGTCAATCTCAGTCATTGGTCCCGGTGGATCTCTGACAGTCGTTACGGGTCGTCAGAAGCCCGAAATTCTGACAACCAGTCTTACCAAGGGGTATTGTATTACCCAGTCAGTAGGTTCTGGAGATCACATAGGCAGGCACTCCATATAAAATACTGATATTCAGCTGGATCCACCATTTACGGATCTTTGATAGTCGTAACGGGTCGGAAGATCAGGTTAATCTATGCTTACCGCGGGGCGCGTGAGGGAGTGGCAGTCTCTGCGCCCTCACGTCCCTAGCCGCCGCAGGAGGAGACGCCCCGGGCGTCGGGAGTCGATAGCGGACTCCCGGCCACCGTAGGCGCGAGCTTGCGGGTGGCGAGCAATGGGTAGCTCGCCGCCCGGTAAGGACCAGGCTCGGGTCGACGGCGCGTAGTGTTCCACGCGCGCCTCAAAGAGATGTCAGCAGCAGTGTAGGGGTCTACTGGGACCGATGCCTGCCGGGGTCGCGTGATTGTTCGAAAGAGATACCGTGACCCTGGCACATGGGCAACTGATGGAACACGGGTGGGTTTTAGTCAGTAAAAGTCTGACACGCCCTCCCGCTCCACCCAGAGCGGGAGAAGTCATTTGATGATTTCCCATCCTGAAAAAAAAAAAATATCTATGCAGTTGGCTCGTGGATGGGTGACCATCTTTACATACCAAGACCCATCCGTGGCTCGGAAAGCCATTAATCTCCATTAAGACCCATGAATGACAGTTGGGACCGTCTGTCATTCATGGATCTATGAAAGTCGTACTGGTCGTCATAAGCCCGACAGCCTGACAACCAGCCTTACCAAGAGGTATCGTGCTACCCAGTTACTGGGTTGTGGAGGTCAGATAGGCAGTCGCTCCCTGTAAAATACTTGTATTCAGCTGCATATGGTTAGACTGGAAGCTGACCCAAACATATGTAGATGGGAAAGGATTAGAGAGATAGTGAGGAGTCTTTTGGTGGTATTAAAAGACTTAAATGTATTTCTTTGTTTCGCTGGTATCTACGACTGGTATGTCTGATCTTACCGGCCCAAATCTTCGCCACTTCCATGGCATCATCGCTGCAGCGTAGAGGTCACTTTACCAGCATGCTTTGGGACACAGAGGGCAGGATAGGAGATGGAGCACAGTTTGCGACACAGCGCCACCCTTCAGCTGTTCCGTCTAGCTTGCCACATTTTATCAGGAGTAACATCTTCTACTTCTGTCCAGATACCATAATTTCAGGTGGAAGACGTCCACTGCTGGACATGGCCTCCTCTGATTTGTGGGGCTTTGCCATTATCGCCACGCTTGTCAGGCGGGTTGGCGATCGCAGTATGGTGGTAAAATGCACAGAGAACGCTGCTGCCCATTCTTTAGTGAGTCCATTAGTCAAATTTTACGACACCCACGGGAACAAATGGGGTCTTGAAGGAAGAAAAGGTTCAGAAGGTATCATAAAAAGCTGTGTTCTTCTAAGGAAGATATAGACGGTGACTCTCTTTCCGTGGGAGAATATGGTCCTCCTTATCGATTTTGATAACGGCGACCCTTTGTAATGTTTATTTCCTAATGGTCTCATGGCCCTGATGACAGGCAAAACCGAATGTGGTCTTAAAGACCCGGTCCACCGTCTTCAGAAGAGCTGATCAGCATCGTTGTATCTATATGAGGGCTATGGGCGACTTTTACGTATTTGGCGCTTCTTGTCTAGCTCTTCAAGAAGTTTTGTTTCTAAGCAATCATTCGCTTTAAGAATTGAAGTGAAACCTTTCATAGTTTCGAGCAAGCTCCTGCTACTGATCAATAAGTATATCGCCAGTCGTAAGGTGATGTTTGACGACGTCTTTCTGTCTGTCTTTGTGCAGGTATTACCTGCCCTGCTCCCCATCATGCCCAGCTCCATGAGAATGGCCCATGTTAAGGCTTGCAGATTACCAGCTTCTGACAATTGGTAGCAGAAATGACGGGCACAGGATCCATTTCACCCAATTATGCACATTTGGGCACATTTAAATACATTGGTATTTGAATGAGAATGAGGTAGTGATGCTGTGATTTACGTGGCCAACTTCTTAGTGCAAGTAGTTGGAGCCTATTTGAACAGAAGACTCAGCTAAATTACAAAGACATGGGGAAAAATGAACGTAGGAAGTCATTGCCATAGGATGCGACTAGAGTAGACCGTATTAGAAAACTTTGCAGGAGCTCACTGTCCAATACAGATCTTGTCCAGGCTGCATCTTCTACCTGAGTTTTCCCAACCATGTTGGGATCGGCTTCGAGTCTTACCGTATGCGGCTATATACCAGGATTTTACAGGAGCGACTGTCTATCTGACTTCCAACACTCAGTTACTGGGTAATACGATACCCTTTGGTAAGACTGTCAGATTTGCAGGCTTCTGACAACTCGTAACGACTGACATAGATCCACAAATGACAGACCAACGGCTTAACGTGCTTTCAGAGGCACAGTGGGGTCTTGGTATGTAAACTTGGTCACCCATTTACAGGCTAAACGCGGCAAGAGCAGCTGAAAAGTCTGACAACTAGTCTAACCAATAGATATCTTATTATGCAATAACTGGGTTGTGAAACCGATTGGACTGGAAGACTTTTCAAACATAATTGTGAAAAGACTAGACGGATAAATATATGTGCCTACATATCATCATCACCATCATCATTTCAGGTGACAGACGTCCACTGCTGGACATAGGCCTCCCCCAAACTCCGCTACTTCGATCGGTTTTGTGTTTCCCGTATCCAGCGGATTCCTACGGCCGTCACAAGGTCATTGTTCCACCTTGTCCTTCCAACTCTACGTCTTCCAGTACGCGGTCGCCACTCCAGTACCTTTCGGCCCCATCAGCCATTTGTTCTTCGAGCATTGTACCCTGCCCACTGCTACTTCAGTTTAGCAATTCTTCGGGCTATGTCGGTTACCTTGGTTCTCCTATGGATCTCTTCATTTCTGATTCGATCGCGTAGGGAAACTCCAAGCATAGCTCTCTCCATCGCCCTTTGGGTGACTTTACGATCTTATTATATTTGGGATTATATTTGAGTACTTGGTAGTACGAGTAAGTCCTGGAAAGATTTACCATCATATCTATTACCACTACCAACCATTGGTTTGTGTTTTACTATTTGAAGATAATGGGTCTCCTGCCAGGGTCGAAAGAGATACCGTGACCCACATGGGCAACTGAAGGAACACGGGTGGGTTTTAGTCAGTAAAAGTCTGACATGCCCGACCGAGAACTCAGTGACGATTTCCCATGCAAAAAAAAAATGGGTCTCGAGAACTGTAAACCTTTTCTCATTAATAAAAAAAAAAATAGAAAATATGAAATTAATTTCGCAATAAAAACAGCCATATTTCGAAATAAAGTGTTTCAAATAATTTCATGTTAAAATATGTTGTTTTAGATTGTAATATAAAATATTATAAGTTAATAGCAATATTAAGAATTAATAATTTTATGACTTACGATATTTTGAACCCATTATTTTGACAGGCCTATAGTTTATATCAATTATTCCAGCTGTTATAGCTGGTTTGGGAAAATAATGCACACACAATTTTAGCTACTTTATCAGGCTATAAAACAAAGTATTTTTTTCCAAAATGGGTCCAGTAGTTTTTGAGTTATGTCAAAAATTGTGCACATACGGTTTTACATGGAGATAAAAAAAAAATCTATAAATAGGTGACTATGTAGGTTTATTTGGATATTAAAATAAATATAAATTTTAATAGTTTATGGGTGATCAAATAGCCATTATGTATTGTATTTCGTTCATTGTTTTCTAAAATGGCTAATAGGGTGAGGTCACCAGTTAAGAGCCACAAATTATTTGGTTTCTATTCGTTTTTTATGACATGTTTTACGAACGAATTAAAGATATTTCTACTTTATTAGTAACCCTACATGCTTAGATCGTTTATTTGTTGTTTTATTGCCATTTTATTTTACTTTTAAATATTGAAAAAAAAACTCTCATTTCTAGAAGATTCTGCAGCGGTTTTAAAAGACAGAGAAATCATTTTATAGTATTGACAAGTGAAAAAGATATGTATTATTGAATATATCTCAAAAACCACTTATCAGAACTTGACCAAATTTATATGGGACCATTCGGTAAGTATACTCTTTCAAATGAAAGAAGAATTTTTCAAATTGGTTTGTGAATGACGAAGTTCTGGGTAAAAAACTTTTTTTTATGCATTCTATCATTTCCGTGTGGTGCCGGACATAAAAAATAGCACCATGCCATTTCTTCCCGTGGGTGTCTTGAAATTGTGTCTTGAAGGCCTATGTGCAGCAGTGGACGTCTTGCGGCTGAAATGACGATGAATGAAATTAAAAAGGAGATAAAAGTTTGTATGAGAGAGTTCATCATTTGTATACTGTTTACACAAAACAAATCATTTGCACACGCTTTATCCTAGAATAACTTTATTAAGAGACTACAGTAGAACTATGTGATGCCTGTTTCAGTAACTATAGTATAGGTACTACATAGTTTAATTATGAAAATTTTTCTTTTACTTTATTGATTACACAAAATATACAAAACGAAAAATAAAGAATATCATTTGGGTGTCGAATATTTGTGCCGAAAAATTAAAATAGCGGCCACAGAAAATAAATTATATATTATAGAAAATAACACTCTTAACATTTTATATTCCTACTAGCTTTTGCCAGCGGCTTCGCCCGCGTGGAGGTCGGAAATTATCCCGCGGGAACATACTACCAGGATAAAAAGTACTCTATGTGTTACTCCAGGTTATAAACTATCTGTGTGCCAAATTTCATTTAAATCGGATTAGTAGTTTTTGCGTGAAAGAGGAACAAACATCCATACATCTATACATCCATATATACAAACTTATATTTTAACTCCTGTCCATTTTTACCATGGGGCTTTCAACTGAAGTCCAGCGAACAAATAATTGTTTGCACTGTTGATCGAATGTCCAAAATATTGTTAGAAAAAATATAAATGAAATCATTTTAATGTAGAAAAGCGTGAGGTGCGAGTCATTATAAAAATAATTTTCAATTTTCACATCAACTGATATTAAGCACACCTACTTATGATTTCATTTATTAATCACTCTATCTTTATTTTGAATATTCTAGCAATTTCTTTTTCTTCGTTTTGTTTGGTTACCTATTAAAGAGCGTTTTTAGGGTTCCGTTGCCAAATGGCAAAAAACGGAACCCTTATAGATTCGTCATGTCTGTCTGTCTGTCTGTCGGTCTGTCTGTCTGTCTGTCTGTCTGTCTGTCTGTCCGTGTATGTCACAGCCACTTTTCTCCGAAACTATAAGAGATATGTTGTTGAAACTTGGTAAGTAGATGTATTCTGTATACCGCATTAAGATTTTTACACAACAATAGAAAAAAAACAATAAATTTTGGGGTTCCCCATACATAGAACTGAAACTCAAAAAATTTTTTTTCATCAAACCCATACGTGTAGGGTATCTATGAATAGGTCTTCAAAAATGGTATTGAGGTTTCTAACATCATTTCTTTCTAAACTGAATAGTTTGCGCGAGAGACACTTCCAAAGTGGTAAAATGTGTGTCCCCCCCCCCCCCCCCGTAACTTCTAAAATAAGAGAATGATAAAACTAAAAAAAATATATGATGTACATAACCATGTAAACTTCCAACGAAAATTGGTTTGAACGAAATCCAGTAAGTAGTTTTTTTTTAATACGTCATAAATCGTAAATCGCAATTTACCTTCCATTCAATCAACTCAAATATTAAAAAAAAACATTTAATTTCATAAACATAAACCTTACGAATAAACCGAGGATACCTACAGGTTTGTACGGAACCCTCGGTGCGCGAGTCCGACTCGCACTTGGCCGGTTTTTTAAACTATTATTTATTTTGTACTAGCTTTTGCCAGCGGCTTCGCCCGCGTGGAGGTCGGAAATTATCCCGCGGGAACATAGTACCGGGATAAAAAGAAGCCTATATCCTTTCTCAGGCTCTAAACTATCTGTGTACTAAATTTCATTTAAATCGGTTCAGTAGTTTTAGCAGGAAAGCCAGACAGACAGAGTTACTTTTGCATTTATAATATTAGTGTGGATTAGTGTGGATTTTTTAGTGCGGTTAACTACAAAAGCGTGTTTTTTTTAGTTTTTTTACTTTAGTGGTGCTACTCGCCAGGATAATTACACTTTATGAAATTATTGTATTTTATCATCGGTCCCTAATACCTAAGTGGGCCAAGTTTCAAATTAATCTGATGTCTTGAAGTGGGTGAAATTCGTATTCCAAGATTTCGTTACATACATGGATAGATAGATACAAGCGAAGCTATTAAAAAATCATGTTAAAATTATGACTTTTGGTACTTTCCAACTCACACAGTAGCCTTAGGGTTTTTTGTTGACCTTCGTTGTATTAAAAAAATGATCAAGGTGTTATTTCCTATAAGACAACGATATTATTTATTTTGGTCGACACTTTATATTTTAGGTACAAAATGAATGATGTTTGAATATAGTAACATTAGTTGGGTACCTACGTTTTAAATGCCTAAATAACCTCTGCCTGACTTAAGTATCTCTACTACTGAATAAGTTTAAAAAATAAATAAAATACAACTACTTTAATTGGCCAGCTACTGTGTGCGTTTAAATCATCTATCTGCTCTCCTAAGAGTCTAAGCAGAAGCTATAGATCGCCACGTGCACATATGATTACATACATACTTTTATATACTTAAATATCAATACCAAATGTTTGCACTGGACAGATCCACTCAATCTGTGTAATTCTTTCCTCAAAAGACTTTTTCAAACACCAATCCACATGGTCTTCACATGATCTGACCAAGATTATGTCTGGACTATAAAAGAGACTGTGACCTCTGAGTTTGTTTCGGCCTTTCTTCTCAGAGCAGTCCGATAGGAAACGCCGCCGCCGTTCTCATCTAGTTTGACGTGTAAAAGTGATTGTTACAAACTTACTTGCAGAAATAAAATAATTTGCCAATTATCCAATTAAAATACCTTTAGGTATTTATATTAATATTTATAAGTTTCTACTGTAGTTGATTTTCATAATTTTAAACTAGCTTTTGCCAGCGGATTCACCCTCGTTGAGGTCGGGAATTATTCTACGGGAACGTACTACCGAGATAGTATCCTATATGTTAATGCAGGTTATAAACTATCTGTATACCAAATTTCGTTTTTACGTGATTGAGTAACAAACATCCAAATATACCACCATATATAACATACATTACACATATCACAAAATTTCATACATCACGGTATAAATGTGAAAGAGGTTGTATGCTTGAATGACATTAGTAAGACTGTCATTATAATATAAATGACAAGAGGACCTGAAAAAAACCAAATGAGTAATGTCAATATCTGCTCCAGACCAAACTAACTGTGAGTCCTTGCCCAACCGTGGGATGACATTGCACCTCTCGTTTTTGCTAAGAAGTAATTCCGTGAAATCAATTTAATAATATTCAAGGTTTAATGTTTTAAAATTATTACCAAGAAACTTAAATAAAAAGTTTAAGTTCCGTATTACTTTTTTCGTAGATTTGAAGTAAAACTGTTTTTTATAACAGAGTTATTTGAGATGGTATATAGGATGAGTTGATTGGTTCTTGGCATCTCTGGATGGAGAGAGTAGGGGGCCTTTGCTTTTGTGGGATCATCAGTAGCATTTCAGCCGAAAGACCTTCGCTGCTGGACATATGCCTCCCTCAAGCAGCATTGCTTAGGGGAGGTCCATGTCTAGCAGTAGGTACGAAACATAGAATCAGTCGAATTGGCGGCACCTGTAGTTTCCTTGATTAAAAAAAAATTGTGTGTCAGCTCCGACGCACGACTGGAGTTTACTCCTTACGAACGATTATCTATACTATAATATATAATAATATTATAAAGCTGTAGAGTTTGTTTGTTTGTTTGTTTGATTGAACGCGCTAATCTCAGGAACTACTGGTCCGAATTAAAAAAATCTTTTTGTGTTGAGTAGCCTATTTATCGAGGAAGGTTATAGGCTATATAACATTACGCTACAATTAAGAGGAGCGGAGCAGTAATGAAAAATGTTGCAAAAACAGGGAAAATCGCACGGGTAGGCGATTCGACGCGACGGGAAGGGTCGGGGGAACAAGAAATTTAATGCGGATGAAGTCGCGGGCAGAAGCTAGTAAAATATACCTATATATCAGTAAACATAACATAATTACTAACGTAAGCATAACATAACGTAACTTAGAAAGTTTCATTTTACTCCTCATACATTTTCATACCTCGAGCTTATACTATATGAAAATCGATTCTTAAGGGGTAAACTTTAAAAAAAGCCCATGGAGATAATAAGGGGCCAGCCCACTACCATCAACCGGGCACAAATACAGACTCCGGGCTGTTACTTGCTGAGAAATTCCAGATAGATACACCCAATAACACTTTGCCCGACCCAGAAATCGATCCAAGGACCTCCGGCTCATCAGTAGCGCACTGTACCCTCTCGCACAGAAAAGAGACCTTTGGTAACATTATAGGCTGAATAAATTATTAGGTAAGCTATTACTTTTTTAAAATCAATAGTTGTTCCTCTTGCTCGTGTAGACGTTTCAGTGTCCATATTTTAGGTACATCAGCTTCTTCTTCTTTGTAGACTGTAGATTTGTAGACCATTTTCTATTTTATTAAGTACCTGGTACTCGTAGACAGGCCTACACTGTCCTCCCATTTCTATTAACACTGTAATTTGAAAACATAAAACATTGTAGGTTATTTTTTTTTTTATAAGTACCTAACAGTAGAGTTGCTTGCCAGCTCTTTTCCAATGGTAACGGCCATTGGAACCGTGCGGCTACCTTCTGACTTTTCATATGTGCCCATGTAGGTTTATGTGAAATGAAATATTTTGATTTTGACTTCGATCAAAATGTGTCCACGTCGACACTGTAGTAGTAGGTATTGGCCTAACTAAGGCTCTCGTAAATTTCCAAAGTGAAGGTGTTATTTAACAGAGAGCATGGCAAAAGAATGAGGCATTGATTGTGATGTGGCTCCAAAGTAAGAATAATTGATAATATTCTACTTATGCAATGATTTATAATCTACAGTGATGCATTTTTTGCATCATTCCAATATGTAGCTTCATATTTTTATTATAATTTTTAGTATGGCAAGCAATGCCAATGCCGACTATTCTGCCAATGTCTAAAACGAAATGAAAAAGGTGTGCGTTATTATAAAAAAGTAAATCTATAAAAATCTTTGATGATACCTACATTTGGGTTAAATGTGTGGTTAGTAGCTATTGGAATATTTTTCCTTATTAATGGTACCTATTTTATTTCACATGCGTAAACCGACATGGGCACATAGGAAACTTCAGATTCACGGTTCCAATTGGTCGATTCTTATGGAAAAAAGCCAGCAAGAAACTCCACGGTTACCTACTCTTATGAAAGTAGGCATTCCAGCATTATAATTCGAATTTTAGACTAACCACAAAAACAATTGAACATTAATGAAATGCAAAAGGTACAGGTTTAAAAATTACTGTGTCATAGATACGAATCACAATAATTATGGATACGGAGATGCACCACAGCCCAAACACCAAAAAGAGAAGTGGAAACCAGAGATAACTTAGTTATTGCTAATTTCCTTGTCGAATACAAATTAATGACAGTCACTTCGGGTAAAATAATGAATTTGACAATGGATTTAATCCAAACTGAAAGGCGACAACTTCAAAATTGGAAAAATGCTGGTCTGATTAGACTAGAAATTGTTTTATTAAACTATTAATCTACGATTTATGTTTTAAAATTTATAAATCATTTAATAAAACTCAACCAGAACGACGCTCTAGGCATAATTTTACCATTTGGCATAAAATAAATCAATGAAATAACTATTCTTCAATAAATCACGATTTTCTAGTAGGCGAGAGAGTTTCAAGTGCAAGTTTCTTCTTTCTACAATAGCTGCAGGCATTAGAAACTTGTTAGGTCACAAAATCAGACTGTAAAATACAGGTTCAGGTATCAAGTCCATCGCCCTTGTCTAGACTTTAAGCTACATATTAGTATTCGTTTTCAAAAGAGTACGCCATCTTGTATCGAACGGAAAAACAAAATTACGTCTACTCGCTACTAGATGGCAGCACACGCCGCTAACTTCAGTAAGGCTGAATGTGAGTTTCTGTGCTTGACTCTTGAAAAACTATTTACAAGTTCGCAACTCGCAATCAACTTCATATCATTACAAGTAAATCTGAAAGATGGCGACAGGCGTAAAGTTCTACAACGTTGAAGTAAACGATTTTATTGCTAACAAACAGACAACTCAGCCAGAATTGTCTGCAGAATGGCTTAAATTAGAGGAGCTGTACAACAAAAAGTGAGTATTGCGGCTTCTTACTTATATATTTCGTGTGATATCAAACTTGTAAAGTCACCGTGTCATCGGCCTTTCAAGAAAACAATGTGTTTTGTTATAAATTCGGATTATTCAACCTCCTTGCTTCCGTTCAACCTCTTTAGGATCATTAATTTCTTGTTATTCAACTAATAATTTGTCTCCTCAAAAATAAAACGTTTGTCAGGGGAAACGCGGCAACTGGTATTGCTTCTCTCTTTGTTTCCTCTTTCTCTCCGTTATTCTAATGTAAACCCAGCTGATTAGTACTCTACTACGTTCTATTTCACGTAAACGATAAATTATTATACCACAAGCTGCCACTTTCCTTGCCTATATTTATCAATAATTGTCGACTATTGATCTTAGCGCATTATTCATTCAGCTTACATCAACTTTCGTTTCTATCATTACCAAAACAACGGTATACTTAAGAAAAATCTGTTGTTCATCTGAAAGTTTATGGATTTACCAAACCTACCATACTTTTTATTGAGACTAAGAGAGTTGGACAGTCCAGTTTTGTTAAGACGACCATCAGACCTAACCTCTTTGGTCTATTCTCCTTGCACACAATGACCTTCAGACTGTTCTGACTTTGAATACCTCAAAAATTGCAATATCATTCATAGCCCTGCCCCCATTTCAACCTCCTTTTTCACTATCCACTGTAACCTTGTTCGTCCCATTTATCTTGAAAGCCTATCTATACCATACATAAAATATGCGCATGGACGTGGAGTTGCAGACACCAGCCCGTTCTACCTAAACCTAACAATCAATAGCCCTTTGATCATTAAACTCCTTTCTTGTGCTAGTTTAATTGTCATAGTACTATTTCCGAGTTGTAATATACTTCTCGAGAGTTTTGTATGCTTCTTGGCAAAGTTCTCCTCTAACGATTTCCAGTGCTTTGTGTCTTTTGCTGCTCCCGTTTAGTTCTACTGTGAGATTGAATACATCTTGCATTCGTAACATGTCAACATCAATTTCTTTTGCCATTACTATAGTACCATTCTGTCAGAATTTTACTCCATTTACCATGGGGACTCCAAAACATTATGAACCCGCCCATCTCCATTTCATTTGCTACCTATATCTTAGTGAGGATGTCTGTTACTCTTGTCTTAGGTTTTGTTGGAGTCGGGATTTGTGCCCTATGGCTATAGGCTCGCCCCCTATTACATGGGACTTAAACTTACTGACAAAATGTGTGGTTACTATGGGTACACCTCTGCTCAACCCTTTGGGGATAGGATAGTTACGCTTATGGTTGGCCTTTATTCAATTTGCTAATGTTTATTTTGTTCACTGTTTCCAGACTATGGCACCAGCTGACGCTTCAGATTCAAGAGCTGGTGGAGAAGCCCTCCATGCAGGCGGGAGACCATCTCATCACCCTCTATGCCAATTTTCTTAGCTTCTTTGAGAGCAAGTACGTTTTACAGCCAAGACTAGGCAACATATTTTCCAAATTTTCTTTTTGAGAGTGCTAATTGGCCATCCCAGATCTAAGCTAATAGAGTTTAAATCGCTTTTGACTCATTAAGAATAAAAAAGACTATAGTCAAGTTACTGCGTCCTCCCCACTCATCTAACATCCTAACTTGTACTTTCAGAATAAACCCCCTGTCCCTGGTGGAGATAGTAGCACATGTGATAAAGCAGTACACCAACAAGAAGGATGCCATCGCCTTCCTGGAAAAGATCGAGGGCAAAGTCAAGGCTAATGATGAGGCCCTCGCTCTTTGTAAGGTGGGTACTACTACTAACTAGTCTTAAATTGTTATTACTTTAATTCACACACTAAATTACTTGTTAAAATATTAGGAAAATCATCTACTTTTATGCACATTATTAATTATATTTAACCTATTTCACACTAACAAAACAAATTAAAAATAAACCACAAATATAATTTATGTATCTACTAGCTTTTGCCCGCGGCTTCGCCCGCGTGGATGTCAGAAATTAACGCAGGTATTTTTCTTAAATAAAAGAATTTTTCTAAAATAAAAGTAGCATAAGTTACTCCTTGTTACATCAGCTATCTGCCAGTGTAAGTCCCGTCAAAATTGGTCCAGCCATTTCAGAGATTAGCCGGAACAAACAGACAGACAGACAGACAGACAAAAATTGTAAAAAATGTTGTTTTAGTATATGTACCGTGTATACATCCATATACATTTAGTAAAAAATGGTTATTTGTATAGATGTATAGATAAGAGAGCAGTGGTGGCTAAGGGTCAACACACACCGAAAGAGCGGCGAAGGGCAGCGAAGCGCAGCGACCCGCTCGGTAGAGAAGGCGCGCGAAGTCCCGCGACTGCTCGAGAAGTCGCTGGAATGCTCGAGAAGTCGCGGGACTTCGCGCGCCTTCTCGTATTCGTTGCACTGCATGAATGCAAATGCTCGCGCGCAACAGACACGCGCGGGGAGCGGGCGCGAGGTGTGGGATATTGCCAGCGGCCGCTCGTGACTGCTCGAGCATTCTCGGGACTTCCCGCGACTTCTCGCGCAGTCGCACGGCTCCGTTTATGGAATTCGCCGGAATTCCCGCGGCGCCGCGGGCATCCGCGCGACTCGTTTGAGTTTCTCATGCGATAATAAGTATTATAGTACAGATGTTCTATGTCACGAAGTCCGTTTGGCTATGAATGTTGTCAGGCGTGCACATGCACATTGTTTTTGTGTGCGTAACCTCGAGAGCGCTCAGTTTCGATCGGGACACACAAAAGCGCGCTTGTCGGGATACGTCAATACGTCACTACTACAATCAAAGCCGAACGGACTTCGTGAAATAGAATATCATGAAAATAAAGTTGAAATTCATATGACACTGAAACTGCGCTCCGCTACGCTGCTCGATGCTCTTTTGGTGTGAGTTGAGCCTAAGTGGTATCAGCCCCGACTTACGAATTGTAGGTCGTGGGTTCGAACCCAGGCAGGGACTTTACTTTGTGTAAACATTTTCATCAACACTGCTCTCAAAACGGTAAATGATAACATCGAGAGGAAACCTGCATGTCCTAGAACCAAAAATTCGAAGACATGTGACATCTACTAACCCGCACTGGGCCCGCGTGGTAGATTACGGCCCACTCCCTCTCACCGACAGGAAGCCTGTGTCTCAGCAGTGGGAATTATATAGGCTAATTATATATAGGTAATAAATACTATCTGTGTGCCATTTTCGACCCAGATCCATTGAGCCGCTTTTGCATGATTGTGAAACAAACATCCAATCATACAAATGTTCACATTTATAATATTAGTAGTAAGTAGGTTAATAATTCATATTACTTCGGATTCATAGTTTATGAGAATATCATGTGTGTTTGATGAATAGTATTCAGAGTAAGAAGACTGTCAAATAGGGTTAGGTTGAATTGATATAAGTCATCCTGGTTTTTCTTAACGCTCGTATTCTACCTATACATACACTCAATCATTTACCAGACACCAAATCGATCATAGGAATTATAGGAATAGTACCTTTGCCAGTGGCTTCGCACGTATAGTTGTCAGAAAATATCACCTGGGAACCTACTACCGGGATAAACTATGCTTTATGGTAAGTATCCAGGATAACCAAAAATCCACATCCTTCAAAAAATTTAAACATCTAAGCCATATTTCGCGGTCTCTTACTTGGAATAATACAATTAGGTTTATTTTGAGTACTTCGAACACACATGATATTCGCATTTACTATGAAGCCAAAGTAATATGAATTACAATATTGCAATCCTACTAATCCTGCAGTACCCGACCGCTACCAAGCGAGATGGCCGGACGCGGGACGGCCCGCTAGCCGCTCTGCGGCAATTTTATTATAATCTCTGATATCTTCTAAAATATTCATTTTAATGATATGCTGTAAAGGGCAATTTTGATCTACATGAAATGCACAATTTATTTAAGGTACTTAATTGGATAAGGATTAATGCTGTATTGCTTAAAATCGCATTCATAAATAAGCCCTTATTTCTCGTAAAAAGTAAAGGATAAAAGTGATTATTGTGGGTTATCCCTAAGAGTTAGACATATACCATCGCGGACTTTTTTGTAGAACTTTTTAAGGTGTACAATACTGTAGTACATTATTTTGATCTAATTCGTAGGGTTCAGCCAGCGTTCGCAATGTAAGCGCAAAAAAATGAGTTTATTTATGACATCACATTCGAAACCTCTAAAATTATCAGCGTTTCTTTACTATATTATACATGTTATATACATATAAACCTTCCTGTTGAAACACTCTATCTATTAAAAAAACCCGCAACAAAATCCGTTGCGTAGTTTTAAAGATATAAGCATACATAGGGACAGACAGACAGCGAAGTGACTTTATTTTATAATATGTAATGATACATCTGTACAATCTATACAAATAAATAAAATTGGAGTGTCTGTTTGTAATATTAAGACAACCACTTTTTACTAAGTTATACACTTACTTTGGATGTATACACGGTACATATATCAAAACAACATTTTTTGCAATTTTGTCTGTCTGTCTGTTTGTTCTGGCTAATCTCTGAAATAGCTGGATTTTGACGGGACTTTCACTGGCAGATAGCTGATGTAACAAGGAGTAACTTAGGCTACTTTTATTTTAGAAAAATACCTGCATTAATTTCTGACATCTACGCGGGCAAAGCTAGTTCAAAATTTTGTTAAACATTTTAAAACACTACCTTTGCAATGGGCGACTAGAATCAATTTTATTTTAAAGTAAATTTTGATGTTCAGATTGTTATACTTCACTTTGCTAAAATAACAGTTAATTTTCACTTTGTTAAAAACAGTCATTTTTCACTTTGTTAAAAACAGTCATTTTTCACTTTGTTAAAAACAGTCATTTTTCACTTTGTTAAAAACAGTCATTTTTCACTTTGTTAAAAACAGTCATTTTTCACTTTGTTAAAAACAGTCATTTAACTTTGTTAAAATTACATTTACATTGGAATTTGTTAAAATCAGTCATGTTCCCCTTTGTAATGTTCTTTTGAAAGTTTTTTTTTTTTTCATAAAAAGTTTTTTTCTTGGTTTTATTTCGGAGTTCCCTTATCTAACAAAAATCTTTAAACTTATAGGTCCTGCAAGGCCAGATATACTTAGACCAGCTAAACGACCTGGACTCCACAGAGAAGATCATCGAACAGCTGGAGGGCACGTTGGAGGATGCAGATGGTGTCACACCTGTGCATGGCAGGTTCTACAAACTGGCTTCTGAGTACTACAGGTGAGGTTCTGAAACATCTGCCCACCTTTAATCAACTTTGTTCCGTTTGCTTCCAGTCTAACCTAATGTGAGTTACAATCCGAAGCCACAATTGATAAACTAGGACTATTGACTTAAAATAATTAAACAGGTAGGCAATTAGTAATAACAATAACAAAAGCATGGTCAGCAAGACAACCAGTCATCACAAGCAGCACCCGTTCACGAGCATAACGCAAAGATCAGCCATTACCTCCTCGCTATATTTGAGGGAAGAGGCTGAATAACATCGCAGATTAGTTCGCTCGAGACAATTCGCTGGTTTGCGAGAATAACGACGGAATTCAAAATTCTGTCAAATTGAATACTGTATGCCAAACGATCATAATTCTTTGATATTTTATTGTGAACAGAGATGCAACGAACGGTTTCGAAACGGCGAACTAACGAACGTTGATCCGAAATCGGCGTTGCATCTCTGTTCACGATAAAATATCATAAGATAAAAGCTGCTGAGACACTAGAAAATTTCTTTACCAACATCCTGATTTAATGAAACATAGTAAAGTAGTACCAATTATCAAATCTGGTGATAAAAGTGATCCCTCTAATTATTTATAAACCTATATCTGTGCAGCACTGAGCGAAATCCCTAAAAAATCATGCTGAAAAATACCTATTTGAGTTAAAAATGTGACATCATCTGGATGATTTACATAGCCGACATAAAATTCGTTATGGGATTATACATAGACGACAGTGTGGATTCACAAAAGGTAGGTCATTTTGAAATCCTGGGAAAAGTCTCAGGAAGCATTGGTATTTTCTGTGATCTCTCAAAAGCGTTTCACTGCGTTGACCACAATACACTGGTCTGTAAATTAAACCACTGCGGCATTCGTGGTCAAGCTGCTGATCTTGTTCTTTCCTATCTATCAAACTGGCAGCAAAAAGTAAATAAATAACGGGGCGATGTTCTCGGGGACTCTAGTTAAGATGGGCGTGCTTCAAGGTTCAACTCTTGGCCCTTTCTTATTTCTAGTTAATATTAATGACCTTCCTTACATGATGACGGATAATTTAATTTGCTGATGACACTTCCCTTAACTAAATTAAAGATTTAGCCTTATTTAGAATAACTAACAATGTACATACTGAAAGATAACGCCTTAATCGTTACTAATTTAGTACACATTTTAATCCTTAATTCTGTTATGAGTGGGGTTCGGGATAGATAAATTTAAATCAATTTTATCAAAAAACATTAACAGTTTAATCAAATTGTCACAATCAGAATAACTTGTCGCGCTTGTACTTCACTGTTTCGCTTGTTCGTGGTCTTCACTATATCGTATTCGTAACCCAACTGTCTTCACATTTCAGCAATTTGCCATTTATAAACCGAGCTCAATCGTCCATAATATTCTCGAACACTCGCGAAACATATCAACTTAATCCCAGATAGCGAGATATGTCAAATCTTTACGATCTACGTAACAATACTATGTCGCGGTCTCGACGTCCGTTACACAAACTGAAAATACAGATTGTTTACGTCGTCCCGTAGAGTGCGCGGCCCCATGGCCCGCTACTACCGCGCGGCGCTGCGCTACGTGGGCTGCGCGGGCGGCGGCGCCGACCTGGAGCCGCACGAGCGCCGCGCCATCGCGCTGCGGCTCGCGCTAGCCGCCGTCATAGCGCCCAATGTGTACGACTTGGGCGAGCTGGTGAGTAACGTGTGTGTCGTACAGTGTGCGGCGCCGACCTGGAGCCGCACGAGCGCCGCGCCATCGCGCTGCGGCTCGCGCTAGCCGCCGTCATAGCGCCCAATGTGTACGACTTGGGCGAGCTGGTGAGTAACGTGTGTGTCGTACAGTGTGCGGCGCCGACCTGGAGCCGCACGAGCGCCGCGCCATCGCGCTGCGGCTCGCGCTAGCCGCCGTCATAGCGCCCAATGTGTACGACTTGGGCGAGCTGGTGAGTAACGTGTGTGTCGTACAGTGTGCGGCGCCGACCTGGAGCCGCACGAGCGCCGCGCCATCGCGCTGCGGCTCGCGCTAGCCGCCGTCATAGCGCCCAATGTGTACGACTTGGGCGAGCTGGTGAGTAACGTGTGTGTCGTACAGTGTGCGGCGCCGACCTGGAGCCGCACGAGCGCCGCGCCATCGCGCTGCGGCTCGCGCTAGCCGCCGTCATAGCGCCCAATGTGTACGACTTGGGCGAGCTGGTGAGTAACGTGTGTGTCGTACAGTGTGCGGCGCCGACCTGGAGCCGCACGAGCGCCGCGCCATCGCGCTGCGGCTCGCGCTAGCCGCCGTCATAGCGCCCAATGTGTACGACTTGGGCGAGCTGGTGAGTAACGTGTGTGTCGTACAGTGTGCGGCGCCGACCTGGAGCCGCACGAGCGCCGCGCCATCGCGCTGCGGCTCGCGCTAGCCGCCGTCATAGCGCCCAATGTGTACGACTTGGGCGAGCTGGTGAGTAACGTGTGTGTCGTACAGTGTGCGGCGCCGACCTGGAGCCGCACGAGCGCCGCGCCATCGCGCTGCGGCTCGCGCTAGCCGCCGTCATAGCGCCCAATGTGTACGACTTGGGCGAGCTGGTGAGTAACGTGTGTGTCGTACAGTGTGCGGCGCCGACCTGGAGCCGCACGAGCGCCGCGCCATCGCGCTGCGGCTCGCGCTAGCCGCCGTCATAGCGCCCAATGTGTACGACTTGGGCGAGCTGGTGAGTAACGTGTGTGTCGTACAGTGTGCGGCGCCGACCTGGAGCCGCACGAGCGCCGCGCCATCGCGCTGCGGCTCGCGCTAGCCGCCGTCATAGCGCCCAATGTGTACGACTTGGGCGAGCTGGTGAGTAACGTGTGTGTCGTACAGTGTGCGGCGCCGACCTGGAGCCGCACGAGCGCCGCGCCATCGCGCTGCGGCTCGCGCTAGCCGCCGTCATAGCGCCCAATGTGTACGACTTGGGCGAGCTGGTGAGTAACGTGTGTGTCGTACAGTGTGCGGCGCCGACCTGGAGCCGCACGAGCGCCGCGCCATCGCGCTGCGGCTCGCGCTAGCCGCCGTCATAGCGCCCAATGTGTACGACTTGGGCGAGCTGGTGAGTAACGTGTGTGTCGTACAGTGTGCGGCGCCGACCTGGAGCCGCACGAGCGCCGCGCCATCGCGCTGCGGCTCGCGCTAGCCGCCGTCATAGCGCCCAATGTGTACGACTTGGGCGAGCTGGTGAGTAACGTGTGTGTCGTACAGTGTGCGGCGCCGACCTGGAGCCGCACGAGCGCCGCGCCATCGCGCTGCGGCTCGCGCTAGCCGCCGTCATAGCGCCCAATGTGTACGACTTGGACGAGCTGGTGAGTAACGTGTGTGTCGTACAGTGTGCGGCGCCGACCTGGAGCCGCACGAGCGCCGCGCCATCGCGCTGCGGCTCGCGCTAGCCGCCGTCATAGCGCCCAATGTGTACGACTTGGGCGAGCTGGTGAGTAACGTGTGTGTCGTACAGTGTGCGGCGCCGACCTGGAGCCGCACGAGCGCCGCGCCATCGCGCTGCGGCTCGCGCTAGCCGCCGTCATAGCGCCCAATGTGTACGACTTGGGCGAGCTGGTGAGTAACGTGTGTGTCGTACAGTGTGCGGCGCCGACCTGGAGCCGCACGAGCGCCGCGCCATCGCGCTGCGGCTCGCGCTAGCCGCCGTCATAGCGCCCAATGTGTACGACTTGGGCGAGCTGGTGAGTAACGTGTGTGTCGTACAGTGTGCGGCGCCGACCTGGAGCCGCACGAGCGCCGCGCCATCGCGCTGCGGCTCGCGCTAGCCGCCGTCATAGCGCCCAATGTGTACGACTTGGACGAGCTGGTGACTCAATCTTAATAATAAATTTAAAAAAAATATTTTATTTTCAGGCATCAGGGCCCATAGGGTGTTAGTAATACATCTTACTTAATAAACTATGTTAGTAACATGCAGCCGAAAAAGAAAATCACAATCACAGGAAGGTTTAACAAGCCTTGTTGCCAACATGTAGCTTGGTAAACCTTCCCAATGTAGGCCCATCCAGCCTCTCTGCAAACACCCCCAGAATGCTGTTGCTGCTTCGCCTCACTCGGGATATTACTGAGGCAACTTTCTTCCGCATTATAGCAAAGTAGTCGTCAGTGTGCGCATCAGCGAACATACCAGACGCACTACAGTAAGGTGGAAGCCTCAACAGCGCCCTGAAGGCATTGTTGTACTGAATGCGCAGGGCATTTTCTGCTTTAAGGGTATGGTTGTACCAAAGGCTACTGGTGTAAAATGTTTGGCAGTAGGCCTTAAAAAGAGTTACTTTTACGGGTACTGAGCAACCATGAAACCTTCTGCATATCATATTTCCCCTCACAGCCAATGCCCTGCGCTCCCTTTCCATATCCAAATCATCTTTTAACTCTTCTGTTACAATGTGGCCCAAATATTTGAAGTGGGCAACTCTCTGCAAAACTGTACCATTTAGTTTTACAGGAGGGACAAATGTTGGATTTTTATTCCTACCACGAAACACCAAAAGCTCACTTTTTGTAGGGTTGTATTTAAGCCCGTTAATATCTTAGGACAACCAACACAATGTTATCTGATCCCAAACTAGGCAGAGCCTGTACTATGGCAACCAGACAACTGATAAACATACTTACATATTTCTAAGTACATACATATTATAGATAAACTACACCCAGACATAGAACAAATAATTGTGCTCTTCACACAAAGATTTGTCCTGGGTGGGAATCGAACCCACGACCTCAGTCTTAGCAGTCAGGGTCACTAACCACTAGACTAACAGGCCAGTCAGAGTAACGTCTGTGTCGTACAATCCGCGGCAACATGTCCCGCTACTATCTAAAGTGTCCATGGAGTTTCTTGCCCATTCTCCATAGGTACCTACGCTTTGGAATGGGCAACTAGCTTCATTTTTCTGACTCACCATTATCATCAGCCTATAATATTCCTACTGCTGGGACACAGACCTCTTCTCAGTGAGAGAGAGTGGGCCATAATCCACCACGCGGGCCCGATATGGGTTGGTAGATATTTAAATGTCTTAAAATATTTGGTTCTAAGACATGCCGGTTTCCTCGCGATGTTTTCCTTCACCGTTTTGAGAGCAGTGGTGATGGAATAATTTACATAAACTAAAGCGCCTGCTTGGATTACAACTCATGACCTTACTACTCGTAAGTCGCGGCCGTTACCACTGGGCCACCACTGCTCTTAGTAGTAAGATAGGTGTCATAACCACGAATTTTCTCTCTTCCAGCTAGCCCATCCAATCCTAGAATCCCTGCACGGCACGCCCGACGCGTGGGCCTGCGAGTTAGTACGAGCCGTAGCCTCAGGCGACGTGGCCTTGTTCGAGAAAGTGAAGGCGTCTGCCCATCACCCTGATCTACAGCGGACTGACAGGCAGCTGCGACAGAAGATTGCTATACTGTGTCTTATGGAGGTGAGGAAAATTGACATTTTTACTTTCTGCATATTATTATTTGGTCTGGATGGTGACCATCTTTACATACCAAGACCCTTCCGTGCTTCGGAAAGCACGTTGAGTCGTTGGACCCGGCTGTCTTTCGTAGATCTTAGTCGTTACAGGTCGTAAGAAGCCCGAAAGTCTGACAACCAGTCTTATCAAGGGGTATCGTATTATTATCCAGTAACTGGGTTGTGGAGGCCAGATAGGCAGTCACTCCATGTAAAAAACTTGTACTCAGCTGCATCCGGTTAGACTGGAAGCCGACCCAAACATAGTTGAGAAAAGGCTAGACAGATGATGAAGTTTGTGTTTGGATAATTGTTACTCAATCACCCAAACTGCGAACTAATTTGGATACAATTAAAAAGTATTTAAAAGTCTTAACATAAAAAACACTGAAACCTTATAGGGAATTCCGTTAAGGTTCTTGAAGATATCATTGACACAATAGCCCCTGTCCTGACAGGCATATTTAATCAATGTTTAGATAGCGGTACGTTTCCTGATTTAATTAATCATAGTATAGTAGTACCCATTTTTAAATAGGGTAGTAAAAAGGATCCCTCTAATTATAGACCTATATCTATGCCACAAGCATTGAGCAAAATCTAAGAAAAAATCATGCTTGATGATGATGTCATATTTTAACTCAAATGGGATTTAAAACAGTCCACAATTTCACGAAAGGTAGATCGTCGACTGATGCGGCAGTAAAACTAATCAGTAATATTTTGGAATTCTAGGATGCAATTGGCATTTTCTGTGACCTCTCAAAAGCAATTGACTGCACTGACCACAATACACTGATGTGTATTGTGGTCAGAATTGATACAGAATTCTTGGATAAGCTGCTTATATTCGTCATATATCAAACATACAGCAAAAAGTTAACTTTAATGAGGTGACATACTCAGGGTCCCTAGTTAAGAAGGGCGTCCGTCAAGGTTCAATTTTTGGCCCTTTCTTATTTCTAGTTTACATTAATGACCTTCGTTAAATTATGGTTGACTCTTATTTTTTAAATAGAAAAGATACGGATGTCTTACATGTCAACGATAGTCTGTCTAGCTGTTTTTTTTTTCGAAATGTTTTCAGCTAACAATCTGTGAATTTCCGCGTCGTTTCGAACTGGAACTCGCGTTACGCATGAATTTCGTTAAAACACACTTACATTAATTGATCTATTTCTCATTTCCAGATGGCCTTCAACCGTACTTCAGCCCAACGCAAGCTTACCTTCGCCGAGATAGCTCGTGAAGCGAGGGTGCCTATAGATGAAGTGGAATTACTAGTTATGAAGGCCCTAGCTGAGAAACTCATCAGGGGACATATTGATCAGGTATGTGAGATAGGCAGTTGGTCCATGAAAATAGTATACATAGTTGGTTAGACTGGCAGTCGACTACAATATAGCTGTGTATAGTCTTAGTAGATGATATGACTCAGTCTTTGCCAAGTACAGGTAATGTTGCCAAGCTGTAGTGTGATATTGCCAAGTGTGGGAAGTACTGTCAAATGAAAGTGTACGCTGCCAGGCTAGACTAGACCCCTACCATAGGATTTCAATGCGCAGTGGAAGTGTGATAATCGTGGGGCTCTAGAGACAAGAAGTGGCGAGCGCAACTAGTCCGCCGTACGCGGAGCAGACAATCAAATCAAACACTTACAATACAACAAAAGAACTTACCTGTTGGTTGAAGGACACTGCTCTGGTGCCAACCTGGAGTTATGTATGTAAGTGAGTGTATGTGTATCGTGTCGTGACGTTATGAGTATTCTCCTGGTAACAATCCGCTTGCAATAAGGCTGGAGACAATCACAGCATGCGGTCTTCAAATCACTCATTCACAATAGCGTCACTTTGACTTGACCTTCAAACCATTTCAACAAGATATGTCCAAACCCGTGTTATTACGTCAAATTAGGGGTTAGCTACATTCACCTCAACTGGGTCATGACAGATTGTCCACAAAACGACTGGGGTAAGGATTAATTTCAACAAAAGCGTCGCGGGGGTTCCAAAACGCGACGGACCTATTTTAGCGGCAAATTAACAAGAGCTGTCAAGTGTCAACGTCAAACTGACAAGTCAGTTCTCACTCTGTTACACGCGCATTCCGTTAGGCGCACAGATAATAAACGGGACAGAACACCTACCCCCCCCCCGGACGGGCCTTCCCGTCCGCTAATCACTTGGCAATCCCGACAAGGTTGCGTTTTATCAGTCCACCTGACGCGCTGCTGGAGGATGTGCAAATACTCCAAGCTCCAACGCTTCCAAAACTCTGAGCGGGCTGCTGCACCAACTGAAACCGCGATAGCCAAGTGGCTGTCAAATCAAAAAATGGCCCGGGTCAGGGCCTCCAAGACGTTCAGGTCCGAAGACAGCGGGCACAATGGACGCGAGTTCAACACAGCTTCAATGCGGCAAAATACCGTAGCTAACTCCTTAAAGGTGAGAACGGTGTCTCCCAACAATCTGCGCCAGAGTCCCTAACCGCCTTCACCGCGGCCTCAAATAACCCCCCAATGGGGGCAGGCTGGCGGGTCAAAACAATAACAAACAACAAAACAACCAAACAACAATAGCAACAACCAAATGGCCCTCCTTAGGCAACAAAAGGGGGTGACGGGCCCCATAAGGAAGGCTTAGTGCCTCAACCGTCAACAACCAAACAACAAAGACCCGTATCGTCCAAAAAGGGGTTCAACTTAATAACGGCTCCCGACAATATCCAAAACTCTCGCTGCAGAATGGCCAACAGCGCATTGCAACCGGCATGCGAGTTCTTAATGTGACGATCAGTCACCAACAATTCAACAACAACAAACAACAATTCAACAATTTGTCGAGGGAGCTTTATCGACTCAACAAAAAATCAGGGTCCTTCGTTCCAACAGCGAGCACCTTGAGCCCGGGCAAAGGACCCGACATCAAGACTGGCGATCGAGGCCAATCATCCTCGGGATGAGTCAGCCAGTCTGGTCCCCACCATAGGGGGTAAGCAAACAAGCGGGGTGCCATGCACCCACGTGAGGCCACGGCGCCTGGGTTCAAATCTCCAGGCACGTGCCTCCAAATCAAATGCGTTTTAGACTTTTGAATCTGGGACACTCGGTTCGCAACAAAGACCTCCAAAGAGTGGACGGACGTCTTCAACCAACACAAAACAATTGACTGTCCGTCCAGGCGTAAGAAGCCCGAATGTCCACAGTTCCACCCAAAGTGTGAGCAACGTGGTTCAATAGACGCACAAGAAGCGCCGCCCCTGACAATTCAACTTAGGGTTGGTCAGTGCCGTCCGGAGGGGGGCCACCTTGCTCTTGGCCAAGACCAGTGACAAATTCACCTGGCCTGTTGCGCAGACGGTGCGCAGACAAACAACAGCTGCATAACCGTGCGAAGACGCATCACAAACAAGGGTAGCAGTGTAGCTCCCAGGGGGGAGGATAGCGCGGGGTAACACGACCTCGTTGACTGCAGGGAGTGCGGATACAAATTGGAGCCAATCTTCCAACAGGTTTTCCCGAATTGGCTCGTCCCAGCCAAGTCCCGCAGTCCAAAGGCGCTCAAGAAAACAATTTTGCCCAAAACAATACAAACAAACAACAAAACAATTGACAAAAGGCAACCCTAGGCTCCCATGTCCAAAATGACACGGACCACAACAGAGTCCCCCGTGGGCCCCCAGACCCGACCGATGCCGTTGGCAACAAAACCGTGTCGATCTGAGGGGTACCTTAGCGGGGCAGGCGCCAATGTCCTAACAATGTCTGGGCGGCGACCGATCGCCACACCCAGACCCAAGTCTTTCCCGACGAGGATGGAGTTCAAACTCCTCGTCCGCGCGGTGTCCCGAGCCACGCGCCATCGCTGGAAGGGCATATCCCACCGGATGCCCGAATGGCGGGGGGCGTGACTCCAACCGGGGACGTTCCGCCAATGGAGGGGAGGGAAGGCGGTGCTGATCTGGCCAGCGCTGCCTAGCAACAACTGCGTAATCGCCTTTACGCGGGGAGACCAAATGGCGGTCGCGCGGCTCCCGATCAACTTGCGCGGGGGGTGGAGTGCGGCGCTCAAAATTGCGGGCCTCTCCCCGGTTCTGAACCGGCGAGGCAGAAGCCCGGTGACCAACTCCATGGTACCCCCCCGTACGCGAACCTTCATCAGAGGCTGGTCTGCCAGCGTGGTTCGCGTTAGCGCACAATATGTCCAAATGGGACCCCCCACAAATTCCACAAGGGCGGGGGTTGGGGCAGTCCCGATGGAAGTGAGCCCCCCAAACAAGAGAAGCACATGTGGCGTGCATTGGCAATTCGGCGGCGGGCACTCACGTGCAACTTCAAAAAGGCCGCGCAAGTTGCCATGCCATGCCCCGTGTCCCTACAAAACTCACAACCAGGACGACTCTGGGTGCCAACAAAACGAGCGGCGGGGCGACCATCAACAGGCCCGCGAGCCCTAATCCGTCCCTGGTCTCGTGGCCGGGAAGACGGCTGGCATGACTCAGTGGCAACGCCAGAGTTGTCCACAAACCGACACTCATCCTCTAAAAATTGGACGAGGTCATCAAATGGGGGGAGATGTGAGACACTATCCCCACCATACTTTTGCTCGAAACGAGCCCTCAAATCGACAGGAAGCCGTTGCAGCACAACATGTACCAAAAAGTAAGACCAATGGTCCACCGGCAACTCCAATTGCTTTAAAGCGTTGGTCGCTGCCACCAACGGGTTCAACAGGTCAGTACGCAATGCTGACAAACTAGTAATGACCGGTAACCCCAAAATCAATCCAATATGAACGTCAGCCAAACATCGTTTATTTTGGTACCGCCGGGTGAGTAGTTCCACAGCGGTAGGGTAGGCTGAGTCAGTCAAAGACAGATGCTGCACCAAGGCTCGGGCCTCACCTTCCAGGACAGACAACAAATAGGCCAACTTTTGGGCGGGTCTGAGGTCCGAGCGTGCATCAACCAAACTTGCAAACAGGTTTTGGAAACCGTACCAGTGGTCCCAGCGACCGTCAAGTGTGGCAGTTCCAAAGCAGGCAATCTACTCAATAGTCCGGGACCTGAAACAACCGAGGTCTCCGGCTTGACCTGGACAGGTGTCCGGCACTGCAATGTTTCCATTTGTATGCCATTGCACAAACAAACAAATCAAATAAACCAAATAATTAAATTATCAAATAACAAAGTTCAATCAATAAATAACAAGGAAATCCAACGCAAACAATCAAATAAAATAAACCAAGCAAAAGGTAATTAAGTAACAAAGTTCAAACAATCAATTACAAAATAACTACAAGCAAACAATCAAACTACCAAACTGACTAATCAGCAACTCAAGAAATAACAATATATTAGTTTCAATTCAATTCAACAATAAACTTTTATTTTAATTCAAACCCAATATCAACGTTCAAAATTCTATTTCATATTCAATTCAAATATTCAAATTCTATCCAATTCCAAATGTTAAGTTCACAAACCACTGTGTCAAAGGTACAACAATAATAAACCTTTATTCCAATTCAAAACAATGGTAATACTCAAAAATGCCAATTTCAACAAAACTACCATATTGATGGTACAAAACTCAATATTTTAATGTCTTCCTGACATTCAATACAACACAGAGGTCAATTAACAACAACAAGAGGTTATAACATAGCTCAATCTAACCAACTCTGTTAGAATATGCAAACCTGGTTGACCCCGTCAATATGAGTTACTCGACTCAATAAATTCCAACAAATTTCAAACAAACAAGCAATCATAGTTAACAAATATTTACAGCGTATTACTACTTCCCTTATAGATACTGCCAAGTAATTAGCCTACTGTAAATTACCAATTTGGTGGTTTTATAGGTTAGAACCACGCCTCTGCTACCAAAATGTACGCTGCCAGGCTAGACTAGACCCCTACCATAGGATTTCAATGCGCAGTGGAAGTGTGATAATCGTGGGGCTCTAGAGACAAGAAGTGGCGAGCGCAACTAGTCCGCCGTACGCGGAGCAGACAATCAAATCAAACACTTACAATACAACAAAAGAACTTACCTGTTGGTTGAAGGACACTGCTCTGGTGCCAACCTGGAGTTATGTATGTAAGTGAGTGTATGTGTATCGTGTCGTGACGTTATGAGTATTCTCCTGGTAACAATCCGCTTGCAATAAGGCTGGAGACAATCACAGCATGCGGTCTTCAAATCACTCATTCACAATAGCGTCACTTTGACTTGACCTTCAAACCATTTCAACAAGATATGTCCAAACCCGTGTTATTACGTCAAATTAGGGGTTAGCTACATTCACCTCAACTGGGTCATGACAGATTGTCCACAAAACGACCGGGGTAAGGATTAATTTCAACAAAAGCGTCGCGGGGGTTCCAAAACGCGACGGACCTATTTTAGCGGCAAATTAACAAGAGCTGTCAAGTGTCAACGTCAAACTGACAAGTCAGTTCTCACTCTGATACACGCGCATTCCGTTAGGCGCACAGCAGGCTTAGACAAAAAACATTTCTGATAGCGTTAACGCCAGACGCCAACGCCAAAATGTATGGCGATGACATTAGCTGCGGAAAGGATACGTAACGTCACGCTAAGTTCGTAGACAAATAAAACTTGTAACAAAACGCTACCGCTAACACGGCGTCAGCGTGGCGTCTCTCATACAAAGTGGTAGACAAGTGGTGTTTTTGACAGACGCAAACGTCAATGTTGGCGTTAAACGCTCACGCTAGCTAGCGGATGTTTGGACCCTGCCGCTAGTGGTATTGTGGAGTGTTTTTTAAGTGAAATTTGTGTATTATTTTGTTAAAATGCATTGTTTGAGACTGTTATGGGCGGCAAATAATGAAGAAGCGTGGATTAGGCGTCAAATTAGACAAAATCGGCGGTGTACTGAGGTTATCGCCGAAATGTCGGAATTGGAGTTTATTCAGCGTTTTAGGCTGGATAAAGGGACGTTTAGGAAACTCTGCACCGATCTAAGGCGCCTAACTTCTCTAAAAGGAACTAGAGAAATTTCACTGGAAGTTAAGGTAGGTACATTAGAGCTATTCTAATACAAAATGTTCATGAATTGCGTAGACATAAAAGTAACTTATAGTAAACTACTTGTTTTGTTTGTTCAAGGTTCTTTGCACACTTAGCTTTCTAGCAACGGGCTCATACCAACGGATTGTCGGCCTCACACAACACATCATACAGAGGACAGCCAGTAGATGTATCAACCAAGTTGTGAATGCACTTAATCATCCTTTAATTTTAGCAAAATGGGTTGTTTTTCCTCAAACACAACAAGAAAGAGCCCGTTTAAGACTTGAGTAAGTTTTAATACCTAATAAATAAAAAGATATATTTTTTAAACTAAATACACATTTCCTAGAACAAAAGAACTTTGATTAAATAGATTATTTATAAAATTACAGGTTTCAAAGGAAATTTAGGCTCCCTGGTGTAATTGGCTGTATAGATTGCACACATGTGGCCATGTTTAAGCCCAGCAAGGATGAGCATTTATTTTTTAATAGAAAAGGCTATCATTCGCTGAATGTTCAAATGGTAAGTTGAATTAATTATGTGACTATAATGTTTAATGTTGTTTCATAAGTTTAGAAATTCAGAACTATGATCATTGAATATCAAACAAAATGTATATTTATACCTTTGTTCCTGCAGGTATGTGACAGTGATTTGAAAATCATGAATGTGAACCCAAAATTTGGTGGAGCAACTCACGATTCTTTCATTTGGGCATCTAGCAGAGTGGAATCTTTCATGCGAGAGCTTCATCAAAATGGAGAGCAAGTATGGTTATTGGGTAAGTACTTAGTGGTTATTTTCAATACAAGCCTTTCTTTTTTATTGTCAAATCTCAAGTGGGTAGGGTCGAGCTAGCTCAAGTATATAACTTACTTGCAACAAAAAAAATGTGTATTTGTGTACTTATAAATACATAAGCTAGCATATTATTATATTTCACTGTCCATAGTGTTAAGTTAAAAACAAAGGGATATTTTAAAATTATGATTCATTTGTTTAAGGTGACTCTGGGTATCCTCTGCGGCCATGGTTGCTGACACCTATACTAGGTGCAGCGCCTGGTTCTCTAGAAGAAACGTACACTCAGCGTCACATCCAATCAAGAAATTGCATTGAGCGCTGCTTTGGACTGCTCAAATCACGCTGGAGATGTTTACTAAGGCACCGAACTTTGCATTATGATCCACTTAAAGCTGGGAAAATAGTTCATGCATGTTCTGTCCTGCATAACATGGCCATAGAGGCAAGGTTACCTCCTCCAACTACTCTAGAAGTAGAGGAGCCTACAAGTGCAGAAGTCTCACAGGACATCTCCAGCTTAGGGAGTCAAAATGAGCTAATCCTGGGCAGAGCTACACGAAACAATTTAGTGTTAAGGTTGCAATAAGAACCATACATATGCATCATTGTACATGTAACATAATGCATCTTTTTACATGTAAGCGGGCACGCCCTTTATGCCTGGAGGCTTTTATTTAGGTTTTAAGTTCTGGTTATGTTTTTATTTTTTATTATTTATTTCAGCTTGAGTCTAGTTTTCAATATTTTTTGGTACATTGGCGTGTGCTAGCGGACATATGGCAAACAATTTAAAGTATGTTTTGTTTTCGTAATATTAATTACTTACATATTATTGTATAGAATCAAGTTCTTCTAACTGCAGACAGCTATGCTGCAGTTTGTTGCACCACTTCTTCCCAGCTAAAGCACTAGGAAGTGGTGAAGGGTGGGTGTTTTGGGGGACTGTCTTAAGTTCTGACTTTCAGCCTAGTTTGAATAAATGACTTTTGATTTTGATTTTTGAAAATATTTAATTCAGTTCAAAAATATAACACATAACATTACGCCTTGTTTCCCCGAAGGGTTGGGCAGAGGTGTACTTATAGTAACCCCATTTCGCATGTTGGTTCAAAATGTATGTTTTTACTTATCCATTTACTGCCTGATAAATATTACATGATTAAAACTCGTTTATTTCAAGTATTTACCTAGTTTTATTACTAATCTAATTAGCATTTAAAAGAAACAATTATTGTAACAAAAAATAAAATATGTATTTGGCATACTTTAATACTGAAATACTGAGTAATTTAATAATTATGAAAATCCTAACTTACTGCTAAGGTAACTACTATTATCAGTCTTATTTTACTAAACTTCTTTTATCCATAAGTACATATCAAAAACAAATTAATTAAACTCAAAATACAAAACAAAACAAAAGTAAAATAATCAAATAAAATATAAACAGAATACAAAATTATATATAAGATGTAATAACATTTACAAAGAAATTGCTGTAAGCTTTAACGTAATAGAGTTAGTCCCTGACAAGCCGTGATTGTGACAATAACTCTAGTACATTACTACCTATATCAGCTATTCTTTGTAAAATGTTATTACGGCTTTCTTCCATCGCAATCCTGAGAGATTCTACTCTCAACTGCTCCATCTCTTTCTCGTGTTGTTTAATAATGCGCATCTCTTCTAACCGTAGCCTGCCATTCTCTACACGGACAAACTCTGATGTTGCTTCTTCAAACGGCGTCTGATAACGCCGACTGCGTTGTCTGGGTACACGGCGTCGACGAGGTGTAGACAGGCCAGCAGAAGGGGATGTTATGACCTCTAAAAACACAAATTTGTTTTAAAAAATATAGTGATATAGATTAACTGCACTGTTTATTAATAGGCTAAATTATGTTTTGTACCTTCATGCCTTTTTGAATTAGAAGCCACATTCAATGTCCCCGTGTTACCAAAGGGCTGTGGTTCAGGAGTATTTGGTAGTTCCACTTGTTGCCTCATACTCGTTTCTTGGACTACTGGTGGAGATGATGCCTGGGTGGGTTGAGAAGGAGATGGTGTCCTCACAATAGGCTCAGAGGAAAGTTGTACCTGAAAAGCATATAAAATACACTTTTAGTTTTCATTAAGAATCACATTATTGCTTCATAATTCAATTTAAATTAACAGCAGTACACACTTACTTCAAAGCCCGCTTCCTGTAGTTCTTGGTGTCCCGTTATAGATCTAAGGCCAATAATCCTTAATAATCTTTCCTCTAAGGGATTAAGTGGCCTGACTCTACTTGGTCCTCCACCAGTACCCTGTGATTCTCTATTGATGGTGGAAGCCTTCTTTTTTACTTTAGTCTTCCAATCAGACCATACCTAAAACACACAAAAAGAAATTGTAGCAAACAAACTGTATTCATATGAAATGTGCAGTTTTAGCCCTCAAATATCTAAATAATGGGGATAACTCTATATATACAATTACTTCTTCAAGAGATTATAATTATAATATATTAATATGTGAGTTGTGAGTGGATGTGCAATGTTAATAAATAATAAGCTGCATTACATACTCTTTTCCATTTATCTGCTTGTTTTTGAACACCGCTCCCACCTACAGAATTTAAAAGTTCAGTGAGCTCATTCCACTGATATTCAGCTCTTAGTCGACCTTGAGCTCCTGGCTGAGGCCTTGAAAGATCACCATTCCTGAAAATAATAGTATTGATTAGTATAAGCACATTTTAAATAATTGTATTGATATTGTTTCAGATAGTTTTAACTATTTTTGTCTAACTGAGACCTAGACAATTCAAAAGTCATTGAACCAAATGGTTTGACTTGGAGACATAAAAACACTTTGTTACAAAAACAATTTACAGGGTTCATAAGAATGAGGTCATGATTCCTACTTGGCTCTATTCTTTAGGGATTAAAGTCGAAAATACGATAGTATACTCAGTAAAGCCACTTAAAAACTGATAGTGCTGAGAGCTACACTTGAACAAAAATTCCATTGGGTCATTGTGTAAACAAATAAACCCAAGCTTTATACGAAATGTTTCGTGATTAACGTGGATTTCTACTTACCTTTCCATATAATCTAGCATTACTGCAAATTGTTCTGGACTCGAACGTAGTCTGAATTCCATCTAAAATGTACATATTACATAAATGAATTCAATAAGTAATATATTTTCTTGAAAAAATCTTTCTAATTGGGAATATATCTATAAAACTATGATCCATTATTAAACACTTTTTGAATTACACATCACTGGCAATCAATATTTACACAAATAATTAATCATAAATAAATAACTTAATTACCTTTAGTGTTTACACTCGAAATACACTGCACCTTTGCACTGCACTGCACAACATGAAATAGTTTAATGCAAGGAACTTAAAGTTTAATGGTTTCAAATTACCGCCAGTGGACGTGTTTGACGTTTGAGATTGACGTTTGACATTGACGTTTGGATTTTTTTATTCGTTCTCACGCTAACTTCCATAGAGAAACTATCGTGTTTCGTTCCGACGCTGCGGAATAAGCGTTTGGCGTGAGTTGGGTTTTTTGTCTACCATTTTACTCACGCTAACGTTTAGTCCGCAGCGTGTGCGGAAAAACGAACCGATGTATTTTGTCTAAGCCTCCAGATAATAAACGGGACAGAACAGAAAGAAATATTGTTAACTGGTTCACCTTTGCTGAGATAGGTCGTGAATAGAGGATTCGATCCCGGTCGATTTTTATAATCCCGGGATTTCGGGATTATCTACAGTTAATCTCGGGATCCCGGGATTGTATAGGTAATGGAAAATGGTAACAAAAATACAGTAAAACATATCAAAATCGTTTTTTTTTTTATCTGTTGGTTTTGTGAGGACATAGAATATTTAAGTTTTAAATCTTGAAAAAGCCGGTTAAACAAAATTATACTTTACACTGACGAAACATCTACAATCATTTTTTATGTTCGACATAAAAACTTTCTTTGGATAGTGATATTGTTTAGTTCTTAAACCTAAACAAATATGAATAGAAAATTTAAGTCTATGTACCACATTAACATAACCTCTTAGAGCTACATAAAATAACACTTGTTGTTTTTCATCTATATTTACTCAGACAATATTAATGCATTGTTGCTTTTTAATAATTTCATTGATTATCTTTATCGCCAACTAACAAAAAGAAAAATATATCATTACTTACACGACAAGAAGCGGGAATTTTTACACACTTTTACGCATAAACCGGTCGTTAGCAAAAACAAATGAAATCAGCTGTGTAAACAAGATGGTTGTCAAAATGTCAAATCAAGTTAAGTGCGTGTCGTTTCACGCATATTTTTAACGACTTATTTAAAAAATGTTACAATCCCGAAAATCCCGGGATTCATTAAATTTGATCCCGAAAATTTTGGGACCAAAATATGACCGGGATCCCAAGATCCCGGGATCTGGGATCCCAAGATCCCGGGATGCGGGATTCCGGGATCGAATCCTCTAGTCGTGAAGCAAGAGCCTATTTATAGATGTAGTTTAGTTCTTTAAATAAATGGTATTTAATTGCATCTGGTTAGACTAGCAGCCAGTTACAACATACGTAGTTCTAGTAAGGCTTGGCAGATGGTATATGGACTTAGGCCTTGACAAGTATAGGTAATATTGTAGTAGAGTAGGGTAATACTTTGGAGCGGTAGGGTAATATTGTAGTATAGTAGGGTAATATTGCAATACGGTAACGTAATATTCGAGTGGTAAGATAAAATTGCCGATCGGTAGGGTAATATTACCTGCTGTAGATAATGTTAATTAATATAATCTCACGGTTTTTATTTATGGGGGTAGGCATAAATTACAGAAAGTCATTTGTTCCGATCCTTACATACTACTTTTGCTTAATTTATGTTCATTCATCTGGTTATACTCGCGTGCTAGTTACTAGTATCATGCATTTGACTTAATACTATTATTGCTAAGCTCAGGGGTATTTTATCCAAGCTGTAGGGTAATATTGCCGAGTTGTAAGATCATATTTCTAAGCATGAGGATAATGATGCCAATGTAAAGGGTAAAATCGCCGACTTATAGAGTAATATCTCCGAGCAGTTGGGCAATATTGTCGAGTGGTATGGTAATATTGCCGAGCTGTGGGGTAATATTGTTGAAGCGTGGGGTAATATTGTTGAAGCGTGGGGTAATATTGCTGATCTAAACGGTAATATTGCCGTGTTGTGGTGTAATATTACCGGACTATTGGGTAATATTGCAGACCAGTATGCTACTATTGCCAGCTGTCGCGAATATTAGCAATATTTTTGCACTAATAACTCTCCCCTACCCCGTGCAGGTGAACAGCACAGCGCACATCGGCTGGGTGCGGCCGCGCGCCCTCCCCCGCGGGGGGGCGGCGGCGCTGGCGGCGCGACTGGACGTGTGGTGCGGGGCCGTGCGCGGCGCCGCCGACCTACTGGCTACTGCCGCGCCTGACATACTCACCGCCTAGTGCGGACTGACGGTAAGCATCATCATCATCTGTGCGGGGCCGTGCGCGGCGCCGCCGACCTACTGGCTACTGCCGCGCCTGACATACTCACCGCCTAGTGCGGACTGACGGTAAGCATCATCATCATCTGTGCGGGGCCGTGCGCGGCGCCGCCGACCTACTGGCTACTGCCGCGCCTGACATACTCACCGCCTAGTGCGGACTGACGGTAAGCATCATCATCATCTGTGCGGGGCCGTGCGCGGCGCCGCCGACCTACTGGCTACTGCCGCGCCTGACATACTCACCGCCTAGTGCGGACTGACGGTAAGCATCATCATCATCTGTGCGGGGCCGTGCGCGGCGCCGCCGACCTACTGGCTAATGCCGCGCCTGACATACTCACCGCCTAGTGCGGACTGACGGTAAGCATCATCATCATCTGTGCGGGGCCGTGCGCGGCGCCGCCGACCTACTGGCTACTGCCGCGCCTGACATACTCACCGCCTAGTGCGGACTGACGGTAAGCATCATCATCATCTGTGCGGGGCCGTGCGCGGCGCCGCCGACCTACTGGCTACTGCCGCGCCTGACATACTCACCGCCTAGTGCGGACTGACGGTAAGCATCATCATCATCTGTGCGGGGCCGTGCGCGGCGCCGCCGACCTACTGGCTACTGCCGCGCCTGACATACTCACCGCCTAGTGCGGACTGACGGTAAGCATCATCATCATCTGTGCGGGGCCGTGCGCGGCGCCGCCGACCTACTGGCTACTGCCGCGCCTGACATACTCACCGCCTAGTGCGGACTGACGGTAAGCATCATCATCATCTGTGCGGGGCCGTGCGCGGCGCCGCCGACCTACTGGCTAATGCCGCGCCTGACATACTCACCGCCTAGTGCGGACTGACGGTAAGCATCATCATCATCTGTGCGGGGCCGTGCGCGGCGCCGCCGACCTACTGGCTAATGCCGCGCCTGACATACTCACCGCCTAGTGCGGACTGACGGTAAGCATCATCATCATCTGTGCGGGGCCGTGCGCGGCGCCGCCGACCTACTGGCTAATGCCGCGCCTGACATACTCACCGCCTAGTGCGGACTGACGGTAAGCATCATCATCATCTGTGCGGGGCCGTGCGCGGCGCCGCCGACCTACTGGCTAATGCCGCGCCTGACATACTCACCGCCTAGTGCGGACTGACGGTAAGCATCATCATCATCTGTGCGGGGCCGTGCGCGGCGCCGCCGACCTACTGGCTAATGCCGCGCCTGACATACTCACCGCCTAGTGCGGACTGACGGTAAGCATCATCATCATCTGTGCGGGGCCGTGCGCGGCGCCGCCGACCTACTGGCTAATGCCGCGCCTGACATACTCACCGCCTAGTGCGGACTGACGGTAAGCATCATCATCATCTGTGCGGGGCCGTGCGCGGCGCCGCCGACCTACTGGCTAATGCCGCGCCTGACATACTCACCGCCTAGTGCGGACTGACGGTAAGCATCATCATCATCTGTGCGGGGCCGTGCGCGGCGCCGCCGACCTACTGGCTAATGCCGCGCCTGACATACTCACCGCCTAGTGCGGACTGACGGTAAGCATCATCATCATCTGTGCGGGGCCGTGCGCGGCGCCGCCGACCTACTGGCTAATGCCGCGCCTGACATACTCACCGCCTAGTGCGGACTGACGGTAAGCATCATCATCATCTGTGCGGGGCCGTGCGCGGCGCCGCCGACCTACTGGCTAATGCCGCGCCTGACATACTCACCGCCTAGTGCGGACTGACGGTAAGCATCATCATCATCTGTGCGGGGCCGTGCGCGGCGCCGCCGACCTACTGGCTACTGCCGCGCCTGACATACTCACCGCCTAGTGCGGACTGACGGTAAGCATCATCATCATCTGTGCGGGGCCGTGCGCGGCGCCGCCGACCTACTGGCTAATGCCGCGCCTGACATACTCACCGCCTAGTGCGGACTGACGGTAAGCATCATCATCATCTGTCCGGGGCCGTGCGCGGCGCCGCCGACCTACTGGCTACTGCCGCGCCTGACATACTCACCGCCTAGTGCGGACTGACGGTAAGCATCATCATCATCTGTGCGGGGCCGTGCGCGGCGCCGCCGACCTACTGGCTAATGCCGCGCCTGACATACTCACCGCCTAGTGCGGACTGACGGTAAGCATCATCATCATCTGTGCGGGGCCGTGCGCGGCGCCGCCGACCTACTGGCTAATGCCGCGCCTGACATACTCACCGCCTAGTGCGGACTGACGGTAAGCATCATCATCATCTGTGCGGGGCCGTGCGCGGCGCCGCCGACCTACTGGCTAATGCCGCGCCTGACATACTCACCGCCTAGTGCGGACTGACGGTAAGCATCATCATCATCTGTGCGGGGCCGTGCGCGGCGCCGCCGACCTACTGGCTAATGCCGCGCCTGACATACTCACCGCCTAGTGCGGACTGACGGTAAGCATCATCATCATCTGTGCGGGGCCGTGCGCGGCGCCGCCGACCTACTGGCTAATGCCGCGCCTGACATACTCACCGCCTAGTGCGGACTGACGGTAAGCATCATCATCATCTGTGCGGGGCCGTGCGCGGCGCCGCCGACCTACTGGCTAATGCCGCGCCTGACATACTCACCGCCTAGTGCGGACTGACGGTAAGCATCATCATCATCTGTGCGGGGCCGTGCGCGGCGCCGCCGACCTACTGGCTAATGCCGCGCCTGACATACTCACCGCCTAGTGCGGACTGACGGTAAGCATCATCATCATCTGTGCGGGGCCGTGCGCGGCGCCGCCGACCTACTGGCTAATGCCGCGCCTGACATACTCACCGCCTAGTGCGGACTGACGGTAAGCATCATCATCATCTGTGCGGGGCCGTGCGCGGCGCCGCCGACCTACTGGCTAATGCCGCGCCTGACATACTCACCGCCTAGTGCGGACTGACGGTAAGCATCATCATCATCTGTGCGGGGCCGTGCGCGGCGCCGCCGACCTACTGGCTAATGCCGCGCCTGACATACTCACCGCCTAGTGCGGACTGACGGTAAGCATCATCATCATCTGTGCGGGGCCGTGCGCGGCGCCGCCGACCTACTGGCTAATGCCGCGCCTGACATACTCACCGCCTAGTGCGGACTGACGGTAAGCATCATCATCATCTGTGCGGGGCCGTGCGCGGCGCCGCCGACCTACTGGCTAATGCCGCGCCTGACATACTCACCGCCTAGTGCGGACTGACGGTAAGCATCATCATCATCTGTGCGGGGCCGTGCGCGGCGCCGCCGACCTACTGGCTAATGCCGCGCCTGACATACTCACCGCCTAGTGCGGACTGACGGTAAGCATCATCATCATCTGTGCGGGGCCGTGCGCGGCGCCGCCGACCTACTGGCTAATGCCGCGCCTGACATACTCACCGCCTAGTGCGGACTGACGGTAAGCATCATCATCATCTGTGCGGGGCCGTGCGCGGCGCCGCCGACCTACTGGCTAATGCCGCGCCTGACATACTCACCGCCTAGTGCGGACTGACGGTAAGCATCATCATCATCTGTGCGGGGCCGTGCGCGGCGCCGCCGACCTACTGGCTAATGCCGCGCCTGACATACTCACCGCCTAGTGCGGACTGACGGTAAGCATCATCATCATCTGTGCGGGGCCGTGCGCGGCGCCGCCGACCTACTGGCTAATGCCGCGCCTGACATACTCACCGCCTAGTGCGGACTGACGGTAAGCATCATCATCATCTGTGCGGGGCCGTGCGCGGCGCCGCCGACCTACTGGCTAATGCCGCGCCTGACATACTCACCGCCTAGTGCGGACTGACGGTAAGCATCATCATCATCTGTGCGGGGCCGTGCGCGGCGCCGCCGACCTACTGGCTAATGCCGCGCCTGACATACTCACCGCCTAGTGCGGACTGACGGTAAGCATCATCATCATCTGTGCGGGGCCGTGCGCGGCGCCGCCGACCTACTGGCTAATGCCGCGCCTGACATACTCACCGCCTAGTGCGGACTGACGGTAAGCATCATCATCATCTGTGCGGGGCCGTGCGCGGCGCCGCCGACCTACTGGCTAATGCCGCGCCTGACATACTCACCGCCTAGTGCGGACTGACGGTAAGCATCATCATCATCTGTGCGGGGCCGTGCGCGGCGCCGCCGACCTACTGGCTAATGCCGCGCCTGACATACTCACCGCCTAGTGCGGACTGACGGTAAGCATCATCATCATCTGTGCGGGGCCGTGCGCGGCGCCGCCGACCTACTGGCTAATGCCGCGCCTGACATACTCACCGCCTAGTGCGGACTGACGGTAAGCATCATCATCATCTGTGCGGGGCCGTGCGCGGCGCCGCCGACCTACTGGCTAATGCCGCGCCTGACATACTCACCGCCTAGTGCGGACTGACGGTAAGCATCATCATCATCTGTGCGGGGCCGTGCGCGGCGCCGCCGACCTACTGGCTAATGCCGCGCCTGACATACTCACCGCCTAGTGCGGACTGACGGTAAGCATCATCATCATCTGTGCGGGGCCGTGCGCGGCGCCGCCGACCTACTGGCTAATGCCGCGCCTGACATACTCACCGCCTAGTGCGGACTGACGGTAAGCATCATCATCATCTGTGCGGGGCCGTGCGCGGCGCCGCCGACCTACTGGCTAATGCCGCGCCTGACATACTCACCGCCTAGTGCGGACTGACGGTAAGCATCATCATCATCTGTGCGGGGCCGTGCGCGGCGCCGCCGACCTACTGGCTAATGCCGCGCCTGACATACTCACCGCCTAGTGCGGACTGACGGTAAGCATCATCATCATCTGTGCGGGGCCGTGCGCGGCGCCGCCGACCTACTGGCTAATGCCGCGCCTGACATACTCACCGCCTAGTGCGGACTGACGGTAAGCATCATCATCATCTGTGCGGGGCCGTGCGCGGCGCCGCCGACCTACTGGCTAATGCCGCGCCTGACATACTCACCGCCTAGTGCGGACTGACGGTAAGCATCATCATCATCTGTGCGGGGCCGTGCGCGGCGCCGCCGACCTACTGGCTAATGCCGCGCCTGACATACTCACCGCCTAGTGCGGACTGACGGTAAGCATCATCATCATCTGTGCGGGGCCGTGCGCGGCGCCGCCGACCTACTGGCTAATGCCGCGCCTGACATACTCACCGCCTAGTGCGGACTGACGGTAAGCATCATCATCATCTGTGCGGGGCCGTGCGCGGCGCCGCCGACCTACTGGCTAATGCCGCGCCTGACATACTCACCGCCTAGTGCGGACTGACGGTAAGCATCATCATCATCTCAGCCCGGAATCACCCACTGCTAGCTATAAGCCTCCCTCTTTTTCCGCCATACATCTCGATTCCGTGACGATATTGCACATAACCCTACTACGTAACACCGAAATCCGTCGTCGCACAAAAGTCTTCGACATTAGGAGCGATAGGGTGATATGCCTCAAGTAGAGTTGGGCAGAACATCTGGTAAGAAGAGGAGACGGCCGATGCAGTAACGTAATGACCGTAAAATAACCAAGATTACACCAAAGAAACCAAGGCCATCCAAAAGCACGTTGAGTTCACGATAGCAAGCATACAAAGAAAAAATGTGTTACCAGCCAAACCCGATTTTAGTATGAATTAATTTCGCCTAGACCAAACCAGTTCTCCGTACTTGCGATAGGACAAACCAATATAGATCCATGCCAAAAAGACAAGAATCAGCGCACACAGCCTACCACAATAAAAAAATGGCGATGTAATGTCACGGTATTTTTCCAATATAAAACTTTAACCATTGTAAAATGTTATAAACATGTAGAGTCATTATATTGATAAAAAGGGAGAACTGGTTTGGCCTGGACAAAATCAATTCATCCCAAAATCAAGTTTGACTGGTAGCATATTTTTTTTTTTTGTCATCATCATTTCAACCAAAACACATCCACTGTTGAACATAGGGCTCCCCCAATTTGGGGAGTTTGCCGTAATCGCCACGCTTGGCAGGCGGGTTGGCGATCGCAGTATGGTGGTAAAATGCATAGAGAACGCTGCTGCCCATTCTCTAGTAAGTCCCTTACGACACACGCGGGTAGAAATGGATTGTTGCTATTCTTTATCATAATGTGTAGAATGCTGAGTTGTGTCTATTAGCTTAAATCTCATTGTTGCAACGTTCAGTAAATAACTTTAATATTATGTTTTGTTTCAGTCACCAGAGACTTGGCAGTAGGCTGTGCTAACTATGGAGTTTATTGAAATCTTCCTCCCCATTACCTTTTATTTACAATAACATTAAAACTTATTCTAATATTATATTGTGTCTTTTTATTATTACATCATCACGCCTTGCTTCCCAGACGGGTTGGGTAGAGGTGTACCTAGAGTACACCTCTACCCAACTATCACGTAATTAAACAAATCAGGTTTATTGGATTCCCAAACGTTACTGAAAACGTAGCTGAAATAATTTAATGTGCAAGTTCTTCTTACATCTTAGAGTGAGTTGCACCTTCTAGGGTCGCGAGATTTGTTCGAAAGAGAAGGAACACGGGTGGGTTTTAGTCAGTAAAAGTCTGACTCGCCCTCCCGCTCCGCCCAAGAGTGGGAGACGTCATTTGATGATTTCAGATCCAGAAAAAAAAATGAGCTGCACCAAGTGCATGCACCGCTCCGCGAGGGCAGACGTCGTCGTTGACGGTCGTATCCTAAATGCAATATTTTGAAGTAATTTTATAAAAGTTTTCTTTTCTTAATTTTGTTTTTAAATTCATAGGTAATAGACTATTAGTAATTAGATTGTTAGGTTTGGAGCGGTCCCCCAACGCGACGTATTTTTTTAAATTATTAATACATACTTAGGTATGTGCTTTAAGATTGAGTTTTTTTATTATTTTTTACTTTTTAAAGGGAACTTAGGTTTTTGTGTCGGAGTTTTTTTAATTTTAAATTTAATTTTTTTTAATTCATACATTGTATAAAGTCATATGCCTCTCTTCTCATCACTTCATTCAAAACTGAAAAATAATAATTAAGCCTGGAAAATCGCAGAAAAACTAAATCAATTGCCTCAAAAAAGTCAGTTTATGTAAAAAAAAATAATTTGATTATAAACTACTCACAAGGTGAAAAAAAGGTTCCCAAAAGGCTGGCAGCATTACCATGTTGTATGGCAATGCTGATTCTTTGGTAAAAAAACTAAGCCAGCCCTCTGGCCACGTGACAAAGTCTCTACAAACCAAGTGGGCACTCTGGCCTCATGGCTCTAGAGTTTCAACCCCAAACGACTCAACATACCATTTAGATTGAAATATTATCGCCGTTTGAGGATTTCCGCCCCAGCAGCAGCCGCTACAGCACAGCTCGCCGTGCTAAGAAGATGGGATGGCGCAGGAGTGTCGACACATGTGGCATCCTACACCAAAGGCCTACTTAACTTCCAAGGCATTATGGTCTTCCCATCGTCGCATGCCAAGCTATTGGGTTGTAGAACAGCTGGCACCCCGGCGATGACTAGAGCACGACGGATGATGTCATTAATGCTGACTTGCCGTGCTATCCGGCCTGCTCTCCTACTGCAGGATAGGCCATGGTGTCCGAGGCAGTCGACACCTCCACCGCATTGGCAGCGATGCAGAGTCAGAAGCGCCCAGACGCAGGCATGTAAGCTGGAAGGTGGTGTCAGTCAGCATAGAGTATGAACGGATTCAAAAACATGTGTCACCTTTCAGGATGCTTAAATATCGGAGATGTCATCATCACTTGATGAAATGGTGTAATTTTTCGGGTTCCGTAACCAAAGTGTAAAACTGTAGAGTGGTAACCCAGAAGGGACCCGACCCTATTATTAAGATTCCGCTGTCCGTCTGTCCGTCCGTCTGTCACCAGGCTGTTGTATCTCATGAACCGTGATAGAGAGTTGAAATTTTCACAGATGATGTATTTCTGTTGTCGCTATAATAACAAATACTTACAAAAAATAGAATAAAATAAATATTTAACCTCTAAGTCCCTGAGATACCACATTTGGTATCAGACATAATGGTTTTTAATTGTGTCTGTAATTACGGTAATTGACTGCAGAGGCGTCTTTACCTATGGTGCAGGGTGTGCGGCGCACACGGGCGGCGGGTCTAAGGGGGCGCCGAACGCCCTCTAATGCGACACCTCCAAAGATGCGTCACTCGCGCCGCCGCCGCGGCCGCCCGGCGGCGGCGCTCTTTAAAGACCCTGCGCTCGTGTTATGGCCGACGCCGGGCGCGCGGTAGCAAAGCCACGGTAATATTATCTATACAGTATTCCAACTTCATACAAACGGACGCAACGCGAGCTATATCTACGCGCCTCGATCTCGGCATGCGCTCGGCATGAAGACAGTCGCGACTGTGCCGGACGGTGTGTTGTTTTTATAACAATAACCGCGCGACTTTTTCACAAAAAATAAGTTCAAGTAGGTACGTATTTAATATAACGAGTAGGATATATAGAAAAAATGGAGGAAATATTCCGAACTTCCTTTAAGCTTTAAGTATATTATAATGCGGTTTATTTATAGGTACTTTAAAATTTAATAATAAAGCATTTCGTACGTCTCAGACGAGGCGCAAAATTTTTTTTATAAGACCGATTTGTTACCTACTCAAACATTAACGAGGTTTTTTAATTAAATCTACCAATCAAAAAACAACACGCATACGCATTTTTATTGAACACTTCTTAAAATTCACAAAGTATTTTATTTGTTTATATAAAAAAAAAATATTTACAATCACAAAACTAAATGGAAACACAAAGTAGGCAAATGTAACTAAAATGCTGGAGGCGGGCAGCCCTATCGCATGTTTAGGTACCGCGCGGTTGTAGGCATTTCTTTTACGGCCGAGCGAGTTACAATGCTGTATAGATAATAGTAGGTACCGTGGCAAAGCAAGACTACTCCTTTTCCTACTCTATTTAAATTTACACAATAACTTTTGTTTCAACGTGAAATCAGCCTTAAAACAGATAATTAAAGATTAAATTGGCGTAATGTCGCATCTTGCATCGCTACCAAACAAAGGCGCGTGCCGGCATCGGCACCTGTTTGTTTTGATTCGTTTGACAACACGCCGACAATCATTGCTAACTCGGCTGTATTAGAATGCTATAAAATTCAAATTAAAATTCCCAGGGACGTGCGGCGGTCATTTTCAAAGGCTTGTGTACGCGCGCCGCAATTTTTGTTTTACCGCCACACCGTAGTTTTGCAAAATAAGCCTTGATTAAATTTGATTAAGTATCATCTTTGAATAAACATGTAAATATGAAGTAAATCGGCTTTTCTTTTGATAAAAAATATATAAAAAGTAAGATTTGGTTATTTGCTTGCACAATTATTGCGACATGCCTCGAGGTCGGAGGTCATCAAAATAGCTAACGAAATTCATGAAAAAAAAACCAAACATCGAGTGATAAATACTGATATTGAAGTTAAATCTATGCTCGTACCTATACGACCTAGGATTTTTCATTTGTTTATCCTACTGCAGTGCGGAACAAACAAGGTAAGTTAAAGTGCATTAATATGTACCTACTAGTATACTTAGGTATTTATTTGAACAACGAACTACTTTTTTATTTTATTTATTTATTCCGTTTGATTGCCTAATGTAGTTAGTTACCTAGGTACCGCGACGTTGATTGATGTGTCATATCATATCCATACTTATATTACCTATAAATAAATGCGAAAGTAACTTTGTCTGTCTTTCTGTCTGTCTGTCTGTGTTTTACGCTTTCACGGCTCAACTGCTGAACCGATTTGGATGAATTTTGGTATCGAGATAGGATAGCTGAGTCCTGGGGAAGGACATAGGTTACTTTTATTCCGAAAAAGTGCAAAGATCCCAGGGGAATCACGATATACAAATTCCTCGCGGACGAAGTCGCGGGCAGAAGCTAGAAATAAAATTAAATAATACGTAGTCCAAGTTGCAACAACTAGTTCTCTGGGCCTATAGTAATTTACATTGTTAGTTCTTTTAGGTGCCTATACTTAGTTTTTTATTTATTTTAGATGTCTGATGGCAATGGAAAAAAACCGGCCAAGTGCGAGTCGGACTCGCGCACCGAGGGTTCCGTACAAACCTGTAGGTATTTTCGGTTTAAAAATATATATATTTTTTAATTTTTATATTTCAGTTGATTGAATGTAAGGTAAATTGCGGTTTACGATTTATGACGTTTTAAAAAAAAACTACTCACTCGATCTCGTTCAAACCAATTTTCGTTAGTAGTTTACATGGTAATGTACATCATATATTTTTTTTAGTTTTGTCATTCTCTTATTTTAGAAGTTACGGGGGGGGGGGACACACATTTTACCACTTTGGAAGTGTCTCTCGCGCAAACTATTCAGTTTAGAAAAAAATGATAATAGAAACCTCATTACCATTTTTGAAGACCTATTCATAGATACCCCACACGTATGGGTTTGATGAAAAAAAACATTTTTGAGTTTCAGTTCTATGTATGGGGAACCCCAAAATTTATTGTTTTTTTTATATTTTAGTGTGAAAATCTTAATGCGGTTCACAGAATACACCTACTTACCAAGTTTCAACAGCATAGCTCTTATAGTTTCGGAATAAAATGGCTGTGACATACGGACGGACAGACAGACAGACAGACAGACATGACGAATCTATAAGGGTTCCGTTTTTTGCCATTTGGCAACGGAACCCTAAAAAGAAACTTTCTGGTGCACAGAGTCGAAAAAGAAAGCTGGAGAAGGAACAGTCTCTGAAAAAGAATACAAGTTCTATTAAAAAGTTTTTTGTTCGACCCGGTCCATCCTCGGACGAACACCTGGAGACAGAGACATATGAAAACCTAGATAATTCTACAGCAGAACTCGTCACTTCTACTTCACCGCCGCCGCCGCTGCTGTCTTTATCGTCGGTAGTTGAAGAAGACGAAGAACCTCCTAGTGCCGAAGCGTCTCCGGAGAATATACTTCGAGAAGATATAATTAATGATCTCGCGTTATGGCCACAGGTGTTATCCGATAAACAGAGAATATTTTTGATGGAGCGTGGGCCAGTACAGGTAAAAGTGGGTTCATATCCTTCGAATAGTTCGAAAAGATCTTTTTCAAATGCTTATTATACTAAAAAGATGTTAAATAATGAAACCGTTTTAAGAAACTGGCTGGTTTACTCTAAGTCAACTGATTCTGTTTATTGTTTTTATTGTAAACTTTTTCATGCTGATGCGACTCCGACTCCTTTTAATGGTGAAATGGGTTACAAAGATTGGCAGCATTTGTCTACTGCTATAGAACGTCATGAAAAGAGCTTAGGGCACCTATCATGTCTTAAGAAACAAATTACATTGAAAACTGTTATTTTAAAAGAAAAGTCGGTAGATTTCTTGCACCAAAATGAAATTGATCGGGAAAAAAAACGTTGGGTTGCAGTACTCGAACGAATAATCAACATAATTCATTTTTTAGCGAGGCAATGTCTGGCTTTTCGGGGAAGATCTCAAAAAATTTACGATTCTGATAATGGTATTTTTTTAAAGCTGGTTGAATATACCTCTAACTTTGATAATGTGCTTGCGGAACACATTGCCCTTATTCAAAAATCTGAGTCACGCCTAACTCATTATCTTGGCCATAATATTCAGAATGAAATAATACAATTATTGGGAGAAAGAATAAAAAAAGCTATTGTTTTGGAATTGACACAATCTAAATATTTTTCCATTATTTTAGATTGCACTCCAGATATTGCACACGAAGAACAAATATCGGCTGTCGTACGGTACGTTCTTTTAAATACAAGCAACAACAAGGCTGAAGTAAAAGAACACTTTCTGGGTTTTTTTCCTATAACAGACACTACTGGCCTGGGCTTAACTCAATTTTTGTTAGATTGTTTAATCTCAAACGAAATTGACATACAAGATATGCGTGGTCAAGGTTATGATAATGGTGCAAACATGAAAGGGAAACATATAGGTCTACAAAAACGAATTTTAGATTTAAACCCGCGCGCATTTTATGTACCTTGTGCGGCACACAGCCTAAATTTGGTAGTGAATGACGCTGCTAAAAGTTCATTAGAAATTGTCAATTTCTTTTCAATTGTGCAGGAAATTTATGTTTTTTTTTCTGCGTTAACAGCACGTTGGCAAATACTTGCTAAAGAAGTGCCAACTTTAAGTCTAAAACCACTCTCAAATACTCGATGGGAGAGCAGGGTTGAAGCAGTAAAAGCTCTACGTTTTGAACTGGGAAAAGTGTATGATGCCTTGTTTACTATATATTCTGATAGAAGCAAAGATGCAGAGTCAAGAAATATGGCAAATTCATTACTGGCAAAAATTAAGTCGTTTAAATTCATCTGCTCTCTGCTTATTTGGTTTGAAATTTTAAGCAAGATAAATATAGTTAGCAAGGCCCTTCAAAAGTCAGACGTTGTATTGTCAGAAGCGGTGAAAATGATTAATAATGCAAAAATAAGTTTGTCTGAATTTCGTAATGAGCCCGCTTTTGAGGAGCTCCTTAACAGGGCGAAAACTGTAGCGGAAGAAGTCGAGGCAATAGTAGAATTTCCCACACCTGCACGCCCTCGCGCTCGTAAAAGGTTTTTTAATTATGAGGCGGAGGATGAACCGATAACAGACGCGAAAACACATTTTAAAGTAAATTTTTACTACTATTTGTTAGACACCGCAATTACTAAGTTCGACGAACGGTTCGAACTTTTGAATGAAAATAATGAAACTTTTTCATTTCTTCAAAAATTGAAACACTGGAAAGATTTGGACTCTGATACAAAAAAAACACATTGCTCTAATTTAGAAAATAAACTTTGCCATGCTGGCTCTTCAGATGTAGAACAGTTCGAGCTCTATAATGAAATCGAATTATTACCGATGTTTATTGATGATTCCACTACGCCGTTGGATATTTTAAATTACTTGTTTACGAATAAATTAATTTCAGTGTTCCCAAATCTGTCCACAGCACTGAGGATATACCTGACACTTCCAGTCACGGTCGCACATAGCGAAAGGTCATTTTCTAAACTAAAAATAATTAAAAACTACCTTAGATCAACATTGTCGCAAAGTAGATTGACAAATTTATCGTTAATAAGTATTGAACATGAAATCAAAATTGAAGTTAGTGACATTGTTAAAGATTTCGCTAATGCAAAAGCTCGAAAAGTAACTTTTTTGTAAATACATTTGTGTGTACGAGCGTCCTGTTATGTACAGACGCCACCAGGTCAAGCTACCCGTAACTGTCAATTTTTCCCAGTGAACCTTGAACCTAATGCTCTAGAAATAAAGTCGAAAATCTATCAAAGAAATCTGACAGATTGTAGTAGCTTGATGTGTTGGCGTCTGTACTTAACTATAATAGTTTTTAAATGAAATATTTTTGAAAGAACTACAAAGTTGTGATTTTTTTATTCTTATAACCCCTTCCTTCCTAAAAAAACTTATTGCTTCCCGACATCATTTAAAATTGCACCATTTGCATCCGAATTTCCGTTTGAAAATATAACTATGTATTAGTATTCCATTTTGACCCCGCTCCTACTAGACTAGAGGGCGCCAGGGTACTGGTTGCACACGGGCGCCACAAGGGCTAGAGACGCCTCTGATTGACTGGTTAAGGCTCAGCGCAGACAGAACGGATCGCAGCGGAGAGGATTTTATTAACGCACTTGAAAATAAACTTTAAAAATATTACAATAAAGTGTATAAATGCTTGAACCTGACAAATAATGCTCGCGCGTCCTCGACGATACGCGGGAATCACCGCGTGGCGTCGAGTCCGCGCCCGAGTCGTACGACGTACCGGACGTACGCGTACTTTCAGTGTTGTCACTGAGTTTAAAGAGGGAGGACGTCATTTATTAGATTTTTAATCCGACTTACCTTGAACATATGGTTAAGCGTTCCTCAACAGAAATGGTTGAACGATAATTAGTGGTCTTCTTTTGAATATATGGACGTAACATATCCACAAGCATTCGAAATTTTTCATAATCAATTTTATAGTAATCGTAAAACAAAACTCCTTTCGATGGTAAAGTCGTACACAGTATATTAAATTCACCAAAACTACAACTTTCTTGCCAACATTCCTCGACCTATATTCTTCGTCTGACTTTCTGACGCCTTATTTTATTAACATGTTCTTCCATTTCTTCTTCTTCCGCCAAAAGCACAATTATAATCATATCCCAGTCCACCGTCGTTGACGAACTTTCGCGACAAACTGGCATTTTTTACTGTAGAGTGGTAACCCAGAACGGTTTACTCGCGCAGGCTCGCGAGGTCGCGCGCATGCTCGAGCATACGCGATCCGTCAAGAAAATGCCCGACACCGCGCGGGGATTATTCCTCTCTGTCTGCAATATAATAAAGTGATTTATTTGCTCGTTTTTGCACGATATTGATAACGGCAACAGGTAGATGATTGAAATATTCACAGAATATTTAGTTATATATTCACTTTAAAAATAAATAATTAAATTAAAATAAAACAAATATGTAAGGGGGGGTCCCATACAACAAACGTGATTTTTTTGCCGATAATGGTACGGAACCCTTCGTGTGCGAGTCCGACTCGCACTTGGCCGGTTTTTTTTATGTAAACTTTTCCGTGTTTTACTTTGAGAAGAAACACCGAAACAAACTCACAGAGCTTAGTCTCTTTTAGAGTCCAAACATAATCTAGGTCGAATCATGTTTTTTTTTTTCCCGATAGGGAATTATTATTATGTCAAATCCTCACATGATGGACTTTAACAAGCAGATTAGTGTCAGAGATGGTTTTAACGAAAACATCACACGTTTTTCCAGTCCGTTGACCGTTTTTATTAGGGTTCCGTTGCCAAATGGCAAAAAACGGAACCCTTATAGATTCGTCATGTCTGTCCGTCTGTCTGTCTGTCTGTCTGTCCGTCCGTCCGTATGTCACAGCCACTTTTCTCCGAAACTATAAGAGCTATGCTGTTGAAACTTGGTAAGTAGATGTATTCTGTAAACCACATTAAGATTTTCATACAAAAATAGAAAAAAAACAATAAATTTTGGGGTTCCCCATACATAGAACTGAAACTCAAAATTTTTTTTTTCATCATACCCATACGTGTGGGGTATCTATGAATAGGTCTTCAAAAATAGTATTGAGGTTTGAAATATCATTTTTTTCTAAACTGAATAGTTTGCGCGAGAGACACTTCCAAAGTGGTAAAATGTGTCCGTCCCCCCCCCCCCCCCGTATCTTCTAAAATAAGAGAATGAAAAAACTAAAAAAAAATATACGATGTACATTACCATGTAAACTACCACCGTAAATTGGTTTGAACGAAATCGAGTAAGTCGTTTTTTTTAAAACGTCATAAATCAATTCGCGCGCGATACGCTAACGAGCGGACGTGTTTTGTTGAGCGAAATGGCCACTAAAGTAGTGAAATGTAAAAACTGTAACATTGTGATTAATGAAGTCCTGGCGTTTATTCATAACAAAATTAAAGTTATGGACGAGGAAAGTTTGGTTCGAATATGTTCAACAGCGTTCCTGGTAGAAGATATAGAAAGTGCAAAAAATCTGTTATTTGACGCTTTGCCCACAAAGCAGCGCAATATTTCAAGAAAAAGAAGCGGAAAATCAAATCGTGACCTTTACGACATAATATCTGTACTTAAGCAAGCTGATCCTGAAGTAATACCGATATTTGTGGCGAAAGAACTACACAAACTTCCACCGGTCACCTTCGATCATGTCGATGTTACGAGACTGTTAAAAGATATATTGATATTGCAGAAGGATCTGGCTGAAATAAAGGACACGTACGTGACTTCTGCACAGCTAAATGATGTCAAGAATGAAGTGAAGAATCTAAAACATGCATCAATAGTGAATAATTTTGATTTAAATGTTAATCAAAAACGAGGCAGTACTTGTAAAATGGACAGTTTTTGTCTCGACAGTGGACCGGTGGGCCTACCCCACATCGTTGGAAAATCAAACGATAACGGTAATGGCAATACGTCAGCTGTTGCGTATGAGTCAAGTGAACGAACAAAAGATCCTTCCTTGTCACCCCAATCCGCAACGTATGTCGATGTCCCGTTCACACCTACATCGGAACTACCGCTGCTCAAGGTCACCGAAACTGAGATTCCGCTGCAATTAAATAGTACTTTGAATACGGAACAAAATAAACCGTTAGTCCCTAGCGCTTGTTCTGTGATAAAAACATACGCGGGTACTTTAAGCGGCAGTGGTGAATGGAAACAAGAAAAACCTAATCACGAGTGGATACAAGTACAAAGGAAGAAACTTGCCAATCGATTGGTTGGAACAAAAGGAAAAGCTGAACCAAGTACAAAATTTAAAGCTGCTGAAAATCGAATTCCACTCTTTATTAATTATGTGGATAAGGGAACGAGTGACAGCGACATTATGGATTATATTGTACAAAAGACTAGCATAGCCGTTACTTTGAAGAAAATTAAAATGAAGACACAGAAATCATATGATGCATATAAAATCTTTGTGCCACAAACAAAGTTATCATTGTTTCTCGATGATGAACTATGGCCGGAAGGAATACAATTCCGGCGGTTTGTTTATTTTAACAGAAACAGGTTTGAGAATTATGCTGAAGATAAAGATAATAATGAACAGAATGTACCTACCAGTCTAACCATCTAATTATGTATAGCTGTGTAAATACCGCACCAGAAATGAACTCAGTAAACTTAATTAGTTTTAACTGTAAAAATGTTGTGAGATCAGTGGACTGTGTAAGAAAGCTGTGTGGTACTGCCGACATCATAGCACTGCAGGAGACTTGGCTCTTGCCTCACGACCTCACTTACCTCAGCAGTATTGACGACGGTTTTGGATGTACGGGTACGTCAGCGGTCGACACCTCTGCGGGTATAATTCGCGGTCGACCGCACGGTGGCGTCGCCTTGTTGTGGAGGAAGACTGTGTTCCCAGTGGTTACTGTTGTGAAGTGTGACAGTGTGCGTTTGGCCGCGATAAAGGTCGAATTATGTAATAATTGCTCGGCAATCATATTTTCTGTTTATATGCCTACCGATTCTAGAGACAATTTAATTGAGTTTACAGAATGTTTAGGTGAGATTAATGCCATAATTGAAAGTCACAATGTAGAATCAGTGTACTTACTGGGTGATTTCAACGCCCACCCAGGTGAGTTGTTTTCATCGGAATTATTAAGTTTTTGTGCCGACCAGTCTTGGTCATGTATTGATATGCAGTTGCTCCCAATAGAAACATTTACATTTATTAGTGATGTGCACGGTAGCCAGCGATGGTTAGATCACTGTGTGGTCACTGAAGCTGCGTGTCACTCAGTATTAAGTTGCTCCGTTTTGTATGATACATACTGGTCTGACCATTTACCCATTCTATTAAAATGTAATTTCAATCTTTTAAAACCCAAGATTAATACGTCTCGAATGTTGGGCGAAAATAAAATAAAATGGGGCGAGCGTGACAAGGAACAGATTGGTATGTACCATGATTACTGTAATTCGAGGTTTAAGGACATAGATTTTCCTATTGATTTCACTTACTGTGCCGATAAAATGTGTAGTAATCCTACACATAGGTCAATATTAAATGAAATGTATGACAATATTGTGTTGATAATTTCTGAGGCCGCAGAATATACCTACAATGATAGAATGAAACGGCGCGGTAAATATGTTACGGGCTGGAATAGATATGTGCGCGGCGCTCACGAGAGGGCGCGGCTTTGTTATCACACGTGGTTGTCAAACAATAGACCGGCCTCCGGTGTTATTTATAATGACATGTGTAGTTCTAGACGATCTTTTAAAAGCAAGTTGAAATGGTGTCAAAATAATCAACAACAAATAAAAATGAATATTATTGCTGAACACCACGCAAATAATGACTTTACTAAGTTCTGGAAGTCGACTAACCAGATGAACCTTAGACCTAGCCTTCCCGTGAGCGTGGCTAGGGCCCATGACTCTGGTGATATAGCTAATGTGTTTCGTCGCCATTTTAATGTTGAATCTCCTCTGGGGCCACCCTCATCAACGATGCCCGATGCTGCGGCCCATGAGTTAGAATTGAGCGTAAGTTTTACTGCAGCTGAAGTAGCTTCCGTTATAAAGAAAATGGTGAGCGGAAAGTCTCCCGGGCATGATAGTCTCAGCATCGAGCATCTGCGGTACGGTGGATTCCACCTTCAGAGAGTGCTATCATTGTTCTTTAATTTGTGTTTAAGTCATTCGTATTTACCTGAGAAATTGATGCAAACTATAGTTGTTCCGGTTATTAAAAATAAAACGGGTGACCCTTCAGAGGTTTCCAACTACAGGCCGATCTCTCTGGCTACTGTTATAGCCAAGGTACTGGACAGTCTTATTGATCGTCACTTAGGGGCACACTTGAAATTGAACGATGCACAGTTTGGGTTTAGGCCTGGTCTCTCAACAGAAAGTGCTATTCTGTCGCTCAAACAGACGGTCCAGTACTATACTGCTAGGAAAACTCCAGTGTATGCCTGTTTTTTGGACTTATCCAAAGCCTTTGACCTAGTGTCTTACAACAGGTTATGGGTAAAGCTTCAGGATACCAGTGTTCCCAGGGAAATAGTGTCTGTACTGATGCATTGGTATGATAAGCAAAAAAATCATGTTAGATGGGCAGGCACACTCTCGGATGAGTACAAGCTTGATTGTGGTGTGAGACAAGGGGGGCTTTCCTCCCCTCGTCTCTTTAATTTTTATATTAATGAGCTGATCGAGGAGCTCCGTAGCACTAGGATCGGTTGCCACATAGACGGTGTATGTATTAATAATATAAGCTACGCCGATGACATGGTCCTCCTGAGCCCTTCGGTCTGTGCACTAAGGAAACTTGTTTCTATATGTGAATCTTATGCAGAGGCCCATGGCCTCAAATACAACTCAGTGAAATCTGAAGTAATCGTTTTTAAGGCAGGGACCAAATGCTATGAGAACGTACCCAAGATTCTCTTAGGTGGTACCTCTTTAAAGAGAGTTACTAAACTGAAGTATTTGGGTCACTGGGTCACTGATGATTTGAAGGACAGTACTGACATTGAGAGAGAGCGCAGGTCATTGTCTGTACGATGTAATATGTTAGCTCGCAGGTTTGCACGCTGTTCAAGAAAAGTAAAAATAACTTTGTTTAGGGCATACTGTCAGTCCTTCTACACGTGCAGCTTGTGGGTTGACTATTTGCAGAGGGCGTACAGTGACCTGAGAGTACAGTACAACAATGCATTCAGGGTGCTGTTGGGGCTGCCGCGGTATTGCAGTGCGTCTGGCATGTTTGCCGAGGCTCACGTAGACAGCTTCGCTGCAGTCATGCGCAAGCGTTGCACCTCCGTTCTGACACGCATGCGTGCTAGTAGCAACAGCATCCTGTGTGTATTGTCGGACCGTTGGGATTGTCCGATGCTCGAGCGCTGGATACGACTGCACGCAGTCAAGTAAACACGTGCTCGGGTATTGGCTTGTCCCATGATGTTTTGTTTTATTTTATATTTGTATTTTTTGTATTTGTTTCTTAAAATGTCTTGTCACATACTAACATTAGTTTTCTCATAAGCATTTCTGTGTCACTAACAATTTTATGGATGTAAATCTGATATAAATGAATATAATAATAATAAATCGTAAACCGCAATTTATCTTTCATTCAATCAACTGAAATATAAAAATTAAAAAAAAACCATTTATTTTCATAAACATGAACCTTATGCATAAACCGAGAATACCTACAGGTTTGTACGGAACCCTTTGTGCGAGTCCGACTCGCACTTGGCCGGTTTTTTAGCAAATGGAATGATGACCGCTGTGTCCCCATTCGATTTCTATTGTTATTTTGCTTCGAAACAATATTTTCAGCTGAAATACACGCGCACCATATTATTATTATACTCTTTGCCTGCAGGCGTCACTGATATTTTGAAGTAACAAAAACTATGAAGTAACAAATTTTTATTAGTTCAATCATTTTTACATAGATGACGCTCGTAATTAAAATGCTGTCAGCGCCATCCAGTAACAAGATGTAACACTACATTGAGTTACAGTTACAACGGTATCTTAATAGATGGCGCTGTAATCAACTAAAGTATAATCAATACAGATTCACAATGAATATAGCATAATCATCAATGAATGAATGGCGCCTATGTTATAGAAACCCAGTTATCTCTTCCCGAATACATAATTTCATAGATCATTATCTACTACGCAACATATATAACGTCGATAAGGCAAGACCTTGAATTATAATAGCGTTCTCTGAGCAAAAACTCGAGTTTTCTACAGATTTCTAATACAAAAAACGTAATGCCATTAATTGGATTCATGTTGGTGTATTGTTCGGGAAGAAAAAAAGTCTTTCTCGTGGAGAGTATGAATCAATGTTCAATTTATAATACAGACTCAGTTGAATGAACATTTAAAATTGAATAGTCCGTTTTTCTTATAGATAACGGTAAATAGTTATAATGAAACGACATTGTCTTAAGGCTTAATGATGCTTAATTTTCTTTTCATCAAAAGTTGCACTCCTCGATAAGAAAAATCGATATTTTCTACTGACGTACACCCCTCACCGTCTCCTAGTTTGAAATTGCCGCGTGTGACGTCAGTCGGGCCCAATGACGTCACTAGGTCTCCCGCCTGACGGTGATCACTCTATCTATCTCATTCAAACGTTAGACACATGAATCAGATAGACAGAGACGGCGCGAGTCGCGTAAAGGTTGTGAATCGAGTTCTTATTTTCATAAGCCTGTGTTGTTCAATTGAATCCCTACGTATTGATAAGAGAAACACTGATAAGAGCGTCTGTCAACACCTGTTTGACGTTCGTAGTAACATCGTGATGATCGCGAATTAAAATCATCATGATTTCGTGTTGGATTGTGCGTCTAAATGTGAATATAATATAAATTAAATAGTGTTTGTTAATGAAACATCGAGGGACGCACATGAACATCCCAAAACGAATGACGTGAGTGACAGTGGCGCTATTGCGGCAGTCGGCGCGAACTAACGCCAGTAGACGAATTTCGCTCGGTGGGTAATGTGAGGTTGAGCGAATTATTTCAAGTTTCTCACGAAATGGCCAGCAATATGAAGCCAATGCACAAAAGCAAACATTTCCCAATAGACCAGCTCGTGTGTGTCGGCAATTACGAGCTGGAGAAAACGATTGGCACGGGAAATTTCGCTGTTGTAAAACTCGCTACACACATTATAACTAAGAGTAAGGTGCGTACCCTTTTGTCGTAATGTCGCGTATCACTGTGGTTTTAGTGTTTAATTCCTGTATTACACGTTTATAAAGTGTATTTGAAGGTGTCAGTGCGATCTCAGCAGTGTAGTGAGCGATTCTCGTGTTGTGTTAAGTGGTTTTTTCCATTCGTCCGAAGCCTTCCGTCGGCAGCGGTCAGGTTTGCCAAACATTACAATATAACCCGTTTTAATCTACAACTAGCTGATGTACGAGGGGCGAGAACGTGTTTGTTAAAAAAAATAACATTAAACAAACCAGTTTGATTGTACATTGTTGACTATAAACCGGCTAACATAGTCGACACTTTTCCAATCAGACGGTTTATACTTTAGAAAATTTTGTCGAAAAAGTTCGAATGCAGAGAATTTTTGTTTTTCTGCCTTTGCCTTTTTTTGTAACTTATTAATTCATCTTTCATGTACAAAATGGCGCGAATGGCTGATTTATTTTTCAGCGACCTTTTTCATTGTTTTCTGCTTCAATTACGACCAATTGATGCCTTCATTCAATGGTCACTTTGATCAATTATGTAGTGTCTCGTTACTGCTACTATTTCGTTCAAATGCGTACTATGAGCGAGACATGAACAAGACAATTCTCGCGTACCATTACTTTGCAAAAAGTCCTGTTTCTTAATCGATTTTGGAAGAACAAAGCCAAGAGTTATCTACAATAACGTATTTGTTAACTTTATCATAAACAAAACACAAAATATTGTTGAGATGATCTAACACACTGATAGACAGGCAAATTCTCTTACTAACCAAAGTATATCCTTCTTAAATTGAATATTAAAATCTGTGCAGAAGTTTCAGATAAAGATCTTATCACATGAACAATCAAACATATAAACCTATAAAACCTTTTTATGATGTAGTTATTACAGTAGTAGTTAAAAAAATCTTATTGGAATCTTCTTTGTCATGGTTAACATGATGTATCCCTTGAGAATTGTCCAATCATTCTTCTGTATTATCTTCTACACAAATAAAAATGAAATGCTGTTAGTTGATAAGCGCACCCACTTGAGAACAACTTAACGATTTTGTCTATATTTAGTTTGGTTTTATGGAGAGGAAAATGGGAAAATCTGCTGAAAATATAATACATAAACTGGATGTCCTTCCTATGTGATTTCTGTATGAATTCAAGACTCAAAAATTTGGACTGAACAAAATCGATCGGGTCACCTAATATCTCAAGCATCGTAAGATAAAAACTATCACCTAGAAAATCAATTGCTTAATTTAAGTTGTCGAGCAGACAAATTTTTTAATCATGTAAAGTAATTGATTTGCAGAATTCTTCAAAAGTGGAGCAGTGGCTTCATACCATACAATATCAGTTACCATATTCTCCCTATTGCTCAATGTCCCAAAAAAAACCTTAATAAAAATTATTTGTTTAATGTGTTTTGAAGGAATTCTTTCTTCACACATTCATTTATGAACAAGTTAAATAGCAATGTAACGTTCAAGCCTCCTGAGGTGTCCTGGAAGGCTCACTCTAGTTGCATATGGGAAGCCAGGAGACCTCACGGAGGATCCACTTGCAATATATAAGGTGGCATGGCGTATTAACTCTATGAAAACTATGTGTTACGAGTCAAAAGTTAAGTCAAAATTAGCATTATTTTAATACTGAAATTGATCACAATATTAACAATAATGAGTATAAAAAAATCAAGGCTGAACAGCTGATTTTGACATTTCATTCTTGCTAAACAACAGCAAAGTTATTGACACTTACCAGCTGATTTTAAGTTGTATTGATTTTGATCAATATTCTCTTATACATGGGCAGAAAAATCGTGTTTAGCCATTGGGCCTGGCAACTATGTCATTTGTGGATCTTTCATAATCGTTACAGATTGTCAGAAGCGTGAATGCCCAGTCTTGCCAAGGGTTATGGTATTATCCAGTAACTGGGCTGATGAGGTTGGTTATGCAGGCACTCCTCGTAAAATACTGATACTCAGCTGCATACAAGTTAAACTGGTTATACAGATGATCATGACTGTAACAGTGAATATACTTATTAAAAAACTTTTTACAAAAAAAAAAAAAAAGAACCGACTTCCTTAAAAAAAACACTACAAAGTCAAAAATAACTTTAATTTGGAAAGTCGGTGTCTTAGGCTCTGTATTTAAGGTTTTTGCCACCGACTTCCGAAATTAAAGTTATTTTTGACTTTGTAGTGTTTTTTTTAAGGAAGTCGGTTGTTTTTTTTTTTTGTAAAAAGTTTTTATTTTTTAACTTTTTAGTTGTGGTAGATACTCCGCACTAATCTAATCGCGTTATTCGTTCATTTGTCGCGGAAATACGTAATGCAAATTTAAGACTTAAGTATATGGTTTTCACATGGACCCCATTGTTCAAATGGAACCAAATTAAAATGGGACCATTCGAAAAGCACCAGTTTTCAAATAAAAAAAGAATCATCAAAATCGGTTCACCCAGTTAAAAGTTATGAGGTAACAAACATAAAAAAAAATAAAAAAATAATTTAAAAAAAATACAGTCGAATTGATAACCTCCTCCTTTTTTTGAAGTCGGTTAAAAACTTACCACACACTCCGCCAGATTAAAAGTTCACCCAAATCAATGAGCAATGGAACTAATGACTAACTGAGTTATCTTCACAAGACTGAAAAGAAAGGCCTTACAACCAGCAATAATGAGTGACAATCGGATGGAGCAGTGGCTTCATACCGTGATTAGGAACTAGCATCTACCTATTGGTGAATGTCCCAGGACCGATTACATTAAAGGAGAAAATCCAAAGTAATTTATTCAAACTAGGCTGAGAGTCAGCACTTTTTGAACGTCAAAGTTACATAAGACAGTCATCCAAAACCGCGGGGTTTCAAAAAAAAACTTTTTTCCATTATTTTCTACTTTTAAGTTTGGTTTTCTATGGAAGCGTGTTTTTTAGTTTTTTTTTTAAAACTATTAGTAGGATGTTTCGAATTTTGAGACGTATATCAGCCTAGTGGCACAAAATGAAATTATAGTATTTTCATCGGTCCTCGATAAGTCTACAGAGTTTGAATGAAATCTGGTCGTTTAAAGTGGGTCAAAATCGCGCTAGGTATAGGGAGTCGGTTACAAACAAACATACAAGTGAAGCTAATATAAAGCGTGGAAAAAGAACGTCTTTCGCTGACAGACAAATCATAGCCAAAACCGCTGGATATAAATCATTACATAGAAAAAACCTCTAACTGCCTTGTTAGTGTAGTGGTTACAAGCACTGCTGCAACTGCCTTGTTAGTCTAGCGGTTACAAGCACTGCTGCTGAACATGGGCACTACGTTTGATTCACAGGTCTAGCAAAATATTATTGGGTTTTTCTTCTGGAACTTGAACTGTCAGTAGCAGACTTTTACATGGGTCTGAAACATAACTGGTTCCTTGTGGTGGAATAGCACTATCCAATTTTTGTCATGGGTGTCGTAAAAGGCGACTAAGGGACTTACTAGAGAATGGGCAACAAAATTCCCTATACATTTTACCACCATACTGCTATCGCCAACTCGCCCGCCAAGCGTGGGGATTATGGGAAAGCCCCTCAAATTAGGGGAGGCCTAAGTCCAGCAGTGGACGTCTTACGGCTGAAATAATGAAACATAACTGTCGAGAAATGGGTGTACTATAGGCATATATCTCTTGCTTACAAGTACGAAAGGTCATAACCTTCTTAGTGTCAATGACACTTGAATTATCTTATCACTGATTAGCTCAAGATTAAACGATGCAGTCAAGTTACTAAATGAATTGCATATCAAAAAAGCCATTTATTTTGTCCTACTACTGAGCAAAAGGCGTTCCAGAAATTCCTCTAGCCATCCTTTTCTAGGGTCACCTCAGTGCAACCCTTGCAATACGCGTCTAGGTCGCCCCGCCACCTCTTCTTGGGCGGCGCCGTCTATCCTCAGACACCCACTAAATGGAGCAGCGGTTGCTGTTGCAGTCCCATTTTAGCCTGGCAGCCTAGCCATATTCCCCCGGGCGTCGGGAGTCAATTGCGGACTCCCGGCCACCGTAGGCGCGGGCTTGCGGGTGGCGAGCAATGGGTAGTTCGCCGCCCGGTAGGGCCACGCTCGGGTATACGGCGCGTAGTGTTCCACGCGCGGCTCTAAGAGATGTCAGCACTCATTGTAGAGGTCCGCTGGGACGAAGCCTGTCAGGCTTGCGGATTTGTTCGAAAGAGTTACCGTGGCCCTGGCACAGGCAACTGAAGGAACACGGGTGGGTTTTAGTCAGTAACAGTCTGACACGCCGCTCCACCCAGAGAGGGAGACGTCATTTGATGATTTCCCACCTACAAGAAAAAAGCCTAGCCATATCCTTCGTTTTATCCAAAATTCACAAATTACTTAATTACTGTAATCATTCAAAGTTAAATTTTTATCAAATTCACGAAATTGATTGATTAAAAATTAGAGGTATAAACGAACCTGTTGTGAAGTATATTTGTCACATGACTGTTTGTTTTGTCGTGAGAATTCTTTGACTAGCAAATTATAAATTGTTGTTGTTTGTTTATAAGTTGTTATCTATCTTACAAACACCTGCGAAAAAAAAATCTTCGGAGAATATAAATTTGTGTGGTCTACCATCATGATCATCTTTCAGCCGAAAAACGTCCACTGCTGGACATAGGCCTCCCGCAATTTGGGGGGTTATTTCATAATTGCCACGCTTGGCAGGCGGATTGGCGATCGCAGTATGGTGGTAAAATGCATAGAGAACGCTACTGCCCATTCTTTAGTAAGTTCCTTAGTCGTGTCTTACCGACACCCACGGGAGGAAGTGGGATGGTGCTATTCTTTACATCCTCAATTCCTCACCACAGGGAACAAAAAATTGAGAAATTCGACCATAATTTACTTAAAACTTATGTATTCCTAATTTTAAAATGATTAAATAATAAAAATGCTTTCTGCACTCCGTACAAACTATGCCAAATTTCAAACTCCCCCGTCCGGGTAATTTTCGTAAAAAAATGGGCACAAAGGTTTTGCGTCACGTATTAATATACAGACGATAATTTTATTTATTTTGTCTCATAACATAATTTTTGTACTTAGTCTGCAAAAAAGACAAAAATCTATAACGAGTATATAAAATCTACAACGCACCGCCTAAACCGCTCGTCCTTGAGGCATGAAATTTGGAGGATGTGTTCTTTGTGAAGAGTAGGTATCCACTAAGAAAGGGTTTTTTGAAATTTCATCCCTAAGAGGGTGCAATGGGGGTTGAATTTTCTGTGAAACTTTTTATTCCTTGGTTCGATTGACACGCGGACGAAGTCGCGGGCAGAAGCTAGTTGTTTATACAAGTGCAAAATTAATAGTATACCAGAGGAGGCCCTTGCCCCCTCGTCCCTCTTTTAACTTTTCTCCGTCTTCTTCCAATTCTGCGCCAATCCTTTCAAAAGGAGTCCAGGTCATCCCGCCATTACTTTCTGGGCCTGCCGCGTCGTCGTTTAAAGAGAGTAGCCATTAAAAATTTTTTTTATAACAAGATAATTCCTTTGACTTTGCCATAGTCAAGTATTTAAACCAACCAAGTCATTATTTGCCTAGATTTTTCCTAACTACGTTTCGGTCGGCTTCCAGTCTAACCAGAAGAAGGGGACTACCAAAATTTTACACGGTGCGATTACCTATCTCACCTCCACAACCCGGTTACTGGGTAATACTATACCCCTCGATAAGACTGATGGCCAGGCTTTCGGGGTTCTGAGATATTGACAGTTACAAATTCATGAGTGACAGTCGTCGGGTGGTTTCCGAGCCACCAAACCAGGTGGCACAACAACAAATATAAACCTAACAAATTAACATATCTATGTGAATTAAATATAATGAGGAAATTGCGTAAAAAATATAAAATCTGTTGATCTAGAATGTTACATGCTGAAGAATGATGTGATAAGGTAAGTTTTAAAAGAAGATGTAGTAACAAATATTAAAATGAGTACGCTGAGATGGTTTGGTCATGTTGAAAGGATGAATGAAGGGCGGCTAACAAAATATATTTACAAGGCAGATGTGAGTGGGAACGTCGGGAGGGGGACGCCAGGAGGTCATAAAGTGACCTTATTGGTGATGTTGTTCAGAAAGGTCAGGTGCGTAGTACTCGCAACCGACGTGCGTGTATGATCAGCATGCGTAGCATGACCACCGTAGAAAAAGGTTTTGTCGACGGAAGAATAGACAAAATTACAGATTGTAGAAAGATTAAAGACAGAATAAAAGAGTGTAGAAAGATTTGTACCGTTTTATGCTGGCGTAGCATGAAAGTTCTATCTCTATTCTACCAAGAATAGACAAAGTTCTTTCTATGGTGGTCATGCTACGCGTGCTGATGTATGAACGTAAACGAAGCCAAAAGGAATATCGTAGGAGTTGACTTTCTGTAATTTCTCGTACCCCTTTGGGAAGAACGCGTGAATTTATTGTATTAAAGGTACATTAAAAAAAAAACCCGATACATTCGCAGTATTGCAAAACTGAATATTGAAATATGTGTGAGAACTAAAATAACTTTAGGTTAACCTAGTGGTTAGCGTCAGTGCCAGTGCTCAAAATTCATTTAAAAGTTAATGTATTTCTAATGCATTATAATGTAAAAATATTTGCATTCTGCACTCCTACATATGTATAAGCTTGAATTGTGCCAAATTTCATACTCCTCCGTCCACGAAATTTTAGTTTCTACCTTTTGTCCGCGACTTCGTCTGCGTAAATCTCGGTTATCGCGGACGCAGACGAAGTCGCGGAATAAAAAGTAACGTATGTCCTTTCTTGGGGTTCAAACTTACCTCGTACCAAATTTCATCAAAATCGGTTCAGTGGTTTAGTCATGAAAGCGTAACGGACAGACAGAGTTACTTTCATTATCACCATCATTTCAGCTGAAACACGTCCACTGCTGGACATAGGCCTCCACCAATATAGAGGGGTTTGCCATAATCGCCACGCTTGACAGGCGGGTTGGTGATCGCAGTATAGTGATAAAATGCATAGAGTACGCTGCTGCCCATTCTCTAGTAAGTTCCTTAGTCGCCTCTTATGACACCCACGCCACGGGAAGAAATGGTATGGTGTCATGGTGCTATTGTTTACGTCCGGCACCACACGCGACATTTTTACACGAGTTCCTTTCTCATTTGTAATATTAAAGTATAGATAGTTACAATCAATTACAATGTTAGGCATTTAAAGTTGAATATTAGGGGCCATCCATAAATTACGTCACACAATTTTCATGATATTTTGACCCCGCCCCCCGTCCTTGTCACAGCTGGTCACATTTGTGAGACCCCCACCTCCCTAGTGTGACGTCACATATTTTGTAATTTTATGTCTAGACATGGATTTTTTTTTAAATTTTTCTTTCATAGTTCATATTTCGTGTGTTAATAGTACTTTAAATATGTATATTCAATTTTGAAATGTGACGTCACAAAATTTAAGACCCCTCCCACCCCCTTGTCACACAATGTCACAATTTTTCGACCCCCCTTAACGTGTGACGTAATTTATGGATGGCCCCTTATGTAGCTTAGATTATGCGAGGGGAAATCCGAACTGATTAATAATAATTTTGTCAATTTTATCTAAAACATAAACATTGTAAGTAAATACCCCTACATTAAGTACTACCGTCCTCATTTAGCGTCCAGCATTCGATAGAATCCAGCTTGTCCATTGCGGCCCTCCCCAGTAACGCCCTAAGCCGAGGTTCGTATCCACAGAACAAAGAATAAAGTTTTCTTTATTCCGTGTTCGTATCCCACAGGGCCGCGACATACAAGTAGTAGGTCGTAGGGTCGAACCCAGGCAGTACTCTACCTTGTGTAAATAATTTCATCACCACTGCTCTCAAAAACGGTGAAGGAAAGCATCGTGAGGAACCTAGCATGTTCTAGAACCAAAAAAATTAGGTACCAGTCTGCCATAGGCGAGCGTTGCGATGCGATGTATTCTATGTTAAAACTAAAACGGACAGAAGATCGAATCAGTTGTTAACACGTGCATACAGATAGGTATAAATAATGATAGTACGTTTAATACAGTTCAGTCTGGATAATCCAGGAAAGTCAACAGGAAATCCTAGGCGTTTAACCGTCTATTCTAGCCTGAGACTAAATTGGCGATGACATTATTGGTAATCTGCCTCGTTGGTCTGCAGGTGTCAAGTGCTATTGCTGAGCATCAGGTCTTGGGTTCGCTTCCTAGGTCGAGCAAGGGGTTTTTAACCGACTTCAAAAAAAGGAATAGGTTATCTATTCGACTGTATTTTAATGTTTTTACCTCATAACTTTTGACTGGGTGAACCGATTTTGATGATTCTTTTTTTATTTGAAAGCTGGTGCTTCCCGAATGGTCCCATTTGGTTCCATTCGGACAATGAGATCTATGTGAAAACCATATAAGTCTTAAATTTGCATTAAGTATTTGCGCGACAAATGAACGAATAACGCGATTAGATTAGTGCGGGGTGTGTACCATAACTAAAAAGTTAAAAAATAAAAACTTTTTACAAAAAAAAAATAAAAACGACTTCCTTAAAAAACACTACTAAGTCAAAAATAACTTTAATTTCGGAAGTCGGTGTCTTATGATCTGTATTCAAGGTTTTTCAACCGACGAAAAAAAACGGAGGAGGTTCTCAATTCGACGCGTATATTTTTTTATTTTTTTTTTTTTTATGTATGATCACGCATAACTTTTTACATAGTGGTCCGATTGTGACAATTCTTCTTCTACTGGAAAGAGTATACACCCAAGGTGGTCCCATATAAATTTGGAAAACAAAATCGAACCCTAAGGGTTGGAAAACAGGGGATGATTGATTGTTCACTCACTGATTGTAACGTATAAACACGTATAACTTGTTACATAGTGGTCCGATTGTGACAATTCTTCTTCTATTGGAAAGGATATACTCCCAAGGTGGTCTCATATAAATTTGGAAAACAAAATCGAACCCTAAGGGTTGGAAAACAGGGGATGATTGATTGTTCACTCACTGACACTCACAACTTTTTACATAGTGGTCCGATTGTGACAATTTTTCTTCTATTGGAAAGGGTTTACTCCCAAGGTGGTCTCATATAAATTTGGAATACAAAATCGAACCCTAAGGGTTGGAAAACAGGGGATGATTGATTGTTCACTCACTGACACTCACAACTTTTTACATAGTGGTCTGATTGTGACAATTCTTCTTCTATTGGAAAGGGTATACTCCCAAGGTGGTCCCATATAAATTTGGAAAACAAAATCGAACCCTAAGGGTTGGAAAACAGGGGATGATTGATTGTGCACTCACTGATTGTAACGTATAAACACGTATAACTTGTTACATAGTGGTCCGATTGTGACAATTCTTCTTCTATTGGAAAGGGTATACTCCCAAGGTGGTCTCATATAAATTTGAAAAACAAAATCGAACCCTAAGGGTTGGAAAACAGGGGATGATTGATTGTTCACTCACTGACACTCACAACTTTTTACATAGTGGTCCGATTGTGACAATTCTTCTTCTACTGGAAAGGGTATACACCCAAGGTGGTCCCATATAAATTTGGAAAACAAAATCGAACCCTAAGGGTTGGAAAACAGGGGATGATTGATTGTTCACTCACTGATTGTAACGTATAAACACGTATAACTTGTTACATAGTGGTCCGATTGTGACAATTCTTCTTCTATTGGAAAGGGTATACTCCCAAGGTGGTCTCATATAAATTTGGAAAACAAAATCGAACCCTAAGGGTTGGAAAACAGGGGATGATTGATTGTTCACTCACTGACACTCACAACTTTTTACATAGTGGTCCGATTGTGACAATTTTTCTTCTATTGGAAAGGGTTTACTCCCAAGGTGGTCTCATATAAATTTGGAATACAAAATCGAACCCTAAGGGTTGGAAAACAGGGTATGATTGATTGTTCACTCACTGACACTCACAACTTTTTACATAGTGGTCTGATTGTGACAATTCTTCTTCTATTGGAAAGGGTATACTCCCAAGGTGGTCCCATATAAATTTGGAAAACAAAATCGAACCCTAAGGGTTGGAAAACAGGGGATGATTGATTGTTCACTCACTGATTGTAACGTATAAACACGTATAACTTGTTACATAGTGGTCCGATTGTGACAATTCTTCTTCTATTGGAAAGGGTATACTCCCAAGGTGGTCTCATATAAATTTGAAAAACAAAATCGAACCCTAAGGGTTGGAAAACAGGGGATGATTGATTGTTCACTCACTGACACTCACAACTTTTTACATAGTGGTCCGATTGTGACAATTCTTCTTCTATTGGAAAGGGTTTACTCCCAAGGTGGTCTCATATAAATTTGGAATACAAAATCGAACCCTAAGGGTTGGAAAACAGGGGATGATTGATTGTTCACTCACTGACACTCACAACTTTTTACATAGTGGTCTGATTGTGACAATTCTTCTTCTATTGGAAAGGGTATACTCCCAAGGTGGTCCCATATAAATTTGGAAAACAAAATCGAACCCTAAGGGTTAGAAAACAGGGGATGATTGATTGTTCACTCACTGATTGTAACGTATAAACACGCATAACTTTGTACAGAGTAGTCCGATTTTGATAATTTTTTTATTGTTGGATAGGGTATACCTTGCCAAGTATTATTAGTACATTAAAGCCACAAAAAATCATAAAATAAAAACTTTTTAACAAAAAATTAAACCGCCGAAAAACTGAAAAGCATAAAATAATAAACCTTAAAATTTTGAGTCGGCGCTGAAAAATCAATGAACAAGAAACACTCAAAGCGCCGACTCATAATTTTAAGGTTTATTATTTTATGCTTTTCAGTTTTTCGGCGGTTTAATTTTTTGTTAAAAAGTTTTTTTTGCCACCGACTTCCGAAATTTTTAAGGAAGTCGGTTTTAATTTTTTCGTAAATTTTCAACGTTAACCGTTCGGGGAAACAAGGCGTGATGTTATGTTATGTAGAATTAATTATCTTTCGAGTCAGCGGCATCATGTTTTTGTTTTGATTGTTTGTTGTCATCTGACAGTGTCGTAAGTTCCTTGGTCGTAACATTGACGCAATATAGTGCATTGTCTTTGGTCCCTGGCCTTGACATCAAGCAATAGACAAAATTGTCGAACTTTCATTAGTTTAATACGAGGGTTTTGGCTACTTTTTCGTGTATTTTGACAATTACAAAATACACAAAAGTGTTTTGTGATGTGTGTTTTGATTGTGCAGTAAACAACTATATAAAATAAATTTATAGTTTGAAAAATCACTAGAAAAACACGCTTTTATAAATGCACGTAAAAACCAAAAAACGTTATCGTGGTCAAAGTTCATTACAAGACCTTTCTAACAAGTCCAAACACGGCTATCATACGATATTCCTTCATGGAATGCCAGTGCCTATCTTCCGGCTTCATCATCAGACCTTGACACCTAATCGTGGTCAAAGTTCATTACAAAACTTTTCTAACAAATTCAAACACAGCTATGATACGATGTTCCATGATGAAGTTCTAGTTCATATCTTCCGGCTTTATCTTCAGATCAGTTCGACAGTACCATATTATTGTATTGTCATCAGAACTACATACAGCTGCCAATTTTCATGACACTACGATCCACAGTGTGTTATGGGAGCCGAGTTGCGGTCATGTCTCGTTTATGTACCTATTAGATAGATCTAGTCATGATACAGCCTTTCCAAAAATACCGACGGCAATTTTTTGCTTAGTTATTTTGATATGAATTTTTCAGTGAGAGGGTACCTTAAGAAAATCTTAATTTCAAAATAACTCAAAAAATATAAGACTTATGTTTTTTTTTTAGAAGTGAAAATGATGTTGCAGGATTTCACATATTTAAATATTAAATTAGAGGGTTCTAGCTTTAATTATTTAAGAGTAAGAATTTTTTCACTGAACTTCATATATGTATTTTTTTAAATAAAACAATAGCGATGTAGCATTTTATTTTTTTCTCATAATATACTCAATAATATTACTAATCATATTCTAAAATTTCACAAGCTAAACTCATGCGGCAAAGGAGATAAATCGTTTCTATGTATTTAAGGAATTTCTATGAAAATAGGGTTGTCAATTTTCGTACAATTAAAATTCAAAAGTATTACTCCATGATGTCATCATCAGAAAATGTTAACCCTATTCTTGGCAAAAAACAAAAAACTGTATTTTCAAATAATTTTCAAATATGATGTTAAATATGAACCTAGGATTAAGGGAAAAATATATAAAAAAATCGCACATAGCCAGAAAATGAAATTCTATATGTATCTTTGAAGATACATTGCCAGCTTAGCAAAAAACTTTGACCGTACGTGTAAGTGTCTTTGAGGATACGTCGCCAGGTTTGAGGATATAAAATACACAACATTTTCTTAATAATAAATGTTTAAATTTGCATGTAGTAACAGTTATAAAAACCAAAATCAACTTACAGATTAATTAGAATTAAAATTTAAAGTTATCGAAAAATTTGAGGTGTATTATTAGCTTAAATAATTACTTATCAGTATGTAATTTTACAAAACAATTTCTTTCTGGCTTAAAACACAAGCGTAACAAGCACTTGGCATACATTACTGTAGTTTGGCCCTTGATACAAAATTTACATCGCCCTTTACTATTGGAAAATGGCCGACCTTATCGTACCTTATATCCGGTGGAGGTCGTGGTGTTACAGGTGCCTGTATTATTTTCGACGGAGTTGGTCCAGAAACTTCACAGTTATAGACCGTATCTCCTCGGCTTTTTTTCAGGAGGCTCTGTGTTACTTGGTACTTGAACATTTTTAGAGGCATTGTCTTTCCCGCACTATACCATCTGTATAAAACCCTGCTATTATTTACGCAAATATCCAAGACTTGCGACTTGCTATACAGGGTGACCAACATGTCTGCTATGTCTACGCCCCTTATATAGTCGATATAATGTTTAATAATGTTCGGGCAGGATACCGCTACTCTTCTTTTCGCAAACTCATAACGTTGTATGGTACTGGTAGGTTCAGCTGCCACATAACTACTAGATGTGGTTACACTTTTGTTGTCGTCCGTTTGACGACGCATAATTTATTTTTGTTACAGACAACTTGCGAATGAGAGCCTCTAGGTTTTTTTTTCAGGGCTTTGTCTGTAAGTAAACATTTTTCTGCTCCACGCAGTCTGTTCGACCTAATAAACCTAAAGAAAATATGCACATTTCTTCTCGTAAATAGTTTACCAACTCTAAACTTGTAAAAATATATATCGAAATATACCACAGAATAAGCACGGTCTGGTATACTTATACATAGAGCCAGAACTACCTTAGCACCAAGACCAAAATTGGACTTCTCAGGCGTTAGCGAATCATACCGGAAACTATCTTCACCACCATATACTATGAAGTCGTACACGAAACCAGATATCGAACAAAAATTTTATAGCCCCGTCTTGTAGGTCTTCTATTTTTTATTCATCTGATAGTAAATTTAAGTTTTCTATAGAAGAAGGCAAAGATGGCGCAGGTGAAGAATCTGAATCAGTCACATGGTTATGGACATGACTCAAGACAATTGAAATCTGCTGAAATTCATCTTTGGATTCGGGTTCATCGTCGTCTGATTTTTACGTGGTTTTGGTACTAGAGCACAAATTCTTTTTGCTCTGGAAAAAGATAGTTGCGTCCCTCCATGAAAAAAAAAGCTCTCTCTCACAATCAAGCCAAGCATACAGTGCCCTTTTCCCAAAACACAGTTAAAAAATAATACTAATAAAATCTTAACGCACTTGGCAATGTATCCTATTAGATACGCTAATCTTATACAAAGGATCTTAGTACACCTAGCAACGTATCTTGTAGGATACATTCACTTTATTTGTTATATTGCGAAGCCAAGCGTAATTATTTCTCCTGTTTATTGACTTTCCAGCATAAGTACAAACATATGAAATATTATAACACCAATTCCTCATGTAATTTTAAAAGAAAAAGTATTAAAAATAATAAATTCTTACCTTCTTGCGCGGTATTGCACTCAACCGCTTCGACATTTTGAAAAATTTTGAAAAAGTAGTTGACGTAAGCTGTCATTGTGTCACTAAGGTGCGCTCAGAAATGTATACTTTAAAGATAAATAAGTTAAAGTTCCGCTTTACATGCATTATAAAAGAAATGTACTTTTTTAAAAAACGATGTGTCTTACAAGATACATTGTCAAGAAAAGGGTTAAAGTTTCTCCTGATGGCAGTGAAAGGGGTTCATCATCTGGTGCCATTTCCCTGGTATCACGATCTATGGAACTTAGTGGTAACTGAGCATGAAACATAACATTTTCCGTTGACGGTTTTAAAAGGGAAATGACTTTTTCGGGGAGAGTCAAAGGTTTCAATTTATTTTTTCGTACTCCAAGGGACATGGCCGATATTAATGGATCTGAGGATTCTAACGCTCGATGAAACAAGTCAAGTATTGTAGTTTTACGATCTAACTTACGTGTGTGGTGCTCACGGTCGTAACGCCAAAATTTGTTCCTTGACTCACCAGCTTGTTCTGACAGCATACCAATTGGCAACGAAATGGAATCTATGATGTTCGCACCATGTATCAGTATTTTGTGCAAGGTGACTGACATGTAGAACCAGTTATAATTTTCCACATACTTGGTAGCCAGATTATGGCAAAAAACTTGAAACTTTGCGGAATCGATTTCCAACCCACTTGATAATGCCACTAGAATAGTGTGTAGATCTTCGACTAGCCATTCCTTGATTCCCAAAATCTCTGCAAAGGTTTTGCGGTTGGAATCTGACAGTGCAGTGCGCGCAGTATTGCCGTCATTCGTTGTACCTGTATTTGGTCGTACGACATCGACAAGCAAACCCATTTTTTGCCGGATTTCAGCTTGGATACGTTTTTTTCTACTTTCTACGACACCAGCTTCGGAAGAATTTTTTGCTACTCTCCATTTTTGTACGCCTGGGTCGTTTTTATATCCTAAGTGCAGCAAAAATTCGAAGATTCTGATCCAGGCATGCAATGGGCTAAGTCCATGTAACAAAGTTTCTTTATTTATTGCCTTTTTTTTACTAGATCAAGCTTGTTAAATTCCATGCAGGTAGCTCCACAACATGCACACCTTAATTGCGAGCTGGTATTTGTTATTACATTAAATACCTTGCCATCTATGATCGTCAGATATCATTTTGGATCCCCAATTATAGTATTTCCGGAGGAGTTTTCTGCAAAAATCAGCGCAAGTTCTTTAATTTCTTCTTCTACACGATGTTTAACTCTCTGAATTAAGTCCTTGGTTTCTGATCGATATTGGATTTGTATTGGTCGACAATATCGAAAAGATTGAGGACTAGGATTTGCCCACAATACAAATCCATCAACTGTTTTCACACGTAATGGGATGTATGTGGTAGCAAAAAGGCATTGCTCGTCATCGCTATCATCAGCAAATATCTGCTTATAGTTAGATTGCCCAGTACTGCCATCAAAACCCCAAGAACCTTCAAAAACACAGTTAATTGTATTTAACTGTTTTTGTCTGCAGTACTCGGAAACTTTATCATCGTAAGAATCAATAATTCGGCGGAATGTGTGCATAAGCAAATCGAACAGAGGAACTTTTGCTTCTCGTTCTGATATAGAAATGTCGACATCAGGGTAACATAGTTTTTTAGCCATCTGTATTCTATAATAGGGAGGATAAATATTTGAACCTCGAGATTTGGCACCCTGTTGTGTCAAAATCAAAATCAAAATATAGTATAGTTATATAGAAGAATAGAATCAAATAAAACAGGTATTGAGCTAAGTAAAACTTCTGCCAGTGACTTTGAGTTTGTTATCAAATAGTGCCTAAAAACTCCTACTCAATCAACAACTATTGCCAATATGATTAGATCTGGTCAAGAAACTAAAGCTTTACCGTATACTGCTGATGAAGCTCTTTGTTTAATGATAGATAGAAAATTGTCTGTTGAAGACAACAGGAGCATCGAGTAAACTAATAGGTTCTTTTGATGTAGACGGCAAAGCTGTTAATATTTGTATGGAACTCGTTGATTCCTGTTCTTCTGGCATCAAAACTTCTTTATTTTCTGGTATATGAGTCTCTAAACATTTTTGATGGTCTATGTCGGAAGAAATACCAAGATTAAAAATTGTCGAAAGCCAGTTTTTGTTTTTCTTCAGAAACCTTACACGATTTCGAGAACTTGCTTTATATAGTTGTTCACATCTACACAAAAATGCTGTGATAGTTTTTCTCAAAGAATGCAAGTCTCTATTGATGTAATCAGGGGTGCCTTTAGGGTACAGGGCGTTTAGTACTATGGCTTTCCTCTCAACTGGAGAAAGGTCCATAGGCCGCACTTTCGGGCCTCGTTTATAAGCTTCTCTTTCGAAAATTTTAAATAAATCTAGACGAGTCAATGCTACGGGTCGATCGTCGTTGCATAATTGGTCTCCTAGCATATTAACAGGTACACCCGGAGAGTGAAGAGTACCTATATCTGCCACTCGCTGACCAACATGAGGGTTGGCGCCCTCATGCCCCTCTTGCACTAAGTCACTCGGTCGAGGCCCGAGATGACATCCCCCAACAGAACGGGTCAGCTCCTGTTGAGGCAAAGCAGCGCCATGGGTCTTTGCCGGCTCCATGACGCCTCACTCCCGCTTTTCCGGACATCGTGTAAGAGTATTGGGTTTTAGCATAGCTTAACGAGGGCGGACCCCTTCCCAATACCACACGATGTCCATCATCAAAGAAAATTGAAAGAAAAAAAAATACAATCACTTTGTTGACAACCCTAAGAAAATTTAAAAAAATTAATATCTCTGGTGCAAAGCCTTTGTAGCGTCTGATTTTTTGTATGAATATACATGTAAATGTACAAAATATAAATACACTGAAAGAAAATGCGACCATGCAAAGGTTCGCCAGAAAAAAAATAATTACGGAATCATATAAAAATAAAAAAAACTGCTTGTAAGAGCTTGATTAATCAGTTATGTATAGTTTAATATGTTCTTTTAGTTGTAATCTATTATACTACGAATCAGTTTATGATAAAACAATAGATAGAATGGACATAAACGTTTTTTTTGGTTTCTATGGACTTTTCTCGATTTATTCAATTTCTCAAAAACTACTACAGATAAAGTCATGGGGATTTTTTTAAATGCAATTTTCCAAGAATATCATTCTAATGAGCATTAAAAATGGTCATGACCGCAACTCGGCTCCCATAACACACTGTGCGATCCTTGGAAGATAGTTAAATTAGTTACCTTAGATTCCATTACATAGTTAGTTACATACAGGTCGACCTAATAAAAGCGTGTTAAAAACTAGGGATGAAAATTGCCGAATGTTTCCGAAAGTTACCAGGAAAGTTTCCAATATTGCCGGCAATATTGGGCAATATTGCCGGAATGTTGCCAAAGTTGCCAGATTACATAGGGTTTTTCAAATGCCATTTTCAAAGTTTGTGCGCTTGTGAGGTTTTATGTAATGGTGTAATTATAGGTATTATTAGTAAGCCTGTATTATTAATTCATAATTATAATTACTTTTTAATTATCCATGCTTATATGTGAAGATAAAGTTAAATTATGCCACTGGTAACTTCATGATAGCTGAACCCATACTTTTTTAAGAATATCACTTAAACATTTTATACAAAAAGAAAGAGGGTATTGATACCAAATAAAGTAGATATAAATCACACAACTGTGTAGTGTTATTTTGTAAATATTTTCATCTTGTCATCAAGAACTTCCTCTGTTTGAAATAAAATCGATTTTAATCATTTCCTGAAGTCTGATAGCGCTAAAATTATACATATCTATGTATATCTGGTGAGAACGCAATGTTACGATGACTGTGTGCCAACCTGATGATGGAGTTGGAAGATGGTTATAGGATCTACGCTCTGTTAAACGAAACGAGATTGGTCTCTTGTGATGGGTACGTGAGTTTTAGGTCTATTGTGTCTTCCGTCTGCCGGAGAATTCAATGTGTTAAGTATGTTTAAAAAAAAAAACACTAGCATTTAATAAAAACTAAAAATTCATTCATATTGATTATCGTGATCGCCACTGTTTTGCTGCCGCGTACTCTCCATGACAATGGTGCCAATTCTGTTTTACAACGAACTAAACTAACTAAACTATCTCTAAAATTCCTTACTTTTGGCTATGAGAATTGTAACGCTATTCTGCAAGAAAAAATATGTAAATTTAAAAATTATTTTGACACTACTTTTGCTATTTTTTTTACTGACTTATACTGTACTGACTTTATAGACTAAAGTGACACAAATTAAATATATTTTAGTTTGACAGCACTAAGATTGCACTGAGTTATTAGTTTAGTCAAAATTACAATTTTGCTATTCTGAGTTTGCCGGTTTTCACTAAAAATGTTGACTATAATCATTTATTTTAACTAAATCTGACTATTTTTAATAGCGATTAAAAAGGTGTGAAATAAAACTAGTGGTCATGACCTAAAATTCACACCAACGCAACGCCTCGCCTTCACGTGCAAAAACAGTACTGTATTTTTTGTTTTTCTTTTCTTTTGCTTATATCTCGAAAATGGCGTGTCCTATTGCAAAAATAATGAAATTTTCGACCCCCTTTAATAAACCCCTGCACATTTAAATCTCAAAACGTGGGTAGGATATATATTTTTTTTTTCAAACAAATCGTGAAAAATTCCATATAAAACACGTCCAGGCTGCCCTTGCGCGCGCCTTCGTCTCTCAAATAATTCATTGCCTAGCGCACACAAGTACCACGTTGAAGCCAAAAGAAAAAAAAATACCACGTTGAGTCGCGATTGTTAAATTCGATTTTAGTCGTATCAGAATTATTTTTAAATTTAGAGATTTTTTCTTGCAGAATAGCGTTACAATTTTCATAGCCAAAAGTAAGGCATTTTAGAGATAGATTAGAGATAGTTTAGTTCGGTGTACAACAGAATCGGCACCATTGTCTGATGTTGATCAAATGACGTCTCCCGCTCTTGGAGCGGGCTCGGCTAGGGACGTGAGGGCGCAGAGACTGCCACTACCTCACGCGTCCCGCCTCCTCCTTCGCGAGCATTACTGCTTCGCAGAAGGAGGTGACGGCTTCACATGCCCTTTCGCTCCGTACCATGGCTCGCACCAGGGCCGGACGCGAGAGGTCGCCGTCACCGATCGCCTCTACGAGGACACGGTGGTGCCCAGGCAGGGCACACTTCCACCGTATGCTCCACTGTGTCCTCCAGACGATCCTCGCAATGGAAACATCCGGGCGTTTCCTCCCGCTTTAACCTGAACAGGAACCCCCTGAAGCACCCATGCCCGGTGAGAACCTGCGTCAAGCGGAGGGTGAGGATGCCGTGGCGCCTCTCTATCCACTCCTGAAAGAGGGGACCTTACCGCCGCAATTGTGGCGTGCCCAGCGCTGGGTTGCGAAAATCGTACCCGCCATGGCGCCATGACACCCTACGGGAGCTCTGCCCGCCGTGCCGCGATTTGTCGCGGCAGCGGAGTTTTGTCCCAGCGTTTCGCCTCCTCGCGCCACTCCCACATGTGTGCGAGGACCTTTGCCTCCAGATCCCATGGCGGACTTACCTATGTTGATTTACGATAGCTTAAATCTTGAATACTACATACCCCAAACTAGTCGCTTAACCACTGCACAAAACATGCCATTAAAAGAATTTTCAAAATCGGATCAGTACCTTTTGAGAAAATCGCAAACAAACATACATACATTAATATCAAATAAAAAACCACCTTTTTAAAATCGGTTAAAAACATCAACTTGTTGTTGCTGATGAAATCGTCTTGCAGGGTTTGACCCTTCTATACATACAGATATGTATACATATAGATATATATACTTTCTTACATTCAAGTGCAGTTAAATTATAAGAACGTAAAAGAAAAATAAATACGATATCTCTAAAATAGTTATGGTTTCATCACCAATGAACAATCATGGATAGCTTATTTCTTTTCTTTAGTTTATCAGTAAGTAAATAAATGTAAAAACGAAAATTTTAGGTTGGATATTATAGATAAGCATAACAACTACCATCCTGCATACCGCAATTTTATTCTACTAATCAATTATAATAGTAAAAGTTGTTTTCTATTTATACGTTTCTTGCCCAATGTTGCCGGCAAGTTTGGAAACATTCCCGGCAGTTTTGGCAACTTTGGCAATATTGCCGGCAATTTTCATGGCTATTAAAAACACTACTTGCTATGTAAATAATTGTGGCGGGAAATTTAACACGTTAACTGAAAAAGTCAAAAATGTACTAAGTGTTATTTGACTTTAAGTCGATTATTGATTAAAAAGTGTCGGACACATAGTCCGACTTGGCAGTAAAAGGAAATAACAAAAAACTTTCAATCGAAACATAATTCCACGACTTGTTTCCCCGGAGGGTTTCGCAGAGGTATACACCCAGATTTCGCCAGTTATGTTTAAGTCCCATGTAATAGGGGGCGAGTCTATTGCCATCAATCGGGCACATATCCAGACTCCGGGCTGCTACTGAGAAATTCCAGATAGAAAAACCCCAATAACACTGTCCGACCTGCAGGCGTAGCATGACCAATTCTATGTCTATTCTACCAAGAATAGACAAAGTTCTTTCTATTGAATTCGACATCTCTTCGGCCCGAGCATGGGGCGACCCGTAGACTCGGGTTTCTATGAAGACAAAGACATTCTTTCCATAGCAAGAGAGTGGTACCTAATGTAATTAAGGTGGATCCGCTAAGGACTTTTTCATTTAATAGTCATACAATGAGGGTAAACGATCTTAGAGTTTTGTACTGATGATTATAATTACTATAATCCTGTAAAAAAAAATGTACCCCCAACTGAAACTCCAACTCAAAAGTAGAGAAAAATTTGTCGCCATGCTCGACATCGTACAATTTTGTCGACTGAAGAATAGAAATATTTCCTCTCTTCGCCGTGCCATTTTGTCTATTCTTCCGTCGACAAAACTCGTTTCTATGGTGGTCATGCTACGCGTGCTGGGAATCAAACCCTCATGGTCAGCAGTAACGCTTACGACCAATAGACCAACGACCAATCGTCTTCAAAAGTATTCCAGAATAAATTGTTTTGATGGTATTGCCAAAACCAATATTCTTAAAAACAACATCAATTAATTGATTGCTGATGATATTAATTTCCGTTAGCCTCGAAAATATTGATTTTCTGAGTGATTATCAAGAAATATTATCATTGGAAACACTTCTGTGGAAGAGTGTTTATTTTGTCGATGGGCCAGCTCTGATGCACATGAGACAATCAAAATACAGACTTGAGTAAATATTTCATCACAAATATCTGAAACTAGCTTCTGCCCACGACTTCGTCCGCGTCAAATTTTTGCTCCCCTGACCCTTCCCGTCGCACCGAATTGCCTGCCAGTTTTCGTCCATTTTTCGTTACTGCTCCGCTCCTTTTGTTTGAAGCGTGATGTTATATAGCCTAAGTCTTCCTCAATAAATAGGCTACCCAACACAAGAATTTTTCAATTCGGACTAGTACTTCCTGAGATTAGCGCGTTCAACCAAACAAACAAACAAACTCTTCAGCTTTATAATATTATAAGTATCTAGATGAAATTATTCCATCCAAAATACAAAGTCATTTATTCACATTAGGCTTTTTTTGTGTGTGGGAAATCATCAAATGACTTCTCCCGCTCTGGGCGGAGCGGAAGCGCGTGTCAGACTTTTACTGACTAAAACCCACCCGTGTTCCTTCAATTTATACTAATACTAATTACTAATTACTAATATATTATAAAGCTGAAGAGTTTGTTTGTTTGTTTGATTGAACGCGCTAATCTCAGAAACTACTGGTCTGAATTGAAAAATTCTTATTGTATTGAGTAGCCTATTTATCGAGGAAGGCTATAGGCTATATAACATCACGCTACAACTAAGAGGAGCGGAGCAGTAATGAAAAATGTTGCAAAAACGGGGGAAATTGCACAGGTAGGCAATTCGACGCGACGGGAAGGGTCGGGGGAACAAGAAATTTAGCGCGGACGAAGTCGCGGGCAGAAGCTAGTTGCTTGTATGCCAGGGCCACGCTCTTTCGAATAAATCTTGCGACCCTGGCAGGATTCACATTAGGCTAAGAGTCAGCAATTTTCGAATGTCAACATGACATAAGACAGTCTCCCGCGCGCTCTTCACCACTTCCTAGTGCTTTAGCTGGGAAGAAGTGGCGCACCAAACTGTCCGGCAGCACAGCTGCCAATAAGGAGAACTCGATTCTATACAATACTAGGTTAGACAAAGTAATTACCAATACGAGTCGCAGAACATTACATTAAATCATTTACCATTCAAAAGTTAAGAGGGTCTTATGGCTAAGTCATAACAGCCGCACAGGAGGATCGATCAGGTTAAGTTTCGCTTTCCGCGGTTGGTCATGGATGGGTGATCGTCTTTTCATACCCAAGACTCCTCCGTGCTTCGCCTACAGTTGGATATAGGCCTCCCCTAAGCACCGCCATTTAGACCATTTCTGTGCTTGCTACCGTAGCCAAGGGTAGGCGGGCCGCCGGTAATAGGGGTCATTTTTATTGGTTTGCCATAATCGCCACGTTTGGCAGGCGGGTTGGTGATCTTAGTATGGTGGTAAAATGCATAGAGAACGCTGCTGCCCATTCTCTAGTAACTCCCTTAGTCGCCTTTTACGACACGGGAAGAAATGAGATGGTGGTATTCTTTACGTGCGGCACCACACGGTGCAGGGGTAGGTGTGTAGGTAGGTACCACGACTCATCATTCTTCTGTCCTCATCCCAATTTATTAGTGGTCAGCGCAACAATTCTTTTTCTTCTCTATTAGTCGTCATCTCAGTAGTCACCCACTTTCCATCCATATCATAATTCACACAGTCCATCCATCGTTTCTTTGGTCTCCCTCTACTCTTATAGCTATTGATATTCATACTCAATACTTTTCTCACGACATTTTCCTCATACCTCCGTATCACGTGTCCATACCACGACAGCTGATTTCCACACAATTTTTCTGTTACCGATGCCATTTTAGACTTCCTCTTATGTACTCATTTCTTATTCTATACATTCGTGTAACATCACAGATCGATCTTAACATTCACTTAACATAATTACTTCAGTCATTAAACTGAAAAGTGAAAAATAAGAACTCGGTATTTATTTATTTTTTATGTATGACCATGCGTAACTTTTTACAGAGTGGACCGATTTTGATAATTCTTTTTGTTTTGGAAAGGGTTATATCCCGAAGGTGATCCCATGTAAATTTTGAAAGGTAGGAAAACAGGGGATGATTGATTGTAATGCATAACTTCTTACAGAATGGTCCGATTTTGCAAGCATGTAGTACTTAGTAGATTATTAGCCACAAAAAAAATATAAAATAAAAACTTTTTAACAAAAACTTAAACCGCCGATAAAACTGAAAAGCAAAAAACTTTTTAACAAAAAATTAAACCTCCGAAAAAACTGAAAAACAAAAAATAATAAACCTTAAAATTATGAGTCGGCGCTTTGAGTGATCTTTGTTGTTTGTTGTTTGACGCCGACTCAAAATGACTGAAAGGTTTATTATTTTTTGCTTTTCAGTTTTTTCGGCCGTTTAATTTTTTATTAAAAAGTTTTTATCATTGTAAAAAAATTGTTTACGGCGCGGCAGCGCACATCGTGAGTCGATGTTCACACACAAGCCGTAGGTGGGCCAACTGTGGGTGTGGGTGTTCTCACCCTATGCGAGAAACTTTCACAAAGCAGCTCAATGGTTTCCTTATGAACAGATCTACTTGACATTGAAATCTATATACTTATAATAAAACTGTAGAGAGGTCAATTCTGTACATTGAAAATATATTCAAAATTAATATTGGAGGATGAATGGCGATCGATACTGATGAAAAAAATGCAATCAGTAAATTTTTTGTCTGTCTGTCTGCCTGTCTGTCTGTATGTGCACGCATGGGCCAAAACAACTGAAGGGATTTTAACCAAACTTGGTCCGATTGTAGTCCATGCTCCTGGGCAGGTTATAGGCTATATAACATAACGCTAAAACACATAGGAGCCGAGCAGTGACGATAAATTTGAAGCAAGTCGGATGAAAATGCGCTTTCGAGCTAAAAAAAATTAACTGGATTAACACTAGACATACTTTTTATCCCGGTAGTACGTTCACGCGGGATATTTTCCGACCTCCACGCGGGCGAAGCCGCTGGCAAAAGCTCATCATCATCATTTCAGCCGTAAGACGTCCACTGCTGGACTTAGGCCTCCCCCAATTTGGGGGGCTTTGTCATAATCGCCACGCTTGGCAGGCGGGTTGGCGATCGCAGTATGGTGGTAAAATGCATAGAGAACGCTGCTGCCCATTCTCTAGTAAGTCCCTTAGTCGCCTTTTACGACACCCACGGGAAGAAATGGGGTGGTGTTATTCTTTACGTCCGGCACCACACAGCAAAAGCTAGTATGACATAATACCAAAGAGTACTATTAGATACTAACTTATGCCCTCGACTTCGTCCGCGTCAAATTATTGCTCTTCTGACCTTTCCTGTCGCATCGAATTGCCTGCCAGTTTTCGACCATTTTTCATTGCTGCTCCGCTCTTTTTGATCGTACCGTGATGTTATATAGCCTATAGCCTTCTTCAATAAATAGGCTACCCAACACAAAAATATTTTTTCAATTCGGACCAGTAATTCCTGAGATTAGCGCGTTCAACCAAACAAACTCTGCAGCTTTATAATATTAGTATAAGTATAATATTTTTTTTTGTGGATGGGAAATCATCAAATGACGTCTCCCGCTCTTGGGTGGAGCGGAAGGGCGTGTCAAACTTACCGACTAAAACCCACCCGTGTTCCTTCAGTTGCCCATGTGCCAGGGTCACGGTATCTCTTTCAACAAATCTCGCTACCCTGGCAGGTCAACGTATAATATTATTGATGCACAAAAAGAGGTTCATCAACAAGTGTAAAGAAATTACCGTGACAACCCGCGATCGACCCGTGCACCTGTTATACTTAGCTACCCGCCCCTTGATTACCAAACAATAGTAAAAAACTCATGAAATACCAAAGAAAACCTTCGCCCTACGTAATACTTGTAACAAAGCGAATTATTTCACAATTCTAAGTTACATAACATTCGTCATTCACACGGTCATAACAGTCGTAGGGAAATCTGTCCACGGTTGTAATGAAACCGCGGTGGGATTTTGTCCCTCACTGGATTTTCGACTCTCGATGTTGAACGGAGAATTGAGAATCCAACAAATCAAATCAAATCATTTATTCGTAAACATAGGTGATAATTATATACAAGATCTTAAAGATTAGGTATGAGGTAGTGCGCTATGTTTTGCCAATTGACATACAAATTGGAGACAACAAGAACAACAGAATGGAGCTCAGCGTTTTGAAAATCGAACGTTGTATTTTTCTGTTCCATTTTCAATTCTCGTCGCTAAGCAGTGCGATCTACGTACGGACGTAGTAATACCGTGGCGGGAATTTTTCGTGCATTGGAATTTCTATGCACTGCTTAGAACTGAGGGTTGAAAATCGAACAGCGGGTTTTTCGACTCCCTGTGATCCATTATGATTCTCGATGCATTATGATTCTCAATGCTCGGTTCCATACCGAGAGTTGATATTCCAGTGCGGGAGTCCGACTGTAAGTATACTTATAGTACACTCACATTACGCGCTAATCTCAGGAACTACAGGTCCGAATTGAAAAATTCTTTTTGTGTTGGGTAGCCTATTTATCGAGGAAGGCTATAGGCTATGTAACATCACGCTATAACCAAGAGGAGCAGAGCAGTAATGAAAAATGTTGCAAAAACGGGGAAAATCGCACGGATAGGCGATTCGACGCGACGGGAAGGGTCCGGGGAACAAGAAATTTATCGCGGACGAAATCGCGGGCAGAAGCTAGTCTGAAATATGATTGTGATTTCAAACATGATTATTTAAACAAGAGTTGGTGTGGCCCCATTTCTTCTCGTGGGTGTCGTAAGAGGCGACTAAGGGACTTACTAGAGAATGGGAAGCAGCGTTCTGTATGCATTTTACCACCATACTGCGATCGCCCAGCAGTGGACGTTTTTCGGCTGAAATGATAATGATGACACACAAATAATATGGCGGGATAGTCAGCTTTCGAGTTGTGGCCCAGTAGTAACTGCCACGACTTTCGAATTGCAGGTCGTGGATTCGAACACGCGCTTAATCTGTGCAAACGAATTCATCCTAGTTAATCATTTTGTGGCCTCTAGTTATAACTCGGGTCGTAACAGCTATGTGAACGTGATTCAGCATTGCATATGTAAGCTGTCACGCCCTTTATGCCAGGAGGCTTTTATTTTGGTACTTTTATTTACATTATAAAAATATTTTTTGCTTTTGCTTGAGTATTGATTTCATTTTATTTCTTTGATTTGAATATTGGGTTGGCTAGCTGACATATGGCAAATCATTTAATTTAATGTTTTGTGTCTCTTAATGTTACCTCCTTACAATTGTATAGAATCATGTTCTTCTAACTTAACAGACAGCTGTGCTGCTGGGGAGTTTGTTCCGCCACTTCTTCTTCCCAGCTAAAGCACTAGGAAGTGTCGAAGGGCGAGCGTTTTGGGTGGACTGTCTTTTGTAACTTTGACGTTCAAAAAGTGCTGACTCTCTGCCTAGTTTGAATAAATGACTTTTGATTTTGATTTTGATCACCACTCTTCTCAAAACGGTCAAAGAAAACATCGTGAGGAAACCGGCATGTCCTAGAACCAAAAAATTCGAGGACATGTGACATCTACTAACACGGACCCGCGTGGTAACAACAGCCCACTTCCCTCACAAAAAAAGAGGCTTGTTTCCCAGCTGTGGGAACGTTTTAGACTGATTAGGCTAGTCGACTTTCTGAATTAATTTAGGCGACTGCTCGGCACATTTCTAGTGAACGGTATTCACGAGGCAGTTAGTCTTGTAAAAACTACGACCTCAGGTTTTTTGTGCCTCCAAGGTTGTACCCAAGGAGAGTCGTTGACTTTGCTTTTTAATTTCTCGTGTTGTGAATTTCCATAGTGATTGGAGTGAAAGGGCATGTCTGCATAAGGAACTGTGGAGAATATAGGATGGAATTTAAATTAGGTTGAGGAGAGAAGTGGTGGCCCAGTGGTAACGGCCGCGACTTACGAGCAGTAGGTCGTGAGTTCAAACCTAAGCAGGCGCATTACTTTGTGTAAATTATTTCATCACCACTGCTCTCAAAACGGTGAAGGAAAACATCGTGAGCAAAACCGGCACGTCGTAGAACCAAAAATTCGAAGACATTTGACATCTAGCAACCCGCACTGGCCCCGCGTGGTGGATTATGGCCCACTCCCTCTCACCGAGAGGAGGCCTGTGTCCCAGCAGTGGGAACATTATAGGCTAGTGTTGCAAAGGACTCGAGTCCTCGAGTCGTAATTTTAAAGACTCAACTCAATTATGCAAGACTTCAGTGTGCTCAAAAGGCTCGGAGTCTACAGTCAATCTGAGCCCGAGTCATACTCGAGTCTAAAAAAGGGACACGAGTTTTAAAAAGGACTCGAGTCTTAAAAACGACTTGAGTCTTAAAATTAACTCGAGTCTTGTATCTCATCATTCGAAAAAACTCGAATAACTCGTCAGACTTTTTTGTACGCGAAGTTACATCATAATCACTAATTTGAATGAATTGCCTTCTTTCGAGTCTTTTCGAATGATGAGATACAAGTTTCATCTTCATGCTCCGAGTTTCTCTTTAAGACTCACTCACGCGCTCCGCCTCCTCCTTCGAGATGACTGCTTCGCAGAAGGAGGTGACGGCTTCCCATGCCCTTTCGCTCCGAACCATGGCCTGTACCAGGGCCGGCCGCGAGAGGTCGCCGCCGCCGATCGCCTCCACGAGGAGACGGCGGTGCTCCGCCCAGGCAGGGCACACATCCACCGTATTCTCCACCGCCGTGTCCTCAAAATACAAGCCTCTTGGCATAGAGGCTCTGAGAGCTTATATATTATTATGGCAATGCAGAATTATCCATCCATGAACTGGCCGTGGCAAGCGAAGCTTAACCTGATCGTTCGAACCGTGCGGCTTTTATTAGTTAACCACAAGCCATAATAAACGAATCACAAAATACAAAAACACAAAATACAAAAATACACAAATCAACAACATCAAAAAAAGCAAAAAAAAATCTGTCAGATCTACAAAATTTAGCCTTCCGACCGATAAGCTTTCTCTAGTCCTTGTCATTCTATATCTGTATTAAACAAAGGCGGAAACCCGAGCAGACCCTGGGCTACTGCCTCCGTACAAGGTTCAAAGCGAAATCCTTGAGCACCAAGGTCTCAGCACGAACGGGGCTAAGGTTACCTACAGCCGATACACGCGATTTTCAAAAGGTATATCATATTTTTTATTGTACTTGATAAGTTGGGTTTTTAGTTTCTTTTTCGTTTGTAAATAACATTAGACCTTTATGGAATTTAAAACCTTTACCACTACCGTTTTGAGAGTAGAAAATTCGAAAACATGTGACATCTACCAACCCGCACTGGGCCCGCGTCGGCCCACACACCGAGGAGGGCTGTGTCCCACCAGTGGGAACAATATAAACTGATTATGATGCCCCCCCCCCCTCCTTTATTATAAAACAAGGCTTTTCTTCAGGTATGGTTTGGCCGGCCCGACACGGCTTGTGATCCGGCCCGCGAAATATTTTAGGTCGCTCGTGAAAAAATATAGTAATTCTACGTTCACGCTGACAGAAAGAAAGACTAGCATTCTTCCATAGCATGACCCTTTCTATTACTACGAAGAATAGACACAGGTCTTTCTAATATAATAGGGCGTTACCAAGCAAATGGTTAAGGCCAGTATTACTGTAAATTTTTTTTTTATTTCCAAATAGAGAACATCGACACTTAGAGAGAAATTGTTGTAGTTGTCTGTAATAAGCGACTTAATATCATTAAACATTGAGAAAAAAACCCACGACAAAACAAATAATTCTGAGTGATTTTCGTTAAAACTGCAGTTGACTCTTTCTACTTTGCTACCGTTATACTGTCAACAAAGGACGTCATTTTTATTCCTAAACCTTATTTTTGTCTACTCTTCCGTCGACAAACGGTGTTAATGATAAGCCTGCAGGTAGAGTCAGACCTAACGTGATAAAACTGGTTGTTAGAAGTTTAGTTATAAGTTATTATTTTTAACACGCTTTTATTAGCTCCATACGTATCTTAGTATGTGCCTATGTAACGGAAACTTTGAACATGATTTTGACTCCCTTCAAAACGTCAGATTAACTCAAAATTTGGTATACTTATCAAGGACCGAAGGATAATGGCACAATTTTATAAAATTATTGTATGGTCATCATACAATAATTTTATAAAATTGTGCCATTATCCTTGCCAGGGTTACTACGATAGCGAAAAAAAATTGTCTTCAAAAACTACGCTGACATACATCACAAAATTCGACATACTAAAAAAAATAGAAAATAAATATTAGTTAAAAAAAAAACAAAAAAATACGCTTCCATAGAAAACTAAACTAAAAAGTAGAAAATAATGGAAAAAAAGCGTAAGGTGCTTTTTGAGGTATTTTTAATTGATATCAAGCATATTTTTTATTTTTTATAACTATTATTTTTGTATTAAGAACTTCACCGAGCCAAGTGCGAACTACGCATCGCAATGACGTTACGCAAAATCCTGCATCGCGCAAACAGAGTTTACAACGTCATAATAATAATATCCTTAGGACAACCAATACACCGTTATCTGATCCCAAACTAGGTAGAGCCTGTACTATGGCAACCAAACGGCTGATAAATATACTTAAATATTTCTTAATACATACATAATTTATGTTATAGATAAATGACATCCAGGCACAGAACAAATGATTGTGCTCATCACACAAACATTTGTCCTGGGTGGGAATCGCACGCACGACCTCAGTCTTAGCAGTCAGAGTCACTAAGTACTAGACTAACAGGCCAGTCAAATCAGTATTATTTTTCTCCTGCTCTTGGTGGAGCGACAGGGCGTGTCAGACTTTTACTGACTAAAACCCACCCGTGTTCCATCAGTTGCCCATGTGCCGGGGTCACGGTATCTCTTTCGAACAATCACGCGACCCCGGCAGGCATCGGTCCTAGTAGACCCCTACACTGCTGCTGACATCTCTTTGAGGCGCGCGTGGAACACTACGCGCCGTCGACCCGAGCTTTGTCCTTACCGGGCGGCGAGCTACCCATTGCTCGCCACCCGCAAGCTCGCGCCTACGGTGACCGGGAGTCCGCTATCGACTCCCGACGCCCGGGGCGTCTCCTCCTGCGGCGGCTAGGGACGTGAGGGCGCAGAGACTGCCACTCCCTCACGCGCCCCGCCTCCTCCTTCGCGAGCATTACTGCTTCGCAGAAGGAGGTGACGGCTTCCCATTCCCTCTCGCTCCGTACCATGGCTCGCACCAGGGCCGGACGCGAGAGATCGCCGCCGCCGATCGCCTCCACGAGGACGCCCAGGCAGGGCATACCTCCACCGTATGCTCCATCGTATCCTCCAGACGATCCTCGCAATGGAAACACCCGGACGTATCCTCCCGCTTTATCCTGAACAGGAACCCACCGAAGCACCCATGCCCGGTGAGAACCTGCGTCAGGCGGAAGGTGAGGACGCCGTGACGCCTCTCTATCCACTCCTCAAAGAGGGGACTTACCGCCGCAATTGTGGCGTGCCCAGCACTGGGTTGCGACAATCGTACCCGCCATGTCGCCATGAGATCACACCGGAGCTCTGTCCGTCGTGCCGCGATTTGTCGCGGCAGCGGAGTTTCGCCCCGGCGTTTCGCCTCCTCGCGCCACTCCCACATGTGCGCGAGGACCTTTGCCTCCAGATCCCATGGCGGCATTTTGGAATGGTTAGGGAATAATTTTGGACGAATTGCTTTAATTACACTGGCCAACACAATTTTTGGTGCCGTAATTTTAAGACCAGATTTTAAGAGTATCTGATTCACTGTTTTCAAATATACATTTAGATTTTTTGTATCAGCTCTAGTTTTTGAGTTATTAAAAAAAAAAAACGATTTGTATGAAAAAAAATCATTTTTATTATTCAAAATACAAAAAACTTCTCTTGATTGGTTTTTTTTTCTATGTTTTTCTTTTGGGTTGTCTCTCATAAGAGCCCAGCAGTAATAAGCCATCATGTGAGTATCCCAGCTACCCTGGTACCGATTCTAATCTTGATGAAACCATTCTACTTGTTCTTCACTTAAGTCACCCAGGTTATGAGGGAGGCAGTCCAAATGGTAGGTAATGTAGGTAATGAACTTTGATGCTCATATTACATCCCAAGTTTTGAAAAGATAAAAGCATTTGGTTTACAAGAATTTCATAATTTTCAGCCTTATGATTACCAAGAAAATTTTTGATAAACAAGACAAATGAGTTCCACGCAGCGAGTTCCGTTTCGTGATCATTTGGTCATTTTGAGATCGACGCATATAAACCGTTGATAGTTTTCAAATTTAATATTTTCTAAAAGCAGCGCAATTGCTTTATATTCTTCTTTCATTCGTGTAGAATGAGCAGTAAGAACACGAGCGCGTTTATTGCAATAATGAAGCAATACGCATTTCAAATTCCTTTAACAACTGTCTATAAAAAGACATCACTCACTGGGATCGTACTTTTCTAAACCCATTCGTGTTAATAAACCACAAATATTATTGCAATAAACAAGGTCGTTATCTTCAGAAAAATATGGGAACAAATCACGTTCCCTCTGTCGGTAAAATGTAACTCTGGTGTTCGGTGCAAGATAATTCTTCTCTTTTAATCTGGAAGCCAGTAACTCAGCTCGCTCCTTTGAAAGATCTAAATCCCTTATCAGATCATTAAGCTCACCTTGACATAAAAACGTGAGGTTCGATTAAAATCGTCATAATCACTGTTGGTCTCGGGATTTGCTTGGGTATCGTTATATTCTTCCAGGGGGGGCATCTGGTAGAGTGTGGTACGTAGGCACGAGGACAGTTTCAGAGTCTTCTCGTTGATGGTACATCAGGATATGTCCATTTGCTCCGATTTCTACGATGAATGCCGATGATCTTAACCAAACAGAAATAACAGTCGTCAAAGTGATTTCGTTGTTCTCTCCAAATCATCGGTATTCCAAACTTCATACACATTTTTTTGCAATTTGTCTATTGTCTCAAATGTTCACTACACGTTTTACACACAAAACGAGGCACCCAAGGCTTGCTTTGATGCTCAATACTTAAGTTGAAGTAAGCAAAATACGCTTTTTTCACGAACTCTGTTATGGGTTTTCGGTAGTCTTCATAGGTATATTCGTCGCAAATATAACTAAATGCATCTGGATTTATCAAGCAACATCTTAATGAGCTCATCATAGCGCAAAAACAACGAAATTGTAGAAAATATAAAACTTGTGACACTTAGTTGCAGTCGAAGTAACAAAAAATTGAAATTGTGCGTAATTGTTAAATTAGAGCTGATACAAATATATTATGTAAGTTGTAGGTACGTCATCAGAAACCCTTCCAAAAATAATATCTAAACAAATTTTAACCGCACCAAAAAAAAAGTTTTTATTTGTCGGCCAGTGTTATCTATATATTAATACGTGAAGCGAAAACTTTGGATCCCTTTTTACGAAAATTGGGCGGACGGAGGAGTATGAAATTTCGCACACCTAAAGTTTATACAGAGAAGAAGTGACGAATGCTAATTTTTTTTAATTATGCGTAAAAATACATTATTTTCAATAAATAACACGTTACACACACTACTATTCATTACCGTGTATTTAATACACACATGCATAGGTATTCTTTTCTTTATGGTCCAAATCTGTGGTCCAATCGAGAACATCTGTCTTTAATATTTTGTGTCTATAGTCTTACTGAATGTCAAGCAAGGAACTTAAATATGTCAAGTACATATAACAATAGGTAATAAATTAATTTTATAGGTATATAATATAACCTATTTCATTTTAAAAATCTATGATCATATCGAGAATATTTTTGTCATTAATATTATTTGTATTAGCGACGATAGGAATTTGGTTTAGATTTAGAAGAAATATTTTTTGTGGTTTTATGGGGAGTGTCAAGTATGGCATTAGTAAGTTTCCCATACAAAACTTAGTGTCGTGTGCAAACTGTAGAGGTTGTATGCCTCACGATTGTATATAATTATGACATTTTGAACTGTCATAATTATATAAAAATAATAGGGAAAATTCTCAGCTGTCACCATCCATGGATGCGCGTGGCACGCTGTAACATAAACACACACGAACATTTGCGCAAGCGTCTTGCGCCGCCTAAACGAAACAGCAGGCGCAGGCATACATTTTCGCCGCGCCGTAGAAAGAGAGGGGGATACTTCCTCGCCTACTCTCTGTCCGTCTTACGAATTTTCGATCAGGGTCACGTGTCCTGACGCGAGTTTAACATTTTTTACCCATTATAAAAAAAGTGCACAACACCGCTAAAGAAGTTTTCACTTCAAAAACGAAAGAAAATTTTAATTTGCGGACTAGCCTTGACCTTTCACCTGAGTGGTATGTGGGCATTCTACACACTTCTGCATACGCCCTTCAGAAAATACAGGTTGATGATTACTTTTATGTAATTATACATCCAAATCTTTTTTTTTTTTAAGGGAAATCATCAAATGACGTCTCTCGCTCTGGGCGGAGCGGGAGGGCGAGTCAGACTTTTACTGACTAAAACCCACCCGTGTTCCTTCAGTTACCTATATGCCAGGGTCACGGTATCTCGTTTCAACAATCTCGCGACCCTGGCAGGCATCGATCCTAGCAGACCCCTTCAGTATTGCTGACAAATCTTTGACGCGCGTGGAACACTACGCGCCGTCGTCCCGAGCCTGTTCCTTACCGGGCAGCGAGCTACCCATTGCTAGCCAGTACCCCTTTTTTAGGGTTCCGTTGCCAAATGGCAAAAAACGGAACCCTTATAGATTCGTCATGTCTGTCTGTCTGTCTGTCTGTCTGTCTGTCTGTCTGTCTGTCCGTCCGTATGTCACAGCCATTTTATTCCGAAACTATAAGAGCTATGCTGTTGAAACTTGGTAAGTAGGTGTATTCTGTGAACCGTATTAAGATTTTCACACTAAAATAGAAAAAAAACAATAAATTTTGGGGTTCCCCATACATAGAACTGAAACTCAAAAATGTTTTTTTTCATCAAACCCATACGTGTGGGGTATCTATGAATAGGTCTTCAAAAATGGTAATGAGGTTTCTATTATCATTTTTTTCTAAACTGAATAGTTTGCGCGAGAGACACTTCCAAAGTGGTAAAATGTGTGTCCCCCCCCCCCCGTAACTTCTAAAATAAGAGAATGACAAAACTAAAAAAAATATATGATGTACATTACCATGTAAACTACCAACGAAAATTGGTTTGAACGAGAACGAGTGAGTAGTTTTTTTTTAAAACGTCATAAATCGTAAACCGCAATTTACCTTACATTCAATCAACTGAAATTTAAAAATTAAAAAATATATTTTTTTTTAAACCGAAAATACCTACAGGTTTCTACGGAACCCTCGGTGCGCGAGTCCGACTCGCACTTGGCCGGTTTTTTTTTGATCTCGAGTTGGAAATCCTCCCAAGCCCGCAAGCTCGCGCCTACTACGGTGGCCGGGAGTCCGCTATCATACCTTGGCCTTTCACCTAAGTAGTATGTGGGCGTTCTGCACACCTCTGCCTATGCCCTCGGGGAACACCGACTGATGATAATTTTATGTAATTATACATACATACATGAACTCACGCTTCTTACCTGAATGTAGACAGAAAATACATTACACCACCTCCGATCTTACATAGTCCTTTTGCCTCATTTACGTTCATACATCTGAGGGCCTAAAAAGGCCACATTAAGCAATTCATATTCTGAATTCCCAGCAATTCATTAGCAATTCCTGTAATTTACGTGAAATGATGACACATATTAGCACAATCATACTCAATTCAGTTCAGAATGAACTGTCATTATGGGTTGTCAATTTGTGACCATATGCCATTTTACGATTTATAATATGATTCTTATTATCCTATTATGATTCTGCCAAAGTGGCCTTTTTAGACTCGCTGGTCATACACACACGCCGGTTGCGAGTACTACGCACTTGTATTTTTTTTTTAGGAATGTATTGAGTATGAATGTCGATGGCTATAAGAGTTTGGAGACCAAAGAAACGATGGATGGACTGTGTGAATTATGATATGGATAGAAAGGTGGTGACTACTGAGATGACGACTAATAGAGAAGTGTGGAAGAAAAAGACATGTTGCGACGACCACTAATAAATTGGTATAAAGGCATGCATGATGACAAAATTGCATCGACATTCCTTCCAACAGTTTCCAAGCAACGTCTCTAAAGATTCCTAAAAGCTGACAAACTACTTGGATGCTTATCTCGTAATCGCTCGACACGTGTGTCGATAATATTATTTTAATGTTATACGAGAGCGCGCGACACGACCTTTCAGGTCAAGGCTGTATTGAGTACTAAAAATCTTTAGTATACTATCGAGGTACTTATCACGACACAAGTTAGAAGTTACATCGATGTGTAAACTAATCGAAGGACAATTATCTCACCTTCAGAATTATGAAAGACCTAATTAGAAATTTTAAGATTTCAACTCTGACTCATAAAATGATAAAACTCTTGTACCGTGTGGTGCCGGACGTAAAGAATAGCACCAACCTATTTCTTCCCGTGGGTGTCGTAAGAGGCGACTAAGGGACTTACTAGAGAATGGGCAGCAGCGTTCTCTATGCATTGTATCACCATACTGTGATCGCCAACCCGCCTGCCAAGCGTGGCGATTATGGCAAAGCCCCCCATATTGGGGGAGGCCTATGTCCAGCAGTGGACGTCTTATGGCTAAAATGATGATGGTAAAACTCTTTTAAAAATAGAAGCCTATTATTGTGATATAGGCCTCTGTTATCTTAAAATTTCTAATTACGTTTCTGTGATTCTGAAGGTGCGCTGTGTTGAGGTTGGCTTCCAGTCTAACCGGATGCAGCTGAATACCAGAATTTTATATAGAGCGACTGCCTATCTGACCTCCCTTACCCATTTGATGGGTAACACGATACCCCCTGCTCAGAGTGTCAGACTACTGTCTTATAAGAGCTTTGAACCGGTGTCAGCAGTACAAAGTGGTAATTGTGTTATACGCTATCAGTAGGAATTGCGGTTCCCAAAACTACCGGTATTTCAAGCCCTGCTTCTGACGACCCGAAACGACTGTCAAAGATCGACGAATTTCAGCCGCGACTAGGTTTACCAGACGTCCGGATAAAGCCGGACACAGTCACGCTTTTTGGTTGTGTGTCCGGCCAAATTAGACGGTGTTCGGCCTGTCCGGCTTTTTGTTAGGCTTTGCAAATTTGATCATTTTTGCCTTCACCGGCCTCACCTTGTATTGCTAGCGCAAGCGAGCGAACTAACACTGTCCTCCCCGCGTTATTACTACTCAATTTTAAAGGAAAATTAGCTTTTAAAGCAGCTATCTGCCAACCAAAAATATTAACGTTAGTTCATTCGTGTTTTGTTTAATTTTGTTTTAAGATTAAATAATTAAAGATGTCAGGTCTTTTTACCCAAATGTCCGGCTAAACTGCCAGGTCTGTCCGGCTTTTCGGTTTTATGACCTAGCAACCCTAGCCGGGACCAACTGCCTAACGTGCTGTCTGAGTCACGTAGTCGCTTTTAAGTGTATGGTCTCCTACTTACTTCGGTAACCGATGTTTATAACCCTTGACCGATTGACCCATGCCTCGGGCCCATCCGCATCCTGCCGACAAACTGTTACGCAGTTTGGCAGGTTTATGAAATGTAACACTAGTTTGGTCAAAATAAATGATTTATTTATAATTTTATTTATTATTATTATTATGCCTGAGTTCGTTATAACTGACTGACGAATTCCTTTGATCATCATTTCAGCCGAAAGACGTCCACTGCTGGACATAGGCTACCCCAAACACCACCGCCTTGGTCGGTTCTGGGCTTCCCGCATCCAGCGGATTCCTACGGCCTTCACCAGCACGCGTAGCATGACCGCCTAGAAACGGAATTTGTCGACGGAAGATAAGACAAAATGATAGATTCTATCGTAGAAAAATTGTGTAGAACTGAAAAGAAGAGATGTTTCTATTCTTCAGTCGACAAGAGTACGATGTCAAGTATGATGACTATTTTTCTGATGAGATAGAAACATTTTTACAGAATTAAAATACATAAGGAACTTTTTTTTGTTCTTGGTAGAATATATATAGAATGGGTCATGCTACGCCGGCAGGTCATCAATCCGTCTTGTAGGAGGCCTGCTGCGTCCCATCGGCTATCTGTAGAACAGATAGCCGAGCAATGTGCCCTGCCCACTTCCACTTAAGTTCGGCAATTCTCCGGGTAACGTCGAATAACTTGGTTCTCCTGCGAATCTGTTTATTTCTCATACGATCGCTGGAAAACTCCAAGCGTAGCCGTCTCCATTGTCGTTTGGGTGATTTTCTGCAGTTTCCTTGTTAGAACCTCTAAATTATGTCGCATTCGTATCTTTGTTATGTAAAGTCGTAGTTATTTCTTTTGTACTAAAATACAGAGAATTGACACGAGGAGTCTTAGAAATACTGTAATTCTATTCATCACTGGCTTCTGCCCGCGACTTCATCCGCGTTAAATTGTTTGCTTCCCGTCGACCCTTCCCGTCGCATCGAATTGCCTGCCAGATTTAGTCAATTTTTTGTTGCTGCTCCGCTCCTTTTGATTGTAGCGTGATGTTATATAACCTATAGCCTTCCTCAATAAATAGGCTACGAAGACAAAAAGATTTTTTCAATTCGGACCGGTAGTTCCTGAGATTACCGCGTTCAACCAAACAAACTCTTCAGCTTTATAATACTAGTATAGTATAGATAACCCTACATACATATCATCACACGTTATTTCTCCGAAGTGTTGGGCAGAGTGTACCTATAGTTCACCCACATTTCGCCAGTTATGTTTAAGTTCCATGTAATAGGGCACAAATACAGACTCCGGGCTGCTACTGAGAAATTCCAGATATAATAACCCAATAACACGGTCCGACCTAGGAATCAAACCCTGGATCTTATGCTCAACCAAATTAAGCCTATATTGTTCCCACTGCTGGGACAGACCTCCTCGGTTCGAGACAAACTAGGCTATAATCCACCACGCGGGCTCCGTGCGTTTTGGCAGATGTCATGTCATGTCATGATTGACAAAAATACAAAAAAAAATTCGAGGGCTCGAATTTTTGTTACTAGAACATGCCGGTTACCTCCCGATATTTTCCTTCACCGTTTTGAGAGCAGTGATCGTCACAAAGATGTCACAAAGCTAAGTACAAAATATGCACCCTGTAATTGGACAGCAAAAGGATGATAAAATATGCAGGTATTTAAATTAATATGAAAGTAAAAATAGGTTAAAATAAGGAAATAAATTGTCATTAAGATGAGATAATTACAATTTATTATGGTTCAATAAATCAAATTTATACCAAATAATGCACCTGTCTAGGACTGTGAAGTCGGGGCTGAGTTTGTTCCGCCACTTCTTCTTCCCAGCTAAAGCACTAGGAAGTGTCGAAGGGCGGGCGTTTTGGGGGGACTGTCTTATGTAACTTTGACGTTCAAAAAGTGCTGACTCTCAGCCTAGTTTGAATAAATGACTTTTGATTGATTGATTGATTGATCACTGGGCCACCATTGCTATACAGCAAACACTGTCCTGTAAATCGTCATAATATAAGAAAACGTGAATAACGCGGGTTACCCCAGAGATTTCACCTTAAAAAAATGTTCTAACGGATGGAATTGTAGAAGGAAACTTACATTCACAACTTCAATAATTGCCCAAGCAGGTGGGACGGGGCGCCACGTGCTACGATTCCAATTAATTTCTTTCCTTTTTCTTTGTATTGAAAACAAAAGAATAACTTCACGGGATTCACGAATGAATAGAATGATTCTTTTACTAGAAAATGTTATGCATAACATAACAAAACATTACGCCTTGTTTCCCCAAAGGGTTGGGCAGAGGTGTACCTTAAGTACAGCTGTTACTAATAGTAGGTAGTATTAAACCACTGCAAAATAACGAAGTACACTTCTCTACAATACTAAACAAATGTGAAATAATTATTACTAACTAGATTTTGCCCATGACTTCGTTCGCGTAAATGTCGGTTATCGCGGACGCAGACGAAGCCGCGGAATAAAATAGTAGCCTATGTCACTCTCCATCACTTCAACTATCTCCAGTAAAAAAATCACGTCAATTCGTCTCTCCGTTTTGCCGTGAAAGACGGACAAACAGACACACACTTTCCCATTTATAATATTAGTATGGATGGTAGCCGGTGTGGTACCGGACGTAAAGAATAGCACCATACCATTTCTTCCCGTGGGTGTCGTAAGAATCGACTAAGAGACTTGCTAGAGAATGGGTAGCAGCGTTCTCTATGCATTTTACCACCATACTACGATCACCAACCCGCCTGCCAAGCGTGGCGATTATGGCAAAAACAACCAAATTGGGCAAGAGTTATGTCCAGCAGTGGGCGTCTTTCGGCAGAAATTATCATGATGAGTGGTAGCACTGTGGTCGAAATTTGATGCTCTTCTTCTCGCTTTTATTTTCACAGTACAACAACATTTATTGCGATGTTTACGTAGCTTAGCAGATACATTTTTCGAACATATCAGAATGCTAAGAGAGACGTGTAGTGTTACACGAATATGTTAATAGAATAAGAAATGAGTATATAAGAGGAAGTCTGAAAATGGCACGGATAAGTGAAAAGCTGTGTGGAAATCGGCTGTCATGGTATGGTCACGTGATACGGAGGAATGAGGAAAATGTCGAGAGGAAAGTTGTGAGTATGAATATCGATGGCTATAAGAGTAGAGGGAGACCAAAGAAACGATGGATGGACTGTGTGAATTATGATATGGATAGAAAGGGGATGACTGTTGAGATGACGACTAATAGAGAAGTGAGGATGAAAAAGACATGTTGCGCCGACCACTAATAAATTGGGATACGGGCAGGAGTATGTTGATGAAGCAATGTTTTAGCAAAATACTTCAAAATGATTCAGATTTTCATTGATAGCGTGTTACGTAATACGGGTGCTGGTGAGGGTTTAGTTATGGTAGACTTTGTTTTGGAGATTGGCTTGTTTCACCGTTATAAAAGCACGAGGAACAGGGTGTAAACTTCACTCATCCTCTACAAAAAAGGGAGGATACTCCGGCTAGAGAGGAACACGCTTTTGTGTTAACTAATGAGCGTGCAGACCTCCAACTAGTGTTGCAAAGGACTCGAGTCCTCGAGTCGTAATTTTAAAGACTCAACTCAATCATGCAAGACTCAGTGTGCTCAAAAGGCTCGGAGTCTAGAGTCAACCCGAGCCCGAGTCATTTAACAGCCACTCGAGTCTCAAAAAGTTATTTTTAAGACTCGAGTGCTTGACTCTAGACTTCAAGCCTTTTCGAGTCTTTCACAATTAAGTCGAGTCTTAAAAATTACGACACGAGAACTCGAGTCCTTTGCAACACTACCTCCAATACTCAGGTCTTGTGACAATCTCGTGAAAAAAAAATAGCCTGTCACTATTTTTTTATTACTCACTTGTACGATTGTCACGTTTTACGTTATATAATTGTTATCTTGAAGATTAGTTTGTATCTGATTTTGTTATCAGGGCCTCCTTATCACAAATGAAGGCGTAGTGAGATTGCATATTGTATTGTTTTTGTTCTGCTCTAGGGCAAAGGCCTCTTTCTCATTCTGCCTTTTAATACTTACATACTTATACTCACGCCATTTCCCCATGGGGGTAGGCAGAAACTACAGAACACCACCTGCTACGATCTCGACACACTCCTTTTGCCTCGTTTACGTTCATACATCAGAGCAGCAGTTCTCGTAATGTTAAGTAAGAAGGTTCAGAGTCTGATCTGTCTCAATCTCTCAAAAATACCTTGTACAAGTTTTTGACATTTAAATGTCGCCGAGATGAGACTGCGACTAGATTTTGAACGATTTTAGTTAAGAGATTTGGCCTTCTGCACGCGTAGCATGACCGCCATAGAAACGGAATTTGTCGATGGAAGACGAGACAAAATGATAGATTGTATCGTAGAAAAATTGTGTAAAACTGAAAAGAAGAGTTGTTTCTATTCTTCAGTCTTCAAAAATACGATGTCAAGTATGATGACTATTTCTCTGATGAGATAGAAACATTTTTACTGAATTAAAATACATAAGGAACTTTGTTTGTTCTTGGTAGAATAGATATAGAATTGGTCATGCTAGACCGGCTGGTCATAAACACACGCCGGTTGCGAGTACTACGCACCTGACCTTTCTGAAGAACATCACCAATAAGGTCACTATATGTCCTCCTAGGGCGTCCCCTTCCGGCGGCGTTTCCACACACATCTGCCTTGTAAATACCTTTCGATACCCTTCATTCTTCTTCTCAACATGACCAAACCATCTAAACATAATCCCATCTTTTAATTTTTCTTCTACAGTGTTTGTTTAAATCCTTTATGGAATGAATGAATGAATATGATCTATTTCAACCCACATGGGGATCATAATTTTTACAATTTGATTACATTAAATATATTTAAAAATAATTAATTAACTAATATAATCAAAATTAAAATCAATACAATTAAATTAAAATTAATAAAATTAAATTAAAATTAATGCAATTAAATCAAAATTAAAAACAATACAATTAAATTAAAATTATAATTAACAGTAAAGTAAAACAATATTAAAATAAAATAATTAGTAAAGCTGCCTCTGAGTCATTTGTTTGTTTTTCAGTACATTAATCATATAACAATGGTTAATGTACTGACAGTCAAACCTATTCGCAAATACACTCAGGATGGTGTTGGAGGTGGTCCGGAGCCTGCGCCCCAGAGATGTGCACCGCTTTCGCATCGTCGCGTAGAAACAATCGACACGGGCGTCGGCGAACATCCCCGACGCGCTGCAGTGCCGGGGCAGCCCCAACAACACCCTGAACGCGTTATTATACTGGACTCGGAGAGCGTTGTACTGCTTCTGGGTATATGAAACCCACAGGCTGGCTGTGTACAGGGACGTACAAAATGCTCTGAAAAGAGTTACTTTGACGACCCCCGAGCAACGAACAAACCTGCGGGCGATCATATTGGCCCTCACAGACAACGCCCTCCGCTCCCTATCGATGTCCGCATCGTCTCTCAGGTCAGCAGTCACGATATGCCCGAGGTATTTAAAACGGTGAACTATGTTTAACATCACACCGTTCAATAGGTGGAACAGAATTTGGGCAGCTCTGACCCCTGGCCTGAAAGACCATGCATTCACTCTTCTTTGCCTTATAGAGCAAACCGTGATCCAGCGCATAACGTTTATTAAAAAGAACCCATTTCTTAATCATTGATTACAATTTAGCCTATAAGACTAATACACAATTTTTATGTCACTCAATTTTATACGTGATCATCATTCTTCTGTCCTTATCCCAATTTATTAGTGGTCGGCGCAACATGTCTTTTTCTTCCACACTTCTCTATTAGTCGTCATCTCGGTAGTCTCCATACCATCATTTCTTCTTTCTCCCTCTACTCTTAAATCCGATAAATTATTTAAAACTTAGAATAATGATGATTATGCTTAACACAAGTCCGTTTCACTTTCTTAGAGTCTGACATAATCTATACTTCTATACTATATACTATTTATACTACTATACTATTATACTATTACTATATTACTATATATATTATATATTTATATATAATATTATAAAGCTGAAGAGTTTGTTTGTTTGTTTGTTTGATTGAACGCGCTAATCTCAGGAACTACTGGTCCGAATTGAAAAATCCTTTTCGTGTTGGGTAGCCTATTTATCGAGGGAGGCTATAGGCTATATAACATCACGCTGCAACTAAGGAGAGCGCAGCAGTAATGAAAAATGTTGCAAAAACGGGGAAAATTTATTCCTTTTGAGAGTTTCCGTTGCGCGCGCTGCGTAAACGGTTAAAGTAACGCAAAAATCATGTATGACGGAATTGTTCCTTTTAAAAAGTTCTAAAAAAAAGTCCGCGAGAGCATATGTCTATCTTTTAAGGTTCACTCACTATAACTAAGGAGCGAGCAGCAACGAAAATAGCAGGCAAATCGATGCGACGGGAAGGATCAGGGGAGCAAAAATTTGACGCGGACGAAGTCGCGGGCAGAAGCTAGTGTATTATAAACACTTTGTTCATGTGCTTTTTTGACTATAGTGACGAACTAAACTTTTCGATATTATACATTGTATATTTTATACATTTTTTTGTATGCAGATTAGGAACGTAACAAATATACAATATTACCTAGTTTCAATGATTGTCGTATCGTCTGCTGCATATTACATAATAAATCACCTAGTCAGGCCTTTTCACAACTATGTTGGGGTCAGCTGCCAGTCTAACCGGATGCAGCTGAGTACCAGTATTTTATATGGAGCTTTTTAGATATTACTATTTGATTTTTAGGGTTCCGTTGCCAAATGGCAAAAAACGGAACCCTTATAGATTCGTCATGTCTGTCTGTCTGTCTGTCTGTCCGTCCGTATGTCACAGCCATTTTATTCCGAAACTATAAGAGCTATGCTGTTGAAACTTGGTAAGTAGGTGTATTCTGTGAACCGCATTAAGATTTTCACACTAAAATAGAAAAAAAACAATAAATTTTGGGGTTCCCCATACATAGAACTGAAACTCAAAAATGTTTTTTTTTCATCGAACCCATACGTGTGGGGTATCTATGAATAGGTCTTCAAAAATGGTAATGAGGTTTCTATTATCATTTTTTTCTAAACTGAATAGTTTGCGCGAGAGACACTTCCAAAGTGGTAAAATGTGTGTCCCCCCCCCCGTAACTTCTAAAATAAGAGAATGACAAAACTAAAAAAAATATATGATGTACATTACCATGTAAACTACCAACGAAAATTGGTTTGAACGAGATCGAGTGAGTAGTTTTTTTTTAAAACGTCATAAATCGTAAACCGCAATTTACCTTACATTCAATCAACTGAAATATAAAAATTAAAAAATATATATATTTTTAAACCGAAAATACCTACAGGTTTGTACGGAACCCTCGGTGCGTGAGTCCGACTCGCACTTGGCCGGTTTTTATTTAAAATAATTTTGGTGTTTTTAGTACCTCAAAAGGAAAAACGATACCCTTATAGGATGACTTTGTTGTCCGTCCGTCCGTCTGTCTGTCTGTCAAGACCAGTCTCAGGAACGCGTGAAGGTATCTAGTTGAAATTAAAACGATATACTCAGGTCTACAGTCTCTTGGAGCTGTGAAACAATCAAACTTCTAAGTTAACGTGAAAAAAAGATACGGCCGTTTATGTCGCAAAAATACGTATATTTCGACGTTGAACTAGAACTATAAAATTTGGTAATTTGGTTATACTACAAGTATAGGGAGAAATCTAAAAACTATACCTTTGTAATTAAAAAAAAAATTGGGTCTTTATGCAAGGTCCAAATTTTTACGGAACCCTCGGTGGGGGAGTCCGACTTAAGGCAGGGAGGAGTCTTCTGCCAGGGTCGCAAGATTTGTTCGAAAGAGTCACCGTGGCCCTGGCATATAGGCAACTGAAGGGACACGGGTGGGTTTTAGTCAGTAAAAGTCTGACACGCCCTCCCGCTCCGCCCAGAGCGGGAGACGTCATTTGATGATTTCCCCCCACAAAAAAAGGTGTCTTGGTATGTAAAGACCGCAGAACAACCGAATCGCATAATATCTATAATTAAGTATTTATCATGAAACTTGATCGACCATAAAATTAATTTGTGTCTGAGTTTGAGAAAGGCGGAAGGATTAAATGATAGGTATAATGATAATTATTTCGGTTAAGTGGTTCAAAAAACACAGTTCTTCGCAAATACATAATACTAGCTTTTACCCGCGGCTACGCCCGCGTGGATTGGATGTCCGACATTTTGTTGCGTTGGTTTCCAACCATATATCAATCAATCAATCAACTCAGTCTATGAACACTTGATGGGGATAGTATGCTTACGCCGGGAGCAGCAAACACTGCGTTACCGTGCTTTGGGTGACAGATCTCGGCGAACGGTCTAAGGAAACACTAGGCCTGTGGCGACAAGGCGCTTCCCTACCAAACCCATCTGTTCCACCAGTTGCGTTGGCTTTCCTGGAAGTCTTTAAATAGACTCCGGACTCAGGTACGCCGAAGTAAAGAAAACCTGTACAGGTGGAGATTCATAGACGACTCAGCCCTGGAGTGTAAATGTGGTGCTGTCCCACAAACGATGAGGCACTTGATATCTTGTCCAGCGTGTCCTGCTGTTTGCACGCCACAGGAGTTGATGGACGCTAATTAAAATGCTAAGCTCGTAGCCAAATTCTGGGCTAACTCCATTTACATTGCTATCGACACGCTAAGAAGAACTCAGTCTATCGCAGTCCACCGTTGGGCATAGGCCTCTCCCATGTTGTGTCACAACACCCTGTCCTCCGCCTTCCGCATCTAATCAGCTCTTCGGGGGTTGAATTTTCAAAAAACGCTGGGGCACGCATGAATTATTTTGAATCGTCAACCTAAACACAAAATTTGAAGTACCTAGCTTTAAAACTGACGGAGTTTCATACAAACTTCCACCACCTATTTCACCCCTTTGCGGGAGGAATTTCCTCAAATCCTTTCATAGCTGGCGTAATCTATGATCTACCTCTGTGCCAAATTTCATTTTCCTAGGTTTAGTCTTTTTTGAGATTTTTTTTATTAATCAGTGAGTGAGTGAATGTATGAATGAGTGACGTTTCGCTTCATCATCATTTCAGCCGAAAGACGTCCACTGCTGGACATAGGCCTCCCCCAAGCTCCACCACTTCGACCGTTTCGCTTGTATGTCTTAATATATATAAATTACGCGTCACGTTGTTTGTCCGGGATGGACTCCTAAACTACTAAACTGATTTTAATAAAATTTGCACACCGTGTGCAGTTTGATCCAACTTGAAAGATAGGATAGCCTACATCTCAGTTTATAGTCGCAATATTATTTTATTGCAAATTCTTTGTTTATTATTTCATAGTCACAAATATCTGTTAGCTCCAAACGATTTGAGCAAAAATTTGACGCGGACGAAGTTGCGGACAAAAGCTAGTATGTATATTTATAAATTTTCGAATTAGATTATGTCGGAACCCTCGGTGCGTGAGTCCGACTCGCACTTGGCCGGTTTTTATTTAAAATAATTTTGGTGTTTTTAGTACCTCAAAAGGAAAAACGATACCCTTATAGGATGACTTTGTTGTCCGTCCGTCCGTCTGTCTGTCTGTCAAGACCAGTCTCAGGAACGCGTGAAGGTATCTAGTTGAAATTAAAACGATATACTCAGGTCTACAGTCTCTTGGAGCTGTGAAACAATCAAACTTCTAAGTTAACGTGAAAAAAAGATACGGCCGTTTATGTCGCAAAAATACGTATATTTCGACGTTGAACTAGAACTATAAAATTTGGTAATTTGGTTATACTACAAGTATAGGGAGAAATCTAAAAACTATACCTTTGTAATTAAAAAAAAAATTGGGTCTTTATGCAAGGTCCAAATTTTTACGGAACCCTCGGTGGGGGAGTCCGACTTAAGGCAGGGAGGAGTCTTCTGCCAGGGTCGCAAGATTTGTTCGAAAGAGTCACCGTGGCCCTGGCATATAGGCAACTGAAGGGACACGGGTGGGTTTTAGTCAGTAAAAGTCTGACACGCCCTCCCGCTCCGCCCAGAGCGGGAGACGTCATTTGATGATTTCCCCCCACAAAAAAAGGTGTCTTGGTATGTAAAGACCGCAGAACAACCGAATCGCATAATATCTATAATTAAGTATTTATCATGAAACTTGATCGACCATAAAATTAATTTGTGTCTGAGTTTGAGAAAGGCGGAAGGATTAAATGATAGGTATAATGATAATTATTTCGGTTAAGTGGTTCAAAAAACACAGTTCTTCGCAAATACATAATACTAGCTTTTACCCGCGGCTACGCCCGCGTGGATTGGATGTCCGACATTTTGTTGCGTTGGTTTCCAACCATATATCAATCAATCAATCAACTCAGTCTATGAACACTTGATGGGGATAGTATGCTTACGCCGGGAGCAGCAAACACTGCGTTACCGTGCTTTGGGTGACAGATCTCGGCGAACGGTCTAAGGAAACACTAGGCCTGTGGCGACAAGGCGCTTCCCTACCAAACCCATCTGTTCCACCAGTTGCGTTGGCTTTCCTGGAAGTCTTTAAATAGACTCCGGACTCAGGTACGCCGAAGTAAAGAAAACCTGTACAGGTGGAGATTCATAGACGACTCAGCCCTGGAGTGTAAATGTGGTGCTGTCCCACAAACGATGAGGCACTTGATATCTTGTCCAGCGTGTCCTGCTGTTTGCACGCCACAGGAGTTGATGGACGCTAATTAAAATGCTAAGCTCGTAGCCAAATTCTGGGCTAACTCCATTTACATTGCTATCGACACGCTAAGAAGAACTCAGTCTATCGCAGTCCACCGTTGGGCATAGGCCTCTCCCATGTTGTGTCACAACACCCTGTCCTCCGCCTTCCGCATCTAATCAGCTCTTCGGGGGTTGAATTTTCAAAAAACGCTGGGGCACGCATGAATTATTTTGAATCGTCAACCTAAACACAAAATTTGAAGTACCTAGCTTTAAAACTGACGGAGTTTCATACAAACTTCCACCACCTATTTCACCCCTTTGCGGGAGGAATTTCCTCAAATCCTTTCATAGCTGGCGTAATCTATGATCTACCTCTGTGCCAAATTTCATTTTCCTAGGTTTAGTCTTTTTTGAGATTTTTTTTATTAATCAGTGAGTGAGTGAATGTATGAATGAGTGACGTTTCGCTTCATCATCATTTCAGCCGAAAGACGTCCACTGCTGGACATAGGCCTCCCCCAAGCTCCACCACTTCGACCGTTTCGCTTGTATGTCTTAATATATATAAATTACGCGTCACGTTGTTTGTCCGGGATGGACTCCTAAACTACTAAACTGATTTTAATAAAATTTGCACACCGTGTGCAGTTTGATCCAACTTGAAAGATAGGATAGCCTACATCTCAGTTTATAGTCGCAATATTATTTTATTGCAAATTCTTTGTTTATTATTTCATAGTCACAAATATCTGTTAGCTCCAAACGATTTGAGCAAAAATTTGACGCGGACGAAGTTGCGGACAAAAGCTAGTATGTATATTTATAAATTTTCGAATTAGATTATGTCTGATTTTAAATCGAGTGAGATGATTGTTACTTATCATAATATTCAAATAAAGATCTTAACATAACCAAGTAGATTCCAAATTAGTTTTTTAAAATTTTCATAATCATGCCGCTATTATATATGTTTTGTGGTTAAGTAATAAAGGTCGCACGTGTCGATCAATCAAATTAATATACGATTGCCGAGATCGGTAAATTTGTTTTGGGTATGACAATTTGCAGGTCAACCTATGAGGTTGTCGGCTGTTTAACCAGACTTGCCTGTGGCTACCTTAATAAATTAAGGCCTCCTGCCAGGGCATAAATACAAAACTAGAACGTCTACCCGCCAGGGGCACCTCCGCGGGGTACCTACAGACCTCGGCTTAGGGCATCGCTGGTAGACGGCAATGGACGGGCTAGATCGAAATGGGCCGAGATCGGACTGTGCATGGGTGACCATTTATTGCATATTGAGACCCCTCCGTGCCTCGGAAAGCACGTTCAACCGTTCGTCCCGACCGTCATTTGTGGATCTTCGACAATCGTTACGGGTCGTCAGAAGCGCGAAAGTCTGACAACCATTCTTACCAAAGAATATTGTTTTACCTAGTAATTGGATTGTGGAGGGAGATAGGCAGTCGCTCCAGTATACCACCATACTGCAATCACCACCCGCCTGCCAAGCGTGGCTATTATAGCAAACCTTCCCACACCAACCCAATTGGGGTGGCGATCGCAGTATGGTGGTAAAATGCATAGAGAACGTTGCTGCCGATTCTCTAGTAAGTCCCATAGTCGCCTCTTACGACAGCAACGGGAAGAAATGGAATTATGCTATTCTTTACGCCGATCAGCCTTCTCCAGACCTTGTCATTCTATATCTGTATTACACAAAGGCGGAAACACGAGCAGACCCTGGGCTACTGCCTCCGTACAAGGTTTCAAGTGAAATCCTTGAGCGCCAAGGTCTCCGCACGAACTTAGTCGCGTCTTCCGACACCCACGGGAAGATATGGGATGGGATAATTTTTTACATACGGCAGCAAACGGAACGTCTTCAAAGGAAACACACCAATTTTCCATTAAGTTTTAAAACTAAACCACTGACTGAGATCGCACCATCAATTTTGATTGTTTATTTCGTCTTATGTACCAGATTCGGAGGGACGATTTTACCGTGCACTGGATTTTGAACGTTATGCTATGTGCCGAGGGTCGAATTTCCAATAGTGTGTTTTTTCGAACCGCTGGGATGCACTCTGTTAGTTGATGCGGAACTTTAACGCGCACTGGATTTTCATCTCTCGGTGTTGAACCGAACATTGAGAATCCAACAGAGTGCAGTGCGAATGAGTCTCAGAGCGTCGAAAAAAAAAAATGTTCGAATTTCAACCTTCTGCCGAGCACCGGAAGTTGAAAATCCTTTGAACTCTGTGCGGGTTGATGAATGGTACTTTACATAAACTAATGATTAAAAAGAAACCCCTTTTTGTATATGTTCCAGGTAGCAATAAAAATTATAGACAAATCACGATTAGATGAAGATAATTTAAAGAAAACGTTCAGAGAAATCGCCATCATGAAGAAATTGAGACACCCACATATAGTTCGATTATATCAGGTAAGAATAATTATTTTGGTGGTCGGCGCAACATGTCTTTTCTTCCACACTTCTCTATTAGTCGTCATCTCATGTAACCACCGACAAATATTACAAAAAAAAAAATAACAGCCAAGTGCGAGTCATATGTGGCTTGCTAGCGCTACTGTTGAGCATGAAGTCCTGGGTTCGATTCCCAGGTCGGGCAAAGTTTTATCGGGCTTTTCTATCTGGTATTTCTCAGAAGCAGTTTAAGAGTCTGGATATGTGTCCTGTTGATGGCCATTCTTACATGGGACTTATGTAATGTGGGTAAACTCTCCAACCCTTGAAAACAATGCGTGATGTGATGTGGTGACCGCAGTTACTGCAGTCTTTAAGAAAACATTTGTATTTTTGTGTAACCTAGATAATTAATGATATTTTGTATTTAAAATGAATGATATTTTTGATATTAAATTAAAGATAGTTTTGTATATGAAATGAATATCATTTTAGTGTTTTAAATGAACGATATTTTTGTATATTAAATTATTGATATTTTCGTATATTAAATTAATTATATTTTTCAGGTCATGGAAAGCAGTCACACAATATATTTAGTAACAGAATATGCTCCGAACGGAGAAATTTTCGGTAAGTCATTATTTACTTCCGAATAAGCCACCTAACTCACTCACATAAAATTTTAATAATATAATGTTTGGACTTTATAAGAGACCATGAACTCTGAGTTTGTTTCGGCATTTCTTCTCAGGGAACAGTCAGTTAAGAAATATCGGTGACATAAAATATTGACCAACAAAACATCTCTACATCGTATATAACAAAGTCGCTTCTCGCTTCACATTTAGATCTTTTAAACTACGCAACGGATTTTAATGCGGTTTTCATCAAAGGCTGCCAAAAGCTAGTTGACACATAAAGGCCCTATAAAGACTTACAAAAAAAAAACGACGGTTTGCACTCCGGGAGTGCCGGCAGAAGTGAAAACTTGAATATTAACGTTGTGCATTTTGATATTTTGGAATGGTTAGGGATAATTTTACACGAATTGCTTTAATTATCAGTATAAAAGTACTATCATTTATGTGGTAGAATACAATATTTATTTATTGCGCTATCGTACACAAACATGACAATTTATATAACATTAAAAGGTTTATCTCTCAGAAAAATTAACTTCCGTCCATAATTTCGACGATGGCAACTACACAGACGGTCGAGCCATCAGCTGTCACCATCCATGGATGCGCGTGGCACGCTGTAACATAAACACACACGAACATTCGCGCAAGCGTCCTGCGCCGCCTAAACGAAACAGCAGGCGCAGGCATACATTTTCGCCGTGCCGTAGAAAGAGAGGGGGATACTTCCTCTCCTACGCCGCGCCGGCTGTCTACTCTCCGTCCGTCTTACGAATTTTCGATCAGGTCACGTGTCCTGACGCGAGTGTAACATTTTTTACCCATTACAAAAAAAATGCACAACGCAGCTAAAGAAGTTTTCACTTAAAAAAAAAAAAAACACCTTTGGAACCTTTAAACATTTCATTTAATATTCCTGTCTTCATCAGACCACCTAGTATCCAGAGGTCGTATGACTGAGCCGGAAGCGGCGCGCGCGTTCGCACAAATGGTGGCTGCAGTGGGCTACTGCCACGCAAACGGGGTGGTGCACAGAGACCTGAAGGCGGAGAACCTCCTGCTGGATAAGAATATGAACATAAAGGTCAGTTTTATTCACTAATATCACAGCACGACGTGACTCTTGCTCCTTGAATGAGAGTAGTTATTCTCCGGATTTTGGGTAACTGAATTCAAATTCGGCCTCGGAATTGCTCCATCACATCACAATTTTTAGATATCCTAACCTAAAAGTGCAAAAAACACGATTTTAGCGTGTTTTCACGGTTATGTAGCATCGCGACCTCGCCCTACCGCTCCGCACAGAGAGACGTCATTTTATGATTTCCCACCCACAAAAAAAGCCTACAGGTATTCAAATGTTAGGAGAATTCCAATCACAAATTAATAAACTAACAATTTTGCAATGTTGTCAACCTAAAAAAATATTCATTTTCACGCTTTATAGATTCTGTATGAATCTCATAAAAATATAAATGGTTTTTTTTAGAGCTATCTGTTACAAAACTCTCTCTGGGACATTCCTTAACGCTTCAGCTATGAAAGAAATCACTGAAATATAGTCTTGTCAAGTATATAAAACATTAATTTTACACAAAGAATGTGTTTTAGATCTTGTGTCTTAATTTACATTCATGTAATGGTATTTAATTGATATTGTTAGGACCAGTTATAACGGCCGCGATTTAGGATAGGTCGTAGGATCGAACCTAGGGAAGCGCTTTAATATGTGTAAATAATTTCATCACCACTGCTCTCAAAGAAACAATAATTCGAAGACATGTGACATCTACCAACCCGCACTGGGCCCGCGTGGTGGAGTACGGCCCACTACCTCTTATAAAGAGGAGGCCTGTCTCCCAGGAAAATATATATACATATATACATACTAGCTGACCGTACAGACGTCCTGTTTCCTAGAACTCAATAGCAGCGCCACCTACCGGGTTCAATAGTGAATCTAAACCATCCAGGGTGCCACCCAAACGCATACAAAAAAAAACATTCAAGTCGGTCCAGCCGTTTAGGAGGAGTTCAGTGACATACACACGTACGGTAGAATTATATATATAAAGATATAGGCTTGTGGCTATGTGGTCGGTCGCTCAGGTTAAACTATGCCTGCCGCGGTTCGACCGTGGATGGGTGATCACCATTACACACCAAGATGTCTCCGTGCCTCGGAAGACACTGAAAATCTGACAACCAGTCTTACCAAGGGTTATCGTGTTACCAAATAACTGGGTTGTGGAGGTCAGATAGGCAGTCGCTACATGTAAAATAGTGGTATTCAGCTACAACCGGTTAGACTTGAAGCTGACCCCAACGTAATTAGAAAAAAGGTAGGCACATGATGACTCTTCAAAGTTGACATAAAGTCCTGAGTTACAACGTCGAAATTTGTCTACTAAATCCACCTTTTCCCCCCCAGCTGGCAGATTTTGGCTTCAGTAACGAGTACACAGCAGGATCCCCCCTCGCCACGTGGTGTGGCAGCCCTCCATATGCAGCCCCCGAGCTGTTCGAAGGCAGACAGTACGATGGACCTAAAGCCGATATTTGGGTAAGTTCGCTGCTAGAATCTTAAACCCCTCAGCTTAGTCTACTTAGCCCATTCAATGCGCGATGAAATCCAGCCAGAGATAAAAAAAAAAAAAATTTTTTGACTCTTAAAAAAATACATGCTACAAGCCAGTCATAATGAAATAGCACATGAATGTATTGCCACAAAATAGATCTTAACCCCCAAACTAGACCTGGGCCTGTATTTTAGGGGTCAGCGTTCAGCCATGGGTTCAAGATTCAATTTATAAAGTTGACAGCCTTGGTTGTTGCCATTTTGGTAACACGTATAGTTAAAAATACTTATAAATCCTTATTCATACTTCCATACTAATATTATAAATGCAAAAGTAACTCTGTCTGTCTGTCTGTCTGTCTCGCTTTCCTGCTAAAACTACTGAACCGATTTAAATGAAATTTGGTACACAGATAGTTTAGAGCCTGAGAAAGGACATAGGCTTTCTATCCCGGTAGTATGTTCCCGCGGGATAATTTCCGACCTCCACGCGGGCGAAGCCGCTGGCAAAAGAGAGTTAAAAATAGAAGGAATAGAATATTATTACGTCGGTGGGCACTTCGACTAAGACTTTGCAGTAAGGGCGATTTTCGCAGTTCAAATCTTACCACTGACCATACCAGAAGTCTGGCTACTGACTTTTTACTACTGAAATAAAAAAAAATAAGTCAGTTGTTATTTTTTTTAAGTTTTTATTTTAAACTTTTTAGTTCTACCCCGCACAAATTCGGCAAAACATGAATAGTGTTTGGTTTTCTTATGGATGCCAATGTCAGATTTGGATCAAATTGAAATGGGACCATTCAAATAAATATCGGTTCACCCAGTCAAAAGTTCTGAGGTAAACATTAAAAAAAATTCAGACGAATTGAGAATCTCCTCCTTTTTTTGAAGTCGGTTAAAAAGAGTAGATCATGTCTTTCTGAATACTTTTTGATTGCTAATGTTCTGTCTTTAATTTCCAGTCCCTGGGCGTAGTCCTATACGTGCTGGTGTGCGGAGCCCTACCGTTCGACGGGAGCACCCTACATGAGCTCAGGAGCGTTGTGCTGAGCGGGAAGTTTAGGATACCCTACTTTATGTCACAAGGTAAGTCCAACATCATTTCAGCCGAAAGATGTCCACTGCTGGACATAGGCCTCCCCAATTTGAGGGCGTTTGCCATAATCGCCACGCTTGGAAGGTGGGTTGGCGGGTTGGCGATCCTGTTAGTCTAGTGGTTAGTGACCCAGACTGCTAAAACTGAGGTCGTGCGTTCGGTTCCCACCCAGGACAAATCTTTGTGTGATGAGCACAATTATTTGTTCTCTGTCTGGGTGTAATTTATCTATAATATGTATGTATATAAAATGTAAAGAAATATATATTTATCAGTCGTCTGGTTGCCAAAGTACAAGCTCTGCCTAGTTTGGAATCAGATAACGGTGTGTGGGGTAGTCCTAAGATATTGAGATTATTATTTTTTTCTCTTATCTGTCTCTTTTTCTCCTACAGACTGCGAGCATCTCATTCGTCACATGCTGGTGGTGGAGCCGGAGAAGCGTCTCTCCCTGCGCAGTGTGGTCCGGCACAGGTGGCTCGCCGCGCACCAGCCTGGCCCGGGACCCGGCCATTATGGTGAGAATACTTACTTTGCCATAAACCTGGTAGAAGAGACCTAGCTGACCCCTTTAGAAGATACTCAACCAATTAATTTTAGTTACTCATGACCCCCCTTTAAGGTAAGCCATGAGAAATGTAAAGTTTTCAAGTAACGAGTACTTCAGTAGATACTTAGCCATGAGCCCCTTTGAGGTAACGTTAGCCATGAGCCTTTTGAAGTTTCTTAGTGTCAAGTCCTTAAGAAGATACTTTGATAAGACGCCTCTGAAGAAACTTAGCCACGAGCCCCTTTTAGGTTACTTAGTTATGACCCCCTCTAAGGTAAGTCAGCCATTAGCCCTCTAAAGTTAACACTTCGCAACGAACCCTTTGCATTTACCACTTCAAAACAAACCTCTTTGCATTTACCGCTTCTCAACGATCCCCAATTGCATTTACCGACTTCACCACGAACTCCTTTCTCATTTACCGACTTCACCACGAACTCCTTTCTCATTTACTGACTTTGCCACTAACTTCTTTGCATTTACCGACTTCACCACGAACCCCTTTGCATTTTTCGACTTCGCCACGAACTCCTTTGCTTTAACAGACTTCGCCAAGAAATCTTTTGCATTTACTGACTTTGCCACTAACTTCTTTGCATTTACCGACTTCACCACGAACTCCTTTGCATTTACCGATTTCGCCACGAACTCTTTTGCAATTACCGACTTCACCACGAACCCCTTCGCTTTTACCGACTTCACCATGAACCCCGCATTTATCGACTTCGCCACGAACTCCTTTACTTTAACCGAGAAATCATTTGCGATAATTGACTTTGCCACTAACTCCTTTGCATTTACCGAGTTCACCAAGAACTCCTTTGCATTTACCTACTTCGCCGTGAACTCCTTTGCAATTACCAACTTCGCCACGAACTCCTTTGCATTAACCGACTTCGCTACGAGTCCCTTTGCATTAACCGACTTCGCCACGAACTCCTTTGCATTTACCGACTTCACCACGAACTCTTTCGTATTTACCGACTTCGCCACGAACTCCGTCGCATACACCGACTTCGCTACGAACTCCTTTGCATTTACCGACATTACCACGAATTCCTCTGCATTTACCGACATCACCACGAACTCTTTTGCATTTACCGAGTTAGACACAAGCCTTTTAAATGTACTAAGCGACGAGATCTTTAAAGACAATCATCCCAGAGCTCCTCAGAGAGAAGTTCACCCGACAATAACCCGTCTTCTCTCCTCCAGACGCATGGGGGGGAGCATGTTCGTGCCACGAGAATGGCGCGGCGCGCACCGACGCGGCGCAGCGGGACACCGTGGTCGCGCACATGCTCACGCTGCCCGGCCTCACGCACCAGCATATCGAACAGGTGACGGACATTTGTTAGTTAATACCAAAGGGACGCGGCGCAGCGGGACACCGTGGTCGCGCACATGCTCACGCTGCCCGGCCTCACGCACCAGCATATCGAACAGGTGACGGACATTTGTTAGTTAATACCAAAGGGACGCGGCGCAGCGGGACACCGTGGTCGCGCACATGCTCACGCTGCCCGGCCTCACGCACCAGCATATCGAACAGGTGACGGACATTTGTTAGTTAATACCAAAGGGACGCGGCGCAGCGGGACACCGTGGTCGCGCACATGCTCACGCTGCCCGGCCTCACGCACCAGCATATCGAACAGGTGACGGACATTTGTTAGTTAATACCAAAGGGACGCGGCGCAGCGGGACACCGTGGTCGCGCACATGCTCACGCTGCCCGGCCTCACGCACCAGCATATCGAACAGGTGACGGACATTTGTTAGTTAATACCAAAGGGACGCGGCGCAGCGGGACACCGTGGTCGCGCACATGCTCACGCTGCCCGGCCTCACGCACCAGCATATCGAACAGGTGACGGACATTTGTTAGTTAATACCAAAGGGACGCGGCGCAGCGGGACACCGTGGTCGCGCACATGCTCACGCTGCCCGGCCTCACGCACCAGCATATCGAACAGGTGACGGACATTTGTTAGTTAATACCAAAGGGACGCGGCGCAGCGGGACACCGTGGTCGCGCACATGCTCACGCTGCCCGGCCTCACGCACCAGCATATCGAACAGGTGACGGACATTTGTTAGTTAATACCAAAGGGACGCGGCGCAGCGGGACACCGTGGTCGCGCACATGCTCACGCTGCCCGGCCTCACGCACCAGCATATCGAACAGGTGACGGACATTTGTTAGTTAATACCAAAGGGACGCGGCGCAGCGGGACACCGTGGTCGCGCACATGCTCACGCTGCCCGGCCTCACGCACCAGCATATCGAACAGGTGACGGACATTTGTTAGTTAATACCAAAGGGACGCGGCGCAGCGGGACACCGTGGTCGCGCACATGCTCACGCTGCCCGGCCTCACGCACCAGCATATCGAACAGGTGACGGACATTTGTTAGTTAATACCAAAGGGACGCGGCGCAGCGGGACACCGTGGTCGCGCACATGCTCACGCTGCCCGGCCTCACGCACCAGCATATCGAACAGGTGACGGACATTTGTTAGTTAATACCAAAGGGACGCGGCGCAGCGGGACACCGTGGTCGCGCACATGCTCACGCTGCCCGGCCTCACGCACCAGCATATCGAACAGGTGACGGACATTTGTTAGTTAATACCAAAGGGACGCGGCGCAGCGGGACACCGTGGTCGCGCACATGCTCACGCTGCCCGGCCTCACGCACCAGCATATCGAACAGGTGACGGACATTTGTTAGTTAATACCAAAGGGACGCGGCGCAGCGGGACACCGTGGTCGCGCACATGCTCACGCTGCCCGGCCTCACGCACCAGCATATCGAACAGGTGACGGACATTTGTTAGTTAATACCAAAGGGACGCGGCGCAGCGGGACACCGTGGTCGCGCACATGCTCACGCTGCCCGGCCTCACGCACCAGCATATCGAACAGGTGACGGACATTTGTTAGTTAATACCAAAGGGACGCGGCGCAGCGGGACACCGTGGTCGCGCACATGCTCACGCTGCCCGGCCTCACGCACCAGCATATCGAACAGGTGACGGACATTTGTTAGTTAATACCAAAGGGACGCGGCGCAGCGGGACACCGTGGTCGCGCACATGCTCACGCTGCCCGGCCTCACGCACCAGCATATCGAACAGGTGACGGACATTTGTTAGTTAATACCAAAGGGACGCGGCGCAGCGGGACACCGTGGTCGCGCACATGCTCACGCTGCCCGGCCTCACGCACCAGCATATCGAACAGGTGACGGACATTTGTTAGTTAATACCAAAGGGACGCGGCGCAGCGGGACACCGTGGTCGCGCACATGCTCACGCTGCCCGGCCTCACGCACCAGCATATCGAACAGGTGACGGACATTTGTTAGTTAATACCAAAGGGACGCGGCGCAGCGGGACACCGTGGTCGCGCACATGCTCACGCTGCCCGGCCTCACGCACCAGCATATCGAACAGGTGACGGACATTTGTTAGTTAATACCAAAGGGACGCGGCGCAGCGGGACACCGTGGTCGCGCACATGCTCACGCTGCCCGGCCTCACGCACCAGCATATCGAACAGGTGACGGACATTTGTTAGTTAATACCAAAGGGACGCGGCGCAGCGGGACACCGTGGTCGCGCACATGCTCACGCTGCCCGGCCTCACGCACCAGCATATCGAACAGGTGACGGACATTTGTTAGTTAATACCAAAGGGACGCGGCGCAGCGGGACACCGTGGTCGCGCACATGCTCACGCTGCCCGGCCTCACGCACCAGCATATCGAACAGGTGACGGACATTTGTTAGTTAATACCAAAGGGACGCGGCGCAGCGGGACACCGTGGTCGCGCACATGCTCACGCTGCCCGGCCTCACGCACCAGCATATCGAACAGGTGACGGACATTTGTTAGTTAATACCAAAGGGACGCGGCGCAGCGGGACACCGTGGTCGCGCACATGCTCACGCTGCCCGGCCTCACGCACCAGCATATCGAACAGGTGACGGACATTTGTTAGTTAATACCAAAGGGACGCGGCGCAGCGGGACACCGTGGTCGCGCACATGCTCACGCTGCCCGGCCTCACGCACCAGCATATCGAACAGGTGACGGACATTTGTTAGTTAATACCAAAGGGACGCGGCGCAGCGGGACACCGTGGTCGCGCACATGCTCACGCTGCCCGGCCTCACGCACCAGCATATCGAACAGGTGACGGACATTTGTTAGTTAATACCAAAGGGACGCGGCGCAGCGGGACACCGTGGTCGCGCACATGCTCACGCTGCCCGGCCTCACGCACCAGCATATCGAACAGGTGACGGACATTTGTTAGTTAATACCAAAGGGACGCGGCGCAGCGGGACACCGTGGTCGCGCACATGCTCACGCTGCCCGGCCTCACGCACCAGCATATCGAACAGGTGACGGACATTTGTTAGTTAATACCAAAGGGACGCGGCGCAGCGGGACACCGTGGTCGCGCACATGCTCACGCTGCCCGGCCTCACGCACCAGCATATCGAACAGGTGACGGACATTTGTTAGTTAATACCAAAGGGACGCGGCGCAGCGGGACACCGTGGTCGCGCACATGCTCACGCTGCCCGGCCTCACGCACCAGCATATCGAACAGGTGACGGACATTTGTTAGTTAATACCAAAGGGACGCGGCGCAGCGGGACACCGTGGTCGCGCACATGCTCACGCTGCCCGGCCTCACGCACCAGCATATCGAACAGGTGACGGACATTTGTTAGTTAATACCAAAGGGACGCGGCGCAGCGGGACACCGTGGTCGCGCACATGCTCACGCTGCCCGGCCTCACGCACCAGCATATCGAACAGGTGACGGACATTTGTTAGTTAATACCAAAGGGACGCGGCGCAGCGGGACACCGTGGTCGCGCACATGCTCACGCTGCCCGGCCTCACGCACCAGCATATCGAACAGGTGACGGACATTTGTTAGTTAATACCAAAGGGACGCGGCGCAGCGGGACACCGTGGTCGCGCACATGCTCACGCTGCCCGGCCTCACGCACCAGCATATCGAACAGGTGACGGACATTTGTTAGTTAATACCAAAGGGACGCGGGCGCAGCGGGACACCGTGGTCGCGCACATGCTCACGCTGCCCGGCCTCACGCACCAGCATATCGAACAGGTGACGGACATTTGTTAGTTAATACCAAAGGGACGCGGCGCAGCGGGACACCGTGGTCGCGCACATGCTCACGCTGCCCGGCCTCACGCACCAGCATATCGAACAGGTGACGGACATTTGTTAGTTAATACCAAAGGGACGCGGCGCAGCGGGACACCGTGGTCGCGCACATGCTCACGCTGCCCGGCCTCACGCACCAGCATATCGAACAGGTGACGGACATTTGTTAGTTAATACCAAAGGGACGCGGCGCAGCGGGACACCGTGGTCGCGCACATGCTCACGCTGCCCGGCCTCACGCACCAGCATATCGAACAGGTGACGGACATTTGTTAGTTAATACCAAAGGGACGCGGCGCAGCGGGACACCGTGGTCGCGCACATGCTCACGCTGCCCGGCCTCACGCACCAGCATATCGAACAGGTGACGGACATTTGTTAGTTAATACCAAAGGGACGCGGCGCAGCGGGACACCGTGGTCGCGCACATGCTCACGCTGCCCGGCCTCACGCACCAGCATATCGAACAGGTGACGGACATTTGTTAGTTAATACCAAAGGGACGCGGCGCAGCGGGACACCGTGGTCGCGCACATGCTCACGCTGCCCGGCCTCACGCACCAGCATATCGAACAGGTGACGGACATTTGTTAGTTAATACCAAAGGGACGCGGCGCAGCGGGACACCGTGGTCGCGCACATGCTCACGCTGCCCGGCCTCACGCACCAGCATATCGAACAGGTGACGGACATTTGTTAGTTAATACCAAAGGGACGCGGCGCAGCGGGACACCGTGGTCGCGCACATGCTCACGCTGCCCGGCCTCACGCACCAGCATATCGAACAGGTGACGGACATTTGTTAGTTAATACCAAAGGGACGCGGCGCAGCGGGACACCGTGGTCGCGCACATGCTCACGCTGCCCGGCCTCACGCACCAGCATATCGAACAGGTGACGGACATTTGTTAGTTAATACCAAAGGGACGCGGCGCAGCGGGACACCGTGGTCGCGCACATGCTCACGCTGCCCGGCCTCACGCACCAGCATATCGAACAGGTGACGGACATTTGTTAGTTAATACCAAAGGGACGCGGCGCAGCGGGACACCGTGGTCGCGCACATGCTCACGCTGCCCGGCCTCACGCACCAGCATATCGAACAGGTGACGGACATTTGTTAGTTAATACCAAAGGGACGCGGCGCAGCGGGACACCGTGGTCGCGCACATGCTCACGCTGCCCGGCCTCACGCACCAGCATATCGAACAGGTGACGGACATTTGTTAGTTAATACCAAAGGGACGCGGCGCAGCGGGACACCGTGGTCGCGCACATGCTCACGCTGCCCGGCCTCACGCACCAGCATATCGAACAGGTGACGGACATTTGTTAGTTAATACCAAAGGGACGCGGCGCAGCGGGACACCGTGGTCGCGCACATGCTCACGCTGCCCGGCCTCACGCACCAGCATATCGAACAGGTGACGGACATTTGTTAGTTAATACCAAAGGGACGCGGCGCAGCGGGACACCGTGGTCGCGCACATGCTCACGCTGCCCGGCCTCACGCACCAGCATATCGAACAGGTGACGGACATTTGTTAGTTAATACCAAAGGGACGCGGCGCAGCGGGACACCGTGGTCGCGCACATGCTCACGCTGCCCGGCCTCACGCACCAGCATATCGAACAGGTGACGGACATTTGTTAGTTAATACCAAAGGGACGCGGCGCAGCGGGACACCGTGGTCGCGCACATGCTCACGCTGCCCGGCCTCACGCACCAGCATATCGAACAGGTGACGGACATTTGTTAGTTAATACCAAAGGGACGCGGCGCAGCGGGACACCGTGGTCGCGCACATGCTCACGCTGCCCGGCCTCACGCACCAGCATATCGAACAGGTGACGGACATTTGTTAGTTAATACCAAAGGGACGCGGCGCAGCGGGACACCGTGGTCGCGCACATGCTCACGCTGCCCGGCCTCACGCACCAGCATATCGAACAGGTGACGGACATTTGTTAGTTAATACCAAAGGGACGCGGCGCAGCGGGACACCGTGGTCGCGCACATGCTCACGCTGCCCGGCCTCACGCACCAGCATATCGAACAGGTGACGGACATTTGTTAGTTAATACCAAAGGGACGCGGCGCAGCGGGACACCGTGGTCGCGCACATGCTCACGCTGCCCGGCCTCACGCACCAGCATATCGAACAGGTGACGGACATTTGTTAATACCAAAGTCAATATAAAATTATTACCTATGAAAAAAAGGAGGAGGACCCTCACATCAAAGCGTATTTTTTTACGCTTTATATTAGCTTCACTTGTATGTTTGTTTGTTTTTATGTTAGTATGTTTGTTTGTAACCGACTCCTTATAGCGCGATTTCGACCCACTTTAAACGACCAGATTTCATTCAAACTTTGCACACTTCTCAAAGACCGATGACAATACAATAATTTCATAAATTTGTGCCATTATCCTTGCCAGGGTTACCAGGACAGCAAAAAAACTGTCTTCGAAAACTACGCTGACATACGTCACATACATCGCTGGGTGTTTCGAATTTTGAGACGTATGTCAACGACTCAAAATTCGAAACACCCTAAAAATAGAAAATAAATTATAGTTTAAAAAAAAAACTAAAAAAACACGCTTCCATAGAAACTAAAAAGTATAAAATAATGGGAAAAAAGCGTGGGGTGCCTGATCAATAAAAAAATACCTTTAAAAGCACCCCACGCTTTTTTCCCATTATTTTTTACTTTTTAATTTGGTTTTCTATGGAAGCGTGGTTTTAGTTCTTTTTTTTTGTTTATATATGACATCGCTTAACTTTTTAACAAAAAATTTAAATTGCCAACACAAAAAAAGAACTGAAAATAACAAGACAAACCGTTTTATCTAACTAAGATCGTAATTGAATGTAAATTACTGATTTTGTTTCGGCGCCGAATAAACTTTAAAATAAGGGCAGTTAAATTAATGTGCAGCGTTGATTGTTTAAAAGTTCTTTTATATATTTTTTCAATTACCCACATAAACGGCACTTTTGAACATATTTCTTACAAAAAAAAGAATTGTTTCTACTAGCATATTATGGTCCCATTACAGGCCAACGCTATGGTTACGAGAATGTGGACTAATTGCGAACCTCTTTCTTTTTTTTTTTAATTTTAATTTTAAAAAATTACTAATTTTACACCTAAGTAAATTCTGTCACCTACAGAATATATAATTCATTTATAAAATATCTAACAATGAAATATTCCCTACAGGCAATCGAGGAAGACCGTTTCGACCACATATCAGCCATATACCACTTACTAATGGACAAGTTGCAACAACGGACGAGTGCCAGGAACAGCCTGCAGCATAGAGGTAACATAGTCAACCCATTTCTTCCCGTGGGTGTCTCCCGCTCTAGGTGGAGCGGGAGGGCGTGTCAAACTTTTACTGACTAAAACCCACCCGTGTTCCTTCAGTTGCCTGTATGCCAGGGCGACGGTAACTCTTTCGAACAAACCTCGCGACCCTGGCAGGCATCGGTCCTAGCGGACCCCAAGATGTTGTAATCCTATGAGCTATATTATTTACTAGCTGTACAAGGCAGACCTTATACAGCTAGTCTTTGTTCATTCTCATTCTATTTTACGCGGCGTTTTATGTAATGTCATGTCAATGGTGACCGTAAGTCACTTATAACTATTTTATTTTTAACATCACAATCAAATAGGTTTATTTTCATTACAGATTCTCTAGACTCTACGACCGGCCAACCTCTGGATCTCACTAGCTGTAAGGTAAGATATCAATGAACTATACAACAACATTCTTCTATCCTCATCCCAATTTATTAGTGGTCGGCGCAACATGTATTTTTCTTCCACACTTCTCTATTAGTCGTCATCTCAGTAGTCGGCCCTTTCTATCCATATCATAATTCACACAGACCATCCATCGTTTCTTTGGCCTCCCTCTACTCTTATAGCCATCGACATTCATACTCAAAACTTTCCTTACGACATTTTCCTCAACATGTAACATAATTAATGCCAAACCTCAAAAACCCCTATTAGAGTATTGAGTTAAAAGTTTAATACAATGACCACAACTTATTTAAAACTAACTGTTATTGCATTGAGATAAGATTGAATTTTCTTTGACTAAATGGGAGACTAAGGCAAAGTACAAATTTTTGAAAAAAATACTCATAATTAAAGTTACTGAATCGATCCAATATGTTGAAATTTAAAAGAGACCATGAACTCTGTGGTTGTTTTGGCATTTCTCTTCAGGGATCAGTCAGCTACGTAAATATTTTTGGCTTTAAAATATTGGCTGACAAAATGATGTCTTCAAAATATAGACATAAAAAAATTACACGTCTATTGTATTTTTTTTTACGTCTATATTTTGAAGAGACTATTGGTATTTGTTTATCTGCATAAATAATTTGAGTGTAACAATGCAAAACCATGCCACTTTAAGATTTTGGGCAGCACCATCCCATCTCTTTCCGTGGGTGTCGCAGAACGTGATTAAGGGACTTACTAGAGAATGTGCAGCAGCGTTCTCTATATATTTTACCACTATACTGCGATTGCCGACCCGCCTGCCAAGTGTGGCTATTATGGCAACCCCCCCCCCCCCCCCCCCCAATTGTGGGAGGCCTATGTCCAGCAATGGACGTCTATGATAGACTTTAAAGAGACCATGACGTCTAAAAGCATATTGACTGATCGTCTTTCCCATTCCAAATGTCAGTCCCCCTAGCCAAGTTACAACCGTCTCGTATCGAATTCCGTTCTCCAATCGTTAACGCCTCGGTGTCAACAATTGTAGAAAACGATAAGTTGGTAGCCATGTTGACGCGCCTGAGTCGGCCGCTCGTTCTACAATGTCTTTAGAAAAACGACACATTATATCAAAAGATTTAGCGTTGAACATTGTAGAAACGATAAAAAATCATTCTGTCATTTTGAACGATGTGAACTTATTTAGCTACGAATTTTTTATTCGTTTGTTCTAACCACGTGACTTAACGTTGAGAGACTAGCGTTAACGATTGCAGATTATCAACTTGGCGGGTGCAGTTCTCTCAAATAATAATCTTCTCTCCTTTCAGAACGTAGAAGAAGAACAAATGGACGCCGAAGAGTCCACAGCACAAGACTGCCTGGTCACAGTTCCGTGTGAGCCGGTCGACTATCTGACCGACCAGCCTGAAAACTTGGAGAAGGTAAGATAAGCATTACATACTTACCGAACCCAGACAAGCGCTATGTTTTGTGTGTATTATTTTATCTCCACTGCTCTCAAAGCGGAGAAAGAAATAATCGTGGAAAATTCGGAGACATGTCACATTTACCAACCTGTACTGGGTCCGTGTGGATTACGTTCCTTTCCCAGCCTGGGTCCCAGAAGTAGGAACATTGTAGGCTGAGATCACACAGCAAAAAAATATTTGTACTTTTTCAACAGTGTCATGACTTTATTCAAGAATGATTTTGTTTTTTGTCAGTTGTGAAAAATTTAAAAAGAAATATTCATTCCTTCTCTATTTATTTGGCAACTTTCTGTTTGTTTGCCGTTGACTCAAAATTTGTACTTTGCATTTTTTTTCTGCTCCATTTTAATACTTGTAGATGATTCTATTATTACAAGACTTTTGTGTAGATGAAAACGAAAACTTTGAATGAAATGGCTGACACAGTTAGATCATTCAGGTTCTTGGCCCAACGAGATGTCTATCAATAAAATGAAATCATAAAAAATATAAGCATTTCCAGTAGTTTTACTATAAATCTGTCATCACTTTTACACTAGCATAACCAGCCTATAATATTCCCACTGCTGGGACAGATGTTTCCTCTCTGTAATAGGGGCATAATACACCACGCAGGCTCAGTGCGGGTTAGCAGATGCCACCTGTCTTAGAATTTAACACACTTAAAATATTATTATTTCTAAAACTTAACACGATCAACAGTCAGAAGCTAGATCATCATTTAGAATAACATGGTCAAAAGGCACTCAAAAATCGCAATTGGACTATATCATCACGCCACAGGCAACAGAAAAACTCGTCCACGTTTACGAGACGGGACTATAACCGCCCCCCGGTTTACTTCTTGATACGCAATGGCCTATGTAGCACCATGAATCATGAGGTTTCAAAGGCTAGTGCAAATCTCACGGTTCATTCGATTAATCGAGTCTGGTCAAACCACGCTGGGATCGGTGCAATTCATTTCATTTCATAAAACTTAACACGATCAACATCTAATCTCCACGTGTCCGTTCCAGTTCGGGTCCACAGTAACTCCAGTGATCGAAGAGCCTCCCTCTCAGCCCTCCCTCAGCAGTACGCCCGACACTCACGCCACCAGGAGACACACCGTCGGGCCTGGGGACTGTAGGCATACACAGGTAAAAGGAACAAAAATTGTCTTACAAAACAAATATTTTTATCATTTAAAATGCACATACATGCGAAGTAGCCAAAAGCCTCGTATTCAAGTAGATACAGTTTTACAATTTTATTCATTGTTTGACGAGGGACCAAAGATATTGACAAATGATAAATGAATTTATATCTGTAACTAGGTTTGTACGAACACTTTTACAAAAATATCATCGACGTGTAAAGGTGTTTATTTATTTGGTTATTTTTGCTAGTAGGTACTAGCAAAAATAAAATGATTTATAGAAAGAAAGAAGTATGTGATGATTATCAAAAGGTCAAGTCTCGTAATTAAAAACGACAATTAGATGTCAAAGATATGACAAAATCGTCATGATTCTTATTGTCAATAATATAAAATTTATTATGGTACTTTGCATATGATGTCAATGAGAGCAGAGTTCCTACAAGCGCTTCATACAGATATCAATCTTATTTATATACACTATAAAGTTCGTATTCCTATGAAAGTAACAGCTGCGCAGGTGAATACAACTAGTAAATATTCGAGTGCGCAGAGTTCCTACAAGTGCTTCATAGGAATATTCGCCTTATTAAAATGAGGATAAAGTCCATATTCCTGTGAAAGGGACAGCGCGCAGGTATATAGAACCAGTAAATATAGGACATAATGTATTCCAGGGCGGTGAGCTAGGAGTGTGCGGGGCCGCGTCTGCAGACCTTCGGCCTTCGCCCCTGTACGGGTCTGCGCACTTTAATGTAAGTATAATTATCAGTCATTTGATTAATCCACTCTAAAAAGAATTCTCAATTCGTCTGTATGTTTTTTCTTTATAGGTATGTTCCGCGATATCTCCGGCAATTTTGGATGGATTTCGAAAATTCTTTTTTTTTAGTGTATGGAGGGGTTTTATGGTTCAAGGGTTGTTCTGGGTGGAAAACACATCTTTTTCTAACAATATATTATATTGTCTTGAAAATATAACACTAATGATAAATAAGAAAAAATCTAGAGCATAAATATTTAAAATTCATTGCGCATTTAAAATGTAACGATCACCAATAATATGTCAATAATCCATATCCATACTTCCATACTATATACTATACTATAATAATTATTATAAATGCGAAAGTAACTCTGTCTGTCTGTCTGTCGGTCTGTCTGTCTGTCTGTCTGTCTCGCTTTCCTGCTAAAACTACTGAACCGATTTAAATGAAATTTGGTACACAGATAGTTTAGAGCCTGAGAAAGGACATAGGCTACTTTTTATCCCGGTAGTACGTTCCCGCGGGATAATTTCCGACCTCCACGCGGGCGAAGCCGCTGGCAAAAGCTAGTTAATTATATAAATGATAAATGATAAATGATTTTATTTCTGTAAGTAGGTTTGTACAAACACTTTTACATGTCAATTATATTTTTTTTTTAACTAGATGAGTTCGGCGTTTCCTAACTGACTACTCTGAGAAGAAAGGCCGAAACAAACTCAGAGGTCACAGTCTCTTTTAAAGTCCAGACATAATCTTGTTCACATCATGTGAAGATCATGTAGATTGGTGACTGAAATGGTCTTTTGAAGAAAGAACCACACAGATTGAGTGGACCTGTCCAGTCAGTGCAAGCATTTGTCACTAATCGTTTAGCTCAACTCGGAAGATAAGGAGCCCAACGCTTTGACGAACAGTACCAAAGAAAGGACATTTGGGTAGGCCACATAAATTACTCAAACTGCCAGATCGTGATTACTGAGAACGAAAGAAAAAAAAAAAAATAATTAAAAAAGACCCACATAGTCTTCACATTCACAATAATTAAAACAATACGATACTTTACAAAGTAAATAATCATGTCATTGTATATATAAAAATTATCAATGTCAATGTGTATATAAAAAAAAAGAAACGGATATAATTTTGTTGGTCAGATCATTTGATGACCATGTAGATCGGTGTCTGACATGGTCTTTTGAAGAAAGAACCACACAGATTGAGTGGACCTGTCCAGTCAGTGCAAGCATTTGTCACTAATCGTTTAGCTCAACTCGGAAAATAAGGAGCCCAACGCTTTGACGAACAGTACCAAAGAAAGGACATTTGGGTAGGCCACATAAATTACTCAAACTGCCAGATCGTGATTACTGAGAACGAAAGAAAAAAAAAATTAAAAAAGACCCACATAGTCTTCACATTCACAATAATTAAAACAATACGATACTTTACAAAGTAAATAATCATGTCATTGTATATATAAAAATTATCAATGTCAATGTGTATATAAAAAAAAAAAAAGAAACGGATATAATTTTGTTGGTCAGATCATTTGATGACCATGTAGATCGTTGTCTGAAATGGTCTTTTGATGAAAGAACCACACAGATATTGCCACTAACTACTCAAACTGCCAGACAATAGTCAAAAGTGAAACAGTGACCCACATAGTCCTCAAATTCTCAATAATCAAAGTAATATTCATACAATTAATATTCATGTCATGTGAAATAATAAAAAAAGAGTAAAAAATAGCAAAATAATAATAATAAAACAACAGTCAGTGTAGATTTATTGGAGCAGTTCAATCCCAGGCCGTTTTATCCTCAATATAGTCTTTAACAGTATAATAGGCTTTCTGACATAATTTACGCTTTATAAAAGATTTGTATTTATTTAGGCTTAGTTCTTGAATGAGGCTAGGAAGTTTATTATAAAAACGAATACATTGGCATCTAAACGAGCCACCTATTTTCTTGAGCCTGGTCTTAGGAACAACAAATTTTTGTTTGTTTCTAGTATTGACATTATGGATATCACTGTATCTTTTAAAGAGATTAATATTTTTATGTGCAAACAGCAGATTTTCATAAATGTACTGAGAAGGCACAGTCATTATATTAATCTCTTTATATTTGTCTCTGAGTGAGTATCTGGGACTTAATTTATAAATCGAACGAATTGCCCTTTTTTGTAAAACAAAAATTGTCTGAATATCGGCGGCATTTCCCCACAGCAGAATACCGTACGACATCACGCTATGAAAATAACTAAAGTAAACTAAACGGGCTGTCTCTAAATCAGTTAAATCACGAATTTTTCTAACAGCGTATGCTGCAGAGCTAAGTTTTTTTGACAATTTATCTATATGGGGGCCCCATTGAAGCTTGGCATCCAGAGTTATGCCTAAGAATACTGTGGTATCTTCGGGTTTCAACACTTCACCCTTTATGAGGACACTAGTTTCTACTTGTCTAACATGAGGTATCGTAAACTTAATACATTTGGTTTTTTTCTCGTTAAGAAGTAGGTTATTAACATTAAACCAGTTAACTACATTAGCAAGGGCTCTATTTACATTGTCAGTAACCAACTGCTGACGTTTGAGTTTGAATAAAAGTGAAGTGTCGTCTGCAAACAACACTATATCATGTTTATCCTTTATGAGGTAAGGCAAGTCATTTATATAAATAAGAAATAAAAATGGGCCTAAAATTGAGCCCTGAGGGACCCCCATTCTAACTTTAGATCCAGGTGATCTTTTTCCGTTGACGTCAACTCTCTGAATCCTATCACTTAGGTATGAAGTAAGAAGATCCAGAGAGGCGTTCCGGATTCCGTAGTGGTGAAGTTTCCTGATCAAGGTTTCATGAAGAACACAATCGAATGCCTTGGACAAATCGCAAAAAATACCCAAAGCATCGCATTTGTCCTCCCACGCATTATATATATGACCTAAAAGTTCAACTCCGGCATCGGTAGTTGAACGACCCTTTGTGAAACCAAACTGTTTCTTGTGTAATAAGTTATGTTTATTAAAAAATCGTTGCAATTGATTTAGAATAAGTTTTTCAAAAATTTTACTGAAGGTAGGTAGCACTGAAATTGGTCTATAGTTAGTAGGGTCTGATGTGCTACCTGATTTAAACAACGGTATTATTTTGCTGTTTTTCATATATATAAAATAACATCACACGTTATTTCTCCGAAGGGTTGGGCAGAGTGTACCTATAGTTCAACCACATTTCGCCTGTTATGTTTAAGTCCCATGTAATAGGGGGCGAGCCTATTGCCATCAACCGGACACAAACCCAGACTCCGAACAGCTAGGTACTGAGAAATTTCAGACACTTAAACCGAATAACACTGCCCGACCCTAGAATCGACCGCAGGACCTCATGCACAGCAGTAGTGCTTGCGACTAATATATCAATTAGGAGCTATAGTCATTTATTAACCGACTTCAAAAAAAGGAGGAGATTATCAATTCGACAGATTTTTTTTTTGATGATTCTTTTTTTATTTGAAAGCTGGTGCTTCCCGAATGGTCACATTTTAATTTGGTTCTATTTGGACAATGGGGTCTATGTGAAAACCATATAAATCTTAAGTCTGCATTACGTATTTGCGCGACAAATGAACGAATACCGCGATTAGATTAGTGCGGAGTATCTACCACAACTAAAAAGTTAAAAAATAAAACTTATTACAAAAAAAACAACCGACTTCCTTAAAAAATACACTACAAAGTCAAAAATAACTTTAATTTCGGAAGTCGGTGGCAAAAACCTGAAATACAGATCCTAAGACACCGACTTTCGAAATTAAAGTTATTTTTGACTTTGTAGTGTGTTTTTTAAGGAAGTCGGTTGTTTTTTTTTGTACATTACCAGCTTTGCCCGCGGCTTCGCTCGCGTTAAATTCGGGGTAACACGGTTCCCCTTTCCTGATTTAGAACACAGAAGGGAACTCGGAACAGAATGTTATTTCAATACGCTATTGTAGACGATATTATATGTCTTTCCATTTGGGGATAGAATATAAAGATTCTGGGCATTGGACACACGTGAACATGTTACATACAATTGTCCATGGGAAAAGCACGGGTTTTCTAAGTTAACCCCAGCCACCTTTAATGTTTGACCTTGCGCTTTGTTAATGGACTGGTGGTTTTTTTTTAAGTAGCCTATATCACTCTCCATCCCTTGAACTATCTCCACTTAAAAAATCACGTCAATTCGTCGCTCCGTTTTGCCGTGAAAGACGGGCAAACAGACATACACACTTTCCCATTTATAATATTAGTATGGATTTATCGGTCCCATTTCTTCCTGTGGGTATCGTAAAAGGCGACTATGGGAATGGGCAGCAGCTTTCTCTATGCGATTTACCGTCATACTGCGATCGCTAACCCGCCCCTTTTTGGGGACGTCTTTCGGCTGACATAGTGATGATGATTCGGTGTTCCGTAGCAACAAGCCTCTCCCAACGTGTCGATGTTGCCCAACACGAACCTGGCGGCCAAGCTGCCGGCTGTACAGCATCAGCCGCCGAGATACTTCAGCGTCAAGGACCAACATCTACTCAAGCCGCCGCACGCCATGCAGACACAAGGTAATTACGTCACTTACACAAAACTTCAAAAAAAAAAGAGAAAAAATATGGTTATCCCATCTTAAAACTCACCTTAAGAAGTATAGCTTAACCTAGCGAACCCACTGTGAGCGACACGATAAAACAAAAACAATAATGTCATCCAAAAGCTGACCTTGGGAAATGTAGCTTAGCAAACCTACTCTGCGAGCGACACAAGGCGAAAACAAAAAAAATATTGTCACTCGTCCAAAGGCTGACCCCTTTAAGGGATGAATTTTCAAAAAAACCTTTTTAAGTGTTCTCTTTTGTCATATAAAGAATTTTCATGCAAAGGTACATTATGCTGTTTGAGCCATCGATTTAGGCTATACGTTGTCTGTCAGTTAATGAATGAATTTAAATTTTTATTGTGACGTTTACTAAATAAGTTCTGCGTGCTTTGATAGGGGTTGCGCGGTAGAGGAAGTGTGGGGCGATGCGTCATACTCGCAGTCTTGTCCGAACAGCCGTATTGACAACACGCCTGATGGAGTAATGTTGGAAACAGTGCTTTATTTTACATTAGAAGAGGACCAAAGCTCATCTCTACTACTTATGTCAAAATCAGAAACAGTTCTTTATTTACTATGAATGTAGGGACAGGTATAAGATGTGCATAAATTAATTAGATCGGCTACAATCTACCTAACGGCATGCAAATGATTAAATAAGTAAAAGTATTAATACAAACAATGTCAACAAAACAAAGTGAAGTCGATGTTTACTTTCAAATATCTCGGTAACGTAACACTTTGGGGTACCACTTTCATCGTAAGCCGTGATTTCGAAAAAAAAAAACAAACTGGCGGCGGGTCGATATGCCAGCTTCCATACAATAAGGTTGGAACCCCTTTATTAAGTAGCTATTAACGATGTATTTTTCCCCTAGCGTCCACATTCGGTCGTCGTGCTTCAGACGGCGGCGCGCACGTACCGAGAGGTCGCGAACGTGCGTGTTGCCACTCCGCGCCTACACACCATGTGAGTATATTGTATATCCGGAGGTCCTAGTTTAACAATGGTTACTTGAAATTAGCTATATGCATCAATGTATATATGTATATGTAACATTTTGCATCGTTGAATATGTAGGCGGGCACGCCCTTTATGCCTAGATACTCTTATTTAGGTTTTAAGTTCTATTTACGATTTTATTATTTCAGCTTGAGTTTACAATTTTTTGTTGGTATATTGGCATGTGCTAGCTGACATATGGTGAATAATTTGATGTATATTTTAATTTATCCTTAATCCATTTTGTTTTAACCTATCTAACACTGCCCTCAAATTTGCTAAATGGGTAGTTTTATCCTTTCCCGTAACACATATGTCTTCTGCAAATACAGCCGTTGACGGCAAGCCACTCAATGTCTCCTCCATTATCTTCTGAAAGTTTTCTGGAATACATTTTATTCCAAAAGGTACCCTTCTGTAAATAAACGTTCCGACATGAGTGGTGATTGCTGTCAGCGGCTGTGATTTTTTATCCAATAAACATTGTTGGAATGCATTTGATAAATCAAGTTTTGTGTACTGTTCGCCACCCCCCAAGGTCGCGAAAAGTTCCTCGATCCGTGGTAAAGGATAGTGAAAATCTTTTAGTTTCGTATTAATAGTTATTTTATAATCTCCACATATTCTGATTGAGCCATTTGACTTAATAACCGGTACAATAGGCGTGCCGTATTCTGACCTTTCGACTTTATAAACAACCCCTTCTTGTTCTAACCGTTTGAGTTCGCTTTCTACTCGCGGGCGCAGCGCCAGTGGCAGCGGCCGCGCCTTCTCAAAAACGGGGGTTTCGTCCTTGAGGTGCAACGATACAGGTGACTTGAATGTACCTAACCCTTCTGCAAACACTTCTGGGAATTCGTCTCTCAATGCTTTTGCTACCGAGTCCGAGTCGCTAATATTGTGACATTCAACAATTCCTATTTTCAATTGCTTAATCCAAGTACGGCCCATTAAAGGTGGGCCACCGTTTCCGATAACAAATAACTTAAGCATCGCAGACTTGGAACCGCAAACAACCATTACCACAATATAACCAAGGGTCTCGATAACATCGCCCGTATATGATCTCAGACATAACAACTTTGTTTGAATTGGTACATGTTTAAAGTATTTATCATAGAAATGCTTCGAAATTGCCGATATTTTACTGCCCGTGTCAATTTCAAATTTACATGGCACCTTTTCTACTAATAAATTCGCATAGTACGGTCCGTCACCGTCGTTACTTGTAACCAAGTTGAAAAAATTACAGTCATCATCTGTGTCCGAATCATTTAAAAAGTACTGACCTTTGTTCTCCTTTGCACTCTTACGTTCACTTTTAGCTTGGCACATTACTTTTAAATGGCCCTTCTGGCCGCACGCATCACAGGTATAATTTTTAAAACGACACTTGCCGGCTACGTGACCGGTCTTACCGCAACGCGCACACAGACGACGCTGTGACGTCGTAGGCTCGGCAGCCGCGCTCCGCGCGCGCGCGCCGCCGCTGCCGAACCGATGCAGGCCGCCCTCGCCGGCCGCCGCGCGCCGCCGCCGCTGCGCCAGCCCCGCCAGCGCTCGCGCCGCCCGATGCGCATGCCGTGCTCGCATGCCGCTCAGCTGCCTCGAGCGCCGTGGCCAACTCCACAGCTCTTTTGTAGTTTATACTTTTTTCGGCAAACAATCTTGACCGCATGTCTTCGCTGTATAAACCCGACACGAACTGATCGCGAAGGTTTTCTTCCAGAGAACTACCGAAGTTGCAGGTTGTAGCCAAGTGTTTTAGACCATGTAGGTAAACACGAATACTTTCTCCCTGCTGTTGCGTCCGCTGCCGAAAAATGTGTCGCTCCGCTATTTCAGATCTCTCCGGCTCCAAATGATTTTTGACGAGTGTAACTAATTCATCGAACTCCTTGGTCTCCGGTTCAACGGGTGAACACAAATCACAAATAAGATTATAGCACTCGGAACCCACTAATGTTAAAAACGTAGCTACTTTTAGTTTATCATCGATACTATTTAACAATATAAATTGTTTTACGCGACGAATGTAACTGTCCCAATTTTGCCCTTCGATATTAAAAGGTTCTATCTTCCCAATAGGCATTATGGCAAACAGAATTTAACGCTAATACCGAACTTTCAAAATCCTACCGACTGCGCCAATGTTATGTACACGTCAATGAAAGGCAGAGATCTGGTAACAACTGTTTAATTAAAAACTAAGATCACCCTACATACATTTATTATTGAAGTACCGACATAACAGTTTTATAATATTAATTACTTACATAAGACTGTATAGAATCTAGTTCTTCTAACTTAACAGACAGCTGTGCTGCTGGGCAGTTTGTTCCGCCACTTCTTCCCAGCTAAAGCACTAGGAAGTGTCGAAGGGCGGGCGTTTTGGGGGGACAGTCTTATGTAACTTTGACGTTCAAAAAGTGCTGACTCCAAGAAACTTAAATGCTGACTCTCAGCCTAGTTTGAATAAATGACTTTTGATTGATTTTTATTGATTAATATAGCTGACCAGCTTTTACCAGCGGCTTCGCCTGCGTATTATACGTGTAAACCTTCCTCCTGAATCAATCTATCTATTAAAAAAACCGAATCAAAATCCGTTGCGTAGTTTTAAAGATCTAAGCATCCATAGGGACAGACAGAGAGAAGCGACTTTGTTTTATACTGTGTAGTGATGTCACTGTTGGTAAAACAGAAAATGCCACGCTACCGACATCTACAATACTACCGAGTAGCAGAACTACACGAATGTTGTGGAATTACGTCCGCGAACTATCTAACTAAAACAATATTGCAAGCAGTTTTGATGGAGGCATAATTCTTTCAGTTCCTTTCAGTAAAATTAAACTTTTAAAATACGGTCGGCTTTCAGTCTAACCAAATGCAGCTGAATAACTGTATTTTATATGAATCAGACCTCCATAACCAGTTACTGGTTAATACGATACCCTTTGGTAAGACTGGTTGTCAGACTTTTGGGCTTCAGAAGACCCATAACGACTGTCCAACTTCTACAAATGACAGCCGGGACCAACGGCTTAACGTCCGAGGCATGGTGGAGTCTTGGTATGTGAATATGGTCACCCATCGGCGAACCAACCGCGGCAAGCGTAGCTTAACCTGATCGATAGATCCGTGCGGCTTTTATTACTTAGCCCTCTGAACTTTTACAATTAAAACCAATCAATTAATATTCTTCCACACCCTGCAGGTCTCAGACAGCGGCACTCCCGCGCGCGCTGAGGACGCGGAGCAGTCCGAAGAACAGAACACAGACTCTGCTTACAACACTAATTTATGCAGGTGAGATATTACACTAAGGTTCTTTCAGGCATTTGCACTGACACTAGGTGAACTGAAGAGATCAGAAATCAAGAGATCCGCAGGAGAACTAAGGTAGCCGACATAGCCCGAAGAATTGCTAAACTTAAGTGTCAACATGGAGGTCGTCGGTCCATCTTTGTGCCACCTTCTTCAGTTTTTGGTCTATCTCTGTGCCACCTTCTTCAAGTTTTTGTCCATCTCTGTGCCACCTTCTTCAGTATTTGGTCTATCTCTGTGCCACCTTCTTTAGTTTTTGGTCCAACTCTGTGCCACCTTCTTCAGTTTTTGGTGCATCTCTGTGCCACCTTCTTCAGTTTTTGGTCCCTCTCTGTGCCACCTTCTTAAGGTGTTCGTCCATCTCTGTACCACCTTCTTCAGTTTTCGATCCATGTCTGTGCCACCTTCTTCAGTTTTTGGTCCCTCTCTGTGCCACCTTCTTCAGTTTTCGTTCCATCTCTGTCCCACCTTCTTCAGTTTTTGGTCCATCTCTGTGCCACCCTCTTCAGCTTTTGGTCCATCTCTGTGCCACCTTCTTCAGTTTTTGGTCCAACTCTGTGCCACCTTCTTCAGTTTTTTATCCATCTCTGTGCCACCTTCTTCAGTTTTCGATCTATCTCTGTGCCTCCTTCTTCAGTTTTAATTCCATCTCTGTGCCACCTTCTTCAGTTTTTGTTCCATCTCTTGCCACCTTCTTCAGTTTTCATTCCATCTCTGTGCCACCTTCTTCAGTTTTCATTCCATCTCTGTGCCACCTTCTTCAGTTTTCGTTCCATCTCTGTGCCACCTTCTTCAGTTTTCGTTCCATCTCTGTGCCACCTTCTTCAGTTTTCATTCCATCTCTGTGCCACCTTCTTCAGTTTTCGTTCCATCTCTGTGCCACCTTCTTCAGTTTTCATTCCATCTCTGTCCCACCTTCTTCAGTTTTTGGTCCATCTCTGTGCCGCCTTCTTCAGTTTTTGGTCCATCTCTGTGCCGCCTTCTTCAGTTTTTGGTCCATCTCTGTGCCACCCTCTTCAGCTTTTGGTCCATCTCTGTGCCACCTTCTTCAGTTTTTGGTCCAACTCTGTGCCACCTTCTTCAGTTTTTGATCCATCTCTGTGCCACCTTCTTCAGTTTTCGATCTATCTCTGTGCCACCTTCTTCAGTTTTTGGTCCAACTCTGTGCCACCTTCTTCAGTTTTGTCCATCTCTGTGCCACCTTCTTCAGTTTTTGGTCCATCTCAGTGCCACCTTCTTTAGGTTTTCGATCCATCTCTGTGCCACCTTCTTTAGGTCGTCGGTCGTGGTCATCACTCCAGGACTCGTCTGATCCACCGGCCATCGGTCCTTCAACAAACATGGCCAGCCCACTGCCAATTTAACTTGCTTGTTCTGCAAGCTATGTCGATGACTCCAGTTCGTTTCTAGATAAATTCGTTCAAAGTCTCGCTTCCCGAAGTTGTAAAGGAGTATGTGTACTTAGGGCAAGTTATCCAGTGCAGTAGACACAACTTTGATAAAGAACCCGACGGAAAAATATAGTTGAGTTGAGTGGCGTGCGCTTCAAGCAATGTTTGAAGACTTCTACCAGTGCTTCCTGCCCGTTTGGCATACGTTGCCGAGACATGTCTATTATAGACATGTCTCGGCAACGTATTCAACGTTCAACAGGGAGTTGGCGGTCTTCGAATTTCTGGCGTAAGACATGCCGGTTTCCTCAAGATGTCTTCCTTCAACGTTTTGAGAGCAGTGGTGATGGAATTATTTACACAGAGTAAAGCCCCTGTGTAGGTTCGAACTCACGACGTTCAAGTCGTAATTCGGGGTAGTTACCACTGCGCCAACAATGGAAAAATATCTTAGCGTGAGTTCTGAAACTTTTGTTTTTTTTTTTTTTTGTTTTTTTTTACCCCTAAATTGTTGCTAATAAACTTTTATTATTATACTTTAATAATTGTTTATATTTGCAGGTACATGATGAACCGAGGCAGCAGTAAACGACATACAATGGCAACACCAGAAGATGCCGCAAACGTGGTCACATCCAGCACTGGCTCTATGGTAAGTTGTCTATTGCTTTACTATTGGGTACCTTTTTATATGAGTTTTTTTCTGTGTAGTGCCATAAAGAAAAGTACCATCCCACATCTTCCCGTGGATGTCGTAGATAGCGACTAAGGGACTTACTAGAGAATGGGCAGCAGAGTTCTCTATGCATTTTACCATCATACTGCGATCGCCAACCCGCCTGCCAAGCGTGGCGATTATGGCAAATACCCCCCAATTGGGGAGGCCTATGTCCAGCAGTGGACGTCATACGGCTGAAATGATGATGAAGATGATGAAGTCGGTACTACACAGTGAGCATGCGTGGTGATAATCTTCGCTATATTGAAACCTCAGGTTGTTTCGCCATTTCTTCTCAGGGATGTCAGATAGGAAATGTCGACCCAATCTAGCTTATTTATAACCGACTTCAAAAATGGAGTAGGCTCTTAATGTATTTAAAAGAAAAAATAAAGAGTTCCCACTTTCATAGAAAACCAAATTAAAAAGTTAGAAAATAATGGAAAAAAGCGTGGGGTGCTTTTTCAGGTATTTTTAATTGATATCGAGCGCCCCCCTTTTTTCCATTATTTTCTAGGTTTTTGGTCGGCTAGCTATTAAAGTGGGTTTTTGGTTTTTTTTTTCGCTGTCTTGGTGATCCTGGCCAGGATAGCGGCACAAATATATGAAATGATTGTATTGTCATCGGTCTTTGATAAGTATGCAAAGTTCCAAATTAATCCGACGTTTTGAATGGGGTGAAAATCATGTTCAAAGATTGCGTTACATACATACTAAGCTAACAAAAGCGTGCTTAAAAGACACTTTTTTTTTTCGTGTGGGAAATTATCTAATGACGTCTCCCGCTCTGGGCGGAGCGGGAGGGCGTGTCAGACTTTTACTGACTAAAACCTACCCGTGTTCCTTCAGTTACCCATATGCCAGGGCCACGGTGTCTCGTTTGAACAATCTCGCGACCCTGGCATGCTTAAAAGACACCGTCTTGTGAAATTAAAGTTTTTTTTTTTTAATGTAAATTGTCGTCGATTCAGATACCCTATTTACAGAATAATTTAATTTCTCTAACAGCAAAGCGCATCGCCGTCCTCTACAACCAGTATACGCGTCAGAAGAACAGGTCTACTAACCGTCACGGAGCGCCCTCCCGGTAAGTGACATGTCTAACGTCTACCGTGCTATGTAATCACATACAGGACATAGAAAAATAAATAATACAACGTAAATAAAGCGACCCGATTACCGTGTTGTGGGGGTCAGATGGGAAGTCGTTCTATGTAAAATACTGGTATTTAGATGCAGTAGTAAGACTGGAAGCTAACCAGAATCATCATTCTCCTAGCCTCTTCCCAGTTTATTAGTGGTCAGCGCAACATGTCTTTTTCTTCCACACTTCTTATCATCAAACCAAAGCATTTATTTCAATTAAACCATTTTTAACCGACTTCAAAAAGGAGGAGGTTATCAATTCGGATGTTTATATTTTTTTTTTTATGTATGTTCGGCCATAACTCCGTCATATTTAAACGGATTTGCAAAATTCTTATTTTGTTCGAAAGGGGTTTATTCCGAAATGGTCCCATATAAATTTCATATAGATCTGATGATTAGTTCCAGAGACAGACACCGGAACTCTTTAAAAAATGACGGCAAATCAACGCGATTTCTGCTATCGCATAAATATGCATTGTTTGTTTGGAATTAGTGCAGGTTAGATACCAAAACTAAAAATTTAAAAATAAAAACTTTTTTACAAAAAAAAAAACAACCGACTTCCTTAAAAACACTACAAAGTGAAAAATAACTTTAATTTCGGAAGTCGGTGGCAAAAACCTTAAATACAAATCCTAAGACACCGACTGCCGAAATTAAAGTTATTTTTCACTTTGTAGTGTTTTTAAGGAAGTCGGTTGTTTTTTTTTTTTTTGTAAAAAAGTTTTTATATTGTCAAAAAGTCGATCAATGAGTCAAAAAGTTAAAGTTACCCATTCCAAAACGTAGATCTCTATGGACAGGAACGGGCAAGAAAATCCAAGGACGTTCTATTAAATCAAGATATTACAAAGTCCTGAGTACATTATTCTTGTTGCTTCTGCATGTGAAATCAATGTAAAGAATTATGAAACAGTTCTAGATAAATAATGTAAAAAATTAACAAACAATTATAGATAAAAAAATGAACCCTGGAAGTTAGGTGATGACCAGTCTCAACCGATTCACGAACATGACGGTATCTCGGTATTCGGTCAAAAATAATACAGTGATATTATCATTCTTCTGTCCTCATCCCATTTTATTAGTGTTCGGCGCAACATGTCTTTTTCTTCCACACTTCTCTATTAGTCGTCATCTCAGTAGTCACCCCCTTTCTATCCAAATCATAATTCACACAGTCCATCCATCGTTTCTTTGGTCTCCCTCTACTCTTATAGCCATCGACATTCATACTCAAAACTTTCTTCACGACATTATCCTCGTCCGAAGCCGACTAGAATATTTTTGGGAAAAGGCGAGGCATATGATAACCAGGGAAGCTGGGAGTGTAGTACGCCCCGGTCGAAAGACCATTTCAGACACCAATGTACATGGTCTTCACATGTTCTGACTTATTATGTCTGGACTTTAAAAGAGACTGTGACCTCTGAGTTTGTTTCGGCCTTTCTTCTCAGAGTAGTCAGATAGGAAACGCCGACCTCATCTAGTTTAAAAAATATTATTATTATTATTATTTATTATTAATCATTTATTTTCAAGTAACATAGACTCATGAAGTTGACTCGTTGTTGTTGTTGTTAATATGATTGACGTGTAAATGTGTTTGTTCAAACACTAATAAAATTAATAATATCGCGATTATTTATTTTTCTATGGATATGCATTATTAGTGTTTAAATGTTGTTATTTGATTGCTTTTTTTGGAAGGTTGAGATTTTTTTAACTTTATGATATAGGAAATGCTAAGACAAGTCATATTCTTCGAGAAAGGTTTAAAGAGATTTCAATGTATATTACATTTTTTGACTGGAATCTTTATTGCGTAGTGGTAAGGGAGGTAACTCCCTTAATAAATATAAAAAAAAAATAGTAAGTATACAAAGAAAAAAAAAACTTCATCTATTTGTCCAGTAAAATTTAAGTCTAAATCATATTTAGTAGGACTTTATAATATTCATTTAGTCAAAAATAATCTCAATATTCTTTTTTTTTTATAAAAGTTTGTTCAAAGTAGTTATTGTAAGCATGCCGCTAGTAAATTGCATCTATTTTTCGCTATTTTTTTTTATTAAATTTTTTGCTATATTTTTTTTTTACTTTATTTTTGTTTTTATTATTATTTTTTTAGTTATTAGCCCCGAATTAGTAATGGAGGTCGAAGCAAGAATGAAGAGGAATTATTTACCGCCTTCAATGCAATACCAAAGTGGTTACCAAAGTCCCCCAACTCCCACTGGTCCCCCAAATCCTGTACCCCAGTCCCCAACTCAGGGTTCAATTACGGCAGGAACCTCTAATTACGCCCAAAATACTGGCAACCAGAAATCAATGAAACCGTCACTTCAGACAATACCCCAAGGCAGTATAATGGGGAACAAAGTCTCTATAATGTCTGGGACACCCAGCAGTCAAGCTGTGTCCCCATTTACCCCAACTATGGGACAATATTCCCCAGGCCATGGTTGTGTGGTACAAAGTAGTGTAGGGTCCATAAGTAGTGGTACACCTCTAAACCAAGGGTCGATAGTGTCTGGTACACCAAATTATGAGACAACAAAGACTTTTACTTTCGGTACCAATAATACCTTTGGGAACGCCTCTAGCGGTTCGTATAATGCTCAGAATGCTTTCGGTTCAATAATAAGTGGGACGCCTATGAACCCGGGGGGTTACCAAAACGCCCCTATGTCCCAAGGGTCAATATCTGGTGGTACACCTATGAACCAGGGCGTTTTTCAGAATACACCTTTAAATCAAGGTTCATATCAGAGTATGGATCAGTATGACTCCGCATTTTCAAGTCCGCCTATTAAAAAAGGATCCATTACTGATGGTACACCCATTAACCAGTATCCATTCCAAAGTCAATCAAATCAGGGTCCATATCAAAACGCCCCTATGAATCAAACTCCATTTTCTAGCACCCCCATCAAAAAGGGGTCTATTACTGATGGTACCCCTATTACAACCCCCTTTCAAAATCCTCCTATGAATCAGGGATCATTCCAAAATCAACCAAATCAAGGTCCCATGACTAGTTCTTTCTCAAATCCTGCAATTAATCAACCTTTTGAAAGCACGCCGATATACCAAAGCAATTTCACTTCAGATTCCTTTATTTCACCCCCTATTAAAAAGGGGTCAATTACTGAAGGTACCCCAATGCAAGGGCAAGGGTTTTTCAATAACCAAGACTCTTTAAATTCATACCAAAACACTCCAATGGGTACTACTCCGTTGAACCAACCGCCTATTAGTATCACCCCCCTGAACCAAGCCTACCAAACACCCCCACCGAACCAAGGGTCACTAATGAACCAGTCTTCATTCCCGAACCCTACTGTAAGCCCAATAACTGCAAACACCCCTTTTACACCAACAAATCAGGGATCAATTTCAACTGGTACACCTATGAACCAGGGCCCACAAATGAACCAACCATATCAGGGGTCAATATCAACTGGTACACCAATGAACCAGGGGCCACAAATGAACCAACCATATCAGGGGTCAATATCAACTGGTACACCTATGAACCAGGGGCCACAAATGAACCAATTTCAAAATACCCAGGGAGGTTCGATAACAGCGGGTACCCCTTTACCGGTTCCCACCGGTAATTACAACCCGAATCAGTATAATACAAAGCAGAGAAAGTACTCCGGGCCGCAACGGGTTAAGTTACAAATGTTAGCTACCGTGCAAGAAATGGGTAATTTTTTTTTACTTTTTTGTTTTTTTTTACAGGTGACGGGTAGTTTTTTAAAAATAGAATTAGAATTTTCTTGTGTTTGTGTTCTGAGTTTAAAAGGTGAAATTTAATCTTTTAATATCACGTTTTGAAATTTATGGAGATACTAGATAGACTTTTTGGAATACTTCTGAAGTTTTATACTTGTACCGTAATAAGGTGTATTTTGCGAAACTACAACAATTGATTAGTAGTTTATGAAGCTGTTGCATAATGAGGGGTGATAGGTGGAACACTCGCGTGCCAAAAGACTGTATATCCACACAGTTTGTACGCGATTTTTTTATTTCTAAAGATGTTAAATACATAAAGATTTTGAAATCTAACAATGGTTAGCAGGCGCATCAAAGTGCAACCTGTTTCCATGCATAAAGTACATGATTCTGAACCCCACTGCGTTGAAATATGTCGTTAGCTAAAAAATTGCTGTTCCATACATTTTGATCGCGTAGGTATACGACTCGGTCGGACCTCTAGAAGATTAGAAAAGGGCTGATAATCTGAATCTGACCTGAATTATAGCTAAGAACACTCGATTAAATAACATTTCAATAAAAACGAAGAAACAGAATCGGTTCATCTGTTTGACAGTTACGATGCAACAGAGAGACACACAGAGAGGCGGATACACAGATATACACGTTAAACTTATAACAGCCCTCTTTTTCGTTGTGAGTTCAAAACGAAAAAGAAAAAGTTTTTTTTTAGATGTATTTGTCCAGTTAAAATTAGAATGACTAAATCATATCAATGGTTAAAAAGCAAGTAGGAATTTAAGAAAACAAAAAAAGAAAGTTTCACGTCATTCACTTTTCTATGAAACAGCTGTATTTTTAACCGACTTCAAAAAAAGGAGGAGGTTATCAATTCGACAGTATTTTTTTATTTTTATTATTATTTTTTATGTTTGTTACCTCATAACTTTGACTGGGTGAACCGATTTTGATGATTCTTTTTTAATTTGGTTCAATTTGGACAATGGAGTCCATGTGAAAACTATATAAGTATTAAATTTGCAATAAGTATTTGCGCGACAAATGAACGAATAACGCGATTAGATTAGTGTGGACTATCTACCATAACTAAAAAGTTAAAAATAAAAAAACAATACAAAAAAAAACAACCGACTTCCTTAAAAAAAACACTACAAAGTGAAAAATAACTTTAATTTCGGAAGTCGGTGGCAAAAATACCTTAACTACAGATCCTAAGACACCGACTTCCAAAATTAAAGTTATTTTTCACTTTGTAGTGTTTTTTTAAGGAAGTCGGTTGTATTTTTTTTTTTTGTAAAAAGTTTTTATAACCGATGAAAAATGTCTACGCTAGGGGTCTAAAGTCATATGCTGAATTTATGGTTACAGTTTACGCTTCGATGTCGTTACCACTCTGTGTATTTCACTTAACTCATTCGCGCTAAAATTCTCATAGAATACCTCGGCTTTGTTGATCAAAGTCCTGGGTTCGATACTCGGGTCAAGGAAAGTGTTATTGGGTTTTTCATCTGGAATTTCTCAGTAGCAGCCCGGAGTCTGGATTTGCGCCCGGTTGATGGCAGTAGGCTCGCCCCCTAATACGTGGGAACAGGTGGAGATAAATTTTCATTGTGATGGCCTTTTTAAACATTTAAATTCAGTTCATTATTTTCAGTACAAATTCGAGGAAGGTAATTTTTTTTTACTTTTTTTTTTGTTGTTTTAGTGTGTTTACAGTTTTTTTGCATGCGAGGGTAAATTGTGTGTATTTTGTTGTATGTGTGTGCGTTTTATGTAGTTGTGTGTGCACCGTTGTGTTTGTAGTTGTTGTTATTTTTATACTAACTTGAGTTTTTTTTTTTTTGCAAAATTGTATGATTTTAATGCGAATTGTTTCGCTTGAAGATTAATAACTAAGCATCGTATTGTTTTTACAGTAGCAAGTCGAATGCTACTGCAAACTTGAATGTCCTGGGTTCGACTCCCAAATTGCACAAAAAATAATAATAATATCAGCCGATTATTGTCCCACTGTTGGGCTTATTGGGCAATTAAAGAACTGTATTTACTATCTATGTTACACAAATAAAAAATGACTATGATTATTATGATTAGGGTGACAAGGCACTGACAAGACTAAACTCATCAAGTCGACGTTCACATGGACGATTAAATATCGTAGCGGGTTTTTTTTTATCGCATACTGTATTTTGAACTCTCAGTATTGGACCGAGCATAGAGAATCCAACAGAGTGCAACTCATTACGTCGAAAAAACATACTGTTCAAATTTCAACTCTCGGTGCTAAGCAGTGGGTTGAATATTCTGTGCGTGAAAAAAAACCGTGGTAAATTAGTAATAGTGATGTGTCGGATATTCGTATTCGCAGATATCCGAGGGAGAAGAAATATCCGTGTCCATATCCGTTACTTTTTTGGCGGATCTTTTTACATTATTAGGTTTCAATACATAGATGGAATACTATATATAGGTGATTAGGAAGCTATGAATGGGTATTAAAATCCATTCGGATTATTTTTTAATTATTAAAACCAAACATTTGTCACCTTTATATTACAAACATTTACCATAGTGAGTCATCATACCAATAGTACATAACTCAAAGGTAAATCAACTATCAAATTGTCCAATCGTCGTGGCGTCAATTATTGTTTCAATTACACGCGCATCGATACCGATTGAGTAAGAAAGTTAAGATCTGTATCCGTGGATCTGGACACCAAATAAATAATAATAAATTAGTAAAATTGTTTATTGATAAAAAGAGACACATTTACAATACAATACCTTAAACAATTAAAATAGAGCACAGTTGCTAATTTGCCTGAACTAGGTGGAACCTGTGTTTCAGGCTACGTAAATGTAATAAATTAACAATGTGTAGTAATTACTAAATTAAAACTTAGGTCAACAAAAGCAAAATAACGTGTTAGCAGTTTATTCGCAGACAAATATTCGTATTCGGATCCCCGGATATACATTTTTAACGATCCAGTACATCACTAATTAGTACCTACGTCCGTGTAAACCTCGACTACGTAGTTTTTTTCTAAGTGTTAGTACATTTTCCTTCGCTACAACGAAAATTCACTTCCAGCGCGCGAGCACGCCGAGCGCTACTCGCCGGTGCGTCGCGCGGAGTGCTCGCCCCCGAGGGTCGCGCACGACATCGCGTCCGCCAGGCTGGAGTACCAGCAGTTACAGGTCAGTTCAACTAAATAATGTTAATACATTTTGTAGATAAATAAGCGATATGTTAGTACATGGCGGAGATCACCAGCATCAGTTAAAAAAAAAAGAAACAAATGTACAATCCTCCTCTATACTCATAATACCCACATTTGTACTTAATTTATTATGTTATTTTTCTCAGCGCGGCCTGGAACGCCGCAGCGGAGGCCCGGGAGCTTCGCCCCCGCACGCTGACGTCAGGTTGCACACGCCGGGGACTTCCATGCCTGGTAAGCTCCTTCTGCATACCTTTTCCCAATTGTATAAAAAAAAAACACTGTCTACCACACTCGTCGCGGCGTCGTCCTTATCGTTCCGAATTAGTATACAAAACAGTACTTACAATGAAAATAGAACCTTTTTGTTAATGAAATACAGTCGATAATGTATTACCAGGTGTCCCTATCAATGACGTAGTTCCGGTCAAACATGTACAGGCTTATAATTTTTTCAAACATTGATAGTTGTAAGAAACTCTAACTGTTCTACTCGACGAAAACGCAATTCATTTCCATGCTAGATACATTTTGTTCCTTAAGCCATCTTCTAACCAGGGGGTCTACTTTGTAAGTTGGTCAACGCAGAACCGGGCCCGTTTAAAAGTAGCTGAGCAAAACAAATGTCAAATTAAATTTTTCAGAGAGTTATAAACACGTGGCTATGGAGGGTAGAGGTAAGGAAAATTATCTCTGTATATGAAAAAGTGTCCATCATCATCATCATCATCATTTCAGCCGAAAGACGTCCACTGCTGGACATAGGCCTCCCCCAAGCACCGCCACCTCGACCTGTTCTGTGCCTCCCGCATCCAACGCATTCCTGCGGCCTTCACCAGGTCATCGGTCCATCTTGTGGGAGGCCTTCCAACGCTACGTCTTCCAGTACGCGGTCGCCACTCCAGAACCTTCCGACCCCATCGGCCATCTGTTCTGCGAGCAATGTGCCCTGCCCACTGCCACTTAAGTTTGGCAATTCTTCGGGCTATGTCGGTAACCTTGGTTTTCCTACGGATCTCATCATTTCTGATTCGATCACGTAGGGAAACTCCAAGCATAGCCCTCTCCATTGCTCTTTGCGTGACTTTGAGCCTTCTTATGAGGCCCATTGTGAGCGACCACGTCTCAGTACCATATGTCATCACTGGCAACACACACTGGTCAAAGACTTTTGTCTTGAGACACTGCGGTAATTGGGACGAGAACATACCGCGTAGCTTCCCGAACGCTGCCCAGCCGAGTCGGATTCGACGATTGACCTCTGTCTCGTGTGGTGTCGGACGTAAAGAATAGCATCACCCCATTTCCTCCCGTGGGTGTCGTAAGAGGCGACTAAGGGATTAACTAGAGAATGGGCAGCAGCTTTCTCTATGCATTTTATCAAAACCATACTGCGATCGCCAACCCGCCTGCCAAGCGTGGCGATTATGGCAACCCCCCCCCCAAATAATGACAAGCACAAATAAAAAACGGCCCCTAGTGCCCGGCGGCCCACCTACCCTTGACTATGGTAGCGGTCAAGGCCACGGTGAGGCAAGGGGTGCTAACAATCCCCGGAAGAGATCCGGCTACCACAATCACCGAAAACTGGACCTGGCAACCTACAACACGCGCACACTCCGGACCGACGAGAAGATCGCTGTACTTGAGGAAGAATTGAGCAGGTTACGATGGGGCATAGTAGGGTTATCTGAAGTCCGAAGACAGGGGGAGAACTCGATAATCCTGAATTCCGGAAACCTGCTCTATTTCCGGGAGGGCGACCAGCAGTCCCAAGGTGGTGTCGGGTTTATCGTCCATAAGTCCCTTGTGAGCAACGTTGTGAAGATCGAGAGTGTGTCGACCAGGGTGGCGTTCCTTATACTCAGAATATCCGCAAGGTATTCGCTGAAGGTCATACAGGTGTACGCCCCGACCTCGACACACCCCGACGATGAGGTGGAGACCATGTGTGAGGATATTTCCAGAGCCATGCATGGTACCAAATCTCACTTCACCGTTGTCATGGGGGACTTCAACGCGAAACTGGGCAAGCGAAGCGATGATGAGCTGCGAGTGGGGCAATTTGGAGTTGGACGTCGGAATCACCAGGGTCACCTACTGGCTAGTTTTATGGAGAAGGAAGGCCTCTTTATGACGAATTCCTTCTTCAGAAAACGCGAGCACAGGAAGTGGACCTGGCAGAGTCCTGACGGTGCAACTAAAAATGAGATTGACTTCATTATGTCGACGAAGAAGCACATATTCAATGATGTCTCTGTGATCAACGCGGTGAAAACCGGGAGTGATCACCGCATGGTAAGAGGCACATTGAATATCAATATCAAGCTGGAAAGATCTCGGCTGATGAAGTCAACGCTCCGTCCAGCACCGATCCAACTTCAGAACCCCGAGAGCTTTCAGCTCGAACTCCAGAATCGTTTTGAGTGCCTAGGGAGCTCCGTGGACGATTATAACGATGGGTTTGTGGAAACTGTCCATACGGTCGGGTCTCAGTTCTTCAAGACCCGCCGTACTAATAGCAAAAAGAAACTCTCAGATCCAACATTACAGCTCATGGAACAGAGGCGCGAAATGATCCTGCAGTCTTCAGAAGCTGCACTCGAGTACCGGCAGCTAAATAGACGGATCTCTAAGTCCTTGAAACGCGACCTTCGCCTCTTTAATAGGGAACGTATTAGAGACGCGATAGAGCGGAACAAGGGCTCCAAAGTATTTGCAAGGGATCTGTCTATTGGGCAGAGTCAGCTTGCCAAACTGAAGACCGATGACGGCAGAGTCGTGTCCGCCAAACCTGAGCTGTTAAGAGAGATCGAGAAGTTTTATGGACAGTTATACACGTCCACCAGAAACCCCGTTATGAATCTGGCTAACGACCCGAGAGCTAGATTGACTCGACACTACACTGAAGATATCCCGGACGTCAGCTTGTACGAGATTAGGATGGCTCTGAAGCAGCTTAAAAATAACAAGGCGCCGGGTGATGACGGAATTACGGCCGAGCTCCTGAAGGCCGGCGGAAAACCCGTTCTAAAGGCCCTTCAGAAGCTATTTGATTCCGTCATACTCGAGGGCAAAACGCCACAGGCATGGAACAGAGGTGTGGTGGTACTTTTCTTTAAGAAGGGTGACAATACCCTACTTAAGAATTATAGGCCCATCTCACTTCTGAGCCATGTCTACAAGCTGTTTTCAAGGGTCATCACGAACCGTCTCGCGCGCAGGTTTGACGACTTCCAGCCTCCCGAACAAGCCGGATTCCGTAAAGGCTTTAGCACCGTGGACCACATACATACGCTGCGGCAGGTTATACAGAAGACCGAAGAGTATAACCTGCCTCTCTGCTTAGCGTTTGTGGACTACGAAAAAGCCTTCGATTCGATCGAAACCTGGGCTGTACTGCAGTCTCTCCAACGGTGCCAGATTGACTATCGGTACATCGAGGTGCTGAAGTGTTTGTATGAAAACGCCACTATGTCAGTCCGGCTCCAGGACAGAGCCTCGAAACCTATCCTCCTGCAGCGAGGGGTGAGACAGGGAGACGTCATCTCTCCGAAACTGTTCACCGCTGCACTGGAGGATGTCTTCAAGGTTCTGGACTGGAAAGGGGCTGGCATCAACATCAATGGCGAGTACATCACTCACCTTCGATTTGCCGACGATATAGTAGTCATAGCTGAGACTATGGAGGACCTCAGTACAATGCTCGATGACCTCAGTAGAGCATCCGAAAGAGTGGGTCTTAGGATGAACATGGACAAGACAAAGGTCATGTCCAATGCTCGTGTGATACCCACTCCAGTGAAGATCGGAAGCGCTACACTCGAAGTTGTGGACGAATATGTGTATCTAGGACAGACTGTCCAGTTAGGTAGGTCCAACTTCGAGAAAGAGGTCAATCGTCAAAAAAGTGTCCGTCGAAATGTAATCAGTTAGGGCGGCGACATTAGGGTAAATTTCTGACAGCAGTAATTATAGGTTACGTTTACAAAATTATGTTGTGCTACGAAAATAGTTGAGGCTGGCGTAAGAACAGCTGTCAAATTGCATTGTCATTCATTCTTAGTTCGAAAAATTAATCTTTTATCTGTAAGGGATATGGAGTAAGACCAGCCGGCCAAAACAACGAAGTTCGTGCGTAGGAATAAAGACCCCAGTTGCAGCAACCATCGTTTTCGTCGTCGGGAAAATGATTGCGTTTCGTCCGTCAATAATTTGGCAACGACTCACCACTAGTCTACAACTGTGCTTTAAACAATTTGCCTAATCCCACCACCACCCCTTACAGGTTCCCCGATCCACCAGCCCGGCGCGTCCCCGCTGGACCTCAACACGGTGTCCCCGGAGGCCGCGCGGGCAGTGTTGCTCGCCGTCCGGAACATCATCACCGACCCCGCAGCGCTGGAGCTGCACACTACCTTAGTTCTCACTCAGGTACCTACAATAACTCTAGGTTTTAATTGACGCTAAACTGACCCATAAGAACTCACTAACTCAACTTGTTTGCTCCCAAATTATACAACGGAATCTCAACTCTATCCCACAGCAATAAACCTCCAAATCCAATCACAGAACTTACTTAAAACCTCTCTCTTCCACAGGACATAGCGCTCAAAATCGGAATCAACCTCCACGCCTTATACTCTCCACACGTAAACATCTCCCAGGAAATCTTAAAATCGATTCATTCTTACAACAGCTTCGCGCTTCTATCTGGTCATACGTCACCAGCGAGTCCAGGGTCACCTCTACACCAAATTACTGAAGGTTTGAGTTATCTGCACACAGGATCGATAACTAGAGGGACCCCCCAAGCTTCCGCCACACCACTAGACCTCCGAAGTAATATTGATATGGACACAGGGCAGTACGCACAGTTGCATCCTCTAGTACATTCGCAACTGCACATGGTCACACATAGGTCTTTAAATAACTCCCCGATATCCAACCCTGGGTCCCCTTTAGATATGATACAAGAAGAAATTGGAAACGGGACACATTTGGATAAGATTTTTCAAGAAAATATGAGGTTTATACCTTCATTTGCGCCCACGCATCCTCAAATAAGCTTAACAGATTGTTTAGGCTCAGAAATAACACTTGTAGCGTCCTCATCCGAAGGCAGTATGGATAGTTTAGAGAATACTAAATATTCTTTACCTCAGTTCGTGATTTCTGAACCGTCTGATTTGGATGACAGGCCGTCTATAACCAAAGGTATCGGACGAAAAGTTAGCCAAGAAGTGGAGCCACCACCGGAACCGAAAGAAGAAGTCATTTCGGATAAAGACGCGGAGATGCAGTCGCCGAAAGAGAGTGTCGATGAAACCGCGAAATTTCTGAGTGAGGAGATCAAGTATCCTAGACGAGGGAGCGATAAGTCACTCGGTTTTAGCGACGATTCCTTAAGCAATGATTCGGCTAATGTCTCCCCAAATTGTGAACAAAACGTACAATCTATATACTCGAACATTGTATCCGTAAGTTCGGGGTTTAGCGAGAATCGGGGGAGTTTTTCTGAGCACAGAGAATCGTTCTCTTTTTCTGATAGAGGCAGTTTCTCTGAAAGAGGAGACTTTGGACGGTCCTCTTTCTCTGAAAAAAGTGACTTCGGACGAGGTAGCTTCTCAGAAAAAGGGGAAACTCCAAGATCTTCATTTTCCGCTCAAGGGACGCTAGGAGAAGTCAAAGAGTATTACGAAGATGTCTACATGTCTAGAGACAATAGCAGACTATGTCTGGCGAAATGTGACAAGGAAGGGACGCCACCGAGCGAGGAAATAGAGAAACTACAAAGATCCACAATGGATTTAAGACTAACAGAAATATGTAGGCCGGAGGAGAGTCAAAAAATTCCTATACTTTTAAGTCCTCAAAAAGTGTCCTGCGTCCAAGAGTATTACGAAGTGACATTATCTACGGTGTGTTCGAAGTTAGATTCGCAAAGAATTGTTGAATTACTAAAAGAAGCGATCAACACAAGGGTTCCACCACAGAGTATATTTGTCGAGACTGACCAAAAAGATGGCGATGGAACTTTGACAGGTTATTTGAATTTAGAATATTCGGGAGGGATTCAAATCGAGTTGGTGTTGTGTGAAAACAAAGCCATGGAGAAGAAGGGTTTGAAGATGCGAAGAATATCTGGTGACCAGAGGGAGTACGGGAAGCTATGCGAGCAACTGATCACCAGTTTGACTGTTTAACTATAAATTTTTAAATACCTTCCGGTATAATAACAATATAATACAAATATTGACTGTCAAAAATGACATTAAGACTTCCTGATCTAAAGTGTCACCTGTCAAAGTGACGTTTCAAAGTACAATTTTGACAGCTGCTGTCAAACTCATTTTTTTTGTTTTGTAACGGGTTTTTACCGTTTTTCAATGCATTTAATGTTTTCCTTTCCATTCCTGAAGCGTAAATTTCTGATGTAAAAGCATATAAGTATGTTAGAAGCATTTGTGAACAAATGTGAAAATTGTATACTTCGCTCGCCCAAGAATGAATTTGTATCAAATTTTGAAGTTCCTTACTGCAAATAGTTTTTAATTGTTAAAATAATCCATGCCTACTTTTATTTAACCGACTTCAAAAAAGAGGTGTTACCTTAAGTACGTTTTATTTTAAATAATTATTTCTGGTCTTGGATACGAGCGAAGAAAAGTGGTAAAATAAGTGATACTTGTGCAATATTAGTTATGAAACAATTTGAGTACAGTTAGCGAGGAACTGAGTGTTTTTAAAATCTTTTTAAAACTTACTATGAAATAGACAAAAACCAGAAAGTTACAAAGTTGGTAATAAAGTACGTATTTCTAGTTTTTATCGGAAAAGTGATCACGTGGCCGCTGGGGTTCATTCCATATTAACTTATTCCTCTATTATAATATATACAAGATGTAACTGAATAAACGCAAGTCCTGGAAGTAGTTTGTTCATAATTGACTACTGAATTGATTTCAGTAACTTTCAAAAGCGATATTTTTTTCAAAAAATATGTATTTTGCCACACCTGCCGCTGATTGGGCCAAAGAAAGTACAATCTTATTTCAATGCAATTACACTTAGTTTTAAATGCATAAAATAATGCTAGGGTCAACACAATTTTCTTAATAATAACAGTTAGCTTTACAAGCAGTTACTTTTGGTTATTGTATTATGCTTTTATCTCAATACTCTACACGGGATGTATAAAGTCTCGCGTTAATGGTGTTACGTGTTGCATAAATATATATATCCTAAAATTAATACTGCGGTAGATGTACAGCACATCGAACTACAATCAGTTAAATTTCTTTAATAGATTTTCAACTTTTTCGCTAAAGCACTAGGTTCAAAATTGATTGGGAACATTTGACAGTTTCGGGTAAATTGATATGCTGGCGTCTGTACATTATATCATAGACAAATATTTGGACTACTATCATTAACCAGGAAGAAAACAGAGTAATACGTTAGAATGGAATTAACGCTTATCTGATGATACCTTATGTAAAAATACTTCACTCAATTTAAAAATTCCTATCTTACAAAAGAGATTCATTTTCCGGTATCAATTCGCTGACTGTACCAAAAAACTATTGGATATTTAAATAAGAATTCTTCCTATTTCTTGGGATATAACATTCCGTCTAATCTTTTCTATATTCAAACTAAAAGCAACATTTTAGGGCTCATTCATTCGACAAACTGTCATGGCGAACAGTCTATTGTCAAAAATTGGCGCCAATTTGAGTGTCACTGAAATGTCATTCGTATGTTATACATAGATTGGCGCTTTATTCTGATGTCAAAATTGACATTTCACTTAAAAAATCCTGAAAGCTTCTACACTAAAGTAGAATTATATTTTCATTGACGAAATTAAACAAATGTCTATCTTCTGGTTTTTAGACAGGCTACATTAAGTCTGCTGTCAAATTTAGTGTTAACTGATGTAAGACTTTAAGATTTAACAACGGACTTAAAACTAGCTTTTAAAACCGGTGATTATTCAGATATACGAACGATTCAAAGTTATGGCATTTAGTGAAATTGATGAATTATTGTTTGAACACCGGAATTACGCATAATACATAATGTACATACTAGAATAGATTACGGTTTATTTAAAATTAATTACGGTTTTTCGATAAGTTACGGTTTTTTAAACATATGTTTAAAATAATCGGAACACTTGAATAAATCGTTTTTTAATTATAAATAAATCCGTATTATATCCAAAAACGAGAAAATTCTGCACATATTTGTATATTACGTAAAATTTATTTATTATTCCATATAATTAATTACATAATTATAAAAAAATCCTTTTTCTCTTAGAATTAAAAATTCCATTTTGAGAAAATAATATTATTGTTGCGTTGAATGGAGAAAAGAGAAAAAAAGTTGTAAAAGTCTGCCCTGTAAATCGAAGACGAATTCCTGTTATTATTTAAAAAACGTTCAAAATATTTTCGCAATATTATCTCAACAGTTACCAAATCCAAAAACTTTTCAAAAATGTATTGAAATTAGAAGAAATTTTGACAGATTGAGATTTTATTGCGAACTTTATTCAAAAATACGAGAAATGCTTCTTAGATACAATTGTCCTTAAAAAAAAAACCTGTACAATTGTCACGGCTTATGAACTAGCTTAATTTTGCCTGAAAAAAAATTTGCTACATCCGGTTAGACTGGAGGCTGACCACAACATAGTTGGGGAAAGCTAGATAGAACATAACATTTTAGAATACTTTTGAATGTATGTAGAAATACATCGAAAGTATATATTTTTCAATTCAACGCAACAATTTTACTTAAAGATAAGTCTGTAAATAGTTTAGTAATAAGATTAAATATAATTTAAAATGTATTTAATTTTGTTGTATGAAAACTTTTAACCCAATGACGTAGTGGTTAGGTGATTAGCTGTAGCGCTACGGGTCGTGAGTTCGATAGAATATTTGTAAGGCCTCCAGATATTTCGCATAAAAGAATAGTTACAAAAAGTTTTCATATTTACAAATACTGGATACGTTATTAATAATCAATAAATTTTCTTTCCAATCGAATGTGAGATGTATTTTATTAGAAATAAGGCTCTATTTTAACAAAATGGGTCATTTATTATAGTACATTTCAATATTATGTTAATAGGCCAATGTGACCCATTTTGTGAAGAGCCTGTACGTAATTCTTCATCTCCTAAAATCATCTACCATACGATTATAGACCTAATATTTAATAGTTATAAGTGTCATATTGCCATAAGTAATAAAAAGTAGATATATAAGTTAAAAATCAAACTGTAAATATTACTTTAATAAATTCCGATTCCATAATGTTTTTGTATGGTTTTATTTCTACGTAACATAACGCTTATATTCGAAGAAGGGTTGGGCAGAGATGTATCTGCAGTACATCGATATTTCGCTAGTTAAGATTTGTTCCCATGTAATAGGGGGTGATACTGAAGGAGTCCGCTAGGACCGATGCCTGCCAGGGTCGCGAGATTTCTTCGAAAGAGTTACCGTGGTCTTGGCATATAGGCAACTGAAATAACACGGGTGGGTTTCAGTCTGTAAAAGTCTGATACGCCCTTCCGCCCCACCCAGAGCGGGAGAGGTCAACTGATGACTTAAACAAAAAATGGTGATCGCTCAGGTTAAGCTACGCTAATCGCGTTTGCTCCACGGATGGGTGACCAATCTTTACATACCGAGACTCTGTGCCTCGGAAAACATGTTAAGCCGTTGGTCCCGAGGAGGGTTCATGGATTTTTGCAAGTCGTTATGGATAGTCAGAAGCTCGAATCTGACAAACAATCTTACATTATGCTACAATCATCTATGCCAAAGCCATACAATCAACATTTAAATTAAAAGTTAAAATAAGGCTAACCCCAACATAAAATCTAGTCATTTATTCAGACTAGGCTGAGAGTCAGCACAGGTACTCTGACAGCAACCATGAAGCAATGACAATTAAGCTCGCTGTGATTCAGTGAACTGTAAAATCATTTATCAAAAGGCTAGTTTCTCAAGATAACCTTTAAAATAGATTGTGATGGCCATCGATTTGGAGCATATACATAATTATTTTGAATTCGATACTCACTACCGCTATCTTGTATCGAGAAGGTGAACTAATAATGTTAACTTCCTAACAAACTCATAGATGGCGTTGTTTTCCAGTTTCAAAGATAAGATAATATTTATTTGCTTTAACATGTGTATGTATACAGAAAGACATGCATACAAGATTATTAAAACATTTGGAAGTGCTGAAAGTGCACTCTGAATGTTGGCAGTGACAAATAGAGATTTCATATAATGCTTTATCAAAATTATTGAATGGAAACTAGAAAAATTGCTCAGCAACGCATCAAAATAGTGATTACGAATTTATGAAGTTCCTACCTTTCAAAATATCTATATCGGCATCGAGCACCTGCAGCCACCTGCACCTGCAGTTACCAGCCACCTGCACGAGTTTTATGTATGTTTTTAAATTTATGTCTAGGTCATTCTTATTTACCTGCAAAATTAATGCGTACAACTGTTGTTCCCATCAGAAAAAACAAAACCGGTGATTCGTCTGTGCTAACAAATTATAGACCTATTTCTTTAGCGACGATAATTGCTAAGGTGCTGGACAGTCTGCTTGTAGGCCAGCTTGATAAACATCTAAAAATAAACGATGCTCAGTTCGCGTTTCGGCCCGGATTATCCACAGAGAGTGCTATCCTTAGCCTTAAGCAGACTGTGCAGTACTATACAGCAAGAAAGACACCAGTATTTGCGTGTTACCTAGATTTGTCAAAAACTTTTGACCTTGTTTCATATAATGTGCTATGGGGTAAACTGCAGCATGAGACGGATGTGCCCCAGGAAATTATAAATCTATTTAAATATTGGTACGCGAATCAACAGAACCGTGTCAGATGGGCAAACTCCTTTTCAGCCGATTACAGGCTTGAATGTGGGGTTAGGCAGGGGGGGCTGTCCTCTCCTGCGCTGTTTAACCTATACATGAATAGTCTGATCGATGAGCTTAGCAGAACCGGATTCGGCTGTCATATTGATGGTGTATCCATTAATAATATAAGTTACGCAGACGATATGGTTCTGCTGAACCCATCGATCAGGGCATTAAGAAAACTGATTAAGGTGTGTGAATCGTATGCTGAGACCCATGGACTCAAATATAACGCAACAAAGAGTGAATTTATGGTATTCAAAGCAACACAACACAACTCCACCATTAATGCTTAGTGGCAAACCTCTTACAAGAGTTGCAAATTTCAAATATCTGGGTCACTGGGTCTCAGACGTTGATGTTGAGCGGGAGCGCAGGTCGTTGGCTGTTTGATGTGGGATGTTGGCCCACAGGTTTGCACGTTGTACGACTCAGGTTAAGGTGACGCTGTTCAAAGCCTACTGCCAATCCTTTTACACGTGCTCCCTGTGGGTCAACTTCACGCAGAGGGCATACCTACAATGGCCTGCGCACACAGTATAACAACACGTTCCGGGTGTTGTTGGGGCTGCCGCGTTTTTATAGCGCGTACGGCATGTTTGCCAACGCAGATATCGATAGTTTTTCGGCCGTCATGCGCAAGAGATGCGCAACTCTGCTTCTACTAACATTAGTTCATAAGTTTTCACTGTTACTAACACTTATGGAAGAAATTCTGAAATAAATGTTGTTTATTTATTTATTATTTATATCCTTCCTAAAGATACGTTTCAGAATTCCGGGTTTTGGAGGTATTAAATAAAAGAAGTTTAATAATGTAAACATAATAGTTTTATTAGCTTACAATAGGGTAAGGCATCGAAGGTAGGACGCGACAATTTGTACTGACAGTACCAATGTTGCTCAAAATACTACAGAACATAAGAAATAAGAAAGATATCACAAGAATACAATAAGGGGTACCGTGGTACCCCGTAACTGGGTTGTGGAGCTTAGATAGGCAGTCGCTCCATGTAAAATACTGGTATCCAGCTGCATCCGGTTAGACTGGAAGCCGGGTATAACATAGTTGGGGGATAGGCCATCTGCCTAACTTTATATTCATGGGAAACAAAAGTTTGTAAAACATTATTAGACAAACATGTTTATGAGTTGCGTAAAACATGTTGCTGGCAACATTTTATACACTTTCAGTGGGAAATGTTGCCAGCAACAAAAAATATGTTGTGCAATTTTTGTTGACCATGAATACAAGGTTTTTGGCTCACCTATATTGAGACAGTCTCACAGTACATACTATGACCGTTTAAAAATAAGACAATTTCTTTGTGTTGAATTGAAAAACTCAGAGAGGAAACATTAAGGGTACTCTTTCTGTCTTATAAAAAGTTTTAAAGGGGGAAAGACATGTATATAAATAAAAATTATCTTTTTTGCATTCCCTCTATGTTAGTGATCCCGCCGAGTGCTAAGAGCAGTTGACATTGAATATTAAACCTTATTTCCAAAGTAGTAAACTTAAGGAGCCGTTACATGTCTGCGTTGAACTTTGCACTTGAAAGTACTAGGCATAAAGTGTACTATTCAATGTCATTACTAATATTCTGCGGTGCGCTCTTCATAGTACACAAGGCTACATGTCAAGCTATACTATTTCCAGTTTTAGCTGATCTAGCATTGTAAAGGCTTTTCGTTCAGCGAGAACTCAGCTTATACTGGAAATTGTTCCTTGAGTTGTGGTCGTGGCATTTCGTATAATGAGATGTCAGTTTATACTGTATAGTTTGACCTGTGGCCGTGCATATAGTGTAGCAGGGAAATCGACGCGCGCTATGTTACCATAGATTCTATAAATGATTTTAGATTTCCTAGCGTTGAAATTTTTCGTCGATTTTACAAAAATATTTCATTTCAGTACATTCTGACCACGTATTTACCAGGTATTTTTACACTTCTCGGTGAAAGGTCGGTCTAAAATCATGCGCCGATTTCATGGTTACAGTTTGCGTTTCGCCCGCCGGCCATCTTGCATTTATCATATTTATAATATCTGTCTTATTTCTAATATCCGAGATAGATACACTAATTCTATGTGCTGTTAAAACTATATCATTTATATTACATTCATTAGAACAGAAAATCTCTTTTTAAGCTAGCGGGATTAACCATTTTTATTATCATTATTAAGTTTTAGACAAAATATATTTTATTTATTTATTTAATTTTTCTAAATCCAAAGCCATAGTTTTAAAGATAAAGTTACTTTAAATATTATTTTTGTTGTTAACAGCACAAAGAACCGACAATTACTTAAAGAATCGTAATAAAATATTATTTGATATGTAATTAATTATTGTTTCCGTGTACATCAACTATAACTAAAGTGTAGCGATTGCAAAAATACAAGATTACACCGAATATTGACGAATTTAAATTATATTTTAATTTTCACTCATTTCCTCGCGGCAATATTATCATAGGGGAACGTACTACCCTGCCAAGGTCGCGGAGTTGTTCGAAAGAGTTACCGTGGCCCTGGCACAGGCAACTGAAGGAACAATGGTGGGTTTTAGTCAGTAACAGTCTGACACGCCCTCCCGCTCCGCTCAGAGCGGGAAAAGCTCGGAGCTCGGAGCGGGTGTCAAAAAAAAAGCGAAACGTACTACTGGGATAAAAAGTATGTGTTAGTTCCGGTTATAAACTAGATGTGCGCCATATTTTTTTCAAAATCGTTATTGGATAACAAAAATCTAAATATTTATAACATTAATAGGATTTTATATCGTAAACTAGAAAATTCACACAGACGAAGTCGCGGGCAGAAGCTAGTCCTTTCAAAATTTAAATTCGTCAACACTCAAAAGTGATTGAATGCAAAAATAGTTGCAGATCTAGTTTACTAATATTAACTATAAGAATAACATTTATATTATGATTGTTATAAAGTTATATTTTTATAGAAATTTTAATCAACGTTATTGGTTAAAGAAAATATGAGAATTAGTTGGTCCAAGGAATTAAAATATAAATGACCAAATGCAGATATACTATACATACAAGGTGGTATTAAATGACCTAGCGAAACCCTGCAGACGTAATGCGAACCTAAAGACGATTAAGTAGAATAAAAAATATCTGATGTTTTTTTTTTGGGGTCAAACATCTGTTTTGTTATCGTATTTCGACATATTTCATACATACTATTTGTTATACATAACATATTTCATTTCAATACACTGTGAAGTTTAAACACAAAATACTGATATTTCAAGTAACTATAATAGTTGCGGTTAATGACCCTACAAAAAAAAAACAAGAAATTCATTTTTTTTATTACGTCCGCAGAGTTTCGCAGGCTAATTTAACTTGACCCTGTAATACATCTCTGCTTACCCCTCCGGAGAGTACAAGTATGATGGTTAATTTAACGATTTCTATAAAAATATAACTTTATACAAACCACATACTAACATACATTTATTTACAAATTCACTAAATTGTAACAATTTTATTTTATTAAGATTTAAGCCGATAATTCCAATATTTATGTTATTACATTTTTCTTTTGTTTAATCTTACACACACTTTTATATTTTTTTTATAAAGTTGAGAAATATTATCATCTTTATGCCTATCTACCAGATAAATAATAGAATCGAAGAGAATTTGTATAAAATTATCTGCCCGGTTACTTAAACAGAACTTTAGACAATCTCTTGTTTAAAATGTATGTAAGTTTAAACAATAATATTGATTACGTATTTCATTATAACTGGAGAAAAACAACCGTTCGTAGGTATATCATACAATATCAAACTAATACTATTGCTATCTCTCTCTTGCACATAGTACTAGAAAGAGACAGCAACTAAATGACAGACTGTCAAATTAAAAAGCCCATAACGAAGTAGAGACTACTCTAGCTAAATAGGTACAGTTTCATACGAAAATGAACCTTATTGATATGAGTTTAAGAAACATAACTGCGAGAAAGCGTTTCATAAGAATATAAACATTAATTTTCTACAAATAAGATTTAATTTCGTATGAAACACTAATAGGTAGCTAGATTAAAACATAGAATCAAGTTTATCTTCCCAGCTAAAGCACTAGGAAGTGGTAAAGGGCGGGTGTGCTCTATCCAACATGATTCAGGTCAGACTGTAAGTTGAACAAAATGTATTTTTTTCTTTCATGAAATATTATAAATGGGATAGTATAAAGTTATACAACCCGTACTGATACATACTTGATATTGTCGCGAATCATATTATTAACAACCAAACACTGACCTGCAAATTACATAAACCTGAAAATCACCCCCTCACCCTTCCTACCCCTTAACTCTCTTTGATTTTTTTTAAAACGCTGATTCTGTTGATTCTCTGTTGAGCTCAAGTATAACCACTTTAAGAAGTTACGTGATGAATGATTTTATTTCTGTAAGTAGGTTTGTACTAGGGATGTTATGGATATGAAATTTCGGATACGGATTGGTTACGGATGTAGGAATGATTATTATGCCGGATACGGATATGAAATTATTTCGGATTAGCCGATAGTATCGGATAATTTCGGTTACGGATATTAAACTTTTAAGGAATTTCAAAAGCAAATACAAATAGCTAATAAAATGGTTTTATTTATATGTCACCATTTGGTAGGAATTACAATCAGTGTGTGAGTAATTATTACAGTGATTTAAAATATATATTGAGTGTTATCTAATCTACCTAAAATAAAAATGTGAAAACAAATCCGATACGGATTTTTTATCCGGAACCTTTTATTTCGGATTCGGTTACGGTTATGGATAAATTTTTATATCGGATATCCGATAGTTTCGGTTACGGTTACGGAGCTCCCTAACATCCCTGGTTTGTACAAACACTTTAACACGTCGATAATATATTTTTTTAAACTAGATGAGGTCGGCGTTTCCTAGCTGACTACTCTGAGAAGAAAGGCAGAAACAAAAACAGAGGTCACAGTGTCTTTTAAAGTCCAGACATAATCTTGATCAGATAATGTGGATTGGTGATATTGTATGATAGACAAACGTGAACTATTTATGAGTATATCGTATTGTAAAGCATTATTTGGTCGGACTGTAGTTTTAACTAATACTAGGGAGGTAGAACATACATTTTTCCATACATCTCGAGTTGCTTCAGTATCGTCTTCGGTTAGCTTCGTGTAATTTCGGTAAACAAAAAACCGGTTTAATTGTTTTAAAAATGACGCGAGAAAATGCTTATGTCCAGCATAAGTCTGTACAAAAATTAAAATATAATAATACTAGGGAGACCCCTGCTTCGCAGTATCTGCGGCTTGTCAAAGAAGTGGTGATTTCTGTGCTAAACCTTCGAAAATTTTAAATAATGTAAGTAAAAGTGTGAGTGAGAGTGTGTGTGTGTGAGTGAGTGTGTGTGTGAGTGAGTGTGTGTGTGAGTGAGTGTGTGTGTGAGTGTGAGCGTGCGTGTGTCTGTTTAAGTGTGTCGTGTGTGTAGTGTGTTATGTAATGTGTATGTATGTTCATTTTTGGAAGACTTTAATGCAATGAATGTTGTTGAACAGTTTAAATGAAAGGCATTCCTTCTGTTAGTGTTTTATGAAATTATTTCTATCGAAGTTATTTTTGATATTTTTATGAGCCTGTCCTTGTGGCCGCGTCGTTCTTGTAAACTACGCAACGGATTTCGATGTAATCTTCACCATCATTTAGAGAATTTATTCCAGAAGGCGTATGTTCTATAATCAACTAGCTATTGACAGCGGTTTTGCCCACATATTATACATATAAACCTTCCTCTTGAATCACTCTGTCTATTGATGAAAACCGCATTAAAATCCGTTGCGTAGTTTAAAAGATCTAAACGTATAGACGCGGGAAGCGAGTTTGTTTTATACTATGTAAAGATGGTGAGATTCTTTTGTTAAACATCTAAATTAAAATCAGAGTATAGCTATCTCTTACCGATAGACCGCGAAAGAAAAGACAAGTGACGCTTAAGAACTGTCAAACTATTCGAGACGAAACTTAGTTTGCTTTGAATTTGGCGTGAATTTAAGCAATATGAATATAGTTCGTTGTAGTTGTGTCGAAGAAAACCTTAGTTCAATTAAATTTCACACAGCTTTTATTTATTTCCGTCTCTTTCTTGTTTCACTGGAAGGAAAATGCTAGCAATAGTTTTTAATTTAGCGTGACAGAATCAATACCAAGATTAAACTTAGATTTATCTAAGTTCAATGAATCAGTTCAGTAATTTCAGTATTCGAAGTTCAGCCAATATTTCGTTATTTTTGTGCTTTAGCACAGAAATAACGATATTTTGACAACCGTCACAAACAGGGAGGGGATATTTTACATAAGTACTTCTAAAACCGAATATTTGAAACGATTGTCCGAATGACGATACTAAACTCACTCATACACATATCATATACACTTAGTAATACTTAAGTACTAACATTTTAAAGTATAATACACAGATATAGGCAAGCTGGGTCACTATACTGTTAAAGTTGCTAATACACTGAGTTGCAGGCCGAATATTAGGTGACGAAGGCCGAATACTGACCTTATCGGTGATGTTCTTCAGAAAGGTCAGTTGCGTAGTACTCGCAACCTGCGTGTGTGTATGACCAGATGTATGAACGTAAACGAAGCAAAAAGGAATATGGAAGGGTCGCCGCAGGTGGCGTTGTTGTCTTTGCCTACCCCCTTTGCCTTTGCCTTTGCCTTTGGGAAAAAGGCGTGAGGTTTTTTATGTATGTATGAAGGCCGGATAACCAAATATTTGGTAATTTTGCTAACTTTTCTGGCTGTATTTTTTAGATCTTTGACACCCATTACAGGTCCTAAGCAGCTCGAAAGCTTAACAACCAGTCCACCTTAAGAATTGTATTAATTCAGTTACTGGGTTGTACAGGTGAGATCACTCCATGTTAAATACTGGTAATTAGTGGCATCCGGTAAGACTGGAAGCCGACGCCAACACAGTTCGAATAAACTAAACTAGGCAAATACAAAAAACATCGGCACTAGTAAAATTTTCGGCCTAAAAACTATTCGGCTTTCGTCACCTATTCAAAGCCGAATACTGAATGTATTAGCAACTCCAACATTAATCAGTTTCCGTACAAATATAACATTGAAAGGTGTTTTTCACTAAAACAACAATTTTGTGCTAAATAACAAGATATGTGGTACACAAGCGATTTGTCGCACTCACTGTGAAAGCGTGTCGCATTGTCGATTAAAAGTCGTAAATGCATCCTTTAGAGATAAAAGGTCTTACTGTCGCACTCAGAGAAGTATCTTTAATATAACTTTGACAAGTAGGTATATCTTTGAACGGCCTAGGACGATATATAGTGACCTTATTAGTGATGTTCTTCAGAAAGGTCAGGTGCGTAGTACTCGCAACCGGCGTGTGTGTATGACCAGATGTATGAACGTTAACGAGGCAAAAGAAGTATTTAAGGATCGCAGTAGGTGGCGTTCTGAAGTTTATGCTTACCTCTATAGGGAGGATAATATTAATCATATTTCCATGTTATTGATTATTATTTTTTAACCGACGAAAATAAAAAGGAGGAGGTTATCAATTCGACGCGTATATTTTTTTTTTTTTATGTATTTATTAAACGATATTTCTAAGTGCGGCAGTTTTCCCGAATTTTCTTTTGAGAAGTTTTTAGATTCTTTCTTATATTTTATGAGTTCTAAGTAAAAGGATGCACACTAGCGACAAAATTATGCGACACAAAACAGGTAACAGTGAAGATAAAGATATAATAACTAGACAACAATAACAGAGATGAAATGCCCACTGAAATACGACCTACTACTATAAGGCAGAGAATTTGTAAGTTTAGTCGCGGGTGCGATTATTTTGTCGCACGACATTTTTTTATCACTCGATAAATTTTCAATAGAAATACATACTTAAGTTCATTGATTTATAAATTATACCGTGGGCTTTTTTACTGTTTCCTACCATAAGGTTGATTGTCATTTGCAGACCATTAACAAGATGGTATTTCTATCAGACATTTAGATCATTTTAATCTACAATTGTTTAAAAGTGTTAAATAAAATACTAGGTCCACTATACATGAACAAAAATTGTGTTTGTTTTTTGCATAAAATTGAGATAATTATACAAAATAATCAGTTGTTTCTTAATATTTTGCCAAAAAATATAATAAAAGATCGCCTTGAAAAAACAAGAACTGCAAAAACGCAAAAACGCACGAATATGTCGTGCGACAAAAAGAACGCAACGACTATAGACCGAAAACGCAACTAAAATTAATATTATTTACAATTACAAATGAGTATCACTAATGTTGCTATACAATAAAAATATTATTATATTATAATTATGGCAACATAAAAGCTTACGTTAAATTGTTCATTATGTTTAACACAGTACATCTCACAGGTTGTGTCATTGTTTGATAAAAAAAAAAGAAATTGACTTAAATCACTGTATAAAGATACATGAATAAATAAAATATATAGTTGTACCGAAAAATTAAATAACGGTATTTGATTTATCGTTAATAACTGCTACCGATAACCGAGATTATCGGAGCCGTTACGTTGACGTAAACGTTACTGTCAAAAAGAAGAAGTCTATCTGCCAGGGTCGCGTTTGTTCGAAAGAGTTACTGTGGCCCTGGCACAGGCAACTGAAGGAACACGGGTGGATTTTAGTCAGAAAAGTCACCGCCCAGAGCGAGAGACGTCATTTGAGGATTTCTCACACAAAAAAAGCACTGGAATCGTTATAGACTAAGTCGATTTTCAGTGACTGGTATGTCGTTCACAAAAGTAAATCACAGCTCTTCTATAATTCTCAACATATTAATGTCACAACTTGCGCGTTGTACTGTACATATCGTGTTATATTTATATTTCCTACGTGAATCGTATGTTAGTGCAAGATGCCGGAATGACATGACAGTAGAGCATTGTGGATATACTGTAAGTTTTTTTTTTAAGAATTTCCTTTCAAAAATTAAAAGGTTAGATGCGTAGTCCGCACAATTCCACTACGGGTCTTAATTCAACAGATTTTCAAGCGTTTCAGTAAAACCTCGATTGTGTGTTTTGACAATGTTTACCCAACTGCGCGACACAAAGGAGTGTTTGTGTGTGATAAAAGATTGTAATTCTGCAAGAAAGCTCGTACAGTCATTTCCCTGCATTACCTGACCCATCTTCCTCATTTCTTCTGTGCAAGAGGGGTCAGGTTATGCAGGGTACTGACTGTACAAACACTTTTGCGCGTCAATCATATTTTTTATAAAGCTAGATGAGGTCGGCGTTTCCTATCTGACTACTCTGAGAAATTTATGGCATAAATAAAAAAAAACAACAACGAATACATTATCTTATTTTTTTGTCAGTTTAAAATCCCATTCGTAGCGTACTGACCCGGAGATTCGTTAAATCGGCTAAGTTGCGACAAAAAAGTTATATTTTTTATTTAGTTGTGTGCTTTTATTTACTGTAAAACTCAGAACCAGTTTCTTCAAACCGCCACGCTGTCATCTCATTCCGTCATAACAACACAATCTAAGGCACTCTAAACTATATTTACGGTGGTAAAGTTAAAACTATACACTTTTAACTGGTGCACACCCATCCAATTCGCGACCTCAACTATAGCTGCTTAACGTTATAAGCATTACTGCGTTACAATGGCAAGATGACCCATATTTTTCACGATTATGTCCAGCCTGATTACGTAACACAATCAGAATCATTTTGAAGTTCATTGCTAATACATGTCTTCTTATGCTCAAAAACGTAAATAACGTAATTAATGTTGTTGAAGTGAAAAATTTCTTGTTAGTTTGTTACTCAATTAAATTGCTGGTTAAAAAAAAAAGTTAAAATGTGTATATTTTTCTTAACTGGCATATTTTTTACTGGTATAATAAAATGAGGAGTCATTTTTATTTAAAAAAGGCAAGATAAAAATACTTGTTTAACACGTTAACTGTTAGCTAAAATCAGAATAAGTCAAAAAATGTACTTCTGTTATTTCACTTTAAAATAAACACTTTATATTTATTCCAAAAACATGGCCTCCAGGCAGCAACTACATATTCAGATTTTGTATGTGTTGTCGGTCGTATAGTCCGACAAGGCCTGAATGGAACAAAAAGTGTCGGATACATAGTCCAATATGGCAGCTAACGTGTTAAAGACTTCACCAAATAAACTTATAAGTAACTGTTTTAAAATAAAGGCGAAGCGTCAATTACCTGCGAGATTAAAATTTTCTTACCGTTTTTTTTCCAATCCGCAGGTCAACGTAGATCGATGATATTTTATTCAACATTTTGCCAGCGGCTTTGCCCGCGTATAATACATATAAACCTTTCTCTTGAATCACTCTGTCTATTGATGAAAACCGCATTAAAATTCGTTGCGTAGTTTAAAATATCTAAGCGTATAGACGCGGGAAGCGAGTTTGTTTTATACTATGTAAAGATAAAGAAAATACGTCTTAACCTGCAAATTGGAAAAAAACGGAAGAAAATTTTAATTTCGTGAGGTACTAGCGAATCTACCTAAAAGCTGCCAAAACAAGTTCTTTTGGATTTGATTGTCCATCGCGCCCGCGCGTTCTATTTAGTTTCTCTTGTATAATATAGCTGTCGAAAGTGTATAAGTCTTAACAAACAATAATCGTGCATTTTACAAAACGGTCATTAAAGCTTCGGTTCCCTAAAAAAACGGTTAACGTTCACACAATAACGGGTTTTCAAATTGAGCGTTCTTTGACAGATGTCAAATGATGATGAAAATTACGGATTTTTGAGTAGAAGTTTACAGGATTTTTTTTTAACCAGAGCGCATTTTTTTTTGTGGTTCAGTATCAGTAGTAGAATACATTTCAATATATTTTTTTTTAATTTTTATCCTACCTTAAATCGGTAAACTGTGGATACCCTACATATTTCGTAATATGATATCGAAATAGTAATAGGTCAGCAACCGCACGCTGGCGTAGGTACTTCGAACCTCTTAGAATTTTGACCGATCGAACAGCTAGTAGGTACGCACGGTCGTTCACCTTCGCCGCCGCGCGCATGTTACCATAAAATTTTCAAAATAAACATCTTTCGTTAACGATAACTTAATTTTTTTGTAATAAGATATTTCAAAATAAAAATTGCACGGTTATTATAACTCGTTTAAGTTAAATTTGTTAAAATTTGCGCACTGGTTAAAAACATCCTGTATTAAAATTAGCACTTTATCCTACTTTCTGGGTACTTTCCATCTACAAAGTATGCTTTCCTAAGCCCTTAGCGCCGAGAGTCCAAAATCGAACACTGCTATGTCAACATGCTGAGATGCACTCTGTTGGATTCTCAATGCTAGATTCAACACAGAGAGTTCCAATTTCAGTAAAATACCCCACTGCTATTTTATTACGTCCATGTTTATCTCAACGAAGGACGTCCTTTCGTATTAAACATATGCAACAAAATTGAAAATATGTTAAGAGCAAAAAGAACGAGAATCATTATTTAGATAATATATAACGAGAAATTTTCGACGTTGAGATAATATAAAACATTTTAGCAAACCCTAGATTGGCGATTGTAAAGAGATAGTATACGCAGGTGAAGATACAGTCAAGATTTTATTTCCGTTACACATTTATTATGCAGTTATTTCAATTACAATTAAATAGTTGATAACGTAAGATGGGGTTGGCATAAAAAGCCCATTTTGATGAAGAAAAAAAAAAAAATAGACAGTTTTTTATGACGGACGTTATAATATAACGGTCACCGTTCTTTTAGGAATCCGTAATTTAACAGTTAACAGCGGTATCATTCGCGTTAACATCACTATCAATAGCCGGCAAGTTGTTTATAATAGAACTAATACTTTGAACGTTATTCATATTCGTATCGTTATTAACGTTAACCGTTTCGTTATTAGTAACCGTTGTTACGTTTTGTGACGTATTATTGTTGTTATTCGTTACAGACGCGTTATGAATACCGATATTAGAAGCGTTATTTCTTGTGTTACCGTTATTTTCGGTAACGTTATTTAAAGCAGCTATTGATCTATCTCTTACACTGGCATTATTATTGTCAACGTTATTAGAAGGTACATTGATACCGGAACTACCCGCATTTGAGCTGGATGCTCCGGTACGGACCGTCTGCGTACCGGTCGTATTACCGGTATGCCCTGAAGCTAACTCATCGTAACACGGTGGCATTTCAATATTATTCCTCGCCTCTTCATCTACCCTCGCATTGAGGCCTTCTCGACTCAAATACTCTGGCGGAGGCCCAAAGAATTTACATCTCATGGCCTCATTATACGGCGGAGGCCTCGTACCGTCCGGTAAAACGGGATAGTTCTCAAAATTTGCTCCTAAAAGACGTATTGTTCGTCCGTTTAGAGTGTATGTATCATGTGACGTCATGCGAACAAAATCTAGGTCATCTATATTAATTTCTGCGACGTTCGGAGTGTCTGGTCTTCTGTCTGTCTCCGCTCTCCGACCGAATCTAGGAATCGTCAGCTGGAATCTACCCAGCTGAAGCGTTAACCTCTGTCGGTCTAACTGATCTATAACCCTTTCTAAAGTGTTGCTAGAGTTCCTCCTCATATATTCCACTGGTGTTGCCATATAATTTAAATCCCTAGCGATGTCTCCAGTCTCTGGGTTGGTGAAGTAGAATTCTGAAGCGTTCAGGTCGCAGTAGGTTGGACTGCGGTAGTTGTCTAGGGTTCGATTCCTGGTCGGTGAATTGTTGAGGGATGTTGAGCGAACGTTGGTTAGTTCCACGTCGCTTTGGGTTGGTACCTGTGGGAGAAACGTGTTTTTTAATATAATATTGCTATTTAGATCGTATTTGTAACGTCACGCTACCGCTATCTATTATCAAGAAGCAAGTACTACACGAGATGGATTATTTGTTAACGCCACCGCCATCTATTATTGAATATCGAAATTATCTTTCTGGTACTATCTAGATTTGATTAAATGGCAGTATTCGCGAGTGTTCGAGAATGTTATCAACGATTGAAGCTCGGTATGTACTCTACTGGAGCCATGCTCTAGGACAAACCTGAACAAGTTTGCTCTCCTTGTCACGAGCCATACGTCTGGTGAATATTATTTTAACAGAGGTAGATATGTAGCACACAGAACAGAAGTAGTACAGAAGTAGCATTAAATTGTATTGAAAATATGTAGAAATTAAATTCTTGTGAATTTTGTTAATAAGTAAGCTATTTTTGTTATTTTTTTTTATAGTTTGTAGTAGCATCGCATTGGCGCATTATAGCTGCCAGGGTCGCGAGACCTGTTCGAAAGAGTTACCGTGGCCCTGGCATATGGGCAACTGAAGGAACACGGGTGGGTTTTAGTTAGTAAAAGTCTGACACGCTCCGCCCAGAGACATTATTTGATGATTTCCCAACCCCAAAAAAAGGGTGTTATGTACGAAATTTTAAATAACTAAATAGCGGATTGTTAGACTGTGGAGACGACTTCTCGTCGTTATCTAGGCAACGTCAGGCCTACTATATGTTCTACTGACCTGTCGGTACCGCGAGGAGAAGATAGCGGACAGCCTGGCGAGCCCGAAGCCCGCTCGCTCCGGAGGGGACGCTTCTACTTCCGCGGGCGGCTCCGGCGCCGGACACTCCGTACTGCACTGTGGGAGGGCCGGACATGACATGTTATTATTCATATTTCATTCAGAAATGAAGAGTTTCGTAGGAGACCCAAGGTAAGCGACATAGCCCGAACAATTGCCAACTTAAGTAGCAGTGGGCATATTGCTCACAGAACAAATGACCGATGGGTCGGTAGGTTCTGGAGTGTTATCAACAAAGTCTTCGAGTGAAGACGTACCGTTGGTAAGCCAAGATTGGTGGCCAGTTGGTAACAAGATGGACGGATGACCTGGCGAAGACCGCAAGAATCCGCTGGATGCGGAAAGTAAAGAACCGGTCAAAGTGGCGGAGCTTGGTGGAGGCCTATGTCCAGCAGTGGACGTCTTTCTGCTATAATTTTCAAAATCAATCAAACAGCTGAAAGATTAATCGTAGAGATTCGCCGCAATAGAAAAAAATTATAAGGAGGGTAATCCATTTTTAGGGTCCCGTACCTCGAAAGGAAAAAACGGAACCCTCATAGGATCACTTTGTTGTCCGACCGTCCGTCCGTGTGTCTATCAAGACCCTTTTTTTTTCTGGACGACACTTTGTATTTTAGGCCCAACTTAGCATGAAAAGTGACTAGTCTCCTTAATTTATCCGGAACCCCTACCCGGTAACAATAAGTACATCTGATTATGTATAAGTTATCATCATAATTTCAGCCGAATGACGTCCACTGCTGGACATAAGACTTCCCCAATTTGGGGGCCACACTTGGCAGACGGGTTGGCGATCGCAGTATGATGGTAAAATGCATAGAGAACGCTGCAACCAATTCTGTAGTAAGTCCCTTAGTCGGCTCTTACGACACCCTCGGGAAGAAAGGCGATGGTGGTATTCTTTACGTCCGGCAGTATACGGAACGGTATAAGGTACTTACCTGTAACGCGTGTCTATCTGGTACATGCGTGGGCGACTGTGTGGGCGACGCGAGACGACCCTCTTGTTCTAGCAGACGAGACGCTTCGTAACACGGCGGGAAACGATGAGTCTAAAATTTAAAGAAATAGAACATGATATTATAAGAATTGAGTATGAATGTCGATAGCTATAAGAGTAGAGGGAGACCAAAGAAACGATGGATGGACTGTGTGAATTATGATATGGATAGAAAGGGGGTGACTACTGAGATCACGACAATAGAGAAGTGTGGAAGAAAAAGACATGCTGCGTCGTATTTTTTTTACTAAATGTAAAAAAATCATGTCATTTTACTTTTGTCATTTTATTTCTTCAGGCCATCATTGACAATATATAGTCACCATCTATGACACCCACGGGAAGAAATAGCATGGTGCTATTGTTGACGTCCGGCACCATACAGAACAAAATATTGACGTATAATAAATCGCGTGCGCGTAGCTCCTCTCTTCATGTGCATCGTGCATATCATATCGTGCCTGTGCGTACTGCATAGAGTAATGTTGCCTGGTGGCTCGCTCGGCTGCGCGTAGCACCTCTCTTCATGTGCATCGTGCATATCGTATCGTACCTGTGCGTACTGCATAGAGTAATGTTGCCTGGTGGCTCGCTCGGCTGCGCGTAGCACCTCTCTTCATGTGCATCGTGCATATCGTATCGTACCTGTGCGTACTGCATAGAGTAATGTTGCCTGGTGGCTCGCTCGGCTGCGCGTAGCACCTCTCTTCATGTGCATCGTGCATATCGTATCGTACCTGTGCGTACTGCATAGAGTAATGTTGCCTGGTGGCTCGCTCGGCTGCGCGTAGCTCCTCTCTTCACGTGCATCGTGCATATCATATCGTACCTGTGCGTACTGCATAGAGTAATGTTGCCTGGTGGCTCGCTCGGCTGCGCGTAGCTCCTCTCTTCACGTGCATCGTGCATATCATATCGTACCTGTGCGTACTGCATAGAGTAATGTTGCCTGGTGGCTCGCTCGGCTGCGCGTAGCTCCTCTCTTCACGTGCATCGTGCATATCATATCATACCTGTGCGTACTGCATAGAGTAATGTTGCCTGGTGGCTCGCTCGGCTGCGCATAGCTCCTCTCTTCATGTGCATCGTGCATATCGTATCGTACCTGTGCGTACTGCATAGAGTAATGTTGCCTGGTGGCTCGCTCTGCATGCGCGTAGCTCCGTAGGGCGGCTCTCTTCACGTGCATCGTGCATATCATATCGTACCTGTGCGTACTGCATAGAGTAATGTTGCCTGGTGGCTCGCTCTGCATGCGCGTAGCTCCGTAGGGCGGCTCTCTTCATGTGCATCGTGCATATCATATCGTACCTGTGCGTACTGCATAGAATAATGTTGCCTGGTGGCTCGCTCTGCATGCGCGTAGCTCCTTAGGGCGGCTCTCTTCATGTGCATCTTGCATATCGCGGACACCAGTAACACTACCGCTATCATGAAGATTAGCGCGCAGGCTGAGGAGGAAGGAATATGTATACACATTACATTTTAATATGCAATTACCCCACGGTTCGAGCACGGATCGGTCGATTAAGTCACGACGAGGTCGTTTAGTGGATGGGTGACCATTAATTACACACTGAGACCGTACCACGGAAAGCTCGTTCAGCTGTTGGTCTCGAAAGTCATTAGTGTCGTCAGAAGCCCGAAAATCTGACAACCGGTTTTACCATGGGGTAAAGTGTTACCCAGGAACTGTGATATGGAGGTCAGATAGGCAGTCGCTGCACGTAAAGTACTGACGCTTCATCCGGTTAGACTGGAAGCCAACCCCAAAAACAATTTGTAAAGGGCTATGCAGGCGATAATCACTTTTTCTATGGGACCTAAGCTAAAATCACGATACAAAAATCTGCTGCTCTATAAATCATCATAATTTATTTCAGCCGAAAGACGTTCACTGATGGCCATAGGCCTCACCCAATTTAGAGTGGTTTGCCATAATCGCCACGCTTGGCAGGCGGATTGGCGATCGCAGTATGGTGGTAAAATGCATAGAGAACAGTGCTGCCCATTCTCTAGTAAGTACCTTAGTCGTCTCCTACGACACACGGGAAGAAATGGGGTGGTGCTTTTCCTTACGTCCGGCACCACACGAAACAAAAATCTGCTTTATAAACTCATGTCTTTTTCCCATGGGGATAGGTGTTGTGTTTATTGAAATGAAAGATAATGTTGAGTAGACTTAGTTTATTGAGACTAGGATCACAGTTTACACAGAGACCGTTCAGTCGTGGTATTCCAGACGCGGTCAGACATAGCAGTGCCGGAGAGACAGGTATCGACCGGAACCATAATCTAGTGGTGTACACACTACTTACTAAATAGTGATCTTACAACAATAGGTAGAAACCACGGAACGCCACCTGCTACGATCTCTACACACTCCTTTTGCCTCGTTTACGTTCATACATCTGGTCATACACACACGCCGGTTGCGAGTACTACGCACCTGACCTTTCTGAACAACATCACCAATAAGGTCACTATATGTCCTCCTAGGGCGTCCCCTCCCGGTGTTTCCACTCACATTTGCCTTGCTAATACCTTTTGTAAGCCGTCCTTCATTCATCCTCTCAACATGACCAAACCATCTAAGCATACTTTTTTAAATTTTTGTCACTATATATTCTTTTAAGCCACACTGTTGTCTTACCACATCATTCCTCAGCAAAATCTGCTGCACCATATACTATGTCTATTTATGTGAACGCCAATTATTATTATTTATTCATGTAAACAGACAACAAAAGGTCCACACTGACAAAAACAAAAATACTTAAAAAGGTGTTAGCAACAATGTATGGAACAGTAACTCATTAAAAAAGCGATTCTCACCAGTAACAGTGTAGATTGTGGACTGTATGAACCCGTAGTCGTCGCCAGCGTGCCGGTCTTCAAACAGTGGAGGGTATTCCACGTCCACGTAGCCTGCAAACAAACGTTATGATCAGCTTTGGGTGTTACCAATTACTGTTGTAAAAATAACATAACAACATGCTTTATTTCCTCAAAGTACTGGGCATAAGTGTTTTTTTGGCTTTTTAATACACCTTTTATTGCACACTTCACCTGTATGTTTTTTTGATTTTGACCCAATTAAAACGGTCAGATTTCATTTAAATTTTGTAGACATAAGTCCTTGATAACAAGGTCTGACGACAATACAATAATTTCATAAAGTACTATTATTCTTGCCAGGGTTACCAGGATAGCAAAAAAAAAAAACGACAAACCGTCTTCGTAAACTACGCCGACTTACGTCACAAAATTCGAAACACTAAAAATAGAAAATAAATAATAGTTTGAAAAGCGACACAACGCCTTTTTTCAATTATTTTCTACTTTTAAGTTATCCAAGGGCTGGTTTTTACCCTGGCCAGAGGCTAAACATTGCCATAAAACGAGGTAATGCCGCCAGTCTCTTAGGTACAGCATGAATTTATCAAATCTATATTTTAATGTGTGAATAGTTTTAGTTAATTTAGGTTATAATTTTGTTTTTTTTTTTAAATTAATTTATATCTGAAGTTTTTCATAAATAAACAAGTACCTCTTTTTAGTTTGGTTTTCTATGGAAGCATGTTTTCAGTTTTTTTTTTAATTATTATACTAGCTTTTGCCCGCGGCTTCGCCCGCGTGGATGTCAGAAATTAACGCAGGTATTTTTCTAAAATAAAAGATTTTTTCTAAAATAAAAGTAGCCTAAGTTACTTCTTGTTACATCAGCTATCTGCCAGTGAAAGTCCCGTCAAAATCGGTCCAGCCATTCCAGAGATTAGCCGGAACAAACAGACAGACAAAAATTGTAAAAACAATTGTTTTGGTATATCTACCGTGTATACATCCATATACACTTAGTAAAGAGTGGCTATTTTAATATTACAAACAGACACACACACTTTCCCATTTATAATATTCATCATCATCATCATTTCAGCCGTTTGACGTCCACTGCTGGACTTAGGCCTCCTCCAATTTTGGGGGGGGGGGGGGTTGCCATAATCGCCATGCTTGGCAGGCGGGGTGGCGATCGCAGTGTAGTGGCAAAATGCATAGAGAACGCTGCTGCCCATTCCCTAATGAGTCCCTTAGTCGCCTTTTACGACACCCACGGGAAGAAATGGGGTGATACTATTCTTTACGTCCGACACCACACGGACACACGGTACATCTTATTTTTTTATTTCTGTATGTTTCTAGTCTTACTGTGCGTCATGTTTACCGCAAATAAACGTATTTTCTTTCTTTCTTTCTTTTATAATATTAGTATGGATTATTCTGACGGTACGTACCTTCCAGCCGCGAGTACCGGGGATGCTCGTCGCAGCACGAGGGCTGCTGGCACAGCGCGGCGGTGCGACAACACGCTGACTCCGATATACAGCGCCCCGACGAACAGTTCAGCTTGTCGCTACCTAACGATCAAAATCAAAATATTTTTATTTCACACTAGTGTCCGCCCGCGACTTCGTCTGCGTTCAATTTTTGTCCCCTGACCCTTCCCGTCGCATCGAATTGCCTGCCAGTTTTCGTTGCCTTCCTCAGTAAATAGACTACCCAACACAAAAATATGTTTTCAATTCGTACCAGCATTTCCTGAGATTACCGCGTTCAACCAAACAAACAAACTCTTCAGCTTTATCATGTTAGTATAGACTAACTTCTGCCCGCGACTTCGTCCGCGTCAAATTTTTGCTCCCGTGACCCTTCCCGTCGCATCGAACTGCCTGCCAGTTTTCGTCCATTTTCATTGCTGCTCCGCTCCTTTTGATCGTAGCGTGATATTATATAGCCTATAGCCTTCCTCAATAAATAGGCTACCCAACACAAAAATATTTTTTCAATTCGGACCAGTATTTCTTGAGATTACCGCGTTCAAACAAACAGTCTCTTCAGCTTTATAATGTTACTAGCTTCTGCCCGCGACTTCGTCCGCGTCAAATTATCGCTCCCTTGACCCTTCCCGTCGCATCGATTTGCCTGCTAGTTGTCGTCCATTTTTCGTTGCTGCTCGCTCCTTTTGAGTTATAGTGAGTCAACCTTAAAAGATAGACATATGCTCTCGCGGACTTTTTTTTAGAACTTTTTAAGAGGAACAATTCCGTCGTACATTATTTTTGCGTTACTTTAACCGTTTACGCAGCGCACGCAACGGAAACTCTCAAAAGGAATAAATTTTCCCCGTTTTTGCAACATTTTTCATTACTGCTCCGCTCCTCTTAGTTGTAGCGTGATGTTATATAGCCTATAGCCTCCCTCGATAAATAGGCTACTCAACACAAAAAGATTTTTTTAATTCGGACCAGTGGTTCCTGAGATTAGCGCGTTCAAACAAATAGTCTCTTCAGCTTTATAATGTTATAGTATATAGTATAGATAAACCTATATGGGCTCTTATAAAACGGCAGAAGGTGCACGGTTCTAATTTGTTGATTCCTATGGAGAAGAGCCGGCAAGAAAATACAGTTACTCTTTTAAAAATAAGATTTAAGAAAACATGTTAAAAAACATCACTGATGACAAACTACAATACAATCAATCCATCAATTCATTTGTTTGGAAAACAAATAGGTTACATTAGTATACAAAGAAGTGTCATATGAGTGAGCCATGTACATTCTGCCTGGAAATCGCCATTTACTGACTTTTTTATAATTTTTAAGAGGAACAATTCCGTCGTACATGATTGTTGCGTTACTTTAATCTTTTTTTAAGGTAGAGGCAGTATACATGCCACCAATAAAATTGTTTTATTCAACTGTATTGTTGAAAACGATTTTGTTTAATTTTTTTTGATAACATATAGGTGTTATAGGTACATTTCCGCAAATATCCCATCGTATTCTCAATTTGAAAAAATACATAAAAATGTCATTATTAACGTTCTAAGAATTTATTACTATACCATGTCTAGTTTTCTCTGCCTTATAAAGGGTTAAACGTTTACTAAAGAAAAGTAATTTTTTTCCCGTTATTACATTTTTCTTTGCTGCTCCTATTGGTCATACCGTGATGTTTACAGCCTTCCTCGATAAATGGGCTACCCAACACTAAAAGATTTTTTCAATTTCAACCGCTAGTTCCTGATATTAGCGCGTTCAATTAAACAAACAAACAGACAAAGAAACAAACTCTTCATCTTTTTTTTTAAATGGGAAATCATCAAATGACTTCTCCCACTCTTGGGCGGAGCGGGAGGGCGTGTTAGACTTTTACTGACTAAAACCCACCCGTGTTCCTTCAGTTGCCTGTGTCAAAGTCACGGTGTCTCTTTCGAACAATCTCACGACCCTGGCAGGCATCGGTCCTAGCAGACCCCTTCAGTATTGCTGACATCTCTTTGAGGCGCGGAACACTACGCGCCGTCGACCCGAGCTTGGTCCTTACTGGGCAGCGAGCTACCCATTGCTCGCCACCCGCAAGCTCGCGCCTACGGTGGCCGGGAGTCTGCGATCGACTCCCGACGCCCGGGGCGTCTTCTCCTGCGGCGGCTAGGGACGTGAGGGCGCAGAGACTGGCACTCCCTCACGCGCCCCGCCTCCTCCTTCGCGAGCATTACTGCTTCGCAGAAGGAGGTGACGGCTTCCCATTCCCTCTCGCTCCGTACCATGGCTCGCACCAGGGCCGGACGCGAGAGGTCGCCGCCGCCGATCGCCTCTAAGAGGACACGGCGGTGCTCCGTCCAGGCAAGGCACACCTCCACCGTATGCTCCATCGTGTCCTCCAGACGATCCTCGCAATGGAAACACCCGGACGTATCCTCCCGCTTTATCCTGAACAGGAACCCACCGAAGCACCCATGCCCGGTGAGAACCTGCGTCAGGCGGAAGGTGAGGACGCCGTGGCGCCTCTCTATCCACTCCTCAAAGAGGGGACTTACCGCCGCAATTGTGGCGTGCTCAAAACTCTTCATCATTTCAGCCGAAAGACGTCCACTGCTGGACATAGGCCTCCCCCAAGCACCGCCACCTCGACCTGTTCTGTGCCTCTCGCATCCAACGCATTCCTGCGGCCTTCACCAGGTCATCGGTCCATCTTGTGGCAGGCCTTCCAACGCTACGTCTTCCAGTACGCGGTCGCCACTCCAGAACCTTCCGACCCCATCGGCCATCTGTTCTGCGAGCAATGTGCCCTGCCCACTGCCACTTAAGTTTGGCAATTCTTCGGGCAATGTCGGTAACCTTGGTTTTCCTACGGATCTCATCATTTCTGTCCAGTTAGGTAGGTCCAACTTCGAGAAAGAGGTCAATCGTCGAATCCGACTCGGCTGGGCAGCGTTCGGGAAGGTACGCGGTATATTCTCGTCCCAATTACCGCAGTGTCTCAAGACAAAAGTCTTTGACCAGTGTGTGTTGCCAGTGATGACATATGGTACTGAGCCGTGGTCGCTCACAATGGGCCTCATAAGAAGGCTCAAAGTCACCCAAAGAGCAATGGAGAGGGCTATGCTTGGAGTCAAAACTCTTCAGCTTAATAATATTATAGTATAGATAGCCGGTTCCGTGTGGTGCCGGACATAAAGAATACCACCACCCCATTTCTTCCCGTGGCTGTCGTAAGAGGCGACTAAAGAACTCACAAGATAATAGGCAGCAGCGTTCTCTATGCATTTTACTACCATACTACGATCGTCAACCCGTGCCAAGCGTGGCGATTATGACAAACCCCCCCAAAATGCTTGGGGGAGGCCTATGTCCAGCAGTGGACGTCTTTCGGCTGAAATGATCGATTCGGCTGTTCAATTTCAAAACCTAGTATTTGGCTTTTATTTTAAACGGATGTTTTTGCATTTTTCGACCTCATAGACCATCCTCCACATACTAGGCTAGCAAAAATTAGTCAAATACGAAGTTCCACAAAGTCGGGAATCTAATATCTAGAGCAAAAGTTAGTTCTACAGATATCGTTTTTCGGCTCTCCTGTAAAATTTTAGTTTAATACAGATACTGGATTTTAATATTTGTAGGGCTTGTGGCTAAGTTATAACAGCCGCACGGGTCGATCGTTCAGGTTAAGCTACGGTTGCCGCGGTTGGTCCGTGGATGGGTGACCATCTTTACATACCAAGACCCTTCCGTGCCACGGAAAGCACGTTAAGCCGTTGGTTCCGGCTAACTTTTGTAGATCTTAGTCAGTCGTTACGGGTCGTCAGAAGCCCGAAAGTCTGACATCATGTTACCAAGGGGTATCGTATTACCCAGTAACTGGGTAGTGGAGGTCAGGCAGACAGTCGCTTCATGTAAAATACTGGTACTCAGCTGCATCCGGTTAGACTGGAAGCCAACCCCAACATAGTTGGGAAAAGGCAGGTAGATGATGACTGGGTTTTGATATTTCACAGCCGAGATAGCAGGTCACAGCGAGTATGAATGTCGATGGCTATAAGAGTAGAGGGAGACCAAAGAAACGATGGATGGTCTGTGTGAATTATGATATTGATAGAAAGGGGGTGACTACTGAGATGATCGGTCGCACACGTACTGCGGCGCCATGATGATGACAGTATATAGATAGAAGGACTCACGGCTACAGACGCTAGGAGGACACATGTGAGGCGCCTCGTCCTCTCCCTCCGCACAGTCGTGTCGCCCGTCGCACACGTACTGCGGCGCCATGATGATGACAGTATATAGATAGAAGGACTCACGGCTACAGACGCTAGGAGGACACATGTGAGGCGCCTCGTCCTCTCCCTCCGCACAGTCGTGTCGCCCGTCGCACACGTACTGCGGCGCCATGATGATGACAGTATATAGATAGAAGGACTCACGGCTACAGACGCTAGGAGGACACATGTGAGGCGCCTCGTCCTCTCCCTCCGCACAGTCGTGTCGCCCGTCGCACACGTACTGCGGCGCCATGATGATGACAGTATATAGATAGAAGGACTCACGGCTACAGACGCTAGGAGGACACATGTGAGGCGCCTCGTCCTCTCCCTCCGCACAGTCGTGTCGCCCGTCGCACACGTACTGCGGCGCCATGATGATGACAGTATATAGATAGAAGGACTCACGGCTACAGACGCTAGGAGGACACATGTGAGGCGCCTCGTCCTCTCCCTCCGCACAGTCGTGTCGCCCGTCGCACACGTACTGCGGCGCCATGATGATGACAGTATATAGATAGAAGGACTCACGGCTACAGACGCTAGGAGGACACATGTGAGGCGCCTCGTCCTCTCCCTCCGCACAGTCGTGTCGCCCGTCGCACACGTACTGCGGCGCCATGATGATGACAGTATATAGATAGAAGGACTCACGGCTACAGACGCTAGGAGGACACATGTGAGGCGCCTCGTCCTCTCCCTCCGCACAGTCGTGTCGCCCGTCGCACACGTACTGCGGCGCCATGATGATGACAGTATATAGATAGAAGGACTCACGGCTACAGACGCTAGGAGGACACATGTGAGGCGCCTCGTCCTCTCCCTCCGCACAGTCGTGTCGCCCGTCGCACACGTACTGCGGCGCCATGATGATGACAGTATATAGATAGAAGGACTCACGGCTACAGACGCTAGGAGGACACATGTGAGGCGCCTCGTCCTCTCCCTCCGCACAGTCGTGTCGCCCGTCGCACACGTACTGCGGCGCCATGATGATGACAGTATATAGATAGAAGGACTCACGGCTACAGACGCTAGGAGGACACATGTGAGGCGCCTCGTCCTCTCCCTCCGCACAGTCGTGTCGCCCGTCGCACACGTACTGCGGCGCCATGATGATGACAGTATATAGATAGAAGGACTCACGGCTACAGACGCTAGGAGGACACATGTGAGGCGCCTCGTCCTCTCCCTCCGCACAGTCGTGTCGCCCGTCGCACACGTACTGCGGCGCCATGATGATGACAGTATATAGATAGAAGGACTCACGGCTACAGACGCTAGGAGGACACATGTGAGGCGCCTCGTCCTCTCCCTCCGCACAGTCGTGTCGCCCGTCGCACACGTACTGCGGCGCCATGATGATGACAGTATATAGATAGAAGGACTCACGGCTACAGACGCTAGGAGGACACATGTGAGGCGCCTCGTCCTCTCCCTCCGCACAGTCGTGTCGCCCGTCGCACACGTACTGCGGCGCCATGATGATGACAGTATATAGATAGAAGGACTCACGGCTACAGACGCTAGGAGGACACATGTGAGGCGCCTCGTCCTCTCCCTCCGCACAGTCGTGTCGCCCGTCGCACACGTACTGCGGCGCCATGATGATGACAGTATATAGATAGAAGGACTCACGGCTACAGACGCTAGGAGGACACATGTGAGGCGCCTCGTCCTCTCCCTCCGCACAGTCGTGTCGCCCGTCGCACACGTACTGCGGCGCCATGATGATGACAGTATATAGATAGAAGGACTCACGGCTACAGACGCTAGGAGGACACATGTGAGGCGCCTCGTCCTCTCCCTCCGCACAGTCGTGTCGCCCGTCGCACACGTACTGCGGCGCCATGATGATGACAGTATATAGATAGAAGGACTCACGGCTACAGACGCTAGGAGGACACATGTGAGGCGCCTCGTCCTCTCCCTCCGCACAGTCGTGTCGCCCGTCGCACACGTACTGCGGCGCCATGATGATGACAGTATATAGATAGAAGGACTCACGGCTACAGACGCTAGGAGGACACATGTGAGGCGCCTCGTCCTCTCCCTCCGCACAGTCGTGTCGCCCGTCGCACACGTACTGCGGCGCCATGATGATGACAGTATATAGATAGAAGGACTCACGGCTACAGACGCTAGGAGGACACATGTGAGGCGCCTCGTCCTCTCCCTCCGCACAGTCGTGTCGCCCGTCGCACACGTACTGCGGCGCCATGATGATGACAGTATATAGATAGAAGGACTCACGGCTACAGACGCTAGGAGGACACATGTGAGGCGCCTCGTCCTCTCCCTCCGCACAGTCGTGTCGCCCGTCGCACACGTACTGCGGCGCCATGATGATGACAGTATATAGATAGAAGGACTCACGGCTACAGACGCTAGGAGGACACATGTGAGGCGCCTCGTCCTCTCCCTCCGCACAGTCGTGTCGCCCGTCGCACACGTACTGCGGCGCCATGATGATGACAGTATATAGATAGAAGGACTCACGGCTACAGACGCTAGGAGGACACATGTGAGGCGCCTCGTCCTCTCCCTCCGCACAGTCGTGTCGCCCGTCGCACACGTACTGCGGCGCCATGATGATGACAGTATATAGATAGAAGGACTCACGGCTACAGACGCTAGGAGGACACATGTGAGGCGCCTCGTCCTCTCCCTCCGCACAGTCGTGTCGCCCGTCGCACACGTACTGCGGCGCCATGATGATGACAGTATATAGATAGAAGGACTCACGGCTACAGACGCTAGGAGGACACATGTGAGGCGCCTCGTCCTCTCCCTCCGCACAGTCGTGTCGCCCGTCGCACACGTACTGCGGCGCCATGCAGCGCTGGCCGCACCAGAACGTGCCGCGCCCGCAGTACTTCGGACCTGTACGAAGTCAACCGCGTTATTATAAAATAATCTTATACAGGGTTATTTGTAAAACACCGGCAACCTCTCAGGACTAATTTACAAACATCATAATCAATAACTTTTGTTCTATAACTCATAACAATTCATCAGATTTTATGACTCAAAGTATGCATAAAAAAAATACCTAAAATTCCCAAAACAACATAAAATCACGCCTTGTTTCCGTAAAGGGTTGGGCAGAGGTGTACCTATAGTACACTCGCAATTCGTCAGTTATGTTTAAGCCCAATGTGGGCCGTCTGTGTGTGTGTGTGTGTGTGTGTGTGCGTGTGTGTGTGCGTGTGTGTGCGTGCGTACGTGCGTGCGTGCGTGCGAGCGAGCGAGCGAGCGAACTTATTACCACCAACAAGGGAAAGAAATCCAGTCTCCGGGCTGCTACAGAGAAATGCGAGATAGAACAACCCAATAACAGTTTCCCCGACCTGGGAATCGAACCCAGGACCTTATGCGCAGCAGGGCAGTTAAAAACCAACCATGTAACCATATACTGACCTCTAGTTTGTACCAGTATATACTTGGTAACGCTGAAGGGCGGTGCGGAGCACATGTACTGCCCACTGTCTGTCACCTGCAGGTCCTGCTTCGACAGGGAACTGCTGGATGTAAGACCTTTGGGCTCGCCTTTGAGGATACTGCAGAAGAAGGGAAAAACATTGTAGTGTGCGTTCCCTTCCACATTTAACTCATCTGCTTACAAATCTAGAGTGAACAGGCATCTCCAATCTCGTTCTAATATGTAGAAATAATCCTTATTATTGCTATGTTGGAGGTACTTTTATAATATTAAAAAAAAACTTGTGTCAAAATATCGTTTTTTCTTTCTAGTTCTCTTTATTGTGATACAAAAGAACTATTCCTTACATTTAGTATTTTATTTCTTTCAAATTTTGGCCGTAACAGCGGTTTACATGGGCCATTCTGAAGTTGTATGCGCCATTCAAAACTTCGAGATGCGTCAACAAAGTTACTCGTTCTATGAATGGACAAACCACAATCTAATAACTTAAATGATTAATAAAATTAATTGAAGTGTGGCGAAACAAGGAGCTTCACGGGCGCTTTTACCGGACCCTTCATGATCCCAGGATAGATTTCTTAGCGACCGTATCCTGGCTACGTTTTCTATCATACATATTATCTCTGGTTGTTCTCATATGGCTAACAGCGAATACTTCTATAGGCATAATAAGTAGCCAGGATTATTCACCAGCAACTTGCTTTGCAATATAAACCAGTGGATTCTGTGGTACCGTATTACAAGTATTTGCCCGACCCAGTTCTAGAAAATGACCATGTCTCGTTGGACGACAGGACTATTGTCGCCAATAAGCCTGATATAGTGGTGATAGATCGGTTAGCGCGCCGCACAATGATAGTCGATGTTACCATTGCACATGATGGCAACATCGTGAAAGCTGAGAAAGAGAAACATTAAATATCTCGACTTAGCACACGAGGTTGTTGACATGTGGGATGTTGACTCGGCTGTCATTGTGCCGATTGTCGTATCAGCCAATGGGCTGATGGCCGAAATCCTCGATCAACATCTATGGAGGCTCTCATTAGGGTGGATCAAGAGTCTGATTCAGAGAAAGTACTCCTTGATACGGCTCGCAATCGGATATCCGGAATTGGTTCTAATTTAGTTTCCAAGATTCGTGCCGAACACTCATGCATAAATCTTATAATAAATGAAGCAACTCACACATCAGCATTGGTCCCGTTATCGTTCATGTAATTCCACACGTATATCCTGGGCGTCACGTCCCCCCGCAGCTCGCACACCAGCGTCAGGTTGTCATGCACGCGCCTCACGAGCACGTCGGTGTACTCGGGCTCGCCGGGCATGTACAGCACCAGGAACGGGGTCTGGATGTCGCCGCAGCCTGGAATAGCAGGATCATCATAATCAGCCTATATTTTTCCAACAACTGGGACACAGGCCGGTGAGAGGGAGTGGTCCGTAATTTACCTCTCCGTAATTTGTCATCGAGTTAATATCTCATTTTCATAGTTGTTTAGATCATTTTGAACAGTCTGTTCGTCCCAATATCATTGATGCTGACTTTACACTAACATTTCGCCGATTATTTTTAAGTCCCATGTAATAGGGGGAGAAGCTATTGCCATCAACCTGACACAAATCCAGACTCCGGGCTGCTTTAGAGAAATTCTGGATAGAAAAACCCAACAACACTGTCCGATCTAGGAATCAAACCCAAGACTTCATGTTCAGTAGTAGCGCTTGCAACCAATGGACCAGAGGTTCCCAATTTATTACTCTCATAGATCACATTAAAAATTTTACAGGTTGCGGCGGACCCTCTGTTGCTACAACAATCACCCCCTCCCTGTCATCTGGACCAATTAGGGAATCAACGCACTGCTAGACCAACAAGGCAGTCCTATTACTTTATCTTATTTTTAACTAGCTTTTGTCAGCGACTTCGCCAGCATATAATACATATAAACGTTCCTCTTGAATCACTCTGTCTATTGATGAAAACCGTATTAAAATCCGTTGCATAGTTTAAAAGATCTAAACGAACAGACACAGGTAGCAACTTTGTTTTATACTATACTAGCTTCTGCCTGCGAATTCGTCTGCGTAAATGTCGATTATCGCGGACGCAGACCAAGTCACGGAATAAAAAGTAGCCTATGTCCTTTCTCAGGCTGTAAACTATGTGTGTACTAAATTTCATTTAAATTGGTTCAGTAGTTTTAGCAGGAAAGCGAGACAGACAGACAGAGTTACTTTTGCATTTATAATATTTGTGTGGATAGTGTGGATAAAGATCACTAAGCAGTTTACTATGTATCCTCTGAAACAGTAAACATAAGAGCATTTAGTTTTATTAGTTATGCATACCACTTATCATAACAAAGTAATTATAATACACCTGGCCTATGCATAATTATTATTTTCCTATGACTCACAAATATGGAATCCTATTATGCCTATTTACAATATTAGAACACCGAGGTGCTTGTGGCTATGTAATAACAGATGCAGGGATCCATCAAAAACTTAAGATTCGGTTGGTTTGTGGATGGTTGACCAGCTCTGACAGTGATTATGTTTGTTTAGGCTTGACTGTGTCAAGTGTAGTAACAGCATGTGCCACTGAACATTATTGCCTACAGGTTTTGGCAAAGCGCAAAAAACTTGGTAGTGTGAGAAATTGACACTTCTCAACTTGCCAACCGCACAAGCGGTCGAATTTGGTTTCTGTCCTTCTTATTCTAAATATTAAACTAAAGTTCAAAATCAAAATTGTAGTAATTGAAGAAACCAAATTCAAAATGATTCGACCTTTTATGTTGTAATAGACAAACTTATTCTGACTAAATAAATAAATGAAATCTCAATAATTTGGTATGTAGTGGGTTTTAGAGCTTGCAAAAGCTCTACAACCTGTTACATGTTGGGTTGCTCTCTAAATAGTATTGAGGTACCAGAAATAGTGTTGAACTTGAAACACTAAAAATAGAGTAGGAAGTGAAAACAGTTTCTTGACTATCTACCCCTAGTTTGAGTTTGGATAAGAAGACATTGATAACCAACTGAGGACTAGCATTTAATTGTGAAATCAAATGTTTTGTCAAGTAGTTTTTTGACTTTTGTATTTGGTAACAAGAGAAGTGGCTATGTTTGTTAATTCATGTTCTTTTATAGCGCGATGCCATTCATAAGTAAACGATTTCTAAGAATGTTATAAAGCATAGCTTCATCAAATATTTAGTCAAACCAGTTTTGTTTATAAAATCTGCTAGATTAGTGGAATATGTGAACAAAATAAAAAGGATAGTAGAGCAAAAGAGAAAGGATCTAGGTCCGTTTTAAAATCCCCGTTATTTACTCCACAAAAAAATTTAGAGTCAAAAATAAGTTTGCAAAATGTAAATATTTTTCCTGATGCATTCTGAGATACACTTGACGCGATTAACCAGAAACCTTGTCCTTAATTGATAAGCTATACTAACAACCACGGTCAAAACAAATTTCAAGGCTAAAAAACCTGTATTGAACCAAAAAAATCATTTGGAGTACACCAAATTTTTCCACAAATAGGTTCCACATCTTCGAGGGAATAGCGGTTTTACAAACAGTACTTACATATTTTTGAACTATACAGGAGAAGGATTACACATGATAACAAACAACTGGCGAACGAAAACATTTTTATTTACTTTTTACACATTTTCGACTATTGACATTCAACAAATTACGCCATTTTTGTTTCGTTAGGTATTTACGTTCCCATTGACATACGCATACATCCATAATTAATATGAACAAAGCGTCATTTATTCTTAGAAGTATTTCAGTCCGTAGTTCGACAACTATTGTAGCTGAAAGTAAGATACTGAGTTAAATTGAAATGGGATAAAAATTAAGCAGGAAAACAGAGCTTAAACGTTTTCCTCAAAAATAAATCATTACTGCGTCTACCGAATCGTTGTAGAAAAAGTAACTCCGATTTACGCATGTTCGTAAATTCGTAGTGGTTAATTATGGTTGCAAAATAAATCAATGTGGCTTTAAAAAAATTACCTAGCTTTAATGTAACATAGTTGAATTATATTTTGCAGATAAAACAGAAATATTATTCTTTTTAAAATTCTGCTAAACACTAAATTGAAATTTAAAATAAATGGAACGTAAATAGTGGAAGACATTGACATTTAATTTTGGCATTCCATTCCAAATCTCTCTCTTTCGAATCTTTAGCCTATTAATCAGAGTGAGACAGCTTAATAAGTTCGTGCTAAGTCAAACAAAGACAGACAATATGTTATGCTTAACTGGGACATTTACAGGGATTTCTAGTGAGTCAACTCAGAATCAGAACTCAACACAGTCGACTCCGAAAATAATTATTAATCTTTGTGTTCGAAGTGAAAAAGTATTTTCTATTAAACTTTTCCTTTGAAATGGACCTAACACGGCTTCCTAATGACAAGAAGTTGGAACTTTGCAAGTGGTATTTCAAAGGTATCGTATCGATTCAAACTCTTCATAAAATTATTGAAAGTGCTACACAGTTTGTCTACCTTTTAAAAATTAATGCCAGTATGCTGTTTATTGCATCCCGTTAAAAATACGGTAACTGTTACTGCCCAAATGGATAGATTGGCCAAAATCTCTGTGTTTGCTAGACATACTGGTGGATCCAAAAATCGGGTACTCGAACCTAATTTCCTGTTACAATAATTCGATTACTCGACGTATTCTTTAGCCATACACAGTGATTCTCAATTCATTATACTCAACAGTAGCCAAAAGCGTGGTCCTTCAAGACACTCTTATGGGCCATTTCTTCTAGTAAACTTTCAGTTTATCTTGTGACTGGACCCAACCAACTAATCAAAACTTACTATCAACTGAAAAATAATAAGAAACTTATCTTGTATATCTAGGCCGTTATTTTGTGTTGAATTTCTGCTGCAGTCAAATTTACTACTTACTATGTATTTCTTCCATCATTAATATTCATCCGCTGATATATCAAATAGACTAAACTACATTTCATCATCTGCCTGCCTTTATCCAACTATGCTGGTGTCGGCTTGCAGTCTAACCATATACAGCTAAATGGTAGTATTTGAAATGCATTCAAATGTCTATCAGACCTCCACAACCCATATAATATTTTGATTTCAATTGATATTGATTTTAGTAACCCTTGGTAAGATTGGTTATCTGATTTTTAGGCATCTGATTGCTCGTACGGACTCTCTTAGATCCATGAATGACAGCATACACTAATATTAGGTATCAGAATGTAAAGATATTCACCAACCGATAGACCAACTGCAGTCACAACGTAGCCTTACTAGTTGATCCATGCGACACTTATCACTTAGTCAGGATCCCCGACAAAACTGGACTGATTTCTATAATCTTCAGACTTTAACTTATTTATTTTTATTAGCTGTTGATGCACTGCACTGCTGGGCGAAACCTTCCCTACTCTCTTTCCATGTCTCTCTGTCCAGAACTACCACAGACCAATCTTTATTAAAAGACCCAGTCATAAGTTCAACTTATTAATTAATTAATTTATTTTCCAGTGGGATGCCTCCTCCTGCCATTTGTATGGGGTGTGAACGCCATCTGGTTCTTCAAAGAGGCTTTCATGAAGCCCCCTTATGAGGAACAGAAGCAGATTAAGAAATGTAAGTACTTACTCTACCATACTTTTTTTGTGTCGGTTGCAATCTAAACGTGAACCAAATGGTTTCGATTTGGGCACGCCACAATTGCGGCGATAAGTCCCTTCTTTGAGGAGTGGATAGAGAGGCGCCACAGCGTCCTCCCCTTCCGCCTGACGGAAGTCCTCACCGGACATGGGTGCTTCGCGGGGTTCCTGTTCAGGATAAAGCGGGAGGAATCGCCCGGGTGTTTCCATTGCGTGGATCGTCTCGAGGACACGGTGGAGCATACGGGGGTGTGCCCTGCCTGGGCGGAGCACCGCCGTGTCCTCGTGGAGGCGATCGGCGGCGGCGACCTCTCGCGTCAGGCCCTGGTGCGAGCCATGGTACGGAGCGATAGGGCATGGGAAGCCGTCACCTCCTTCTGCGAAGCAGTAACTTGGCAAGCAGGCTGAGGCTACAATAGGTAGCGATTTGCGATGCGACTGGAAGAGTGAAACGAGATAAACATGGTATGACTACATTATAACCGAAAATGTGGCGTATCGCGGTTTACGCATAATGTAGCCAAACGCATATTTAGTAGCACTATTGAACCAGTCGTGCAAGTGAGAAATTTCCCAATAAATTCGGTTCAATTTCGCTGATATGTTGATGTAGCCGATGCCGTGATTACAGTAATGTTGTTCCGATCGCTTAAAGAAATCAAAGATCGCTAGTAATATTTGATGTACGGTGTAGCCATATACGTGAGCATTCATTTATTTGTTTTAATCGCTCATGTGTCTCAGGTCGCGTCGCGGTCTAATGTAGCCTCAGCCTAATGCTCGCGAAGGAGAAGGCGGGGCGCGTGAAGGAGACGCAGTCTCTGCGCCATCACGCCCTTAGCCGCCGCAAGAAGAGACGCTCCGGGCGTCGGAATTCCATTGCAGACTCCCGGCCATCATAGGCGCGAGCTTGCGGGCGGCAAGCAATGGGTAGCTCGCCGCCCGGTAAGGACCAGGCTCGGGTCGACGGCGCGTAGTGTTCCACGCGCGCCTCAAAGAGATGTCAGCAGTACTGAAGGGGTCTGCTAGGACCTGCCAGGGTCGCGGTATTCTTCGAAAGAGTTACCGTGGCGCTGGCATAGGCAACTGAAGGAACACGGGTGGGTTTTAGTCAGTAAAAGTCTGATACGCTCTTCCGCCTCACCCAGAGCGGGAGACGTCATTCGATGATTTACCAACCAGACAAAAAATTATAATAATATTGCAACCAACACAATGTTATCTGATCCCAAACTAGGCAGAGCCTGTACTATGGCAACCAGACAACTGATAAAGTAACATAAGTAGTTATTTATTTCTAAAAACATACATATTATAGATAAATTACACCCAGGCACAGAACAAATCGATGCTTAAAAGGCAAAATTGACTAAGCGACATAGGGCTACTATGTAGTTTAGTTAATTTTGCCTTTCAAGCGTCAAAATGATTTTGCTCATCGCACAAAGATTTTTCCTGAGTGGGAATCGAACCCACGACCGCAGTCTTAGCAGTCGGGGTCACTAACCACTAGACTAACAGGTCAGTCTAGTATACATAAAACGTTTTATACCCTTCTGCGTACCACCAACTTATCTTATGTTCCACCTATTAATCCCACATTTGCCTTTTCAGATGTACTAATGTCAGCGGCGGGAGCGATAGCTTGGATGGCGGTGTTCGCCGTCTGGATCACGATATTCCAACTACAAAGGGTGTCCTGGGGGGCCACCGGCGACGCGTTGTCATTCATCGTGCCGTTAGGACGAGCTTAAGAACTAGAGGCTATATGAAGATTGAGTTATATTACAAGAAAAAGAAGAATTAAGTAGGATCCTGGGAGCATCAAGCACTTAAGAAGACGTAGTTATGCCAATATGAACCCAACCACATTTTTCCACCAACAGCCTCTGTGTATAATTTATCTTCAGTAATACGGTAATAGTGGACTGCTATAGGCTGAGTTGATTGATTGATTGATTGAATACGGTAATACTCTTAACTCATACAGAGTTGTCACTTACAAGCAAATTCATAAATAGTTGATTTTCATCAGTAGACAGAGTAATTCAAGAGGAAAGTTTATATGTATAACTAGCTTTTACAAGTTGCTTCGCGTATTATATACTAGCTTCTGCTCGCAACTTCATACGCGTCAAATTTTTGCTCCCGTGACCCTTCCTGTCGCATCGAATTGCCTGTCAGTTTTCGTCCATTTTCTTTGCTGCTCCGCTTCTTTTGACTGTAGCGTGATGTTATATAGCCTTCTTCAATAAATAGGCTACCCAACACAAAAAGATTTTTTCAATTCGGACCTGTAATTCCTGAGATTAGCGCGTTCAACCAAACAAACAAACAAACTCTTCAACTTTATAATATTAGTGTAGATATAAACCTCCTTGAATCACTCTGTCTATTATAATCATTTTCCTGCCGTTATCCCATTTTACTAGTGGTCGTAGCAACATGTCTTTTTCTTCCACACTTCTCTATTAGTCGTCATCTCAGTAGTCACCCCCTTGATAAGTCTGACGTAATCAACTCGATTATTGAGACATTGTGAGTTGGTTCATTTTGGCATAGCTGTTACCTCTTTTGGCAGAACCGTGGAGTCAATTAGGGCTGTCTTTAAAGCAATAATCATGCTTGCTTATCCACACTAATAATATAAATGCAAAAGTAACTCTGTCTGTCTCGCTTACCGAACCGATTTAAATGAAATTTGCTACACAGATAGTTTAGAGCCTGAGAAAGGACATAGGCTACTTTTTATACCGGTAGTATGTTCCCGTGAGACAAATTCCGACCTCCACGCGGGCAAAGCCGCTGGCAAAAGCTAGTTTTCTATTATTTATAAAATGACACGAAACCTGCACTGTTCACGACTTGAATCGTACCTGGGATCTCTTACCCATATTACATGGGACTTAACTGGCTAACAAAAACGTAACCTTTATGATATGAAAGAAGATTAGCAAAAAAAAACCCTATTAACCTCTAAGTCCCTGAGATACCACATTTGGTATAGACACAATGGTTTTTAATTGTGTCTGTAATTAGCGGCATTCAACGGGTTAAGAAATCAATGACATTCATTCACAAATGTATATAATTAGTTGAGGTATTTGTCAAAATATGACTTTGGAGTCAATGATTTAAATCTTTGCCTTCAATTCCTAAGCGGTGAATGATCACATAATAATATAAATATAGAGCGTTATCTGACCTTCGGGGGGAAGCACCAGGGTAGACCGCGAAAATTCAAATTTTCTTACATACATACATAACCAGCCTATAATGTCGCTACTGTTGGGATACAGGCCTCGTTTCGGTGCGAGGGAGTGGGAAAATGGGCCGTAATCTACCACGCGGGCCCAGTGCGGTCCGTTTGATATCACATGTCTTTGAAGTTTTGGTTCCAAGACATGCCGTTTTCCTTCACCATTTTGAGAGCTGTGGTGATGAAATAATTTGACACAAAGTGCCTGCCTGGGTTGGAACCTACAACCTACAATTCCTAAGTCATACCACTGGGCCAACACTGTTCTCAATTTTCTTACGAGTTTTGCAGTATGTTAATTAAAATGTGATTCCTGGGTGCTTACTCTCGAATATAATTCCAATAGATCGACATTGGAATTGTCAGTCAAACGTCAGGGATTGGCTGGACTCACTGAGTGTAGCCAATCTGTGATGTTTAACTCAACAAACTGACGTTTGACTAATGTCGATCTATTGGAATTATATTCGAGAGTAATCACCCTGATCGTAACACGCATGTATTTACAGGATTATAATCATTAATATCATCAATACAACCCTTTTAGTTCAATTAATCCCGTGGAATCACTTTTTCATAAAGTCAATGGTATTAAATGAACTAAGAGGGTAGTATTGATACTTTTAATGACTCTGAAAGCCACGTGTTTTACAGTAGCGAATTATATTTTGTTCAGCATACCACCTGACCCTGACCTGCACATTCCAATAAACATAAGAATATTTCAATTTAGCGGACTACCCCTCTACTTTTCCCCCTATATGTCAAATACTGGTGAAAATGACAGATTTTCATGACAGTCAGTTATATCATGACGGAAACCAAACCATTACAGAAACTTTGTAGTTTTAATTAGTTCGCTTTTGTACCATAAGATTAATTACTAAGTACCTAATGTAATTAAATAATTTGTTAATGAAAAATAAAAACGAAGATAAAATTTGAAAATTGTATATTTATTTTTATTACATAAGACACATTTGTACAATATATACAATACTATGTTTATAATAAATGCTAAATAATATTTTAAATCGAAATGCAATGGTGATGATTCTGTTGTAAGTACACCAACTAAACTTCATTTAAACTATTGCTATCTCTTTCCTTCTAGTGAAAAAAGAAAGAAACGGAAATACATAAGAACTCAAATTTAGACCTTTTCTCGACGAACTAAATTCATCTTGCTTAAATTCAAGGCAATCGTGACGTAATTTAGTTTGACAGTTCTAAAGCGTCACTTGTCTTTTCTTTTGCGGTATGTCAGTAAGAGATAGCAATAGTTTCTTTTAGTTTAGGTGGCAAACAATAGAATTGGTACCAATACTTTACCGGCCGTACGACACATCAGGTTTTGGAAAAAGTTTCACTTTCGCGAGAATGACAGAGAGTCACTTATGCCGTGACGGTCTCTTTGTAAAGCCCGAAGTGTCATATTAACAGGTACCGCATTACTTCGGGTCGGTTCAGCTCTGAATTAAAACTCGATTAATAATATTTTTGGAAGCAATATCTTACGGCTCCGTACTTATATGTTGACATTTGAAAACAGAATTTATTATAGGTGTATTAAAGTCCAAACTGATACAGACTTTGGTGCAGAACTAAACAACTAGTTTGCTAGTTTGAACTTTATGACACTGGCAATAAGGCTTCTCCACTAGGAATAAAACGTGTTAAAAAAAACAGCTTGATATCATGAAATTTTCGGTTATAGTTAAATATTAAATACATAATTCTAGATATGTTTATCATTAAAAATATATTATTTCATTTCACTACAAGTATGACTTACATTTGGCTTGAATTCAAATTAATCACATAAATTGTAGGTTTGTGCAGTTATGTGTGTCACAGCGCAGAAGTTTAGCAACCAGTCTTACCGTGTGGCATCATATTACAGTGACTGTGTTCTGGAGGTCAGATAGGCAGTCGCTCCGTGTAAAATACTGGTATTCAGCTACAAAATTACATAAAAAATCAATTTAATTCATGAACATTTTTCATTTTGTTTGAAATTACATAATAAAATAAAATAACATAACAATAAAAAAAAGTAAAAAAATATCAGAAGTCATAGATATTAATGACATCTGATATTTTTTAACTTTTTATTATTGTTATTTTATTTTAAAATTTTATCTTATTTTAAAAAATATCAGAAGTCATAGATATTGATGACTTCTGATATTTTTTAACTTTTTATTATTGTTATTTTATTTTATTATGTAATTTCAAACAAAATGAAAAATGTTCATGAATTAAATTGAAAAAAAAATTGCATCCGGTAAGACTGGAAGCTGACCTCAACATGCTTGAAAGAAGGCTAAATTCTGAGCTTCTACAAAATCTTAAGTTACATAAGAAAAAAGAGGAATTGATAAAGTAAATGACATTCATAATTGCACAAATCTACAGAAACAATTTAAAAAAAATAGTCAAAATAATAAAATATATTACAATTTACTATCTTCACACATTTAAATAAACTTTTGGTGCCAACTTTTGTATGGAGTCGGCTTACAGAAAAATATGACCAACATTTGGTTGAAGATAGTCAAGGTAAGTAAGAATTAGTATACTTATTTCATTAAATTAAAATACAAAGATACATCGGAAAAAAGGTATACAAACGATTTATTCTGTAAAAATGAAACCGGGAAAATTAGAGGTTCATTCCGAATTCCGTTGTAATCGGCATACGCCATCTTGTTATAACGCGCGATATCTAAATCGGAACGCAAATTATTGCTATGACCAAAATTAATTAATTAAATTATAGCAAAATTCGAAATGTACAGACGCCAGCACATCAAGCTACCCGAAATTGACAAACTCTGCCAATCAATCTTGCACCTAATGGTTTAGCGATAAAGTAGAAATTTTATTAGAGAAATTTGACAGATTGTAGTAGCTTGATGTGCTGGCGTCTGTACTCGAATGTGAAGTGAGCTGTCAAAAGAGTAAATCCCAAACACCGGGTGGGATGACAGTTCAATTCAAGCTCTATACACGTTAGTTTTCACGACAAATAGTTTTTTACAGAATAGACCAGCAAGAATTAAACATTTAAAAGACTGTTAAGTAGGGATTGCTCATTGTTGGATCCAAAATATTGGCGTCAAAAATAAACCATAATTTGCTATTATAACGTAGTATATAGAAAAACAAACATCACAATTAAAATTAAAGGAATACATAGATTTCACTAAAGACTAAAGATACCTCCACATAGACCGGACAAAGTGGGCTTAGACTGGTCCTCTCAAACCTGTGTGGACTACCTCAAAAGACCGTTGCTCTAATCTACATGTCTCACATGATCTGACCAAGATTATGTCTGGACTTTAAAAGAGACTAGGACCCCTAAGTATGTTTCTCCTTTTCTTTTCAGCATGCATAGCATGACCACCGTAGAAAGGGGGTCGTCGGAAGAATAGACAAAGTGACAGTTCACACAATGTGAAAATTAACAACAATTAACTACATTTACCAGTAGGATATTATTGGGCATCCTACTCCACCTTCGTTCCTTCGGCTCACTCCGTTCGCCTCGTCACTCTCGGCGAAGTAGAATGCCCAATAATATAAATGAAATGTTATGGTTCAACGTCTTTTCCACTATTTTAGTTCTAAAACTCAATATTACTTTTTCCTTATTTTACCATAACACTCACTATTTTATATTGAAAGACGTCCATGGTCAGGTTGCTCGTACATTCATTCCAGTTAGCGATTATGAGTTATAAAGGTTAATGTAAAACAACAATTGACTCATTATTAATTTAACCGTTTCAAGCAGTCATCATGAAATTTGTAAAACAACCACAATCGTTACATGTAAACAAACTTTATGTTAATTCTCAGGAGACTGGTTTTCGTCATGGAGAATTATTACCTAAATCGGTACGATGTATTATTTGTGGGCCATCAAATTGCGGAAAAACTAATTTATTAATTGGTCTTCTTATACATGAGAATGGTTTAAGATTTCAAAATGTTTATGTTTATTCTAAAACCTTGCAACAACCTAAGTACGTGTTTTTAGAAAAAGTCTTGCAACGCGTACCAGGCATTTCATTTCAGAAATATCACGAAAATGAACAAGTGCTGAGTGTTCAGACCGCAAAACCAAATTCTGTAATCGTATTTGATGATGTTGCTTGTGAAAATCAAAATAGTATGCGTGATTATTTTGCTATGGGGAGACACAAGTTCATCGATTGTTTTTATCTAAATCAGACGTATAGTAAAATCCCTAAGCAGTTAGTAAGAGACAACGCAAATCTAATCGTACTTTTTAAACAAGATGAAAGAAATATGAGACATGTGTATGAAGAACACGTCAACACTGACATGACATGGATTGAATTTCGGGAAATGTGTTCAAAAATATGGAGTATACCTTTCAATTATGTTGTAATTAATAAAGATTGTTCCAAAAACAAAGGATGTTATAGAAGTAAATTTGACACGTTTGTAGTCTTTGATTAAGAACATGACTTTATACCTATATAAGGCTATAACCTGTCTGACATTATTATTCTCCGTACGACGCTTAATCAATTACAACCTGTTTTACCAATATGGAAAAAACATTGAAACGTCAAATTGTTGATGCAGCAGAAGCAGTAAAGATAAAAGTACGAAAAATGAGAGATACTGAGATTAACAATAAACAAGCACTGGAATCTGTTTTCAAACCTGTAACAGAACCTCTCAACATAATTGCTAATGCTAGTAAGCAAAGTCCTCTCCTGCGTGTTAGTGATGATTTTGCTGATGTTCCGTTTGTTAACGAAAAATTGCAGAAACAAAGAACTGATAGCGCAGGAAGTAATGATAATAATGACGGTGAAGACAAATATGAATCCGATATCAACAGTGACTCTTCTTATGAATCAGTAGTTGAAAGTAACCAAGATTATGATACGTCATCCTGGTCAGTGTCTTCAGAAGCATTGGTAGATATTCCATTTGGAGTTAGAGCAGACCGCGGGAAACTGCTTTTAGGTTCTGCTTGCATAACGCTCAACGATCAATACATCACCGTGGCTGGACGTAAATACCGAAATACACCTGGATTAAAACAGTTGTTGCTTAAGAAAGATGTAGACTTAAGCTTGGTTACAGATAGTGATATGCAAAATTATAAGTTGATGCTACTTGATACAAATGCACATCGTCGAGACTTTGAGCCCAGTAAGCCAATAAAAAGTAATAAAGGACAAAAATATTTACAAGTTATTAAACCTCTTTTTAAACTGAAGAATACAGTTCAGGGAAAGGGTCTACCGTTACTAAAAAAGTGGAGAAAAGACGTAGATTTAGTGTACTGGGATAATCCTAATGAACTAGTGGAAAGGTTGAAATTATTAATTGCATCTAGAGATGCTGGCAACACAGGATTAGATAATGAAATTATATCTATCATTGAAGAATTGCGTGAATGTAAGATTATAAATAAATAAATGTTTGAAAATATGTTTATTTTGTCATCAGCCTCTCGATAAAATACACCTTAAACATGAACGTAGATAAATTCGGACACTACATTCACAAAAGAATGCGTTTATCAGAGTTATTTGATTTTAATGAAAATGCATTGTTAAAATCAGAAAACGGAGATTTTGATTTAAAAACATCAAGACTGACAGGAATTACATCTCCAATAGAAGCAAACGATGCTGTTAACAAGGATTATGTAGATCGAATGAATGCTAACACGTTAAAAGAATTAAATAATCTGGCTGTGAATAAAGATTATGTAGATCGGTTGAATGCTAATATGTTTAAAGAATTTAATAATCTGATTGCTACATTGCGTACTCAAATCATAAAAGATGCAAAGGGTACAGTTCAAGCTACTTTAAAAGCAAGGTTACCTGAGGTTTCAACTCATTTGCAAGATAAGTTTTATACTAAAGCAGAGGTAGATAAATTACTTCAGAAAACTCCATAATGGTAAAACAGCATATTGTAAATGAAATACACAAAGCAACACGAAGAAATTTCCCTCGTCGTTCTGTTATTCTGAAAGGAATCCATGACTTATGGCAAGCAGACTTGATGGACATGCAAAACCTGAGGAAATATAACAAAGGTTATAATTTCATCCTTGTGGTGATTGACTGTTTCTCAAAGTATGCCTGGGCTGAACCGTTAAAATCGAAAAATAAATTTGATGTTACTCGTGCATTCGAACATATACTGCTTAGTAGTTGTAATGATCCTGTTAATTTACAGACTGATATGGGAACCGAATTTTATAACATCACTTTTCAAACGCTTATGAAAAAGCACAACATTAACCATTACTCATCGTTTTCTACTAAAAAAGCATCAATTGTAGAGAGACTGATAAGAACTTTAAAAAATAAATTATATAAATATTTTAGTCTCAATGGAAACTATAAGTGGCTAGGTATACCATTGGAAGACACATTGAAGAGATATAACAACACCAAACATCGTACTATTCAATTTAAACCGGTTGATGTGAATAAATGTAATGAACAAGTTATCAAAGAAAATATAGAAAAAATAAACAAACATGATTTGGTTCAGTGGAAGCCTAAATTCAAAGTTGGTGATTGTGTTCGTATAAGTAAATACAAACATAATTTTGAGAAAGGTTACACTCCTAATTGGTCAACTGAATTATTTATTATAAAAAAGATAAATAAAACCTTACCAGTGACATATCACATAGAAGATCAACGAAACCAAAACATATTAGGAGCTTTTTACGAACAAGAACTGCAAAGATCTAATTATCCTGATGTGTATTTGATAGAAAAGGTTTTGAAAAAGAAAGGAAATAAATTGTATGTTAAATGGTTAGGTCTAAGCAGTGCAGAAAACAGTTGGATTGAAAAAGCTGCATTAATGAACTAACTATTATAAAACCATTTTCATTCGAAATCATATCATTCTAATTTGAGTAATGCAAGGGGGTGGACTAGTTAACAACATAATTAATAATCTACCATTCGAAGTGCATTTGCCAGGATACAATTATTGTGGACCAGGAACCAAACTTCATAAACGCTTAGCGCGAGGTGATCGAGGTGTAAATAAGCTAGACGAAGCTTGCTTGCAACACGACATTGCATATACAAACCATACAGACGTATCAAATCGTCACAAAGCTGATTTACAACTACTTGATATGGCTAAACAAAGACTTAAATCAAAAGATGCGGGGAAAGGTGAAAAATTAAGCTCCTGGTTGGTAAGCAAAGTTATGAAAGCGAAACTAAAGTCTGGATCAGGCATTAAAACATTTAAAAGCTTAGTTTCGAAAATAAAATCAAAAATTAAGAAACTCAAACACAAAGATAATAAGACTTTAATAAAAGCAGCTTACTTAACCGCAAAAAAGTTATTTCCAAACATTCACCATCGAATTCGAGTACCCCGAGTAATACCCATACCAAAGACTGGAGGAGTTCTACCTTTAATTCCAATTTTCGCTGGTTTATCGGCTTTAGGAACTTTAGCTGGTGGTGCAGCTGGCATTGCAAAAACCGTTAATGATTACAAAGCAAGCAAACAAAATTTGCAAGAAACAGAGCGACATAATAAAGCTATGGAGGCTTTAGTGTTGGGTAAGGGTTTATACATTAGACCGTATAAAAGTGGTAAAGGATTGTTTATAACATCTTCAAAAAACTGAAAAATATGCTACCCAATCGCCCTCTAACTGATGTAGACATCCGAAAGTATTCAAGACACATTCCATATTTTCGGGGGGTCTACATGAAGGATCGACTACCTTCTAAGCCGAAAGACATTGAATGTGGTATCGTTAACTTAGACGATTCTAAGAACGAAGGAACGCATTGGGTAGCTTATGCTAAAGTATACAATCACTGTGAATACTTTGATAGCTATGGAAATTTAAAACCTCCAATGGAATTGATGCAATATTTCAAAAATTGTGATGTGTTATATAACTACACAGGATATCAAAAATTAAACGCAGTCAATTGTGGTCATTTATGTCTAAATTATTTGTTGACTTTTTGGAATAAAAATGTATTATAAAATAAATGCTTTTCTTTTATATCAATCATTTGCAAGATGTCACTCACTTTGTCGATAACTGGAGACTCGTCAGTGTTAACTACATACTATCCTAATACTTTACAACTAGACGGAGAGTATGAGTGTGCTTTATTGCACTTTTCAACATTTAATTCTATTCCAAACATTGACAAAAGTAATAATAAGTTCTATTATGGCATTAATGAAGTTATTGAAGTACCGGAAGGTACTTATGAATTACAAGATATTAGCGATTATTTAAAATCTGAAATAAAAGATGCAGCGATCAAACTACGGTGCAATAATAATACTTTAAAAACTACAATATTCTGTACAAAAGACATTAATTTTATCAAAGGAGACTCTTTTAGAAGACTATTAGGGTTTAACAAACAAATTTTAACAGCAAATAAATGGCATGTGTCACAGTCTCCAGTCAACATTCTACCTACGACCGTAGTCAGGATTGAATGTGATATTGTAAGCGGTTCATTTGTGAACGGTGAACCAAGTCATATTATTCACGAATTTGCACTTAATGTGCCGCCAGGATACAGGATCATAGAAATCCCGAAGAACGCAATATACTTTCCAATCAATCAAAACAACATAAGCTGCATACATATCAGACTGTTAGATATAAACAAACGATTAATCAATTTACGTGGTGAAGAAGTGCAGGTATATCTGCATCTTAGAAGAAAAAGATGATTGACTACAATAAAAATGTGTTTCACCAAGTAAAGAATATCAGTTCTGCCCGAGCTACCTATCGAAGAAGACCTTTCTCTAAGAAGATAATAAAATTAACTAAAGGCAATAAAGCGTTCCTTAGAGCGATCGGATTGTTAAAATGAATATCTTAGACGTTTTATCCGCTCCAACTTACGATAATACTATAGAAGGAATCGAATTTCATTCCTACAAGCCGTACGTAACGAGTTTCAACAGGAACGATGAAATCCGCATTCCCATCAACCAACAGGATTTGTACATACTTCCTTCAGCTAGCACACTCTATTTAGAAGGCACTGTTATCGTAAACAAAAAAGATACGAAAGACAAAGCTACTAGTATCAATTTCACAAACAATGGTCTACTGTACTTGTTTCAAGATATTAGGTATGAGTTAAATGGAGTGGAGATTGATAAAATAAAAAATGCAGGTATAACTACAACCATGAAATCATTAATATCAATGAATGAAAGTGAATCAAAAATGTCTAATGCTTGGGGCTGGAATATCGATGGTATAAAAAATATTAATGGTGGAAATTTTTCTGTTTCTATTCCATTACGTAACATCCTCGGGTTTGCTGAAGATTATAAAAAAGTTGTGATAAATAGCAGACATGAACTGATATTGTTACGAAGTAATACTAATTTGAACGCTGTAAAACTTACCACCGGCGAAATAGTGGACGACGTTCAGATCAACAAAATTATATGGCGCGTACCGCATGTTAAAGTATCAGACAAAGAAAAAATAACTTTGTTAAAACTATTAGAAAAAGATAGATCACTTCAAATGGTATACAGAAATTGGGATCTGTACGAATATCCAGCTTTACCTAAAACTACAAAACATACCTGGTCAATCAAAACTTCATCTCAAATAGAAAAACCAAGGTACATTATTATCGGGTTACAAACAAATAGGAAAAGCAATGCAAGTTCGGACATGTCTCAATTCGATCACTGTCATGTTCGAGACGTTAGAGTGTATCTCAATTCAACTTATTTTCCGTATGAAAACCTAAATACGAGTTTTGCTAATAACAAAATCGCTTTATTATACGAGCAATACACCAGATTTCAACAGTCGTATTACGGACGTCGACCGGAACCCATATTAAGCGAAAAACAGTTTAGAGATTTAGCACCGCTGTTTGTCATTGATTGCTCTAGACAAGCGGATAATCTAAAGACAGGGCCAGTTGTGGACGTGAGAGTAGAAATTGAAAGTGATTCGGAGATACCAGATCAAACTTCAGCATATTGTCTCATTCTGAACGATTGCATTGTTGAATACAAACCATTAAGTAACATTGTTAAGAAGATATCATGAAGTCGGACACCCTTATAGTGGAACTCCAAGGATTTAAAGATTCTTTAAATCATTTTATTGTTAAAGAATTGGCCATTGCGAGTCATGATCATACACAGACGTTCTTGGTGAAACCACCATATTCATTCCATTACCTAACACTAGAAGAAAAAAAGCAGGTGAGATGGTTAGAAAGAAATCGAGGAATTTACTGGAGTGAAGGCTACATAGACTACAAAGAGTTTAAACGTGTTATTTTACCATATTTAGAAAATAAAAAAATTATGACAAAGGGTTTGGAAAAGATTACGTGGATTAAAGAGTTATGTGCAAACTGTGAAGTGATTGACATAGGTGAGAAGGGATGTCCTAATTTTGCGACATTAAAAAAAAAGTTCTGTAAAAATAAAACTGATTTTAATTGTGTGAACCATAAATTGAATTGTGCATTGAATAATGCTGTGTGTATTAGAAAATGGTATTTTGATAATAATATGTCTGTATTTAATTTATTTATTTAATAATTATTGTGTTGAACAGTTAATTAAAAATGTCTATGTACTCAAGAGTGTTTTATTTAATATAATCAGACCCATATAACAAACTTTAAATTAGCTGCAGCAAAATGATAATCCTAATAAATTTTATTTCAAATATAGGTACATACGGTATTCTAAACGAATTATTCTAATAAAACATTCTGAAAGCAAATAACCTATATGTATATCATTACACTAGAGCTAATTTAAAGTTCGAGTATTTATAAGTAATACAAAATAAAACATAATTTAAACTACAAAATATTTTTATTTACTTTTTACATTATTTACAATTATTACAAATTAATTATAACTACCTACACAATAATAATAATAATAGCTGTTCTCACATAGTTTATTTAATGTTACCTTACATACTTAACTTAAAAAACTTGTGATGACTGAACAGTAGCCCAACTAGATTAATCAAAGAAATCTACATTAAGTACATATTTTTTCATTTTATATTTATTTACTTTTTACATTATTTACAATCATTACAAACTAATTATAACTACCTACCCAATAATAATAATAATAGCTGTTCCCACATAGTTTATTTAATGTTACCTACATACTTAAAAAACTTGTGATGATTGAACAGTAGCCCAACTAGATTAATCAAAGAAATCTACATTACATATTTTTTCTTTTTATATGTATTTAACTTTATTATATTTTTTTAGACTAGGTATGTACAGGATAAAATACAAAAGTTAATTAAAATAAAACTTACATATTTGTTATTTTAAAAATGTATACATTCAAAACTTACACACCATAAAAACCACAAATGTTTAAACACTAAACAATAAGAAAGCAAATAAATGTTATATATACCTAATAATAATATAGTCTGATAACTATAATATTACTTACATAATTTATTATTGCTTATTACTATAAAACTTAAACAATATAGTAGATACTTACAAAATAATGACACCAGTTAATAGTTCATCAGTAATAACAACTGTCCCCACAAAGTTTTTTTGATATTTTATTAATTAACGATTGCGTCTCCTCCATAACATGGTCCACCGATTCAGTCACTATATACTGCGCACTTAAAATTACCACATCATCATTGTCACTTGCAGATTCTAGTTGTTCACTGATGTCCAACACTTGTACCTGGATCAGTCGTAATCCTTTTTTCTTCTCATTGTTTATGACGAATGATTGACAGGTAGGCAGAGCTGACTTCTGTTTTACACACTCCCGTCTTGTTCTAGGCTTCTTGTTGACAGGTCCGCAGTCTTGTCTTGCTCTAGGCTCCTTGTGAACAGGTCTTTGTTGTTCTGGGATATGCCAGCTTAAACTCGGGGTCGGAAAACCTTGCGCGTATTGCGAGAAGTCGATAATATCTGGTGAATCACACATTATCAATGATCTGAAACAACCGAAATAATAATTAAATATAATTACATAAAAACATGATGAATTAACGTTATAAATATATGGGTAGTTCTACAATACTTACAATTCGTTTCGTTCTTATTCGACGTGATATGACCGCTCCGGCTAACTGTCTAATAATGAATGTTCTACACAATAATACGACTGTGGAACGTGGTTAATGTGTAATGAGACTCCATAAAGCCTTAAAGCGCTGTGATTCAATTTCAAGTTTCAACACGTTCGAGCTCGTGCACGAGCACCTGATCGGTGTCATATTCTACACCGCGCGTGTGAACTTCGAGCCATGAGTGCTATGTCATCAAAAATGAACATTGCATGTTTTATCCAGTTGGAACCTGTATCCTCGTGCACAACATGGTGTAAGCCCTGTATGCTTTGTCATCAATCAGGAATGGAAATGAAACAGAGATAAAATCATAAAATATTATTTATTTAAGTATATATTTAGTAGGTACATACAGATAAAAACTACAATTACAAGGGACACCAAGAATACACACATTTTAGAATTACATAGATATAATACCAGCTATAATATTATAGCTGGGTTCAAAAGTAACTTCAGACGATACTATTTGAATTAAATTACAGGACAATATTATATTTCATATTTAAAGATTAACAAACTTTTTAAATTAGTAAGTAAGATAGTAGCTACGTTATAAAATTATCTGACTTTCCATTTAGGATGTTTTACAATCAATAAAATACTTGATAGAAATGTCACTATTGTAAGTTCCTAATTACATTTTTAAGTATGGTAATACATTACATAAATATATTTGCATTACCCCAAGCTAAAGTAGATACTTTATCAAATGATAGCAACCGTTTATCATCATTGCTTGAAAGTGCTATTTTATTTACGTTCTGAGTGAATATTTCATGTTTTATTGACCTAAACATGACATTTTTTTTACGAATGACATTGCAATTGTACAAAACATTTTTATAATCAATCATATTTAAATGTTTCGTTACACATTTTTTTATACCTTTGGCTTTTTTAATTGTTTTTTTTAAGGTTTTAATACAATAAAGTTTTGAGCGCAGTCCTACGAATTCTTTAATAACTTTACCACCCATTTCGTCCTTAAACAGTCCTGGGATCTTCTTATTATTAATGGGCAAGTGAAATTCATTGTTTATGTCATAATTAGAGGTATCAAAATATTTTAAAAAATTGAGCTTGAAATCTTTATAAACGTTATTACTCTGGACATCATAAATTAAGCTATCTGTGTCAGTATAGCACAATTCAATTCGCTTACCATAAAAAGGTTTCATGACAGAGTAGTGAAAATCGTACATATGGGTCTTAGATAATTCTAACACTGTGAACCCTATATATATTGGTTTATTAAGTATAACACGCGAAGGCTTCATTTGTATTGCTACTAAATCATCAGAAAACACGGAAGCGCTATGAAAATATGGACTGGCTATCAATTTCTCAGCACAAATAGTCTTTTTCGTTTTATTGTTTGAATCGCACCATTTGTTAACTAATTTTACATCTACTCTTTGTTCAACATTTTCCAGAGTCTTCCCAAAAATACTATTATTTAATAATTTAAAAAAATCTTGCTCAAACGTTGATTCTGCTTTTTGTCGTAGTTGAGTGTTAAGATCGATGTACTGTTTTAAAAAACAGCTTTGCTTAAAAACAATTGCACGATGAATCCTTCGTAACACCAATCCATGTTGTAAACATTTTTTTAAATGAACGTAATGAATAACGTAGTGGTATTTGTCATACAAATTCGGTATTATTTTTTTATTCTTACCACCCGGTGCAACAAATTTTTCTGGACAAAATGGAAAGTCGTTATGTTCATCGTGCAATGTTTTAGGATACAATAAATCAACTTCAAGAATATAGCCGTTTTCCGCGGTATCGCTTATATCTGTTAAGCTCAATTGCAAATCATCTATTTCCTGTCTACTCATGAATCTAAAATCCGAATAAGGCAAATATTGACACATGCTATAACCATATAAATTGTTGCAATCTAAATAAATAATAAATGAATTCGGCAGAGACGAGTCGTAAGAATCCAAGTATTTATGATTGGCTTTGACATGTCTTTTGGAACACATACAAACACCTCCACGAATGCCTTCTTGTATCATTCTAAAAATTTGAACATCACTTATCAATTCTAATTTAATTCTAGTTTTCAAAAGCATTGCATCGAATGAAAGACTTGGTGCTGTAAGATAAAACGCGGGATCGAGATTATAGTATTGTTTACAAGTTTTTCGAAAACTTTCAAACACGTCTGTTAGCAAAAGAACGTCGGTTTTAAGATATAAATCTGTGTACATACCCATATTTTGAATATTAAATACTGACCAAATGGTCTGAGCGTGTTTATAGTCTTCATCACTAATTGATTCATTAGTCAAGGAGTTATGAAAATGATTTTTAGATGGTAAACATATATCTTCGTAATGTTTCCATTGAGACATGTAATCGTATGGGTACACTCCTTTACGGGTAAGTAGATCAAATTGTGTTTTTTCAGGAAAATAAGATTTTAATTGCTTGAAGTCTTGTTTTTTCATTGTTCTTGCTAACTTTTCTAAGCTAGTTCCTAAAAACTTGAATGAATCTACAAATCGTACCTGTATGCTTTCATTATCGGAAATCGGAATATACTTCGTGAAAGAAATATAGTTTTCTTTTGTTTTAGGTATGACTTTAATAGATCCCGGAGCGTTACCTAATGCTTTTATGAAAAGATGGCAATCATAACCCGATAAGTTATGAAAAAATACAGGTAGAAACTTAGGCATATTATATTGCAGGTTACAGTAACTGTGAGCTGCGCCACGATATTTACCAGTCAAATGACAATGATCGCGTACCCTATCACCTAGCAAGAAATTCTCACAAATATGACATGTATCAGAGTTTTCAAAGTCGAGAGCATTCTCATTCGTGTAAATCATGGGAACGGTATTATTTAAAATTCTATAAACTTTTTTGGTATCTTTATAGATAGACTTCACAAATTTTGAAACACAATCCGAACCACGATACGAGACATAACGATTATAGGTTTCATCTAGAGTGCACGTAATATGATAAGCGAAAGCGATGGGCACATGTCGCTGTCTCGTAACGGTGCTCGCCTGAGTTGGATCAGGGTCGCAGGAGTCGTACCGCTCTAGCATTGTTTCAAAATCGGCGTATATAACAAATGGTACAAATTGCTTTCTACCATAATTTTCAAACTGAATGAAAGAGCCTTTTGGTGGTAGTTCAGTAGCAACTCCTCCACAACTGTGTGAAGTAAGATTATCACAACTATCAAAGAACATTAAACAAACATCACAAAAGTATAATTTACTGTGGTGCTTTGTTATTTGATTTTTAACAAGACGCGGTAAATCCGTAATGAGACAATAATGTGATAAATCATCTTTTTCTAAGTAAAGTAAATGAATCACTTTTTCCTTCAAAAATTTTGGTTTATAAAGCGGTCCAGTCACGGTATTATTTTTTAAGCCATAAATATATATACAAATATCGGGATTATTTAATTCGAATCGAGCAATATCTGAGAAACTCAATGGAAATTGAATGTCTTTTATGTTTAACACACTTTGAAAATTGGGGTAAGACGATACTCTTTCAGGATGAGTTTTTGCTGGATATAAAGCAGCAACAACTGACCATAAAAAGCAATAATTATCTTTATTGCGAATATTAATACATGCTTTTTTTGATTTAACTACGGTCGGCAACTCGATAAAGCTTGAGCCGCGTAAAGGTTGATATTTGTTAACATTAACTTCCAAATGCGAACTGTTTAAAAATGTCCAGCCACTGTCACGATCTTGAAATTCTTCTAATTTTTTTTTCAACGTGTTTCTAACCTGAGATGTCAATAAATCATATTCATAATTCTGATGTACCACATAATTCTTTGTAGCAAATGATTTCATCTCCTGACTATCATTTTTAACCATCAAAAACAAAGCAAAATATTCAAAATTAATTTTTAGACATACATGATCTTTCAGAGATTTGTTGATTAATGTTTTGATTTTTTCTTGATTATTACTCAAAAACGAATCTAAAGAATAATTTTCACTAGTGTCAATAATTCTATAAGAAGCTATACGATTTCGGAATGCAGAATTAATTAATTCAACACCTTCGCAAACGTATGAAATATTTTTATTTTTATGATTGGTACTGCGTAGATGACCTGTCCAGTGACTGCGCTCAACAGATGTGTTACAAACAGTGCAGAAAGGCATTCTAACGTAATTAATTACCGGCTAAGTTAAAAATAAAGATTTATTTAGGATGTCCTAAATATTAATTTTAAATTAATTACCTAAGTGCATTTAAAATGTCTGAGTCTTTGATCAACTCCTAAGCCTTGAACAAGAATTTAAGACATTCTACCTACTAAGTTTAAAAATAAACATTAATTTTAGGTGTCCCAATTTAAATTTTAAGTGATTACCTAACTAGATTTAAAATTTATCTTATCACTATAATATACAGGCTCTGAGTCATTGAACAACTCATGAGCCTTATGCATGAATTTTTGTAGTGAGTTCCACTGTGAACTACCTTTCTCCAGTTGAAGTTTCAAAGCAACTTCTGCCTTCTTCCAACGCTCCTCAGGAGCAATGGAGATGATATTTTCTTTATGGAATACCTTCAGTTCCACAAAAAAGGCACCGCTTAGATCTGCTGTCCGTCGTACCTTCCCGTTGGCTACGCGGGACAGCAAGGATGATCCTAACTTCGACTTCGGAGGAAGGCCACCAAAGTCTTCCAAACCGAAAAGGTCGGTGCTCCCCGGTTTCTGGTCACTGTAAACAATTAAAATTTTTATTTTAATAATCTAGAAGAAACACTTTTCTAGATACAAACTATGTTGCATGATAAAATAAGTAAGTATATATTTACTTAAAATTATTGTTACAAATAAAAGTTCTCTATTGAGATCTATGTTATAATATAATAAGTGAGACTAATGAAAAGGGATAAGTCAGATAAAGAGTATTGATAAACTACCTTGATCCTGATTCTACGACCGACGAAGCTTTGCGCTTTATAGTTTTTTTCGTTGGCAGGCTCCTTCTCGACACGACCTTTGTATCAGTTGCCGGGCTCTTTATGTAGTCAGACATACGGGAAACGTCGGAGTCAGACCTAATGTACAACAAAAAAAGTCATGTTTAATATAACAAAACAAAAACCTACAAGGTCTTTTTTGAAATACAATAAATAAGAAATCTATCAATTTATGACAGATCGATAACAGTTACATCAGCCGGCAGGCAGAAGCCAGGTACGTAGCTGAGTAGCAGTCACGATGGATAAATAGGGCATGATAATTACAACAGCCGGCAGGCAAAACCAGGTCCGTAGCTGAGCATTATAACTTCAAATTAAAAAATTAATAAGTACTCACTTACATGTTAGAAAGTCGATATTAAAGTACCACTAGTACTACTTGTCACTTTGAAGATTCCGGAGCGAATGTAATTTATTGATTGAAATTAATTCGTTTATATACACAAAAAATACAATTTCAGCACAAAAATAGATAATTTCAATTTTAAACTCTAAGTACAAGTCTTACAGTTGTATAAAAAAAAATGACTTTTACGTCATATTTAACCGTATTGATTGCATATCAATTTTGCTAAATTGTAATTTGTTAATTGACACAGAATAAAAAATTACAGTAGTTTAACTTCATAGAAAACGGTCGAGATGACGCGCTTCGAAATTTCAGTGTGCACAATACGCAACAGCCTCGGAGGGTGGTAGTTACGCACATACGCGGAGGGTGCAACATTTAGTTACTTGAAATTTGACACGAAATTATCAATTGTATTATTCAGTGTTGTGTGTTTGAATTCATCAATATTGAAACCAGAAATATCATTTTTTACATTATCAACTCAGTCGGCATTTCGACGTATTCCACATTAGGCATTCGCTTAAATGGCACCTGAATGAATTTCTTTCAATGTCACTGCCGAGACATACTTCTGCTTCTTTTATTTTTACTGTGTCATAAGTATTGAGAATTGAAAAATAAAGCCGACAAAGTGAACCCGATCCCAAGTAATTTTAAGTTGCAGTTAAACTCGGAAGTTGTTATCATCATATAAAAACTAGTGCAGAGTAAGTTAGTTTACTCACTAATAACATTTTCATTCGTATTATTAAATAATCACTTACACTTGGAATGAAAGAAACCAAGAAACTGTAGGTATCGTGTAGGAATCGGAAGTACGTGACTGAGTTATAGTTTTATAGTTATCCAATTTATCAATAATAACATTAACTCTAGGATTTCAATGCTTCTCCAATGTATTTATTCATTTATTCTTTACTCTTATTATCCCTAATAACCTCAGTGTTCTCTTTTTTCAAGGTCTCTTAATTAATTTTAAATCACACTCGATAACAAGTGGTAGATGGTTCGACCAATAATTCGTGTCGTACTTGATACAAAATATATCATTCATATAAATAAAAATATATAATCTTAGTACGTAGAAGAATGAAACACGTTAAAACTAGAAGCGGTTACAAACTTTATAAATTTACGAAAATAATATGTAGGAAGTTCTATAAAAGACTAATTTAGTGTTTACAACATGATGGTCATATTACTTAACAATATAAATGCATGGAATGCAATTTATGTGAACGTGGGAAGCGTGCATTCCATTGTCATTGAAATTTGCCGATTCGAACTAATAAAGCTGACTTATACATAAAGCTGATTATATACATAAAACTGACAACCACCGGGTACGGTTACCGTCTACGGAACAGACTACAACAGCGGATCCACATACAGTTTGTACACCAGATTGAATAATGTGAGATACCGACGGTTATGAATCAATAGTGTTACGTAAAAACTGATATAAGCACTAATGATTGTTAACCGTCGATGCGTTTCTGATCCGGCTGCCGTTGTCAAGTGTATCAGCGCCTTAGCTTTATGCATACTGGACAAGGATCGACTATCCGTGGGACCGCGCTTGCCACTTGATTTTTACGTGTTGATGTAACAGGATGTATCGTCTGTTATGTGTTAAACTAAATTTAGATGTCCTCGAGCCAATCTGGTCACAGAATAAATGTGTACAAACCTAAGGGTGCGCGCTATTTTACTTTTGTGGAGAGACATGAGACAATCTGTCCTAAATTTAGTTTAATGTATGCGGTATCTAAAGTTCAGATGTCCTCGAGCCAATCTGGTCACGAAAACGGGTATGTGTGTTACTAAACGACAATGCACCATCCCCAAGTATGTGGAGAGACATGATACAATCTGTCCTGAATTTTAGATAACTGGTTCGTTCAGATATAGACCTGATTATGTTAACGTGTAAAGTTTTAAAGCAGATGGGTGTATTGATATAAAAGTATGTATCGTCTGTAATGTGTTAAACTAAATTTAGATGTCCTCGACCCAATCTGGTCACAGAATAAATGTGTGTGAACCTAAGGGTGCGCGCTATTTTACTTTTGTGGAGAGACATGAGACAATCGGTCCTTAATTTAGTTTAATGTATGCGGTATCCTAAAGTTCAGATGTTCTCGAGTCAATCTGGTCACGATACCGGGTATGTGTGTCACTAAACCACAATGCACCATCCCCAAGTATGTGGAGAGACATGAGACAATCTGTCCTGAATTTTAGATAACTGGTTCGTTCAGATATAGACCTGATTATGTTAACGTGTAAAGTTTTAAAGCAGGTGGGTAGGTGTTTTTAAGCTGTTGAGTATATTGAAATGAACCGACAGTTGAATTTGAGGTAAGACATCGTTATCAGAAATATTATTGAACATTCTACTCCACCTTCAGTTCCATCGACTCACGAGGTCAGCCATCGATATCAGAAATATTAATATTATTGGGCATTCTATCCACCGAGAGTGACGAGGCGAACGGAGTGAGCCGAAGGAACGAAGGTGGAGTAGGATGCCCAATAATATCCTACTTTTACCCAAAGTTTCTAGATTTATTTACTTACGGTTGTTGTTCTGTTTTAAATCTAAATCAACTCGATTATTCATGGCGATTATAAAATCAAACTGTCTTCACTACCTGACACAACAAACAGTTGTCGGTGTGATTTTGACAGTATTGATAGAAAACTTGCTTCTGAAACGGTCTACCTCTATAGGGACAAAGATCGTGAGAAACGAACGATAAGATGACACATTGTAGAAAGATTTCTACGGTAGTGTTGCAAAGGACTCGAGTCGTCGAGTCGTAATTTAAAAGACTCGAGTCAATTATGTAGGACTCAGTGTGCTCAGAAGGCTCGGAGTCTAGAGTCAAGCCGAGCCCGAGTCATTTACAAGCCACTCGAGTCTTAAAAAGGACTCGAGTCTTGGAAAACTTTTTTACTTTTACTTTACTTTTACTTTTTTTTTTTTTTTGTAAAAAAGTTTTTATTTTTTACTTTTTAGTTATGGTATCTACTCGCACTAATTCCTATACCACTAATCACCAGGTGAAATTTGATACTTTACTACTGCTGTAAATCGTTGAGGAAATCCCTTGACTGTCTGTCTATGGTCTCCATCATTAGACCTGTAATGGTACTTATAAGCTTTATGGGAGCTTTCTCATCAATAGAAATTAATTAAGTTCAAACACCAGGTAATTACTGTAAATCGTTGAGGAGTTCCCTCGATTGTCTTTCGGCTCCATCATCAGATCAACTCCGAACCTTAATTAAATAGTAGTAATAAAATTGGCACTTTGAACCGTATAAAGTAACCCCAACAATAGGGAACTGCTGTAAATCGTTGAGGAATTCCCTCAACTGTCTATGGTCTCCATCATCAGACCTGTAATGGCACTTATAGCCCATATGGGTGCAAAGTTCTCATCAATAGAAATGAATTAAGTCCAAACACCGGGTATTTGCTGTAAGTCGTTGAAGAGTTCCCTCGACTGTCTTTCGGCTTCATCATCAGAGCAACTTTAGACCTTCATGAAATAGTAGTGCTATAAGATTATTAATGAAAGAAATAAAAAACGCACTAGTCACCACTATGATTTTCGAAGGTTCCCTTCGACTTCTCTGGAATGCCATCATCAGATCCTGGTTTCCTTATCATGGGACCACCCTTGGAAAATCTCCTTTCCAACAAAAAAAGAATCATCAAAATCGGTCCATAAATGATGAAGTTATCGGTGAACACACATAAAAAAATATATATATACGGTCGAATTGAGAAACCTCCTCCTTTTTTTGAAGTCGGTTAAAAAGGACTCGAGTCTTAAAATGAATTCGAGTCTATGAATAACTCGTCAGATTATTTTCACTCATATTTATATCATAACCACTCATTAGAACTTATCATTCTTCTATTCGAGTCTTTTCGAATGATGTGCGAGTCTCATTTTCATGCTCCAAGTTTTTCTTTTAGACTCGAGTTAATTTTAAGACTCGAGTCCTTTTTAAGACTCGAGTCTTCTTTAAGACTCGAGTCCTTTTTAAGACTCGAGTGCTTGACTGTAGACTTCGAGCCTATTGAGCACACTGAGTCTTGCATAATTGACTCGAGTCTTTTAAATTACGACTCGAGGACTCGAGTCCTTTGCAACACTATTCTACGGTGCGATGTCAAAATTAGAGAAATGAACTGTCACTTTGTCTATACAAAGAGACAGTTCGTTTCTCTAGTTTTCTAAAGAGCCGTGTCTATTCTTCGTAGAAATGCAAGCGCCATGCTAAGCCTGCATTAGTCATACAGAAATGTCGACACGATGTAGCTTCTATTATTTTAATATAACGTGTTAAAGTGATTCCGATATGCCATTTGCAAAATAAAAAAAAAAACACTTCTTTGCGCATATTGTCCAGTCAATGTAGAGGTTATAAGGAATGACTAACACTAGAGGTTTCGTACACAAATGCCCATGGAAATCTTAGAAACAGACTTACTATAGACACCTGCATTACTATTCATAACCATTCGATACGCTTTCGTACAGTATCGAAAATCAATCTACGTTATCGTAGGAGTCCTATAGACGATGTTCACATTCCCATAACCTGAAAATGATGTCAGTTTAAATCAAATAGACGACCGTTATTCTTCCGACAGCTGTTTGCTGTCGGGAGCAAGGGAAATCACGTTATCGAAATGTGGTATTTTCAATACTATCAACATTCTCCTGCTCTTATCCTAATTTATTAGTGGTCGGCGCAGCATGTCTTTTCTTCCACACTTCTCTATTAGTCGTCATCTCAGTAGTCACACCCTTTCTATCCATAACATCATTCACACAGTCCATCCATCGTTTCTTTGATGTCCCTACGCTTATAGCCATCGACATTCATGCTCAATACTTTCTTCGCGACATTTTCCTCGTTCCTCATGACAAACGATTTCCACACAACTTTTTCGATTTTCCATACGATAGTCTGTCGAATGGTTGTGAATAGATATCAGTCACATAACAACTTGGGATCTCATCGAAGGTTTTCCTTGTAGTCAGGGAAATTAATTGTTTTATCAAACAGACATACTGATGTACGCGTCCTTTCAGCTGAACGGACGCGTACGCGTCTCCATACTGTTGAACAGAGCTGAATAAGTGTGAGTAGTCCCTAAGAGAATTTGCCGTGTTAACCTTTAGTAAATCTTGACATTTCATAAAACTGTCAAAGAATGACAGTTGTAATTCGAATACGAACAATTCCAATTGATAGAAAAATTAATTTCCCTGGCTTCACTAGCCGACACAAAAAAAGTGCAAAATGTTATCTTCCGCAAGAATTCAGTTTTTCCTTTTATGGTACCTATTTAAAATATGTTTGCAATCGGCTATTGTGTAGAAACCCAAATAAACAGACAAATAGACATTTGAATGGCAGTGTATCTGACTATAAAATATTGCTGGGCTCCTATATAAAACTATTCGTTTATAGACCAATCATTTCTTTAAAATGGTAAAAGATAAAAAGAACCTTCCACCAGGGCACAATTTAACAGTTACACTTAGAAATGTCTAAGTGCCGAAGCTGTCAATATCACCGTTGTATCTATCAGCGGGGCGAGCACGGCGTCTAAGTCACGCGTTTTATCACGCCTTTTTCTCCCAAACTGTGATAAAAATGTGTGACTCATCACAGTAGGCTGTGCTATCCTCGCAGTAGTGCGTTGCATATTTTTGAGCTCTCGACACAGCGCCTGCGCCGGTCGTGCGCACGGACTGATCATAAAACAACATGGCGGACATTAACACCGAACACGTGGACGCTAATCCGTTTGAATCTGCGACACACTTTTCTGGAGTGTAAGACTAAACGCCGACAAACTTTAAAACCGCGGCACAGGTCGCTTCGCTCGCTCGGCTCGTGCGTCACAGGAGGTCACAGTTTTAACCTAACCTAACCATTTTTTTTTAATTATTAACCAGCTTTATCTGATTGTGTCGCTGATGACGCCGACGGCGAAGAGGCCTGTCGGCAAAGTGTCTTGTCGGCGAAGAGTCCTGTCGGCGAAGAGTCCCCTCGAAGTAAAGTCTTGTCGGTGTTCATTCTGTATGTGTTTAGTCGTACACTGCTTCTCTGTGCTATGCTTTACAAATCGTAGTCTCAAACAATTTCCGGTAGAATAATATAGGAACCCAGCATTAAGATGAAGTTGGAAAGTATATAGTTACGTATAGAGTACAGTTACAGTAGAATTGATTTTCATATTAGGGAGAGCGATTATAAATTCGGATTTTATTGATGAATTTAAACTATTAATTTATTGGTAAAGACTTTGTTTTTTCACTGCTTAGCTCAATTAGAACAGCGGTTTCGTCATAATCATGTTTTATTCAACATATCGATGGCTCCTAAGTATACTTGAATTTGGCGGGATACCTTGGCGCCGTTTTGTTTCTAGAGATCCGAAAATGTATGGCCGTTCACTGTTCTCTAAAAGACCCAAACCTAAGCCAGGGGCCGTCAAAGTAATAGTATACATCAAAACATCACGCTATTTTCGTAGAGACTAATTGTAAGCAGCGAATAACCCTTACAAAAAAAAAAAAAAAACATTTGATAAATATATTTCTAATTAATACTTTTAAGTAGAATGTTTAAGATACAACTCGATTGCGGTCGATCGAAGAAATTCAAAAAAAAAAATCAAAGACATAAAGAAATGATTTCAAGGATATAAAGAAAGCATCGACACGATTTTCTTAATAATAACAGAAAGGTTTAAAAAAAATGGTCATAGTGTTATGCCTTTAACTCAATACTCTAACACGACAAAGGACTGCAATCTAGTCAAATCTTTATTTTTAAATAAATGTCACACTATTTAAAAAAATAACTATTTATGCCCGACTATGAAAAGCACCGTTCTTCAGTGTATAACGAAAAGGATATATTTATCTGCTTTCAATTTATGTGATTTCGAAAAAGTAACTTTAATCTTAACAAAATAAAGTTTAGTTTACTTGATTTTTTACCGTTTCAATAGTCATTCAAAAATCAACCTTAATAACATTGGGTAAAGTCAATATTTGTTTACACCCTTTCCGTTACACATAGTATTTTTATTATTACTAAAAAAAATGCAAAAATAAACTAATTGTACGTAGTATTGAATAGAATTGTCTACAACATTGAATTAGGAATTACAACAATACAGTGATTACAATTGAAATTTGAGGACCTATCGCTTTTAATGTCGGTTAAAAAGTAGAGAGGTGTCGCGGGAATCCCTGTTGGAACGACGTTCTTTCGCTGTATATTACGAGTATGTGATAAATATCAATGAAATAAAGGAGAACAGTCACTTTACTTACAAAGTTGGGCCCAAAACCTAAAGAGCTACCAGAGAAAAGAAAAAAAGTTAGCCTGGTGGGGGAAGACCTCCTTATCATTTTTTACTATTGCGGCAAATCTCTAAGACTATTCCTTCAGTTGTTTTTAACACGCTTTTCTTAGATACGGTCTGGAGGACTATATACAGGGTTATTTGTAAAACGACGGCAACCTCTCAGGACTATGTAACTAACATCATAATCAACAACTTTTCTTCTATGACTCATAAAAAATCATAATTTTTTAGTTCATCAGATTTTCATACAAAAATTGGCTGCCCATAAATAGGTCAAGTTTAAGCGCCCCCGCCGCCATAACCCCGCTCTCCTCGCTAATGTACTATCGCTTTATTTTGCTTCACATGGACTTCGTAACATTTAGAGTTTTTAATTTAAATATTTAAATGAAATGTGATGAATTTTTAAAAGTCATAGAACAAAAGTTGTTGATTACGATGTTAGTAACAATATCCGGAGAGGTTGCCGGTGTTTTACAAATAACCCTGTATAACGTGCGATAAGGAAGCCGTTCCAAAAAGTTTTCATTATTTTCAAAATTACATAGCTGTCATAATATTCCACAGAAATTCACTCTATCATCACTTGATATAATATATTTTTTACATAATTTTCATGTCCAACATCTATTCAGTACTTACATAGTTACAAAATTCATTTAATATAGATAATTATTATTATATGAGATATTAAGTTTTACGTCAGATAGTCGGGTTGATATATAGGTACGTAAACCACAGCCTAATAGACAGTTAACTTTCAACTAAAGGTTATTGGACTAAGTCTGGTCTCTGCTGCACAGTATATAAGGTACTAAAATAATAAAAATATAGTGTCCCAAGTTCTATGAGAATTTTAGCCTTCTATTTTTAATCCAAACTTGGCAAAAGCTCGTTAGATACATACTAGGGCAAATGTAGGTTGTAACTTGGGAAAATATTTGCAATAAATTGAGGCAAATATTGGCCATAATTTGGGTAAATATTGGCAATAGCTTTGGGTAAAGGACAATGCCAAATATCGGCTCGAATCATGTGGCGTCCGACAGACTTTCTATAATAATGATAATTCACACTATAAAACAGTAAGAATTATACAGTATAAATAAAATCTGTAGAAGTACACCGTTGAAAAGTAATTTTAAATAGTTATTCTATTTATCAACACATTTCAAGGCTACAACTTCAATTAGAAATGTTGCCAATACCAAAATAAAATAATATCGATACGGACACTTGCAAACCGATTAGAATAATATCAATATTAAGCTACGTAAGTAAGTATTTAAGTACATACTTATGTCGTACCTCGTAATTCGTATAATAATAAATAGCGTTTATTTATATTTTTTAGTGTACATTTTATAGTTATATGATAATTAAAAATAATTTAGTTCGATTATCGATACCGTCTAGAATAGTTTATTCGTAATAATGTTATTATAGTGCTGGCAACACTTGACGTAAAACAACTTCTGTCATTGTCAAAAAGTTTGACTTTTCACTTCTCCCGCGTGTCATTTGTAAAAAGTAAACGTTTGTTTTTTTTTTCCTAATACCTAAGTATTCTAAAATCATATAGGTATGTTAAATGTATATTCTTAATATAAATATATATATATGATGCAAGGATAATGTGCTAAAAGTCATTAATTGAATAAATCATTTGTTTATATCATGGTATTGTTAAAATCAGAAGTATGAAGTGGTCAACTTTAAAGAAATATAACTTTTGTTGGTGTACTTTTAATAGAAAACTAATTATACAATCAAATTCTATAGTAAATTAACTTTTTTATGAAATATTGATCATCTTTGTCGGTTCTGGCCGAGACTTGTAGGAAACCTTGGCATTCTCCTTTGGACTGCAATATATTGGAAATGTTTGTCCAAATATAACCTATATCTTAGACACATGCATTTTCTCATTTCATCAAGTTTCATGAATTTAACATTGGCACAAGTTAATTTTTAATTTATAAAAATATAAAAGTCTTACGCAGAGACCAGACCACACAGTACCCAGTCATAAATATAACACATCGAATTTAAAAAGTTCGTCTTCGCGTCCTCTGTCACTCATACCTGTCTCTTTCTAAAACTCGATGTGTCATATCAACGCCCGGGTACTGCCCATAAAACCTTATGGTACATAAATATGGTCATATTGACCATAAGTTAACCTTTTGGTACGGTCGAACAAGCTATTTGGTGTATGTATGTATAGACAAAAATATTACAATATTTGGGGGGTTGGGCTGTCTTATGTCATTTTGACGTTAAAAAAGTGCTGATTCTACTGTACATACATTTATATAGCTTGTTTGACTGTACATACATTTGGTCATATTGACCATATGGTACATTAGTATGGTCATATTGACCATAAGTTAACCTTATAGTACATAAGTATGGTCATATTGATCATATGGGTACGTTATTCAATACGCACGCGCGGCGGGGAAGACATCCGTCGTTCTTGTCTTAGTTTCAAGAATTCAGATCGAGCTATCCTGTGGAAAGAATATAAAGTGTTAGTGATTATTCATTTCCTTTATTTTAATAATCGTAAGAAATTATTTAATTCAAGTAACAGATACTCGGACTAATAAGGACACACAGTTAACTATTTTTCTTTGAACAATTAATAATAGTATTTTTGTTTTCTCTTTTAAGGCGAACTAAGCCTCGTGAACGGGAGTATTGGCTGACGAGTTGTAGGTCGCAAGTTCGAACTCTACGGGGTTGCCACTTCTTTCGGCCCATCGTCTATTTTGCGCACAATGTGCTTGCCCACTGCCACTTAGAGAACGTACCCGGACTACGTGACCCATTTTGCACAATTTTTTTCCCCCACCCCCCCCATCCTTCTAGTTTTCACGTACTAATTCAAAAATATTTTTTTGCAAATAGAAAGATAAAAACAAAAAGTATTACTCATATTTGTCTTTGTTGATACGGCGCTTACCGCGTGACGCCAAAGTGCGTGTGAAAAAAATACCTACCAGTGAAAAAAAAATACTATCACAAAGAAATAAACTAATCTTAAAACATAATTTGTAACGGGAACTTAATTTACAAAAACAAAACTCCTTTTTAGGGTTCCGTTGCCAAATGGCAAAAAACGGAACCCTTATAGATTCGTCATGTCTGTCTGTCTGTCGGTCTGTCTGTCTGTCTGTCTGTCTGTCTGTCTGTCACAGCCACTTTTCTCCGAAACTATAAGAGATATGTTGTTGAAACTTGGTAAGTAGATGTATTCTGTATACCGCATTAAGATTTTTACACAACAATAGAAAAAAAACAATAAATTTTGGGGTTCCCCATACATAGAACTGAAACTCAAAAAAAAATTTTTCATCAAACCCATACGTGTAGGGTATCTATGAATAGGTCTTCAAAAATGGTATTGAGGTTTCTAACATCATTTCTTTCTAAACTGAATAGTTTGCGCGAGAGACACTTCCAAAGTGGTAAAATGTGTGTCCCCCCCCCCCCGTAACTTCTAAAGTAAGAGAATGATAAAACTAAAAAAAATATATGATGTACATAACCATGTAAACTTCCAACGAAAATTGGTTTGAACGAAATCCAGTAAGTAGTTTTTTTTTAATACGTCATAAATCGTAAATCGCAATTTACCTTCCATTCAATCAACTCAAATATAAAAATAAAAAAAAAACATTTAATTTCATAAACATAAACCTTACGCATAAACCGAGGATACCTACAGGTTTGTACGGAACCCTCGGTGCGCGAGTCCGACTCGCACTTGGCCGGTTTTTTTCTGTTCGCCGTATTTCAATGTAGCTCGTTAAAACGCGAGATTTTCCTAGAGGATATTGACTACTAGACGACACCCCCCTGAATAGGGGGGGTAATTGCGGAACTTTTTATGGGTAGGAATTGGTTTAATATTCATAGTTAAACAACATTCATTGCGTTATTTACGTTTAATTCAATTCATTTATTTCTCAGTATATGGTACATTAAGATCTTACATTTAACATTGTTTCACACATACTACCATTTCTGGCGTAGAAATATTAAATAATAAAATAGGTACATGCATTATTTATAATGTAGAAGTATTAATTGTTTAATTAAAAATATAAACCATGTCAAAAATATAAATCATAATGTCAAAAACTAAAACTACAATGTCCAAGAATTCATAATAATGTAAAGGTACTATGTCATTAAAACAATAATAGATTAAAAAGAATGATTTAAAAATTCATTCACGGAATAAAAACACATGTCTAAGAGAAAATCAAACATTTTACATTTAAACTTATTAATTGGTAACATTCTCAGGGCGGGTGGTAATTTATTATAAATTTTAATTGTCATGCAACTAGCATTTCTACTATATAATTGTAATCTTTGAGCAGGGACGAGTAATTTTCCAGCATTTTTTTTGCTCAGTCTTTCGGAGAATTGTTCATTTAATTGAAATAAATGAGAGTATTTTTTTACAAATAGACAAACTTCAAAAATATACAAACATGGGAGTGGAAGAATTTTTAAATCCCTAAATAATGGCCTGCAATGGTCCAGATATTCTGCTCCACTCATGGCTCTAATACATTTTTTTGCAGTGGATGTGGAAAGGGCATTCAGCCCTTTCCACATCCACTGAATTACCCCATATCACTAGGCCGTAACGCAGTACTGATGAAATATACCCATGATAGGCATTAAGGACTGTTTTTCTACTGGACACTAATCTTAACTTGCGAAGAGCATAAACAAATTTATCAAGTTTACTGCATACCAGTGGCGAAGGCACCATATAACACGATTCCTACCGGCTTGCCTTCGGGGATTCGCATTGGTAACTCTATCACTATTAAAAATACAATAGTATGTAAATAGTGGCTACTATTGTCAATAAATATAGTTACACTACGGGTATTTAATTCACCATAACATTCAAACAACAAAAAAGGTTATTTATAGCTTTGTATTACAACAAAAGAGAAATGTTCTAAATTAACCCGGCGCCAAAACGTCATAATCGGGAACTAAAAATTCATACAACAGCGATCCCGTAATGATGTCACTTTAGGTCACGTGGCACCGCTTGATATGTACGAGAGCAAGCCGCTGTACAACGGGTTATGACGGAGACAGGTATAGAAAAATGCATCAGCGAGAACGAGATAGAGGAATATTGCATATTTTATTCGTTTTTTAGCTGTTCAATTTAATTGTATTTAATTCATTACATTCCTATATTAATTTTAGAATGATAGTAAGTATTCTTTATTGATGAGTCAGTAAGTTAAGGCCGACTTCGCTTCGGCTTCTCTTTTAGAAAAATTTACGCCTCGCCGCTGCTGCATACTCTTTCTACATGTTCCTTCCAGTTCAATTTGTTATCTATTACTATACCTAAAAATAAAGCTGATGATCCTGGTTGTAGAATTACATTATTATGTCTAATTGATGTTGGTATTACTGGCAAGTTACATGTTTGAAATTGAACTATTTTAGTTTTCTCAATATTAACATAAAGATTATTGTCCCCCAGCCATTTTATCACATTCATTAATTCATTGTTAATGTCAGTTTCTACGTCAGTTCTGTTGGAACATTTTATTGTTAAAGTAGTATCGTCAGCAAATTGGATACAGTCATATTTTAAACATGTTTTGAGGTCATTAATATATAATAGAAATAGTGGCGGACCCAGTACACTCCCCTGGGGGACGCCAGAATCATTCATTTTTAGTTCTGAACAGTATGTCGTCCTAGTATTATTTTCTATCCTAGAGATAACAGTTCTCTGTTGGCGATTAGACAAATAACTTTTAAACCAATCATGCGCTTTGCCTCTTATGCCATATTTCTCTAACTTGTATAGTAATCGTTCATGTGATACAAAATCGAAGGCTTTGCTCATATCTAAGAATACGGATACTGTAGACATTTTTTTATTGAGTGCTTCGGTAATCAGTTTCACTAAAGAAAAACAGGCAAGAGTCGTTGAACTGTTTTTCCTAAAACCAAACTGACTCTCCACAATTAAATTGTATTTAGTTAAAAAGCTATTTATTTTACCATGCATTGCCTTCTCAAAAATTTTTGCAAAGATAGGGTTGCTGAGCTTACAATTTATTCGAACAAATGACGCAATGGTTTAGAAATAATCTTCAATCCCATTCAGATTCTGATAAATTGTGCGTTTCGCAATTAGGGTGCACAGGTCACTTCGTATGAGTACGATCCCTTACTTATGGCAATTCTTCGAGCTATGTTGGTTTGGTTTACCTTGGTTCTCCTTCGGATCTCTTGATTTTTGATTCGATCGTGTAGGGAAACTCCAAACATAGCCCTCTCTATTGCCCTTTGAGTGAATTTCAGCCGTCTTATGAGGCCGATTGTGAGCGACCACGTTTCAATGCCATACGTCATCACTGGTGTTGACAACGGTAACACGGTTCCGAGTGGCGCCGAACGTAAAAAATAGCACCATCGCATTTCTTCCCGTGGGTGTCGCAAGACTAAGGGACTTACTAGAGCATTGGTAGACGCGTTCTCTATGTATTTTATCACCATACTGCGATCGTCAACCCGCCTGCCAAGCGTGGCGATTATGAAAAACCTAAAATTGGGGGCGACCTTTCTCCAGCAATGAACGTCTTTCGGCAGAAATGATGACGTATATTTACCTCAGCAGGAGAAAGAGTGCCATGAAGTTGCACGCGATGAGCATGTAGAACACATGTGTCCACGAGTGGCTCGACACCACGCCGGCTAACATCGGACCTATGGCCGCTCCTGCAAAGAAAATACATCGTATTTATTTATTTATTGGTCTATCTACAATTGTTACACTCTATAATCTAATAATACAAGCTATAATGCACACCAGTGTACAATATGATGCGATAGACACAGCATGCATGAACTTACTTAAAGATTAATTACAGTGGTTTTACAGTTATAAACATACTTAATATTAAAGACGTACTTATTATTAAGACAGTTAAAAGCTTAAATATATAAGTTAAGATTAACATAGTTCAGTGTAGTGTTGATTATTTTTGGTGGACTTGTTGCTTGAATTTATGAATAGATGTACAACAAATATCTATAGCATGTTTGCATGTTTGTTTGTTTGTGGTTGTTTGGGGGCGTTTTTTGTTTGTTTGTTAGTATCACAAGAGAGTTTAATAACTATTCTCCATTTATTTTATGCATTAGAAAAAAGAGGCTGGCAGAAGCAGGAGTGCAAATCATTTTATTACAAAGTTAAATGATAAGTTTTTAGACAGATTTAAGACAGAACTAAATACTATTACATTTCGTCAATTTAACAGACGATATAGACTGGCAAAATGAAATCAACCCGGCTGTCACAGTTTATGAAGAGGTTTGGTGTCGTTTTAGATTTGGTAGAATTATAGTGAAAAGTAAGACGTTCTCGGTATTGTTCCCTCCTGCGTTTTTTTAGGTTTTGATACTTTAATTTTAAATTGTAATGAAAAAATAATTTTAAGGAAAGGCAATTAAATTTAATTAGATGAAAAGTTAAAATGATTACGATATAATATAACAAGTTTAATGTACTGTACTTTTGTTACAAAGTGTAGATTAAAAACAAACCTTTTTTAGGGTTCCGTTGCCAAATGGCAAAAAACGGAACCCTTATAGATTCGTCATGTCTGTCTGTCTGTCGGTCTGTCTGTCTGTCTGTCTGTCTGTCTGTCTGTCTGTCCGTGTATGTCACAGCCACTTTTCTCCGAAACTATAAGAGATATGTTGTTGAAACTTGGTAAGTAGATGTATTCTGTATACCGCATTAAGATTTTTACACAACAATAGAAAAAAAACAATAAATTTTGGGGTTCCCCATACATAGAACTGAAACTCAAAAAAAAAATTTTCATCAAACCCATACGTGTAGGGTATCTATGAATAGGTCTTCAAAAATGGTATTGAGGTTTCTAACATCATTTCTTTCTAAACTGAATAGTTTGCGCGAGAGACACTTCCAAAGTGGTAAAATGTGTGTCCCCCCCCCGTAACTTCTAAAGTAAGAGAATGATAAAACTAAAAAAAATATATGATGTACATAACCATGTAAACTTCCAACGAAAATTGGTTTGAACGAAATCCAGTAAGTAGTTTTTTTTTAATACGTCATAAATCGTAAATCGCAATTTACCTTCCATTCAATCAACTCAAATATAAAAATAAAAAAAAACATTTAATTTCATAAACATAAACCTTACGCATAAACCGAGGATACCTACAGGTTTGTACGGAACCCTCGGTGCGCGAGTCCGACTCGCACTTGGCCGGTTTTTTAACTTCTGTCTAATGCTATTTCAAATGGAGTGAAATGGTTAATTTTATTTGATCAAAGTTAAAAGAGTTACAAATAGTTTTGTACTGTTACAAAAATAGCGCGGCCCGCATGTGCTACATTGGAGAAAAAAAATGAAGGAAACTCCTTGGCGATATTTACTTTTTAGATTTGCCCAGCATCGTATTAGTAGAATACATTTTGTGTCAATTTTTTAAATTTTCATATTGTTTTTATTAAGTCAATATAAACTCGTTCCGAAGTTTATAATTAGAATTTTAAGTTATAAGAGTAAATTAAATAGTTTAAAAACAAACATAAATAGAAATACAAACAAAACAGTAGAAAATAATCTTCAATAAGTTGAATCATCATAATCTGCCTTTTTCCAACTATGTTGGGGTTGGCTTCCAGTCTAACCAGATGCAGCTGAGTACCAGTATTTTACATTTTAAAGTGAAACTTTTATTACATCGTCTCACACTTTTTCGTCTGTGTGTTGCATGTCGCGTGACGGTCGGCCGCGGAGTAGGGATAAAGTGAAAGGCGCTCGGTGGTGCATGTTGTTCTTAATGGATTTATTTCAATTTTGAGTGCTTGAATATATTATTTAACTTATTTCGTATGAATATTAAATTAAGTCTTTTTATTAAGCTATTGCATATATTCCGAAAATGTTTAGTTAAATGTCTATAATGTGAAAAATAGTTTCACTTTTACCGTGGTTTCATAAAAACCGCACAATCCTTTTTTTTTTACATGGAGCGACTGCCTATCTGACCTCCAAACCCAGTTACTGGGTTATACGATACCCCTTGGTATGTGTTCTCTCTAGTCATACATACAACTTTCATCGTGCGCCGCGATTTGGAAATAATCTAAATGTCAGCGGGTAGATAAGCCAGCTTCCATAGAAAAAAAATCGAAGCCCTTTAAAGCAAAGAAAATGCGACGTTATCATATTTCACGTAAGGGTTTTTGTGTACTTAAATAATTGTGACGTCAAATTATTTTGTATGAAAAATAAAAACAAAACTAAAATCATTTGCCAGTTGATTCTTTGGCATGGTCACATTAATACCCTAGAGACTTTAGGGACTTAATGAGACCATGCCAAAGAATCAACTAACTCTGGGCTAGTGTTATGGCATATCAAAAACACCTTGATTATAGAAGAATTTACGAAAATCCACAATTACCAGACATACCGCGGAACATATATACATAAATATCAGACGAATTCAAACCTCTTCCTTTTTTAAATTGGTTAAAAATGGCATTCGCAATATTTTCGTATTGTTATCTTAACTCGATGACCCTTCACTATAGTAGAGGGTCACCGAGTTATCTGGGTGATGAGAGGAAAAACCAGTTACCTTAAGTAACAACAACTGTTATCAATGCGTGTTACTTATCATCCTGCCTAAAATACCTATTTATCAGTGCTGTGCCGGATCGTTAAAAATGTATATCCGAGGATTCGGATACGGATATTTGGCGTCAAGCTCCGTGGATATAAAGAAGAAAGAAATGAAAAGTACTTATTGGGACACGCACAGAAACTATACAAAAAACAATTCTTAATAAAATAAAAAAATCTATTATAAACAAAAGAAACAAGAAAACAAAATTTAAAAGAAAAAAAAACAGAAAGTCCTGAGCGAGGCCAAAGGGCCCTTACCTCAGCATGACGCTGCGACATTTAAAAATAAGTGTCGTAGCGCTGGTTTTCTGATAGGGCCCAGTGTGTTGTGATGTCACGGACAAATACAGTAATAAATAAATTTTAATAGGATAACGTATAGAGTGTAAAGTAACATAAAGTAAAAAAAAAATGTCATCAATTATGTATTCAGCGTGCCAGTACCCGACGTAGCATCAAGTCACTTGTCTATACCCCAGCGTGTCACAGATATGTGACACTCTGTGGCATCGTTATGACAAGTAAAGAGACGCAGGCGCTGACGACGACGCTGCCGTAAAACAAGGGCATAACAAAAGTTATTTGAATGATAGATAGAGAGTGATAGTGTTACGACCGTTTTGAAATACAATCCTTTTGCGGCAATTGGAGAATTAAAGATAAACGAAGGTTATAAGACTTAATTAACAGAATTAAGGTTTTTATAAATGACATACGACAAAAAACTACATAGAAACAAACACAAAATGCTTAACAAATACGGTTACTGATACGGTCAGTATCTTATCTTTCTAACTCAATCGGTGTCGATGCGCGATGTGCGTGACCATGAAACGATAGTTGACGTCACTTGACGCTTTGCTTGACAGGACATGTTTCGACTTGCATTGCGCGGGTCTTTCGTTTTGTTTTGTTTATAGTTTAGTCACTAAATATTGTACGGATACGGATATCCCGCACATCACTACTCTTTATATTGAGACGAACCAGCGTGTGGCGTCAGAATCCCAAAAGCGACCACTAGAGGTGGACGCGCCGTCTACTTCTGTTGAACTAACTGTGTATTTCTGGAGATACAATGTGTAGAACGCAGTTTGTGCTGGCGTTGATAGCGCTGTACGTGGGTTTGGCGCACTCCTGGGGTAAGTACGATGTTCGAGTATTATGTCCAATCCATCCATCGTTTATTTGGTCTTTCCCTTATAACCACCGAGCGCACCGTCTAATAGCAGCCGCACGGTTCGATCCATCAGGTTAAGCTTTACTTGTCTGTGGATGGGTATTATATACATAACAAACAAGACTTTTCCGTGCCTTGGAAAGCACGCTTGGTGCCGTCTGTCATTCTTTGGATCTTTGACAGTCGTTACGGGTCGTCAGAAGCCCGAAAGATAGACAAACAGTCTTATCAATGAGTATCGTATTACCCAATAACTGGGTTTTTTGGAGATCAGGTAGGCAGTCGCTCCATGTAACCATGAATTCATCATATCATTCTAGACCCCCCAGCGTAGAAAATTTTCGTCGGTTATACAAAAAAAAATCAGCTGTTCCATACATTTTGACCCCGTAGGTATTGCATTTTTCTATGAAACAGCAATTTTTTGTAAAATTTCTGCTCAAGGAGTTCCAGAATGATATGCTGAATTCATAGTTACAATTTACGCACTGGATAAAAACTTATCCTGTATATACCTATACAGATAAGTAAGTTATTTATTTGTTTTTAAAATTTAAATATACAAGGTGTTGCTTCTGATATTTCATAACTAAGGGTATTAATGAGCCCATGTCAAAGAATCAACTGGCATAACAGCTTTTTAGGGTTCCGTTGCCAAATGGCAAAAAACGGAACCCTTATAGGTTCGTCATGTCTGTCTGTCCGTCTGTCTGTCTGTCTGTCTGTCTGTCTGTCCGTCCGTCCGTATGTCACAGCCACTTTTCTCCGAAACTATAAGAGCTACGCTGTTGAAACTTGGTAAGTAGATGTATTCTGTGAACTGCATCAAGATTTTTACACTAAAATAGAAAAAAAACAATACATTTTGGGGTTCCCCATACATAGAACTGAAACTCAAAATTTTTTTTTTCATTAAACCCATACGTGTGGGGTATCTATGAATAGGTCTTCAAAAATGGTATTGAGGTTTCTAATATCATTTTTTTCTAAACTGAATAGTTTGCGCGAGAGACGCTTCCAAAGTGGTAAAATGTGTGTCCCCCCCCCGTAACTTCTAAAATAAGGGAATGATAAAACTTAAAAAAATATATGATGTAAATTACCATATAAACTACCACCGAAAATTGGTTTGAACGAGATCGAGCAAGTAGTTTTTTTTTAAAACGTCATAAATCGTAAACCGCAATTTACCGTTCATTCAATCAGCTGAAATATAAAAATAAAAATAAACATTTATTTTCATAACCATAAACCTTATGCATAAGCCGAGAATACCTACAGGTTTGTACGGAACCCTCGGTACGCGAGTCCGACTCGCACTTGGCCGGTTTTTTACGTTTGTTTTGTTACAAAATAATTCAAATATCGTAACTGAATGCTTTGTTTTTAATTAAAATGATTTACTTATCAATGAAACTTAAACCAATATTCAAGATAAAAACCATTACTTACATAATTAAAAAAAAAAAAACATATCCTAGATGATTCTTTGACATGGTCTCATTAATAAAATCAAAGTCGAAGCATCTAAGTATTTCAAATAGGCCCAAAAGGCACTTTTGAACGTCAACAGTTACAAGAAAATATAATTGATTCTAGTCTTCCAAAAGGTAGATTCGTATGGAGAAGAATGGGCAAGAAACTCCACCGTTACTCTTTTAATTTTTTTTCCAATATTTGTATACAATATTTATATAATTATATGTGAAGAAGATGCACCTAAAATAAAATTACTACACCACAACAGGTAAAAGAATTGAAAATAAATAAAATAAATATCTCAGGACAACCAACACACTGTTATCTGATCCCAAACTAGGCAGAGCCTGTACTATGGTAACCAGACAACTGATAAATATACTTATATATTTCTAAATACATACATATTATAGATAAATTACACCCAGACACAGAACAAATGATTATGCTCATCACACAAAGATTTGTCCTGGGTGGGAATCGAAACCACGACCTCAGTCTTTGCAGTCAGGGTCACTAACCACTAGACTAACAGGCCAGTCTAAGAAGTCCAGAAATGAAGCAATGAGAGATAAAATAATTATATGATAGATACATGGTGCTCACATACGTACATACATCACAAAGGCAAGAATACAAATTTCCTAATATTTTTACAAGTTACAAGTCAGTGTATGAGTTATAGTAATCATAGAATGTAAATCAGTGTCATAGGGGAAAAATAAATCTAATACAATTAAGTAAGCAGCCAGTTTAGATAAACTCGAAGACTTTCCTTTGGAGCGAGACCAGCATGTTTCCAACCATTCTTATCTTGGATGTAATCCTCTAATTTAATATCCTACCGTTATAGGATATCAATAGGACTTTGTATATAGTAGACTGAAAGTCCGCAACAGTTTAAATTGTCTTCTCCCACTCACTGGGGCAGGCTCAGCTAAGGAAAGGCAGAGCCTGTGGCGAGATCGTGCTTCACTATCAAACCTATTCGTTCCACTTCCTGAAAATGTCGCACATGGACATGAGTTGCCATTACTCCTGGAAGTCCTTAAATAGACTTCGGAACTCAGGTAGGCTGAAGCAAACAAAACCTGCTCAGGTGGAGATTCACAGTTGACTCCGCCCTGGAGTGTATGCTGTGATACAAAAAATGAGACAATATCTTGTTCAGTGAGTTCTGTTGTCTGCAAGCTACAGGAGTTGATAACCGCTGCTGAAAATGCTAAGCTCGTACCCAAATCCTGGGCTGAATGTAATACTGGCTGCTGAGGTATGTAGAAGGACCAGCTTGGAATAATACAATCTTATGCTGTTGTTTCAGACATCGCTGTTAGTGTAGGAGATCAACTCATATTTTATACCAACGGCGCAGTAACAAACACCGTGAACTTAACTGACCACAAACCCGCAGCTCTCGCTTACGATGAAGTTCACAACACGATGACATACGTCGACAGACAAAGCGACAACAACGCTGTATGCAGTTACAATTTACTATCCAAGGAAAACAAATGTTTCATCAGAAGGGTTGGTGCAAACATTCACGCCATTGCCTTGGACCCGGCAACAGACAAACTATTCTTCACGGATACTATTGAAAGGAGTATTAATTGGATTTCACTAAAAGCTGGAGCTAATAACAGTATAAATAATTTAATCACTATGACTGACCGCACACCCACTGATATTGCCGTGGATGTCTGCAGAGGGTACGTTACCAATGACAGTTTAAAAAACCCATAATTTTTGACAACCATTCGATATGCTTCTGTACCGAATCGAACATCAATCAATGTTGTAGCAGTCCTATATACGATGATCACAAATCCAAAATCAGACGATTTTGTCGTTTAAATTCCGACAGCCATGAAGTTATCAAAACGTTTCATTTTCGATACGATAGCCTGTCAAATGATTGTGAATAGCAATGCATTACAATTCGTAATATTCAATCTTAAATGTAGTTAGGCTGTACTGTCCCACTGCAGGGCAGAGGCCTCCCTCCCCCTTTTCGACAGAATTCTGTTTTGCTGGTGCTGGCTTTCGGTATTTGATATTCAATAGTGTCATAAAATTTACAGGTACATTTACTGGGTCAACACAAACGTTACAGACTTGCACTTCATGGAGAGAGCTCGACTGGATGGCTCCGAAAGAAAAGATGTAGATAGATATTTGCCCAAATTTACCATGTCCATGGACCCTCGGAAAATTTATTTTTTTGACGGTTTAGAATATCGGTTTTTGGTCAGTAAAGATTTCGATGGTCAAAACGAAAGTATAATATTAACTGATCTATATGTTTCTGAGCCAAAAGAGTTGACTATTTCAAATGATTCTTTATACTGGATGAACAGTAGTGTGAGCTCCGCAACCGTCTGGCAAAAATCAAAGAACCCAATGGATCGTGTAGCTCCAATAGAGATTAGTAAGTTCTATAATGAAAGACCTCGCGGTATAGTTGCAAACTACAAAATAAGAGATCAAATCCTGGGACTTCAGGATTGCGACGTCCTAAAGCGTTTCATACCGAAAACGACAGAAACCGACAACTCTCTCAGTGTTCAGCAGACTACAGAAACAGTACATACAACTGCTAAGGAAATGTTAGTTGTTCACGGTACAAAACTAAGTGAGTCCTCTGCAACTTGCGCACCTGGCTACATCGGCGGGAGGTGCGATGTTTCAATCTGTGAGAACTATTGCTTGCAAGGCAACTGCAGTTTCAATAATGAGGGGCTTCGTACATGCAGGTAAAATATTTTCTTCTCCTGATAATTTCCATCTTTTAAAAGCTTAAGCATAAACAGCCTGTTACGTTCCCACCGCGACTACAGACTATAAATCCAAAACGGATTTTAAAATTTGTTTAACTTAGTAGAATGAACAGATGTTTCACACGAAATTATTTCGACCACACCATCATTATCATCGTCATGTCAGCCGAAAGACGTCCACTGCTGGACATAGGCCTCCCCAATTTAGGGGAGTGTGCCATAATCGCCACGCTTGTCAGGCGGGTTGGCGATCGCAGTATGATGGTAAAATGCATAGAGAACGCTGCTGCCTATTCTCTAGTAAGTCGGGAACCGATTACTTTTCCGACTTTTTTTTGTTCGAATTTCATTTTACCGAAAACTATTGGCCGACGTCTTTTTTGCAATATGCATCATTTGACATATTGTTAAATCATCGAAGTATCATGGGTCATAAGTATTATTTTACCGAATTATGTTTCGCCGATTTACGAAATAACTTTTTGCTATTGGCCGAAGCGTCTTTTGAACTTTTTTCATTTGCCAAATGATTTGTTTGCCATATTTTCACCACAGTGAAACAAAATTTTAGGGAATATTATTTGGTCACAAATATATAGCCGGTTACTTGGTAGCGTTTTCAATATTAAATTAAATATATGTAGTGTCATGAAAAGTCAATATATTGTGCTACAAAATTTAGTGAAAAACGAATAATAGTCTTGTCTGCCCTACCCCTAGAGTGTAATTTAAGCCCGCGCAGGCGCGGAGGCGTAGGGCGGCCCGCGAGCTGAGGAGCAGGTGGTCTGAAGGCCCGCCGCCGCAGCTGAGGCTGCAGTAAGCCGAAGCTGCGGTGGTGAGCATTAAAATCATCTGCGACGATAAGCTCGCGTGGGGCCGCCCAAACCCCGCAGCGCCGGAGCCGTGACAGAAACAATGCTTGCTGCATGTTGCATGCCTGCTTGCATGTTGCATGCTTGTTTGCACGCTGCATGCTTGCTTGCATGCTGCATGCTTGCTTGCTGCTTGCCTGCTGCATGCCTGCTTGCACGCTGCATGCATGGTTGCATGTTGCATGCTTGAAGCAAGCAGCATTGTTTGCATGCTTCTTACTGGGACCCTTTAAAACACTTTTGTTCGTAATAAACTGTTTTATTAAGTGCCATTACATTTAAATAAATAATTAATTAAACCAAAGAGTAGGTTAATCTTAACATAGTTAAAATGAATGTCTGGAAACATAATACTTCGAACAAATGTTATTTCGGCTAAGTGTAACTTCGGTAAAGAGTTTATCGACCAAATGAAACGTCGGAGTAACGAAAAAAGTCGAATTGATAATAGGTCATCTGATACAGTGGCAGACGTGACTTCGATGAAGTAAAAATAAACGAAACGATAATAGTTGAAAAGTTTTAGGGGAAATGAAATTCGGTCAAATATTTTTCGAACTTATAATAGGTAACCCTAGTAAGTCCCATAGTTGCCTCTTATAACACCCACGAGAAGAAATGGGACCACGCTAACTCTTGTTTAATTAAACATGTTTGAAATCACAATCATATTTCAGATGTAATGCCGGCTATTCCGGAGAAAGGTGCGAAGTGTACGCGTGTACCGGTTATTGTCTGAACAACGGAGACTGTTCAATAAACGAGAACAGTGAGCCGGTCTGTCGCTGCAGAAGAGAATATTTGGGCGATAGATGCGAGGTGTCGGACTGTCTGAACTATTGTGTTCAAGGCGAATGTAGTTTTGATGAAGAGGGAATTCCTGCATGCAGGTAATACAAATGTTACTCTTTGGTGATTATTCTTTTGTTCACTACCTCATTCACAATTCTTCTGCCTTTATCCCAATTTATTAGTGGTCGGCGCAACATGTCTTTTTCTTCCACACTTCTCTATTAGTCGCTATCTCAGTAGTCACCCCCTTTCTATCCAAATCATAATTCACACAGTCCATCCATCGTTTCTTTGGTTTTCCTCTACTCTTATAGCCATCGACATTCATATTCAATACTTTCCTTTTGTTCATCACCTTTACTAAAATAACAGTATTGCTATGTGTTACTGACAAACCGCGATTTTTTTTGGTAAAGTTATACTTCAAAATGGCCCCATTTAAAATAGACAAACAAAATCCAACCGTAACAGTAGAGCGAAAGATTCAACAAAAAAAAAAACTTTTTGTCAAAAAAATTAAATCTATCAAAAAAAGAACTGAAAAGCAAAATGAACTGTTACTCTAAGCTCCTAAATTAAGGATGAACATGCGGTCTTGGGTTCGATTCTCATAGTGTTATTGCGCTTTCTCAGTAGCAGCTCGAAGTCTGTATTTGTGCTCGGTTGATGGCAATAGGCTCGCCCCCTATTACATGCGACTTAAACATGACTGTCGGAATGTGTGTGTACTATACAACTTGTATAGTACATCTTTGCCCAACTCTTCGGAAAACAATGCATGATGTTATGGTGTCGTCTCCTTGTTTGATTACGTTGTACCCGTTACAGATGCAATGCCGGTTACTCCGGCGAAAGGTGCGAGGTGTTCGCGTGTCATGCCTTCTGTCTGAACCACGGTGTCTGTTCCTTGAACGAGGAGGAGGAACCGGTGTGCCAGTGTGATGGTCATCATGAGGGAACAAGATGTGAAGCTGTTAGAGATGTCGTCAACAACAACACAACATAAGACACAACAACCACAACAACAACAAGAACGCAACACAACAACAACACACCCAAAACACAACAACAACACCCCAAGGGAACAAGATCCCTATTTACGACACAGAGACAAGAAATAAAATTGTTAGTCTTTAAACAGCTTTTTTCCTTGCTTTATATTTTTTTTTAGTAAAATCATGGACACTTTCGGAAAGAGCACTGTTGGAACTATAAAAACATGTCTGTCTTGAATTTTTCTCACACGAATAGAATTAGTTATGTATGAGCCACTAAAGATGGTGTACGAACAGTGCCATTCTCGTCCGAGATGCTTTAATAAGACCACGTCAAAGAATCAACTGGCATTATATTTTTTATTGGTTTTGTTTTCAAACTAAATAATTCGACGTCACGAATATTTATGTAAAACACACTTACGTGAAATATGATAACGTCGCATTTTCTTAGCTTTCTGTGTTGTGAGTGTTCTGTCTTTTTGCCTGTGCTTGTTATCCTATCTGTATACTTTTGTGTATCTGTTTATATGTAAGTCCTGTAACTTGAATTAAACAAATTTAATTTTAATTTTTAAATTTGAATGATTGGTTTGAATGAAAATGATTAACTCGCAGATTCAATCAGAAAAAACAATAAGTACAAGTAAGGAAGTTAAAAAAACAATCATTTGCCAGTTGATTCTTTGACATTGTCTCATTAATACCCTAGGGTTATGGTATATCAATACCTTGTATATCATCAATATATGTACCGACTGCGTTCTGAGGAACAAATTCTTAAATTTTCCACTTCGGCATTGGTGGCGTCCATTAATCACGTGATGTTTTTTTTTTGGCATTTTTTACCCCTCCCCCCCCCCCCCTTGGTGATACATGATGAGGTTTAAGACTACCCCCACCCAGGACAGCCCCATTGTTTTCTTTCAGTTTATACAAGATTATTTTTAGTATATGCGAAACCTGAATATAGTTTGTTCAGAATCAGTAACTGAATCGATTCCAATAATTTTTACACCATGATATATTTTGTACCAAAAATATTTAATTACGCTTCCAAGTCGCGGGCCTTAGTGTTTTGTTTCGATTTTAAAATTATCATGTCTTTCTCGTATTCAAACGTCCATTACACGGAGATGGTACGTACACTAGCTGTTTGTGGTGATCTGCATATGTTTTTGCGTGGACAACCAGGTAACTTATCAAGCTTATAACTTTGTGATTATTAATGATACAGTTTTGAAATTTTTTTCATAGATTCTTTACATAAAAATACTAGACCCGTGTTTCGGATTTCGCATAAACAAAAATTAATGTTGTATTATTACTAGCTTTCGCCTGCGACTTCGAACACGTATTATACATATAAACCTTCCTCGTGAATCACTCTGCACATTAATGAAAATCGCATTAAAATTCGTTGCATAGTTTAAAAGATGTAAGGGTACAGACACGAAATGCTGCTTTATTTTATACTATACTAGCTTTTGCCCGCGGCTTCGCCCGCGTGGATGTCGGAAATTAACGCAGGTATTTTTCTAAAATAAAAGATTTTTTCTAAAATAAAAGTAGCCTACGTTACTCCTTGTTACGTCAGCTATCTGCCAGTGAAAGTCCCGTCAAAATCGGTCCAGCCATTTCAGAGATTAGCCGGAACAAACAGACAGACAGACAGACCGACAGACAGACAAAATGTAAAAAATGTTGTTTTGGTATATATACCGTGTGTACATCCATATACACCTAGTAAAAAGTGGTTATTTTAATATTAAAAACAGACACTCCAATTTTATTTATTTGTGTGTATGTATGTATAGATAAAGATATTATATAACAACAAGCAATTCGATCATATACTATGTGCTCTTCCTGCTGGTAAATTCAAAAATATTCTACTCAAAACGGTTACACACTAGTTCTATTTTAAAATTTTAATTAGAATTTGCATGCCTTCACGAGTTTTTTCTGTTTGCCAAATTTACTTTTATTTTAAAACTAGCTTCTGCCCGCGACTTCGTCCGCGTCAAATTTTTGCTCCCCTTACCCTTCCCGTCGCATCGATTTGCCTGCTAGTTTTCGTCCATTTTCGCTCCTTGAGTTATAGTGAGTCAACCTTAAAAGATAGACATATGCTCTTGGGACTTTTTTTTTGAACTTTTTAAAAATAACAATCCCGTCATACATGATTTTTGCGTTACTTTAACCGTTTACGCAGCGCACGCAACGGAAACTCTCAGAAGGAATAAATTTTCCCCGTTTTTGCAACATTTTTCATTACTGTTCCGCTCCTCTGAGGTGTAGCGTGATGTTATATAGCCTATAGCCTCCCTCGATAAATAGGCTACCTAACACAAAAATAATTTTTCAATTCGGACCGGATTCGATTCGGAGATTAGCGCGTTCAATCAAACAAACAAACTCTTCAGCTTTATAATATTAGTATAGATAATTAGTTGACCCAGCGAACTTCGTATCGCCTCAGATTCAATAAATGTTGTTATAAACGTACCAAGTTTGACAACCTGGTACGCGGTGGTGATCTGGTAAGCGTTTTCTAGCTGACACTCATATGTTAGGTTAGCTCCTACCCAGTTATGATGACCTGGTACTTCGAAGGCATAAAGCGTTTTCTAGCTGACACTCCTTTGTTTGGTAAGCTCCTGTCAAGTTATGATAACCTGGTACTTCGAAGGCAACGTTTTTGTCATAGTACCACGTTTTATAGTGACTTGTATTCTCTTTGACGTTTTATGTGACGTCTCACGGGAACGCGGTCGTAAAAAGGGGAAAAAAAAAAAAAAAAAAAAAACGGGATAAAAAGTATCCTATGTCCTTCTCCTGGCTCTAAACTACCTCCCTGCCAATTTTCAGCTAAATCGGTTCAGCCGTTCTTGAGTTATAAGTGAAGTAACTAACACGACTTTCTTTTATATATATAGATGACTAAAAACAGAATAAAATAAATATTTAAGGGGTGCTTCCAACAACAAACTTGATTTTTTGCTGATAACAGTACGGAACTCTTCGTGCGCGAGTCCGACTCGCATTTGGCCGGTTTTTTTCATGTTTAATTCGTAAATTCTTTGCCAATGAGTACTCCCATCGGGGTACAAGACTAGTTGACTAATAAATTGACTTACCAACACTGCCGGTGCCATCAATAATCGCAGTGACAGTGGCCAGCGCCTTGCTGTTCCCTGCCAGACTGCTGTGCGTGCCCAGCTCCGCACTCACAGCGGTCGTGATGAGCGCGTAGGGCCCGTTCACCATCATGCCCGTGAGGATCAGAAGTACTACGTTCAGGAGGTACGAGGACGCGCCCCAGTACTGGTAGATGAACAGCTGGGGGGCGGGAATGAACAAATTTGTAAAGAGCTGTTGAAAAATTGAATCATAATATACTGTTCTCACAGGGTCACAGATCTGAGAGGGAGTGGGTCATAATATCGATGCCTTAGTTCACAATTGCACTAACTACAAAATTTTCAATTTTCACTTTTTTAATGCCTAACACTAAATTTTATACATTACAATATTGAGAATTAAGAGGGGTATAGTTTCATAACCCGCTAAGTCCAGTGACGTTCAAAATCCAGGAATAGAAAATTTGTGATAAATTCTTGTAGCATTATTTAATTAATTATGTTTCTGTGTCTTTTGAAAAATTGGTCGCTTCGCCTACGTTTTGTAACTTATTCATTAAATTATCATGTTTTACAAACGTATAAAAAGCAAAACAATGATGGACATAGCTGAATTTGAAACTGAAGTTCGGACATAGTTAGTTTTGAATCTGACATACGTGGACATTGCTGTATTTGCTACGACGAATAATATATATACAGCGACTTAAAATATTTGATACTTTTATCGTATGTGATATAAGCGTCGTCATGTTGAAAAGGTATATAAACGAAAAACAGATTTAATAAATCAATTAGTATTTTTTTAATTATTAAGTACTTTTATTTACTAAACTAGATGTGATTAAACATCGCAAAAGCAAGATAAGGAAAAAGGGCCTTTGTCCAACAGTGGGACATAAAATAGGCCATTAAAAAAAATTAAACAACTGAGTCAGGTACACTTTCTTGTTCTTCGCAAAAGTGTTCATTTTCATCATCCGCGTTGCGCAAATCTACATCGAGAGCCGTCTTTGGTATTAATCCACACTATAATCCACACTACTATTATAAATGCAAAAATAACTCTGTCTGTCTGTCTCGCTTTCTTGCTAAAACTACTGAACCGATTTAAATGAAATTTGGTTTGGGCTTCTTTTTATTCCGTGACTTTGTCTGCGTCTGCGATAACCGACATTTACGCAGACGAAGTCGCGGGCAGAAGCTATTTATCATAAAATGACAGAACAGAGTAAAAAATGTGAAGTCAATAGCATATCGATCTTTGATTTTAGACGGTTCTAATGTTCCCGCTGAGGACTGAATTTCTTTCGGAACGATCATATTTGCTATTTTGCTACTTTTGCAACATAATGCAGTTCACCTTTTACTAACGTATTGCCAGTTTTGCGTGTTGACCGCTTCAATATAAAACACTCGCACTTCGAAAAAGGCACATGCCAAGTGCCAATGGGTTTTATAACATTTTTAACGGCTTCCTTCCAATCTTTTACTAGAGACATATAGGTTTTTCTGGTAATTTTTTTGCTAAATATCTGAAAAGAAAGTAGCACATGAACCAATTCGCATCCGTAGGTGCATAAAAATCTCCTCGAAATTTGGAGATCGGCTCACATAAATATGGGCATTTCGAATATTTGTGTACCAAAAGTCGAATAAAAAAATACAAAGAAACAACAGTTTCAACTTAAAAAAATTAAATATTTTGAAATCAGTGATCAAAACTACTCGGACTAGTATCTACTTACCTCTCTAATTTATGCAGGTTTCTCTTCCATTGTTCTGGTTTTCTCTGCCGTTTCCGAGCTTTACTTTTATCTACAACGATCGGGGTTGTATCCATTTTCGTAATTATGGCACTTTAACTTCGAAAATAATACGGTATCTAATAAAAAAAATAACTTTTTCACGAGAACAACACAACAAAAAACTAAGCTGGCCGCCATAACAGTTTTGTATATCTCGTGGGCAAAATAGTGGCTCGCTATTGGCTAGTTTGGACTTTGCGGTTTTTGAATTAAACTATGATGGACTTGGCAGTGTTTGAAGCTTACAGCCTACTTTAAAGCGAATTTTCTATTGGACATAGCTGTTAATGGCAAGATCTGATAAATCTAAAATGTGCGGAAAAAGATGGAGTTGCTAGAGATATATAAATATTGCTACGTGTAAAAAATGGACTTAGCGGGTTTTGAAACTATACCCCTATTATGATGGAGTTAAAGGGCTTATGAATATGCATATTTGTTTTGTTAATTTATTTTGTTTTTGTACTGTTCTTGTCTAAACTTTAAAGCTCTCTCCTAAAAATTGAAAATTTTTTAGTTAGTGCAATTGTGAACTAAGGCATCGATATTATGAACACTACCACACAACGAATTCATTTATTTGTGTAGATAATATCATTATCATCATCATTTCAGCCGAAAGACGTCCACTGCTGGACATAGGCCTCCCTCAAGCACCGCCACTTCGACATTCGACTTCGACACCATGTCCAGCAGTGGACGTCTTTCAGCGTGTTTTGACGTTCAAAAGTGTTTTTTTTGGAAATTCATGAAATAAATGCTTTGAATTTGGGCTGAAATGATGATGATGGTGATGATGTTGGTGATGATGATGGTGATGATGGTGATGATGATGTTGGTGATGATGATGTTGATGGTGATGATGTTGATGGTGATGATGATGATGATGGTGATGATGATGATGATGGCTGACCATGGGTGCGCAGGCGCTGTAGAAGGCGACGCAGACGAGCGCGGGGCAGGCGGTGCAGTCGGCCACCAGCCCCGCCAGGATGGCGCCCGACACGCCGCCCACGTCGAACACTGTGCTCAGCTCGCCCGACTGACGGGCCGACAGATCCGCTATACATAATGAGCAATGTTACTAGCATTCATATTCTAGGAATATTTTTTTTTGTTAGTAGGAAATCATCAAATCACGTCTCCCGCTCTGGGTAGAGCGGAAGGGCTTGTCAGACTTTTACTGACTAAAACCCGGGTGGGTTTTAGTCAATAAAAGTTCCTTCAGTTACCTATATGTCAGGGCCACGGTAACTCTTTCGAAAAATCTCGCGGTCTAGCAGGATGGATTATCAACCAAAGGGGACACAACAGATTTAAAAAAATAGAAGGCCGCACGGATGATTGTTCTCATGATGTAATTTTTAGCAACTCAGTGATATCAAGAGATATAAAAAAAAAACAGTAAACAGTAATAGAAAAAAAAATATGCAGATCTTTTTTGCAGTTTTCGAGATTGAAAGTACATTTTAGGAAAGCTCGATCTATCAATTCAGCCTATCACAGTCCACTGCTGGACATAGGCCTCTCCCATGTTGCGCCACAACACCGCCGAAAGAAAGTTGGTTCCATAAAATACAACATTTTTTTTTTTTTGCATTCATATTACAAGAATATGTAACCCTAAGAACGATGCGAATCATAACTTAAACACTACTTTTTAAATAAAATCGTTTACAAAACGCTTACTATTCCACTTACCCATTGTAAACCTGATATAAGACGGCAGCCAATACAGGAACGTGTAGCTGACGAGCTTCGCGAAGAAGAGCGAGAGAGAGAACTCCACCACGCCCGGGATAGAGAGAGCGCGCGATAGTGACACCGCGCTCTCTGGAGACGTGCGGAGCAACGAGGTGCGCTCTGTTGCCTCTTCTTGCTAAGATAGAGATAACATGATAAGTAACTAGAGAAGAAAGATGGGAAGAGAGAAAGACAGATAACTCCAGTACGCCCGGGATAGAGAGAGCGCACAACAGTGAGACCGTGCTCTTAGGAGACGTACGGAGCAGCGAGATGTGCTTTATTGCGTTTTCTTGCTAAGAGAGAGACAATATGATTATTAACTAGAGAGGGAAGAGAGAGAGAGAGAGAGAGAGAACTCGAGCTCGCCTGGCATACAGAAAGCGCGCAATAGTGAGGCCGTGCTCTCAGGAGACCTGTGGATCTGTGCGGTGCGCTCTAGTGCTTCTTCTTGCTAAGAAGGAGATGACATGATTAGTGTGAGTAGAGCAAGAGAGAGAACTCGACCACGCCCGGGATAGAGAGAACGCGCCACTATAAGCCTTCACACTCGAGAGACACGCGAAGCAGCGAGGTGCGCTCAGTTGTCTCTTCTTGCAAAGAAGGAGATGACATGATTAGTAGAGAAAGAGAGAGAAATCGAGCACACCCGGGATAGAGCGATGTGGTCTATTGTCTCTTCTTGTTAAGAAAGAGACGACATAATAATAAACTAGAGAAGGAAGAGAGAGAGAACTCAAACGGACGGGATAGAGAGAGCGCGCTATAGTGACCCTGAGGTATCAGGAGACGCGCGGAGCAGAGAAGTGCGCTTTGTTGCTTCTGCTTGCTAAAAGGGAGATGAGAAGATAAGTGTGAGTAGAGTGAGAAAGAAAACTCGAGCACACCCGGGATAGAGAGAGCGCGCGACAATGAGACCGTGTTGTCGGGAGACATATCGGCCGTAAATATGCTCGGAAATGAAAAAAAAAAAAACAATCGAAGAAGGCTTGCAATATCCCTTTGGAATGCATTGAGCCTAAAAAATGTACTACGGTAGTGTCCGAAGTTGTTAGGAAATCTCTTTAAAAAATAACAAAATAGTTTTAGATGTCGTTTCATACTGGCCGTAAAACTGCTCAGAATTGAAAATCGATAACAGGTTACTTCATACGAAATGCAATGAGCCTTCCATGTCAAGTGGCGAATAATAAAAATAATAACGTTTATTTGGACTCAATAAAATAAGCCTAATACAGTAATATTCCTTAGAACTAGGATAAAAAATTATGTTAATTTTATTTATACTATGAGAACACTTACTTGAGCTATGTTAGACGAATGTCTGTTAGGTCGCAAACTGGCCGCCTGTAAACATAAAAACAAATATTATTTAATTGCTTATTTAAAGCTTATAATATTCTCAAACTCTGAGCCAGATTTTGCATTTCCAACTTTATTTCGATTTGAGTAAAGTTCTAAACACAATAAGTAAAACGCCTGCTTTGTAATAAAGTGAATTTAAAAGTTGATAAAGAACTGTTTCAAGGAACCGTCCCCCCGACTGCAATCAAAATAATGGTTAAGCTTGTTTTTATTTTTTTTTTAGTTCCTAAACAAAAATATTCCAATATTTTTCATTATTACTATCCCATGTTGTTAAAAAAAAACAGTCTATGTTATCCGGGATAATGTAACGCTTCTAACGATACCACATACATTGATATTTGTCAAGCCGTTTAGAAGTTATGGTGGAATAAACAAACTCACAAACATACATGAACCCTGAAAACATAACATTACTTTTTTTGGGCAGTCGTATAAAAATGACAACTTAGCAGATTAAGCTGTCAGTTTTGTAAAAAAAGAACTGTTTTTCGATTTCTCTTATAAGTTTATGTTTATTTATTTCATAATCAACAGGTTTTAACAAATAAGTTGTAAAGGCCTTCTTTTAAGTATGGAGATACCTGTAGCAGACGACCCTGTTAGGTTCTTATTTCAAAAACAGGCTCGATGGTTTAAATCACACCTAAAGAAAAACCTTTGTTTTGTAATAAGCTTGACAGAGTTATAGAAAAACGTTCGTCTTTGTCTCAAGTCGACTCTGTCACGCATACTTGTGTCTCTTTCTAACGCTTGACGTGACATATCAATGGTGGGTACTGTACTTAGCAAATAAAGTGGTGATTGATTCAATGATTGCTTACCTGATCCCCCACGATGACGGATGACTCGTCGTCATCATCTGCTTCGTCTTCCTCGTCTGAACGCGTTGATTGGCGGGATGGCTAAAGAATGATTTATTTGATTGATTCAAGTGATTGATTCAAAGGATTGATTCATGCATTAAAGCGTGCAACTCCAATTTGAACTGTATCAAAAAATGATTTAGTTATTATGAATATTTTATTAGTAATTAAAAGCACCATTAAATAATCGAATTGAAAATGGCCATGACTATAGGGAAGTTTTATTTCTGTGGCCTGGTGCTAAAAGGGCCAAAGTACGTTTTTGTATGAAACGAGATTGTAATGCCAGTTTATTGAAAAACTATGACATATTTTTTTGTGCTAAAAGGGCGTTAGTTTACAAACAATCTTTCAAAAGTTACGATGTAAAAAAAGGGCAATGTAGTGTGCGCTTTCATACAGATAAGTAAAAAAAAAAATGATAAAAGGGCTGCAGTTTGGCCCTTTTAGCACCAGCCCACAGATTTACTAGTTGGCCCACCTTGAAAATTGGTTGGCCAGCCTTGGTTTTGTTTGTAATGTATAATTAAGTTTGAATCAACCAAGTTTGAATCAATCAGATTAAAGAAGAACGTTATGTATCTTAAATCTGATTGATTCAAACTTTTTTTCATATTGCTTACCGAGTGGCGACCATTACTGACGGCGGCTGCCAGCCCCACGAGGCCCGGCTCGGGCGCCAGGAACAGCCACACGACGGCCCCCACGGCGCCCATCACCAGCCCGGGGTAGATGAACGACAGCGACCAGTCCGAGTCCACGTACTCCGCCGCCATTATTGTACCTGGCAGAACCAACAATGTTCTTTTAGTCAAAGTGGCAGGGACGATCGACCTTAGTCAGTTTAAAAAAAAAAAAAAAACTACAATTTCATAGAAAACTGCTACGTTTGTTTCGATTATGGCAAGCGTGGCGATTATGGCAAACTCCTCCAAGAAGTTATCCGGCTGAAATGATGATGAATGATCTGGCGAACTTACCCAGAATATTTCCCAGCGAAGTGTGTGAGTTCCATATTCCAAAGATTAGTCCTTTCTTGCTATTCCCGAACCACTTGCCCACGATAGCGACCGTGCCCGGCCAGCCTGTCGTCTGGGCAATGCCTGCCCCAGCCTGGGAAGTGGGCAAAACTTTGTAAAAAGTTAGGTGTATTTGTAAAATATATTATCTGGAGAAACTTCACAGACGTGATAGGTGCCGGCGTCGAATGTTGATAGAATTTTATACTATAAATATTAAAGAAAGAAGAAAAAAGAAAGATAGAAGAAAAAGAAAGAAAACAAAAAGAAAGAAGAAAAGTCAAAAAAGAAAGGAGAAAAGAAATAAAAAAGGATAAAAGTTAAGAAAGAAGAAAGTTTGTATGTTTGTCACACAAAAATGGCCGAGCTGATTTGGGTGTTTGTTATGAGGATACTTTGAACCCTGCGAAGGATACATTCTACTTATTAGCTACATACCACGTGTGCAAAGTCGCAGGCGGACGCTAGTTTCAATTTAATCGCCTGTGTATCTAATGTATGTTAGATATCAACGATACCCACGTCTGTGAAGTTTCGCTAGCTAATGTAATATGACCTTTATATAAATAAAAATGTTCGTACTAACCTGCACCAATAAATAGTAGGATATGTTATGTATATTGTACGTTCGACCGATGCCGAACAAGTAACAAAAAATGGCCGAAAACAACATGCCGAAAGACAAGAAGTATCGTAGGTCCACCCTCTCTGCTACCATACCTGAAACATAAGCATATCATCACGCTAGTTATCTCGGACGGGGTAGGCAGAACCGTACAGTAGTTATGCGTGTACTGACCGGACAGGTCCACTCAATCTGTGTGGTTTTGAAAAGACCATTTCAGTCACCAATCTACATGGTCTTCACATGATGTGACCACGATTATATCTGGACTTTAAAAGAGACTGTGACCTCTGAGTTTTGTTTCGGCCTTTCTTCTCAGAGTAGTCAGATAGGAAACGCCGAACACATCTAGCTTTAAAAATATGATTGACGTGTAAAAGTGTTTGTACAAACCTACTTACAGAAATAAAATCATTTAAGTAAATATCAACAACAGCCATTTATTGAAACTAGGCTAAGAGTCAGCACTTTTCGAACGTCATAATGACATAAGACAGTCTCCCGGCACGCGCGCCCTTCACCACTTCCTAGTGCTTTAGCTGGGAAGAAGTGGCGCAACAAACTGCCCAGCAGTACAGCTGTCTGTTCAGTTAGAAGAACTTGATTCTATACCATAGTAGGTAAGTAATAAACATTATGAAACACTAAGCATTACATTATTTGCCTTATGTCAGCTAGCACACGCCAATTCTATGTTTTCAACAACTCAGTGCCTCGTTGGTCTAATGGCCATAAGTGCGACTGCCAAACATCCTGCTGGGTTCGATTCCCACGAAAAGGTATTATTGGGTTATTGCCATGATATTCTTACGTTATTACGAAAATGAACATACAGAACATAACAAGCATTCTCTAAACAGCTGCAGACCATGTAAATATTTGTTGCGGCGCTGCAATCGAACCTGACGACCTTGATCGTCGAACGCAAACGATGCGACCAAACGGCCTTTCACTACATTTGTGTAAATATTTGTAATTGCTTATTAATTAGTAATTAGAGTTTAGAAATTTTGTAGTAGTAAGGGAAGATACGTTTATGCCTAAAAGAGTTATGAATATTATAACTGTTTCTCCCAAACTGTTCACCGCTGCACTGGAGGATGTCTTCACGGTTGTGAATTGGCATGGGGCTTGGCATCAACCGTTGTAGATCTTAGGTTCGATCCCAGACGCTTTACTTAGTCTAAATTATTTCATCACCACTGCTCTCAAAACGGTGAAAGAATCCACCATGTCCTAGAACTCGAAACTCCGAAGACATGTGACATCTACCAATCTGCACTGGGCCCGCATGGTTGATAACTACCCACTCCTTCGAGGAGGCGTGTGTCCCAGCAGTGGGAAATAAATAGGCTGATTATGTAGTAAAACACCGGCGTATAGTAAAGATATGTAGTTTTACCTGATACAAACATGGCGCCCGCATATGAGAACAGGAAGGCGGAGTCCAGAGCGCCCAGCAACGTGTTGGCGTCGGTCGTATCTGTAACAAACAGATGCAATGCGTTACATTACACTACAAGTTGCGGTTTCCAGAGGTCATGCTCGGTGTCAGCACGAGATATATGTACATTTCGTTGATTCGTAGACTCGAGTCGTATCCGGTACGCCAGCGCCATCTAGTGGCGCTCGATGGATTTGGTGAGAGTTTTGAGTCACTTGTCTGTTGGCGGTCGGCGCGCGCGGACGTCACCTAACCATCGCACGTTCTGCGATACGTACTAACTTAACTATATATGCCTACCTATACAGGATGTTTGGCGCATGGACCGATAAATTTTTTTGGGGTTTTGTGGGTAATACCCCAAAAAAATTAGACCATAGACCCCAAGCCCTAAGTTTCACTCACAGATTTATACCCCTAAGTGTCGCTGTTTTTCATAGATTAATTCATTTTTAAGAGTTTGAATGCTCGTCAAAAAAATCATTTCTCGATTACAGTGACGCTTAGGAGATGTGGTCTATGGGTGAAAGATAGCACTCGACTACCCAATCCTGCAAAAAAAATTGTCGACCGACGCCAGCGTCCACAGTTAAGTGGACCAACGATGAGTGCTATTGATGAGACGGTCCTCTCCTCCGTATTTTACATTTTTCAGCAAAATATATAATCTTCTTCTGTATCTTCTTAGGACAACCAACACACTGTTATCTGATCCCAAACTAGGCAGAGCCTGTACTATGGTAACCAGACAACTGATAAATCAATGTACTTATATATTACGTATTCTTGATAAATTACACCCAGACACAGAACAAATGATTGTGCTCATCACATAAAGATTTATCCTGGGTAGGAATCAAACCCACGACCTCAGTCTTAGCAGTCAGGGTCACTAACCACTAGACTAACAGGCCAGTCACAGAGAACGACATAACAAAATTAACAAAACAACGAAATTTATACTCACTAAAAGGAGCCCAGTTACACCACTGGTCATCATTAGGGTCAGTCCCAGGCGGCGGCACCAGCGCCGAGCAGTTCTGATGCAGCACAGACTTCACCACGGAGATCGGCTTCCGCGTCAGGTGGTACGTCATATACGTGAAGAACGTCAGCATCAGGATTGAGGCTTGGTACCTGCGGGTGAGGAGAACATACAATATTAGCAAAAGAATTTCTATGTTATTGTTACGAGCTCGGGTTCGGGATGAATTGACCAATTTTCAGAAAAACACACCGCAGTAATGAGAAACGTCAAACAGAATCACTTGTCTCGCTTGTATGTACTTCAATGTATCCCTTTTTTTTGTGGGAAATCATCAAATGACGTCTCCCGCTCGAGGGTGGAGCAGGAGGGCGTGTCAGAGTTTTACTGACTAAAACCCACCCGTGTTCCTTCAGATGCCCATATGCCAGGGCCACGGTAACTCTTTCGAACGAATCTCGCGACTCTGGCAGGCGTCGGTCTTAGCAGACCTCTTCAGTATTGCTGACATCTCTTTGAGGCGCGTGTGGAACACTACGCGCCGTCGACCCGAGCTTGGTCCTTACCGGGCGGCGAGCTACCCATTGCTCGCCGCTCGCAAGCTCGCGCCTACGGTGGCCGGGAGTCCGCTATCGACTCCCGGCGTCACTGTATCGCTTGAATCACATTCGTAACCAAACTGTCCTCTCAATCCAACAATCCACTATTTATAAGCCGAGCCGATCATTCTAGAACAATCGCGATTCCTTGCCACAGTTTACAGTTAGCGGCGAAGTTTCTAGATAGTAGAGAATTAAATTGTAAAATTAATGTAATTTGCGTTTAAATGTTTAAAAACGTGTTCGATTTCGATAGATATAGTGATAAATAATAAGGATTAATGTTTGTGAGATATTTCGTTGCAAAATCAATGAAATAACAATAAATCAGTACCAGCTGTCATCCAACGGACGGATTTGAAATCACCACCTAACCCGGGGAGTATTTCTTTTAATTTAAGCATATTCAACTATAATCTTATTCGATCCCATTGCACCTTTTGCCCTTTAACGTTCATACTACTTGTAACAGTGATCTATGTCGTAAATAACCCTTTATTTCTCCAAAATCTATTTGACATTAAGTTCATGCACTAATTAGGACAAAATCACATAAACAACGGTAAAGTTCCCATACAAATCACTGTTCCATATTATTAGACATCCTTTTTTATGTTCAATTGCTGAATTAGGACCACCATAAGAAATTAATGTTAGGAACTGAATTGAACAATATAATAGTAGTATGTACCCCCAACCATTTAGTTATATTTGCACATATAATTAAAAAAAAACATTTTTTTAGTATTTTCACTTTTTACTGTTGTTAATAATTATTATCTCTTTTTCATTCATAATTGAGATTTCACCCTTTTATTAGTATTATTCTTGTATTTTATCTCTTTAAAATTTGAACTCCCGTCATTTACTATCTACTTCTCACCCCTCTCTCTTATTCCTTTCACACACTTAGCTTTCTCTTCTCTCATTCCAGGGTGCCTCTAGGGTTGATCTGTCAATATGTTGACCCGTAGAGCTGCATCCTTAGAGGAAAAACTGAGGGCTACGTTAAAGGAATTGGATTCTAGTAAAAAGCAGTGCAATCAGCTGATACAGGAAAGGGAAGACAGCGAGGTCGAAATAGAGTTAATTAATAAAAAGAACACTGACCTTAAGAATCAGTTGGCTGAACTACATGTACAGCATATGGACATACTTGACCAGCATCATTACCTTCGTCAATTAGTGTCAAATTACCAGCATTGCAGTGACACCTATGAACTGGCTTAGAGACGGATATCAGAACTGGAACTGGAACTAAGCAGGGCCCACAACACAATGACCCATTTGGAAACTCTCAAAGCCGGTGAAGAGTCTGCGATCACCAGCAGTCTTTATGATGAGTTGGTTGGTAGCAGGTCCAAACCTACATGTGTTGAGCCAATTGTAACAATAGATTTAACTGATGATACCATTTCTAAAAACAAATTGTTTACTAGCCACAATAAGTTAAAAAATATATTAAAATTAATAGATTAATTAGAAAGTATCAGAAAAGATTGAAATGCCAAAAAGTTAATAAATTAAACACAAAACTTAGGCAAAAAAATCTAAATTTAATACAAGAATTGAAGAAGTGTTATAGTGATTTAAAATTATGTAATACTTTGTATGATACGGACACTCAGCACCTTCGGGATGAATTGTTTGTTAGGGAATTTGCACTAAAGGATATCTTTAGTAAATATGAGGCTACTAAACAAGACCGGAGTAAGCGCATGCAGGAAGCCTGTGAGTTAGCAGACCTGGTCAAGTGCAATGCAGAGAGGTATGAGTCTCTGACAAATAACCTCTCTTTTAGCTGCACTTGCTCCACGGCACCTCAGCCTCAACTTGAAACACCCACACCCTTAGCAACTCAGCCAGTAAATAGCCGTATTACTGATGATAATAGCCATATTAACACAACCTATATTTTTTCTGACAAAGGTCAAGGTTATGGTAGCATATTTAATCAAGTTTCACAACAGTATGTAATTAATAATTGTTCACCCGGTGCCAGTATTAGCCAATTATTAAGTAAAATTAAATTGTCAAAAATAAACCCTGGTTCTACTGTAATATTATTATATGGGGATAGTTTAAATGCTAGAAAAAAAGAAATAATTCAATGTGTCCATTTGATGTTACACCTCAATGAGACCAATCACTGTAAGTTTATTTTCTGTGCCTTGCCTTATTCACAATACTTATCTGAGGAGCAAAACAGGCACATTTATAATTTAAATATGTTAATTTATAATAGGACTAGTTGTCACAGTGACGCTATTTTATATTTTGATTGTAATCAATTTATTGCTGATTACAAATTGACAAATTATACTATGTATTTGCCACCTAGTTGTAGGCGACAAATTGTTAATCTTTTAGCATACAATTTACACCGTACTGTTAGTAGTGGTACTAGCACCACTTTTGTATCCACTGTTGATACACCTAGTAGTTTAAACTATTAGGTGCGACAACGGGAAAGCTGCATATGTTGAATGTTGTTCATCAAAATATGCAGGGTTTGCCCGGCAAAGAACTAGAGTTAAGTTTATTTATCGAAAACCATGATGTTCAGGTATTATGTTTGACTGAACACTGGTTGAAAGAACATGAAATAGTGTTTATGAATGATGATTTTTTTACTGTGCAAAGTGCATTTGTGAGAAAAAGTGCTATACGCGGTGGATCACTAGTTCTTGTTTCAAACAAGTTGAAATGTAAACAACGTTTAGATTTAGTTAATCTTTCCATCGAGCGCACTATTGAGTTGTCTTGTGTTGAACTAGAGCGTTACGTCATAATATGCGTTTATCGTCCACCCTCTGGGGATTTTATTCGTTTCGAGTCGGTCATGGAGGACTCACTCAATAAATTAAAATCAATTAATAAATGTATAATTTTATGTGGAGATTTTAATATTAATATTTTAGATGTTACTCCATTAAGTATTAGACTGCTCAATCTGTTTAAGTCATTTAATTTAATAAACTTGTTTTTCGAACCTACTAGGATCACGGCATCGTCTTCGACTTGTCTTGATAATATATTTAGTGATTGTGATGCCAATAATAAGTTGGTGTTAAGTGACTTAACGTCTGATCACTGTGGATTATTAGCCAGCTTCCCTTTGCCATTACTAAAAAAGCCGCATAAAATAGAATGTAGGCCCTATACAGTTAGTCGTTGCAAAACATTTAAAAATAATGTTGCTCATAGGATTACACCATCTATAGTAGAACACGAGAATCCTAATGAAATCTATGGAGCCCTTTTTGATATTGTGCAAAAAGAATACCAATCTACTTTCAAGACCAAAACTATTGACATTAATAGCACCTCTGTTAGCTTCAACCAATGGGCTACTCCAGGTATTTATAAAAGTAGAGCGAGACTATACGAGTTATATGGTTTAAAAAAATATATATTTGATACTCCTTTTCTAGAGTATGTCAGAAATTATTCTAAGTTATTTAAAAAAATCTGTGCTTTCGCTAAATCTAAATTTTTAAGCGATCAAATTAAAAATTCAAACAATAAAATAAAAACCACTTGGAAAATCATTAACAATGAAACGGGTAAATCGGTTAAACAGGAAAAACAACTAGAGATTATGATTAACAACAAATTGGTTAATAAAGCTGCCGATGTAGCTGAGGCATTTAATGAGTTTTTTGCCAACATACCTATAACTACAACTTGCTCCTTAAATTCGTCCCCGTCTAAAGCTGAAAACCTTTTGCATAGTAGTGTGCCCAGATGTAGTCGCTTATTTAGTTTCGAACATGTAACGCCTCGTGACGTGGTTAATATTTTTAAGACACTTAAGTCAAAAAACACTGGAGATTACTGGGGCATCTCCATTAAACTGTTAAGTAATATAATAGACATCGTAGCCCCCTATCTAGCTGTAACTTTTAATAAATGTGTTGATTCGGGATCTTTTCCTGACCTCATGAAGAGTAGTAAAGTCATACCATTATTTAAAACAGGTAATAAAAATAACGTTGGCAATTTAAGGCCCATTTCTATCTTACCTGCATTTAGTAAAATATTTGAAAAGTTAATACTCAAGCAGTTGCTAAGACATTTTAATTTAAATAGCCTCCTTCATAATGAGCAATATGGCTTTACAAAAGGTCGTTCGACAACAGATGCGGGTGTTGCTCTGCTGAAACATATTTTCAACGCATGGGAGAACTCATCTCTCCAAAGCTTTTGATTGCGTTCACCATGACACACTTTTGCGTAAACTACGTCATTACGGTGTTCAAAACGAAGCTCTCAATGTCATAAGTTCTTATTTACAAAATAGGCACCAATGTGTAGATGTCAATGGTGTAAAATCTTCCGGGCTACTAGTTCAGTTAGGTGTACCTTAAGGCAATGGTGTAATACTGGGTCCATTCTTATTCTTAGTGTATATTAATGTCTTACCATTCTATTTAAAGAATATCTGTGACATTGTACTATTTGCTGATGATACCTCACTTATCTTTAAAGTAGACAGAAATAAAAAAGATTTTGACGACGTGAACAGTGCGCTTTCAATGGCTACGGATTGGTTTACCACAAATAACCTAGTTCTTCTTGCTAAGAAAACGAAATGTATAAAGTTCGCCTTACCGAATGTTAGGAATCTGGGACCCAATGTCGTTTTAAATAATCAGGTGCTTGATACTGTACACTCGGCAGTTTTTCTGGGCATAACAGTAGACGCCAAACTTCAGTGGGGATCACATATATCAAGCCTAGCGGGAAGGCTCAGTTCGGCCGCCTACGCCGTAAGGAAAGTTAGACAGTACACGGACGTTGATACAGCTCGATTAGTCTATTTTAGTTATTTTCATAGCATAATGTCCTACGGCATTCTGCTGTGGGGCAAAGCCGCGGACATTCAAAATATTTTTGTTCTTCAAAAACGAGCTGTTCGAGCGATTTACCAACTAGGTGCTAGAGTTTCTCTGAGAGATTTGTTTAAAGATATTGGTATTCTTACGGTGGCATCACAATTCATCTTCGCCAACATCTTATATATTAGGCAAAATATACACTTGTACACTAAAACAGTGATATTCATAACATTAATACTAGAAATAAGGACAAACTACGTGCTCCCTTTCACCGGCTTCATAAGGTTCATAATTCTTTTGTTGGTCTTGGTATTACCTTTTATAACAAGCTGCCCTCTGCTTTGCTAGATTTGCAGTTTAATGAGTTTAAAGCTAAAGTAAAATCCAACCTTTGTTCAAAGGCATACTATTCTATCAACGACTACTTAAACGATAAGAATAGTTGGTCGCTGTGATTAACTCAAGATAATGTTTATGTTCTTTCAATCCAGAATTAGCTTTCCTACTGACAGTTTATATGGGTAGTTCATATATTTTTTTTTTAATTTTTTTTTTAATTTTATATTTTTTTTTTTATTTAACTGATTTTGTTAATTAATTTTTATTTTCTTTTAATTTCTTTTAATTTCACTTATTGTGGACATAATCTACTCATTACAATGATTTTAAATGAGTTGTATTGCAACATGTAGTTAGCTAGCGACCTCGTCAGCTGTTCATAATATTCTTGCCTGACCAACCGGCAGCAAGTTCGTCATGCTCCCTTAGATGTCACTGCTTGCGGTAGCGTCGGGGGTCGAGTTACCACCTTCCCTCAAATATGGCGAGGGGGGTAATGGCTGACCTTTGCGTTATGCTCGTGAACGGGTGCTGCTTGTGGTGACTGGTCGACTTGCTGACCATGGTTTTTGTTATTGTTATTAGTATTAACTGTTATTTTATTTTACTCTGGAGCTCCTAGTTTAACTATTGTAACTTCAACTTAGCTATATGCATCAATGTATGTATATGTATCATTTTGCATCGTTGAATATGTAAGCGAGCACGCCCTTATGCCTGGAGGCTTTATTTAAGTTTTACGTTCTGTTTACAATTTTGTTTTATTATTTATTTCAGCTTGAGTTTAGTTTTCAATGTTTTGTTCGGATATTGGCGTGTGCTAGCTGACATATGGCGTATAATGTATGTTTTATTTTGTTTTATAATATTAATTACTCACACGATATTGTATAGAATCAAGTTCTTCTAACTTAACAGACAGCTGTGCTGCTGGGGAGTTTGTTCCGCCACTTCTTCTTCCCAGCTAAAGCACTAGGAAGTGTCGAAGGGCGGGCGTTTTGGGGGGACTGTCTTTTGTAACTTTGACGTTCAAAAAGTGCTGACTCTCAGCCTAGTTTGAATAAATGACTTTTGATTTTTGATTTTTTGAGTACTATTCAATACTAGATGGCGGTAGCATCTACGGATAATTGTTTGTGTAGTACCTGCTACTTGATATTAGATGGCGTTAGCGTGTCGTTTCAAGTCTTTACGATCTACGTAACATTATGTCACAAGGATTTGGTTTCCGCACTTAGTCCTTTAAGTGGACCATTGTGCGTGGGCCATGGCGGCCGTTGGTGGTTATTCTAACCAGCCCACCTCCCTCCAAACGTTGATTGTGTCTCCTGGACTGTTGAGTGTTGAACTGTTGACTGTTGACTGTTGAAATCTTACATGGACCTTATGTAAGATTTGGGTGGCTCGAGGGTTTCTGTCCTAAGCAAAAGAATTTATATACAAATTGGCAGGGACATCAACGCACATCGACGTATCCAAATTTTGGACTCCTAGTGCTGGTACTGAGGAAACCCTAATGGAATATCCCAATAACACTTTGCTTGATCTGGGAATGTCAGAATGAGCAGTGGTAGCCTAGTGGTATCGGCCCCAACTTACGAGTAGGTCACAGTTTGGGTTACGGTCATGGGTTCGAACCCAAGCAGGCGCTTTACTTTATGTTAATAATTTCATCAACTCTGCTTTCAAAACGGCGAAGGAAAACATCGTGAGGAAACCGGCATGTCCCAGAACCAAAACTTCGAAGACATGTGACATCTACAAACCCGCGCCGAGCCCTCGCCACACCATCTCACAGAAAGGAGACCTCGGTATAGACCGATTATGATGACCTGGGAATCGAACCCAGGACCTCATGGGTCGTGGGTCGTATTAATAAAATAAATATTTTTAGTACCTAGTACTTTGGGACCACAAGTAAAATAAACAAAGTTATGTCTTGGGAAAGTACGGTCAACCAAAAAATTTAGAATTTATACAACTAAAATGATTTCTATAAAACGACATAAGTAATCATTTTTTTTCAACAGTCGCAGCCTTCTATAAGAAGTAAACCAAAAAAAAAAAAACAATACAAAATACTATTTAAAAAAGTAATCTTGATAGTTTAAATCACCTATCGTCCACCTAATCACCCACCGAAACGTAACAAATAAACTTTTAAAAAACTTCACTATCTTAATTAGACACGTAAGCATCGGTCATAATCATTACAATTATTGAATATCATTAGTATTTATGCAAATTAAACTTAATCAAGTGACATTAAAAAAATGCTATCATAATAATATTATGATAGCATTTTTTTAATGTTGCAGGAGAGTGATGCAAACGTTTATTTTACAAAAACAAAAACGTTTTAAAAGAACTAGTGAGTGGATTTTGGAAAAACTATTGTTACGAGCTGGGGTTCGGGATAAATTAATGGAAACCAATTTACCAAAACACACAACACAGTTTAATTAAATAAACACAAATATCGCAACTACAAGAAACGTCACTAGGAATCACTTGTTTCGCTCACTCGAATCGTATTCGCTCGCTTCCGAAATCGAACTGCCTGTCGGCCCCACAATCCGCTATTTATATTCCGAGCAGAACATTCGGGAACATTCTATACTGTGCCACAGTCCACAAGTAGCGTAGAAGCTTCGAGTCCTTTCGGGAGCCAACTGTTTAATCCCACTATTAGACGATAGATGGCGGTAGCGTCTACGTACAATTTAGTGTAGTACTTGCTACTTGACAACAGATGGCATCAGAGTGTCATTTCCAGTAGTTTCTAACACTGCCCCGTACTTAGATGGAATTAGCGTGATGTTTCTAGACTTTCGATTTACGTCACACTGCCCCTTTCTGAGACGGAGTTAGCATGATGCTTCTAGACTTTACGATCTACGTAACACTGCCCCCTCCTTAGACATGCTCGTCCCGAGCATCATTATTCCCGTAGTATCGTGCCAATCGATCTACATGGACAATTTTAGGTGCAGTTCGCATACCCTTTTGTATTCGGTAAGTGACGTCGTTGATCTTGGTCACAATTCGGTACGGCCCGTCCCATTTTGCCTGTAGTTTAGGGGACTTTCCTTTGCTGCGCACTGGGTTATGCAACCACACTAGCGAACCTTCGTCGAAGCCAGTATTGTTCATCTTCCGATCATAACGAGTTTTCATTCTTTCGGACATCTGTTGGCCTGATTCTCTAACATGCTCATATACGTCATTCATCTTGTTGCGCAGATCATTTGCATAATCTGTTATACTCCGTGGTGAATCAGGGGGAATGCCGGTTATTAGATCAGCTGGTAATCTTAGCTCCCTTCCAAAGTTTGCGAAGGCTGGTGTCACAGTTGTACTCTCGTGAACTGCACTTCGGTATGACAGAAGAAACGGTTGTATGTGCTTGTCCCAATCCTTTTGTCTGCTTGCTACAACTTTTGCCAGATATCTTTCCAACGTCTGATTAAATCTCTCCACCATTCCGTCAGATTGTGGGTGGTATGAAGTGGTTCTGGTTTTGTGAGTACCCATAACCCGACATGTTTCCTGAAACACTTGAGACTCGAAATTCCTTCCTTGATCGCTGTGGATTTCCAAGGGTACCCCAAACCGACAGAAGACTTCGTGGACTAATTTATCAGCGACTGTTGAAGCTTCTTGATTAGGGATGGCGAAGACTTCCGGCCACTTGGTGAAGTAATCCATAACAACCATGAAATATTTATTTCCACTTTCACTTTCAGGGAATGGCCCAGCGACATCTAGTGCTATCCGTTCCCAGGGGGCTCCCACGTTGTACACTTTCATTGCACCCCTGCTGCGTGTGTGTGGTCCTTTTACCGCTGCACAACTGGTACATCTACGACACCAGTCCTCCACATCTTCTCGACAATGGATCCAGTAAAACCTTTCTCGGATCTTTAACAAAGTCCTTCTTACTCCCATATGACCTCCTGAAGAACCATTGTGGTAGAGCTGTAGAACTTCTGGTACCTTCGTTTTTGGGACTACCATTTGCAGGTGGCAGCTATTCCCTCGAGCATTTTCCCATTTTCGGCACAAGACACCATCCTGGATCACCAAGCTCTCCCATTGTGCCCAATAACTTTTGGTGGTGGTACTCATCGCTGCAATATCACACCATTTCGGTTTGGGAGCATTAGCTTTAATCCACTCGAGAATTGGCCGGATATCTGTGTCACTTTGCTGAGCATGCTGTAGGGTTTCCTTCCATTCGTCACTAAGGTCCGTTCTTAGCATCCTGACAGGTACCGTTTCCTTAGCTTCTTGCCTGACACAATGCTTGCAGTCTTCAGGACAAGGTCTTCTTGATAACGCGTCCGCGTTGCCGTGAGACTTCCCACTACGATGTTCAATTGCGAAGTCGTACTCTTGTAGCAGTTCAATCCATCTCGCCACTTGTCCTTCTGGATTCTTAAACTGCAACAACCACTTTAATGCAGCATGGTCAGTCCGCAGGTGGAATTTGCGTCCAAGCAAGTATTTGCTGAAATGCTGCAATGTCTTTACTACGGCAAGAAGTTCGCGTCTCGTGACGCAATAATTTCTTTCTGGCTTTGATAAAGATTTGCTGAAGTAAGCTATCACAACTTCATAATCTCCTTTCCGTTGAGATAACACACCGCCTATTCCCGTATTACTTGCGTCCGTGTCAACTATGAATTCATTTTCTGTGTCAGGGTAGCCTAAAATTGGGGTATTGCACAAACGTTCCTTTAAATCTTGAAATGCGATGTCACAGTTCTCATCCCAACAGAACGGTCTTTTCTCCTCAGTAAGCTTGTGAAGAGGTTTGGCAATGTCAGCAAAATTCTTGACAAACCGTCGATAGTATGAGCACAAACCCAAAAATGCCCTGACCTGCGTCTTGTCTTTCGGGACTGGCCATTCCTTGACGGCGACGATTTTCTCAGGATCTGTTTGTACTCCTTCCTTCGAAACCACGTGCCCCAAAAAGCTTACTTGCTGTCTGAAGAATGAGCACTTCTTTGGACTTAGCTTAAGATTGGCTCCTCGGATTTTCGATAGAACACGTTCCAGATTTTGAAGGTGGTCTTCGAATGTGCGGCCCACGATGATGATGTCATCTAAATAGACAAGGCAGGCGTCTCCAATTAGTCCCGTGAGAACTAGCTCCATTAGCCTTTCAAAAGTTGCAGGAGCATTGCACAATCCAAATGGCATAACGTTAAACTGCCATAGTCCCTTTCCCGTAGAAAATGCAGTTTTCTCCTTGTCTTTAGGGTCTATTTCCACTTGCCAGTAGCCACTTTTTAGGTCTAACGTGGTGAACCACTTCATTCCTGACAGCGTGTCCAGTGTGTCGTCGATCCGGGGTAGTGGATAGCTGTCTTTCTTAGTAACGTCATTCAATCGACGATAGTCTACACAAAACCGCATGCTGCCATCTTTCTTTTTCACCAGGACCACAGGAGAACACCAAGGACTAGATGAAGGCTCTATAACTCCATCCTTTACCATTCCTTTAATCATGGTATCTACCTCCTTTTCCCTTGCCACTGGTAGTCTTCTTGGTCGCTGTCGTATTGGTAACTCATTTCCGGTATTAATTCTGTGTTGAACCAAACCAGTCTTCCCTATGTCAGCATCATTTGTAGAGAATATGTCTGCATACTGAAGTAGCATCTTCCTAGCCTTCTCTCTTTCCTCTTCCGATAAATCTTTACGACAGTCTTCCAAAAGATTTAACACATTAAATCTTGCACTTTGGGCGTTATTTTGAGAAGGCCGATGTTGGCATTCACGCATCCAAGCTACTTCCCCACAGGAACCCATCAACGTACCCTTCTTGATTGCTTGCTCCTTTTCACTTGGGTTCAGTATGCGTACGGCTGCAACGTCGATTGCCTTTACCAAGGTCCGCGCAATTTTCCATGGAAGGTTTTCATCCAATCCTTCAATGAGAATACATCGATTTTTCTGCCCAGAATTATGTGGAAGACTAACTGGAACTATTGTTTCCGATCGGGGAGGAAGAACAATCTTCTTCAAGCAGTACACTTTCCCTGATGGTGCACCTTCCATGAAGACTTCTTCTGACCCACATTTGAGGACTCCTTGATTAACGTCAATCTCACAACAGTGCTGTCGCATGAAGTCCAGACCTAGGATGCAGTCGTCCACTATGTCAGCCATGATGACCTTATGCCGGTAGATTGTGTTACCCAGTTTTAACTCCACCTCCTTCTCACCACGGACGGTTATGTGCTGACCGGTAGCTGTTACTAAATTTACGCCATTATGCTTACCGAAGAAGTCCCCAAGAAAACGATTCGCTAGTTGGGAACTGACAACCGTGCGAGAAGCTCCAGTATCCAATGTCAGCTTACATGGTCTTCCGTTCACTTCACCTTTTATGACTAGGGTGTTCCCATCATGGGCTTGTGAGACCGAAATTCTTGGGGCTATTTTAACACCAGCCAGCACCCGCCCCGCAGTCCTGGCGTTTATTAGTTTTCCTGCTGCTGGGCGGTGACATCAGCCGCCCTTCTTTCCTGGGTCTGGTCTTCGTTAGTTGTGCTTCGCTTCGGGCAACTTGACCGAAGGTGGCCTTTTTCTCCGCAAGTGTAGCATCTAGGGCTGTACCTAACACGGTCACGAACAGGTGACGCCGCAACCTCCCTAATGCGATGGGTTCGATGATCCTGCCTTACTGCCTCCACCTCCAACGCATGGGCCAAGGCGTCTTTGAGGGTCTCATGGTGCCCAAGTCTCACAGCTGCCCTTACTTCCAGGTCCCGTATGCCATCTATGAAGGTTTGAATTAGTATACCCTCGATGAGCGCGGGCGCAGTCTGGTACGCCTTTCGAACCAGCTTTTCGATTTCCAGGGCCCACTGCTGCAGGTTTTCACCACTGCGCTGCACACGATCCTTCAACTGGGCACGAAAAACGTGTTCCAGGTGCGCGTCACCGTATCTGGCCTCTAACGCCTCAACGAGCTGCTCGTAAGTTACATTTTTGCCGAGAGCCTCTAACACAGTTAAAGCCTGGTCACGAAGGGCCAAAGTAAGCGCGGTCATGGCTTGGCCCGTTGTCCACCCATTTGCTTCCATGACAGCTTCAAATTGAATTTTGTATGCCGACCAGGAAGATGTTCCGTCAAAGGGTGGCACTTTAAACCCGCGCACGGAAGGTGCAGCAACTATCGAAGCCGTAGTCCGGTCTCCAGCTTTCAGAACTCCAACCGCTTTTCTTATATCAGCGATCTGGACTTCGGCCTCGGAGATACGATTTTCATGTACCTGAACAGTCTCCTTCATGGCTTTGATGTCCTTGCCAAAAGTCGAGTGTAGATCTTTCAAAAGGAGAACCTGCTCCTCTTTATCACGCTGAAGCTGTTCTTGCAGGCGGCGGGTCTGTTCTTCCTGTCGGCGAGCCTGTTCTTCCTGTTGGCGGGCCTGTTCTTCCTGTCGGCGAGCTTGCTCCTCTTTGTCCTGCTGCAGCTGTTCCTGTAGGCGGCGGGCCTGTTCTTCCTGTCGACGGGCCTGTTCTTCCTGCCGGCGAGCTTGCTCCTCTTTGTCCTGCTGCAGCTGTTCCTGTAGGCGGCGGGCCTGTTCTTCCTGTCGGCGGGCCTGTTCTTCCTGTCGGCGGGCCTGTTCTTCCTGTCGGCGGGCCTGTTCTTCCTGTCGGCGGGCCTGCTCCTGCAGCATCGCCATTAGCGCAGAAAGATCCATGGCTGGTGATGCTGTAGGGACACCAGACGCTTGGGAGACTGGCTCCGTCGTCGGCTGATTACCCCCAGGTGTCTGTCTAGAAGTTCCTTCAAACCGCCTCTGATCCACCTCCTGCTGGCGCTGACTCCTGGTACGGATACCTTCCGTATCCTCCTTCGGTAAAACTGGCATAATTTATCCCTTACTTCTGACACCAAATGTTACGAGCTGGGGTTCGGGATAAATTAATGGAAACCAATTTACCAAAACACACAACACAGTTTAATTAAATAAACACAAATATCGCAACTACAAGAAACGTCACTAGGAATCACTTGTTTCGCTCACTCGAATCGTATTCGCTCGCTTCCGAAATCGAACTGCCTGTCGGCCCCACAATCCGCTATTTATATTCCGAGCAGAACATTCGGGAACATTCTATACTGTGCCACAGTCCACAAGTAGCGTAGAAGCTTCGAGTCCTTTCGGGAGCCAACTGTTTAATCCCACTATTAGACGATAGATGGCGGTAGCGTCTACGTACAATTTAGTGTAGTACTTGCTACTTGACAACAGATGGCATCAGAGTGTCATTTCCAGTAGTTTCTAACACTGCCCCGTACTTAGATGGAATTAGCGTGATGTTTCTAGACTTTCGATTTACGTCACACTGCCCCTTTCTGAGACGGAGTTAGCATGATGCTTCTAGACTTTACGATCTACGTAACACTATATTATATTTACCAAAATCCACTCACTAGTTCTTTTAAAACGTTTTTGTTTTTGTAAAATAAACGTTTGAATCACTCTCCTGCAACTTTCAGCAAATGTCGCTTAGATCGAATAGCCTTACAACCGTCGATATTTATACTAGCTGACCCAGTGAAAGTACCGCCTCAAAGTCAATAAGTGATGTGTTGCATTATTAGGCTCCTACCAAGTTATGAAAACCTGGTACTTCGAAGGCATAAAGCGTTTTCTAGCTGATACATAGCCACCCATGTTAGGTGAGCTTCTTCCGCGTTGTAACCACCTGGTACTTCGAAGGTATAAAGCGTTTTCTAGCTGATACATACCCATCCATGTTAGGTGAGCTCCTACCGCGTTATGACCACCTGGTACTTCGAAGGCATAAAGTGATTTCTAGCTGACACTCGTAAGTTTGGTAAGTTCCTACAACCGTACGCAAAATACGCGCTCAGACGCGGAGATGCGGACACCAGCCCCTTCTACCTATTAGCTCCTACTAAGTTATGACAACCTGGTACTTCAAAGGCATAACGCGTTTTGTAGCTGACACACAAAATGTATGAGAAAATATATTATTAGCGTTTATTCTCGTATTTTTTTGGTAACTGTACTTTAACTTCAATTTTCTTGTGGTCCCGAAATACTACTGCAAAATAATTATTGTTTTTGGGGTGGAATCCAGGACCGCGGTCCCGGTCCCGAAAGCCCCACGACCCGACCTCATGCCCAGCATTAGCGATTGAGACAGTCAAACAAATACCATCAAATATTATTTTATTTTATCATGTTTGGATATCGATTTGATACTCATTAGTCTCGTTAATTTCGCTCGCTTCTGAAATTTGACCCCGCATTGAATCAATGCCAATAAACCTACTCGACTATATTTGTACAAAGAAGTGTGCCACATACAACACGCACTTAGTAACTATGCACTCGGATTGTTTATCGAACTTTATTGGCCGATAAAGGCTAGGTCCACTTCGGTGCATACAAGTTTACATAAAAGGTACTGTGATCTGATGACTCTGAACAGCGCTAGAATATGATCTAAGTACAAATATGGGCAGTGAATCATGGCTGCTCAACGTTTTGATGTACCTATTATGTAGAATAGAATAGATTCTTTATCTTAACACAAATTACAGCTTACAGTTAAATTAGTCTACAGATACAGTTTTGTAATTAATTTTTAGAAGACTGGTGCCTAAACTAGGTTTTTGTTTTTTTTTCAAATGAAGTCTCCAGGTCCCCTAACAATTTATGTACTTCATGTATACTGGAGACTTTTTGTTTAAAATCGCAGTTTTAATCATTCAGATACTATAAATAGGATTATTACAAATAAGATTTTATTACATTTTTATTAGAAAACATGCAAAGGTGGGATAAGTGATGTGTGGGTGTGTGGTTTGTTTATGTGTCAGCGTAACAATCAGCTTGGAAGTAGCGCTCGTTGGCCGATCCCGGAGCACCGCTCACTTCGCTCGCTTGGCTCGCGCGCGGTTAGTCACATTTATAGCCTAACCTAATCGGTCGGGGTTGTCATCTTAGTAACTGCAACCAATTCGGCTACCGTCAAGGTCGATAAATCAGGGATGGTTCACAATTAGGCGTGATAAAATCGGACAGATTGTGAACCCTGTCTTTCGTAGATCTTAGACAGTCGTTACGGGTCGTCAGAAGCCCGAAAGTCTGACAACCAGTCTTACCAAGGTGTATCGTATTACCCAGTAACTGGGTTGTGGAGGTCAGATAGGCAGTCACTCCATGTAAAATAATGGTATTCCGCATTGCATCCGGTTAACCGGGTTGGGAAAAGACAGGGAGATTGGTTAATTTTGACTACATTCGCGATCTAGTTTCCAAACATGTAAACAATTATGAGTTCACAAACTACTTATAAAAAATCACGAAGTGCGGTTAGTGCTACAGCTCAAACATATTTGTTACTTTTTCAGTAGTTATAGTCATTCTGAAATCAACTTAAATTACACGAACATAATGTTGCTAAATGTGTATCCTGCCCGTCCTAACCTACGGTGCTCAGACCTGGTCGCATACTGAGTCGCAAAAGTTCTGCTTTAAGGTGTGCCAAAGAGCAATGGAGCGCACCATTTTAGGTGTTAAATGAACCGATAGAATACGAAACACCACGCTGTGCTCCAAAACGGGAATCCTAGACATAAGAATAAAGGCTGCCAGGCTAAAATGAGATTGGGTGGGTCACACCAGCCGCATGCACAGTGACCGCTGGGCAATAGTCTCCACACAGTGGGTGCCTGAGGGTGGACGACGCAACCGAGGCCGGCCCAAGAAGAGGTCGCGAGACGACCTAGATGCGTACTGCAAAGGTTGGATCAAGGTGGCCCTGGAAAAGGATTTGGGGGAGGCTTTTGCTCAGCAGTGGGACAATGTAGGCTAATATAAAAAAGTAGCTAAACTGAAGTGGCAGTGGGCAGGGCACATCGCTCGCAGAACAGATGGCCGATGGGGCCGAAAGGTTCTGGAGTGACGACCGCGTAGTGGAAGACGTAGCGTTCGAAGGCCTCCCACGAGGTGGACCGATGACCTGGTGAAGGCCGCTGGAATCCGCTGGATAAAGAAAAGAAGCACAGAACCGGTCAAAGTGGCGGAGCTTGGGGGAGGCCTATGCCCAGCAGTGGACGTCTTTCAGCTGAAACTATGATGAAAGTTGATATAGTATAAGGAGAATGCTCTAAGGCAGTCCGCATTTTTTACACGCTTTATATTAGCTTCACTTGTAAGTTTGTATGTAAACGACTCCTTATAGCGCGATTTTGACCCACTTTAAACGACCAGATTTCATTCAAACTTTGCACACCTATCAAAGACCGATGACAATGCAATAATTTCATAAATTTGTGCCATTATCCTTGCTAGGGTTACCAGGACAGCAAAAAAACTGTCTTCGAAAACTACACTGACATACATATGTAAAAGTAGAACCTGATATCAATAAAAAAAAAACCGGCCAAGTGCGAGTCGGACTCGCGCACCGAGGGTTCCGTACAAACCTGTAGGTATCCTCGGTTTATGCGTAAGGTTTATGTTTATGAAATTAAATGTTTTTTTTTTTATATTTGAGTTGATTGAATGGAAGGTAAATTGCGATTTACGATTTATGACGTATTAAAAAAAAACTACTTACTGGATTTCGTTCAAACCAATTTTCGTTGGAAGTTTACATGGTTATGTACATCATATATTTTTTTTAGTTTTATCATTCTCTTACTTTAGAAGTTACGGGGGGGGGGGGGACACACATTTTACCAATTTGGAAGTGTCTCTCGCGCAAACTATTCAGTTTAGAAAGAAATGATGTTAGAAACCTCAATACCATTTTTAAAGACCTATTCATAGATACCCTACACGTATGGGTTTGATGAAAAAATTTTTTTTGAGTTTCAGTTCTATGTATGGGGAACCCCAAAATTTATTGTTTTTTTTTCTATTGTTGTGTAAAAATCTTAATGCGGTATACAGAATACATCTACTTACCAAGTTTCAACAACATATCTCTTATAGTTTCGGAGAAAAGTGGCTGTGACATACACGGACAGACAGACAGACAGACAGACAGACAGACAGACAGACAGACAGACAGACAGACAGACAGACAGACAGACAGACAGACATGACGAATCTATAAGGGTTCCGTTTTTTGCCATTTGGCAACGGAACCCTAAAAATACCTTATAAAGCACCCCACGCTTTTTCCATTATTTTCTACTTTTTAGTTTCGGTTTCTATGGATAGTTTTTTAAACTATTATTTTTTACATTGTTCTCAACTTCTCACATACAGAAGCATCAAGAATAATGTACCTAGGTATGTACATTATTCTTTTGTTTTGTAATATTATATCTTGATTTGAAAGAATCTCCTTTTTTGTGGGTGGGTAATCATCAAATGACGCTCTGCGTGGAGCAGAAGGTGGTGTCAGACTTTTACTGACTAAAACCCACCCGTGTTCCTTCAGTTGCCCATATGCGAGGGCCACGGTATCTCTTTCGATAAATCTCGCACCCTGGCAGGAAAGAATGTCCTTGGAGCTTCCTGCCTGTTCTTCTCCACAGACGTCTACGCTTTGCAATGTGTAACTAGCTTCAACTTTCTAAGTAAATGATGTTTTGACAATTCAAAATTGCCTGTAAATTCGTTAATTGAAATAAATACTTTGAGTTTGAGTTTCAGAGGAACAAACAAATATTTAAATAGACTGTATCTATCTTGCGGTTAGGAAACGAGTGTCACTTGTAATAATAATTATGTTATCATCTTTTGTTTGAATTATTCATCAAAACAATGCTTTGAAAATATTGAGGCCACATCCAAATGTAATGAAATGGACACAATGTCGTCGACTAAAGAAACGATGGATGGACTGTGTGAATTATGATATGGATAGAAAGGGGGTGACTACTGAGATGACGACTAATAGAGAAATGTGGAAGAAAAAGACATGTTGCGCCGACCACTAATAAATTGGGATAAAGACAAGAGAATGATGGTGACGCTTGTATTCCCTCGCAGGTATAGGCAGAGCATAAGCATAATCAGCCAATAATGTGCCCACTGTTGGGACACAGGACACTCCTCGATAGAGAGTGGGCTGAAATCTACCACGCGGGCCCAGTGCGGGTTGGTAGATGCCACATGTTTACGAATTTCTTGGTTCTTTAAGACATGCCGGTTTCCTCACGATGTTTTCCTTCACCGTTTTGAGAGCAGTGGTGATGAAATAATTTACACAGAGTAAAGTGCCACCACTGCTCTTCTCTCCACTACTCTCTGTAGGTGGAGATGTATATCGATAATCTGCATAATAATGATACCGTTCTGGGCGGAGCGGGAGGGCGTGTCAGACTTTTACTGACTAAAACCCACCCGTGTTCCTTCAGTTGCCCATGTGCCAGGGTCACGGTATCTCTTTCGAACAATCACGCGACCCCGGCAGGCATCGGTCCTAGTAGACCCCTACACTGCTACACAGAAGAAATGAGGAAGAGGGGTCAGGTAATTTAGGGCACTGACTGTACCATGCGGTACATCCATTTAACTCCCGTGTCATATGGGGCCCACAGTGGGTGAATTTTTTTTTAGCCTTCACTATCCCACTCCTGGACCAAGGCGTCCCTCCACTCCTACCATCTTTCGCGAGCCCGCGCGTCCTCCTTCCAGTTTTCAAGGAGTTTGGCCAGTTCCTCTCACCATCTCCTACGTGGTCTGCCGCGACTCCGCACAGTGGAACGAATGTATGGGAGCGGTTGGACGTAGACATGTCCGAAAAATAAGAGTAAAATTATGACAAACTAATGATGCCATCTTATTCGATTACTTAATGCCTTCATAAATTGTGGTGATGAATTTCTTCATAACTCCCATATTTCGGGAGTAATTTGAGAAAATGTGAAATTTTACTATGAAAATGAGTGTATCGAGCTCTCTCCCTCCTGATTCCGGGCTTGTTTCAAGTAGCGGTCTCTAATATCGTAATGCTATTACTAAGAGCTATATTTAATACTAAGACACATAGTGCGCCAAATGTGCACTTTCTGGGATAAAAGGAAATGAAAATTTAAAAAAAAAAACGTATTTTCCCCATTTGTATTTACTTTAAACCGCAGACAGACTTATTAAGAGGTCTATAAATATATTATATATATACAGAAATATATATTAACAAAAATATTCACAAGAACTGATGAGAGTATGACTTTTAAGTAAGTTGATAATAAATTACCTAGTTTCATTAAAAGTACAATAAATAATTAAGATGTAAGCTCTAATTTACTAAGTTACACATTTTAAAACAATAACATCATTTAATTATCTTCGTCATCATCATCATCATCAATTAATTCAAATTCAGAATCGATGTCCGCTAAATCATTTATGTTAACAAATTCGATATCACTTTTCTCAGAATCCGTAAGCTCATAAAATTCCTTAAAAGAAGATTTTTTTACAAACTTATTTCCTTTTGGACGGATACTTGTAACAAGTGGATCAGAAGACAGTAAAAGATTGTGCATAATATCTTCATTGCATGAGATACTGCTATGCTTTCGAGAATGCCCCTCTCTATATTTTCTAAAATCTTTATTTCTAGCCTCAGATGCCTCTTCGGATAGAAAACCAATGGGCACAATTGACATGTTCTGAACTATGTCTGGCCCATGCATTAAAATTTTATGAAGTGAAGAAGGCATATAATACCATGGGTATAACTCCACGTAAAGCTTAGCAGTATCAAAGCAGAACTCTCGGAATTTAGTTACGTTGATCTTCTCTCCTGATGAAATACACTGCAAGATCACACAGATTTTTCTTAAAAGCATAGCATCTATTCCGGTCAGTTCAGCAGATTTAGTGCAGTTTTCAAAAAATCTCCTTGCCGAGTTGCCATTGTTGGTGGATCCACTGCCTTGTTTCACAACATCGAGAAGTAAGCCCGTTTCTCTTCTTACAGCCTCTTGAACTCTTTTCTTCCTGTCATCAACTTGCCTTTTTGCTATATCACCCCTTACTTGCCATGATTTTATGTCTAATTTGTAGGAAATGTGTAATAAGCATTCCATTGAGCGAATCCAAGCGTGAAGGGTGCTTAAGCTATATTTATACATGTCCTCGTTTGCGTGTTTATCTTTGATTAACTCTAAATTATTCATTTCTTTAGGACAAGCCTTGCATATGTCACACACTGAAGCTGCTGTATTGGATATAATGGAATGAATTTTACCATCAATCATTGTCAACAGCAGTTGGTGTTTGACACTAATTCCATCAGTGATGGTGGATGGAGTTAAGGCTTCAATCTCTGCTTCGATTTCAGCCATCTCTCTCTGCACATTTTCTTTGGTTTCCTTTATAAACTTAAACAATATTGGCCGGCAAAATGAAGTGGAAGATGGTCGCTCGTTTTCCCAAATTGTTACACCTTTTGAGAAGAGCCGCAGTGGTACAAGACTAATCATAAAATTACTAGCAAGATCGATTTGCTCATCTTCACTCGTCCTTTGATGATAAATGCTTTGGCTAGATGATCCGTCAAAACCCCATTTGCTGGTCAATACGAGCTGTTGATTGGGATCAACAGGGGTTTCTAACGACCTAATAAGTCTTCTTGAGGTTTAATCCATCAAGGCTTGTAATTTGATTTTTGCAGAGCTCTCTGTAACTGTGAGATCTTCTTTGGCCGGATAGCACTTAATTTTTTCTTTAACCAACATGTAGTAACTCGGGTATTGAAGAGCTCCTTCTTGAGTGTTGAAATCCCGAAGAGTGTTATAGCGCCATTTCGATAAGTTCATCGATACATAAAGAGCCAATGCCTTCAAAGGGGATATTTCCCGTACCTGAATTGATTTACCTTCAATGAAGGCTTTGATTTTTGAGGCCTCTTCTGGATTCTCCGTCAAGTATTTCATAACATAAGCTGTATCGCTTTGTCCTGCCTTTTGAAGCACCCTTTCGGCCGAAAACATAATTTCAGCGCTGCTACTGCTGCATGAAAGACTATCTTCAGTGCGTCTTCTTTTTTGCCGGTTACTAAGGTCCTCAAAAGATTTACGAGGACTAGGATGTGTACAAGTTGAAGCATCAGATTTAGCAGGAGAAATTATGGGCTCGATGACGTCACTTATATTTTCTGTAGAAGGTTCCATATTTTCATTCTGTAATTCCGGCCATTGAATTGCAGCCTGTAGCCAAATCTCATGTTTCTTCCGAAACTTATCTGTGCTTCTTCCAGACTGTGTCCATTTTGCATAAATGCGGTAGCAAAATCGACGACACCAGTCTTTTAAACTTGTTTCAGCACTTTCACATAACTGAACACAACTGTTATCTTTTAAAACACTGAACAAATAGTTAAAGTCGCGTAAATCTTTATGTGCGCGTGCGCATAAAGCAACGTGAATATCAAGATTTGTATTAAAATTTGGAAAATACATTGCGAGATTAGCTTGGATACAACGAGGTGTAAATCAACACTGATTTTAAAGTTACTAATAGTGACCTATTTATATAAAATCCAGGTATCCCAGGTATCCTTTGTTAAATATTGCAAGGTAATTAGTTATTGTGATAATTAGTAAATGATGCATGCTAAATTAGTGTATTAAGAGCCATTTAGTAATTAAATAATAGCAATGTTCTTATCAGTAATCATTAGTGCATCAGTTTTATATGTAAACCTTAAGTCCCTAATTATATATCCTAATTAGCTTATATCTTCTCTAATTGGCTGCTCAGAAATGTTATTGTAATAAGGTAAACCTTTAGAAAAACGGTTTTAATCAACAAAATAAACAAAAAATAAAAAAATTGTGTTATAAAATAAACATCACTCTTTATCCCAGAAAGTGCACATTTGGCGCACTATGTGTCTTAGTATTAAATATAGCTCTTAGTATTAGCATTATGATATTAGAGACCGCTACTTGAAACAAGCCCGGAATCAGGAGGGAGAGAGCTCGATACACTCATTTTTATAGTAAAATTTCACATTTTCTCAAATTACTCCCGAAATATGGGAGTTATGAAGAAATTCATCACCACAAGTTATGAAGGCATTAAGTAATCGAATAAGATGGCATCATTAGTTTGGCATAATTTTACTCTTTTTTTTCGGACATGTCTACGTCCAACCGCTCCCATACATTCGTTCCACTGTGCTCCGCCTCAGTGTCTCAGGGCACCAGTTCTGTGTAACTTGGGCCTACAGTTTATCCGGCACTAGCTTCTGCCCCCGACCCTTCCCGTCGCGTCGAATCGCCTACCCCTGCGATTTTCCCCGTTTGTGAAACATTTTTAATTACTGCTCCGCTCCCCTTAGTTGTAGCCTGATGTTATATAGCCTATAGCCTTCCTCGATAAATAGGCTACCCAACACAAAAATATTTTTCAATTCGGACCAGTAGTTCCTGAGATTAGCGCGTTCAATCAAACAAACAAAACTCTTCAGCTTTATAATATTAGTATAGATGCGACAACCATGTCCTGCCCAGTCCCAGTTAAGTTGGGCGACTATTAGATAAAAATTATCTGTTAATGCTTTATTCGTGTAGATATTAAATGTTGGGACAAATTCGTAATGACTTGATAATATTTTCATGTTTATAATTTTACTTATCTTTTAACCTGTATTTAGTCGTTATGTTTTCAGGAAATAGTTATTATTTAACAACTTAGTTAATAAGTAAAGAGATAAGAATAAGGTAATCAATTAAAATAAATATTGTTTAGTTAGCTTCATAATGTACCCGCATGTGCGCTGTCTTCATTATGACCATAGATAATGCCACGCCACGCGCCACACGACAACAGAACAGATAAAAAAGTTCCGTGCGGCACACTACACATTGATATTCAGCCTCATAGCGAACCAATCATTGTAGACACAAGGCTATCTGATAACAATTAACAAACTGGTTACATCAAGCAATTAACTTCATTAGATTGTAAAAAAAACGGCTATGTGCGACACGAAGGGTTCTGGGCCACCTTACAGTATTTAACACTAAATCTGCGAGATTCGTAGAACTGACATAGCCCGAAGAATTGCCAAACTACAGTGGCAGTGGGCAGGGCACATTGCTCGCAGAACAAATAGTCAATGAGGCCGTAAGGTTAGGAAGAGGAGGAAGGCCTCCCACAAGGTGGATCGATGACCTGGTGAAAGCCACAGGAATCCGCCGGATGCGGGAATCATAGAACTAGTCAAACTTGCAGGAAGCCTATATCCAACAGTGGACGTCTTTCGGCTGAAATGATGAAATTTGCCAAGGCTTTTTCCCTCTATTTCGGGGTCGGCTTCCAGTCTAACCGGATGCAGTTGAATATCAGGTTTTTATATGGAGCTACTGCCTATTTGACCTTCATAACTTAGTTACTGGATAATACGATACCCTTTGGTAAGACTGGTTGATAGACCATCGGGCTGCTGCGAAGACCCGTATCAAATGTCAAAGATCTACCAATGACAGTCGGGACCAACGGCCTAACGTGCTTTCCGAGGCACGGAGAGGTGTTGGTATACAAAGATTGTCACCTATTCAGAGACCAACCGCATCAAGGGTAGCATAACTTGATCTATCTCGACCTCAGATCACACAAACAAGGTTGTTGTCTGTGTGATCTGAGATCTCGACCCTTGCGGCTCTTATTCCTTAGACACAATCGCGATTTAAATAAATACGGACAATTTATTAAACCCTCTGAGTGCACAATTTGATACTCAAGATGTACCTTGTGGTGTCTGACGTAAAGAATAGCACCATCTCATTTCTTTCCGTGGCAGTCGTAAAAGGCGACTAAGGGACTTCTAGAGAATGGACAGCAGCGTTCTCTATGCATTACACCACTATACTGCAATCGCCAACCCGTCTACCGAGCGTGGCGATAATGGTATATGGGGTATATCCAGCAGTGGGCGTCTTTCGGCAGAAATGATGATCATGAATGAGTCAATTCAATCTATACTAATTTTAAAAAGTTGAAGAGTTTGTTTGTTTGTTCGGTTGACCGCGGTATCCTGACATTACCGCTACTACTAGTCCGAATTGAAAAAAAATTTTTGTGTTGCGTAGCTTATTTAATAAGGAAAGCTATAGGCTATGTAACATCACGCTATGGTCAAAAGGAGCGAAGCAGGAACTAAAAATGGACGTAAACTGTCAGGCAATTCCATGCGACGGGAAGGGTCAGGAGAGCAAAAATTTGACGCGGACGAAGTCGCGGGCAGAAGCTAGTAAGTAATAAATTTCCGTGACTTTACTACGAGTAGCTCATGTAACCGTGACCTGAGGTCAGTAACAGTTACAACCTTGGATTGTCTCAACTATTTCATAAAATTCTTGATAAATAAGTATTGGTTTACGTAAAGCCCCAGACGGAGATGTCTGGATGAGCTGGACTCTTTTAATAAAGATTGGTCCTCGGCAGCTCTGGACAGAGAGACTTTTACTGACTAAAACCCACCCGTGTTCCATCAGTTGCCCATGTGCCAGGGTCACGGTAACCAGTTTGAATTAATCCGCGACCCTGGCAGAGCAGAGGTCACCTTGACTGCATGTTTTGGGGCTCAGAGCCCAGTATAGGAGGTGGTGCACGGTTTGTGACACAGCTCAACATCAAAATTCGTCTGCCGTTCCATCGAGGTAGCCCCACTTTACTTCGGGGTTCGACTTATACCTTCCCATTTGGGTTCGAAGACGGTTCAGGGAGTTTCAAGTGGAGCATGGGAGGTTACACCTTGCAGGAAGATGTTTCTTTGGTGGTAGATAATGAGGGAAACGTATCCTGCTATCATTTGAAACGGGCGTCGACCGAGTTACCTGGTAGGGATGCTGTCGATTTCAAGAAGCTGTGCTTACTACGTGTGATACTGGGCGTAAAGAATAGCCGTAAGAATGGCCGTAAGACTAAGGGACTTACTAGAGAATGGGTAGCAGCGTTCTTTATGCAGTTTACTACGATACTGTGACCGCCAACCAGCCTGCCAAGCGTGGCGGTTATGGCACAGCCCCCCAAATGGGGGGCCTGGGGAGGCCATTGTCCAACAGTGGACGTGTTAAGGCTGTAGTGATGATTATGGTGATGTGCCTACTTTTTAGTCATTGTGTTGGTAGTAGGGCACCAAATAGAGGTGTCTAGTGTCAGAAGATAAGATTTTTTTTTTTGCTATTTGACACTAGTACATCGCACCAACAAATAAGGTTCTAAATAGAATGTTTGATATTAGTTGAATGGAATGACCAAATGAGTGGAAACCACCAAATTGAAAGTAATTTTGCAGTTTTCATTAAATTAAAACAAATGACAGCTGACGAATTTGGATGAAATGTGGCACACACATAGTTTATGATTCTTTTCATCAGGGTAGTTCCTTTCTGTGGAATAGTTATTGGTCTCCACGCAGGCGAATCCCTGATAACATCATTATACACTCAACATTTTTATTCAACATCTCTTTTATTTAATACGCCTAAATGTGCAAGGGTAAATTAACATTTTCGTTTTGTTCAGTATTGACAAAAATATTTATAATTCATAGAAAACAAACAGCTCATTTATAAAATAATTACTAAACTCCAACCATATATAAATAATAAATGATATGGTACTTTGAATTGAGTAAAGATACCAAACACTAGTAGCGTCCATGTTGAATGATATAGATAGTGTTTGAAAGCAGCCAGACAATATAATACATATTGTTAACCAATTATTAATGCATGATAGGGGCAGGCGCGGTCGCAGCCTATGAATTGGGGGGGGGGGGGGTCACCATGAGTACTGAAGAATATTTTTAGGAAGATACATCTCCTCGTTGGTCTAGTAGTCGAAAGCGCTACTGATGAGCATGGGGTCCCGGGTTCGATTCTTAGGTCGGGAGTATTAGTGGGTTTTTCAGGCAAATCGTTCAGGGTCAGCAAGGCTGACTTTGGGGGGGGGTCATGACCCCTAGGACCCCCCCTCTCGGACCGCGCCTGGATAGGGGACAATATCAACCAACTATGAATAGTCTTTGTAAGTTGTTTGTACGTTCAGATGATTGTGTGTTGGAGTTGGCTTCCAGTCTAACCGAATGCACCTGAATATCAGTTATATTTAAGTCCCATGTAATACAGGGCCAGCCTATTGCCATCAACCGAGGACAAATCTAGTCTCCAGGCTGCTACTAAGAAATTCCTGATAGAAAAACCTAAAAGCTACTAACCTAGCAACTACCAAAGCGGCAGGTCTTTTCTACAAGTGCAGAGTTAGGTGATTAGTCAGTTTACTCATGAATTACAAGTATATAAATTTTGAAGATAAGTTTGGCACAATATTACTCCACATTTATTAACAAGGTGGTAAGACCTTATTTCCAGCGAGGCATGGAAATATGGTGTCCAATCACTTGTTTACCAAAATATGGTTAGACAAATCCAGTATGATATTTATTGGCAGATTTTCGATAATATTTCATCAAAATTTCAAAAGGGAAAAATCAGGTTTTTAATTTGCAATTGCACTAATGGCTTGTCTAGCACCAATTTGAAGCCGCAGGCAAGTGCATTACCCAGCGAGGTTTTACGAAAACTATAGCATACAGAAAAGTTTTACAGCCCCCATAAAAAAAACATACCAGGAATTTGAGCAAATTTGACAGTATTTACTTTTCTGAAACTGCTAGACCAGCAACAGTACTATTACTTAAACAACCTAAGTGACTCACCATCGTAATCGGTTGATCTGTAGTCGCGGACAGCAATAATTACTGAGTTTCTGAATAAACTGCACTCCAAGAGGAGCGTCTCTGCTGACACCGCTCATCCTCCAGTATGTTCTTCTAACGGCCCTTGAGATTCCGTCTTGCACGAGCTTCATTCACGCCCCCTTACCACACGCATTGTTTTAAAAACATCCCTTTTGTTTACATCGACAAAAGAAACGTAAACTTTGATCACGATTTTGGGGCTAATTTACGTAATTATTACGAACGTTACGAGTCAAATCTTTCAATCGAATTACTTTATTTTAAGTACTTTTTGCTGTAATTAAATATTATCACGTTTAGATCACGGATTTCCGTGATAAAAGCAATATTTATAACCGTATGTGCACGACACGTCCCCTATGACTGCGTTCCGTAACTGAGCGCATCTTTCATCTTTAGCCTTGACATTTTTGACTCATCCAAATGTGTATGAAAAGACAAGGGCAGACGATTGAAAATGCAAAAACTAACATTTCGCAACGCAATCTTTGACATTCATGTGTCAACAGGCTGACGTTGTCATTTCGACGTTACGTTTTGTTGTTGCAGTGAAAATCGACATGGACTTAGTTTACGAAATCTATCCTAATACTTCTGGAAATAAGATGAGGCTTTTAAATTTTAACATCTTAGACTAGATGCCGCACGTCCAGTGTCTCAATCTTCAAAATGAGAGTTGAGCTTGGAACCTTCAGGACAGCTGTTGCGCTTTAGAGCACTGCACTTGACAACTAAACCCACGAACCAGTTTATCTTCTTTATCGTTTGCTAGGGAATCAAACCTCTTTGCCATCCTCACGATCGTCTCATCCGTGGTCTCATCCATTCTCAACATAAAACGTCAATTATAATGTTTGTTTACTTTACCTATCAAAGTATTCGTTATTTATTTAGAAATATTTATAATTTTGATGCATTTTGTTTAGTTATTTAGGAAGTTAGTCAAATAATCTAAACAATGGGGATTGTACACGCAAAGGTAATTATTTACATAGCACGTTCGCCTGTATTTCTAAAGTGTAGGCAGTAGTGCAACCGGCGTGCGTTTGAGATCAGATTTATGAGCGTAACCGAAGAAAAGGAGTGTGTACGGATCGTAGCAGGGGGCTTAAGCGGATAGTACCTGCTTAGCCCAATGGGAAGAAGAAGTTGTGAGTTTTATGTGTGTAGGCAGAGGAGTAAAGTATACCGTACTTCCACGCTTCGTCAGTTAATTCTCATATTGTAACGCGCGATTTCTAAACTTCTCGGCAGTTCTCGGTGTCCCATTTAATAGAGGTGGGGTGAGCCCATTGCCGTTAATTGGACACATTCCAAACTCTAGACTGCTAGACGTAATTTTTTGGTGTACAAAATAAAAAAAAACTTTGTCTGATCTGGAAATCGAGCCCAGACCCTCATGCTTACCATTCAGTACTTGGGTTTAAGAGCCCTGGAGTAATTTATACGGGATTCTGAACATGTATGGTTAGCTCAGCAGCTCTGTGATTGGCTCAGCCATTACTGGAGTATCACATTATTTTAACTTTTTAAGTAATCGTTTCGATTATTCTAATATATAGGGTAGATTGATTTGCAAAACTGTCCACAGAGTTTCTTCCCCGTTCTACTTTGGATTGAGCAACTAGCTTCTTCTTTGTCACTGACTGACTCCTTGACAGTTCAAAAGTGCTTGTAAATAGTTTATTTATTATCTAAATATATCAAAAAACCAAAACTTAAAAGGAGATCCAGGATGGCATCTTTGTTTGATCTCCTTTTAAAGTGGTTTTTCGTCTATTTTTGTGTGACTGCGTTGCGTACAAACACGAAATACCACTTTTTTTACTATGTAAAGAAAAAGAAGACAATAAACGTATGCAATTAAAGAAACCTCTGGTTTTTTTGTAGTCGCTAGTATGAGACTTCGAAATAAATGCTTTGTATTTCAGTTAGATGAGCCCACATTGCGATTGTTAGTGACAGCTAGATGTATTGTGTGTGTGTGTGTGGGTTTCAGGTGGAACCCTATTTTCCGGTGGATTATCCAGAGGAAGAAGAGGTGGTTGTCGACGAGGAGGTTGTGCGCAAGGCTGGCCACGCGCTTCATAGTGTTAAGGTGGTGTCCTTTTTAGCATGGCGATGGCAACGTTAATAGTTGGCCCAGAATTCAGATACAAGTTTGTCATCTTCAGTAGCACCCAATCAATTCCTGTACTGTGCAGTCAACAGGACACACTAAATGCGATATTGAGTGCCCCATTGGGTGTGGGACAGCACCAAATTTCCATGAATTCATACATAATCATCATCACAATCTGCCTGCCTTTTCCCAACTATGTGGGGTTGGCATCCAGTCTATCCGGCTGCAGCTGAATACCAGTATTTTACATGGAGCGACTGCCTACTGACTCCCACAACTCAGTTACTGGGTAATACGATACCCCTTAGTAAGATTAGTTGACAGACTTTTGGGCCAAACAATAATGTTCAGTACAATACATCCGATAGCCCTAGTTACTTATCTCTTTTGGTGACCAAAATAGCCCTGAAGTGGGACCAGGGCCGTAGCTAGGGGGGGGGGGGGGGCATTATGGGGCAATGCCCTACCTTGAAATCACAATGCCCTACCTTAAAAATACCAAAAACGAAGATAACCTATTAGAATGGAATTGTAGGTATATTTATAGTTTAGATAAAAAATTGTAGCAATAGGTATCTAAACTTTTCCGAACATACCACAGTTTGAGACATTCATTTCATATTATAACTAGCTTCTGCCCGCGACTTCGTCCGCGTTAAATTTCTTGTACCCGCGACCCTTCTCGTCGCGTCGAATCGCCTACCCGTGCGATATGCCCCGTTTTTGCAACATTTTTCATTACTGCTCCACTCCTCTTAGTTTTAGCGTGATGTTATATAGCCTATAGCCTTTCTCAATAAATAGGCTACCCAACACAAAAAGAATTTTTCAATTTGGACCAGTAGTTCCTGAGATTAGCGCGTTCAATCAAACAAACAAACATACAAACAAACAAACAAACAAACTCTTCAGCTTTATAATATTAGTATAGATAATTATTTTCTCTGTGTATAGATGGCATTAGATACGCCATCACATGAAGCAATGGGTCTATTTAATTATAATATGCCGATGCAGAGAAATATTTCAACCGTCTTGTTCGCTTGTTCATCATTGATGATTTAATAGCTGTCCTTAGATCCATGCTCATGTTCTGTCACAGAAATTATTTGTCTATGAATAGCTATTGAATGTACATCACTGACCTAGCAGGCGCGGTCCGAGGGGGGTCCTCCCCCAGAGTCAAGAGCCTATATTATGATACATTCCAATTTTAAGTAAGTTTGTGGTCTTGCAGTCTACATTCTCTTGATACTTGAGCTTTTCTTTATAGACCGACCAACCAAATAATTCCCGGTTCTTTTGGAATAATCAAAAAAAAATCTAACCTATCCGAGGTGGGCAAAAATGTTCGAGCTCGCTACGCTCGCTCTTACATTCATAATACTCCTAGTTGCCTGAATTTTCCTGGCATAAGTCGACGATGTAACTCCTAGGTCTTTTTGAATAATATATAAAACAAAACTGAACCTAAACGAGTTGAGTTATTACAATTTTCGAGCTCATTTCCCTCGCCTTTGTATTCAACGATCTCATAGTTGCTAGAGCTGTTCTGGCATTAGTCGACAATGTAACTCCTATTTCTGTTCGAAAACATCAAAAAAAACCTAACCTGTTCGGGAGGGGGGTTGTTAAATATTTCTAGCTCGCTTCGCTCGCTCTAGTATTCACCATTCTCCTGGTTGGCAATATCCTGTATAAGTCGACAATGTCACTCCTATTTTGGTTTGAAAACAACAAAAAAAAACCTATCCTTAACGGGTTGTTAAAATTTTCGAACTGGCTTCGCTCACTCTTATCAATCTCATGGTTGACAGGGACGTCCTGTATAAGTCGATAATGTTACTCCTATTTCTATTTGAAAGCGTCAAAAAAGTACCTACCCTGAACGAAGCGGGCTATTAAAATTTTCGAGCTCGCTTCGCTCGCTCTAGCATTAATCATTATCATGGTTGGCAGGGATATCCTAGCAAAAAGGCGACAGTGTAACTGCTATTTTTTATGTTTAAAAATATATAAAAAAACCTAACCAGAACGAAGCGGTTGTTAAAATTTTCGAACTGGCTTCGCTCACTCTAGTACTTATCAATCTCATGGTTGACAGGGATGTCCTGTATAAGTCGATAATGTTACTCCTATTTCTATTTGAAAGCGTCAAAAAAGTACCTACCCTGAACGAAGCGGGCTGTTAAAATTTTCGAGCTCGCTTCGCTCGCTCTAGCATTAATCATTATCATAGTTGGCAGGAATATCCTAGCAAAAAGGCGACAGTGTAACTGCTATTTTTTATGTTTAAAAATATATAAAAAAACCTAACCAGAACGAAGCGGTTGTTAAAATTTTCGAGCTCGCTCCGCTCGCTATTTTCGCCCTAAGTAGTCTGTTGTCCTAATGCCAATTATTTATTTATCAACAAGTGCTGTGACCAATTTTACAGCATTCTTTAATACCCCCATGTAAAAGCGGTGTCCCTGAATACCTTAACTAATGACGAACTTAAGATGTACATAACATCCCTTTTTATTCCCGGAGGGTTATTCAGCTACCTATATATGGTAAACCAAAATTTCACCAGTTATCTATGTGTCCCATGTCGCAATGGGCGAGCTCACTGCCATGAACCGGGTACAAATTCAGACTCCGGGTTGCTACTAAGAAAGGCCCTCGCCAGATAAGCCGGGGTAAAATGCCCCCATTGCAATCGGGCTATTTTTTTTTTCTGAAATACCTTATACTGTGGACAATATCTCAGCCCAGTTTTATATCTGAAATATCACGCGTTTTTTGAGTAAAAAAAATTTTTTTTAAACCCATTATTCTCCGAATCTACTTGACAATATAAAAAAAATGCTTATGGGTTTAAAGATATCACTAATTAGTATTCCTAGAAAAATTTGCTTGATAATCGAGTAAGTTGGTCATGGGTAAAAATGCGATTATATTTTTTTATATTTTTTTTTTATGCCAAAAACGTCTGGTACACCTTAGCTTTTTTTTTGCACGTATAACTCTAACATTGACCTACAATATATATATTTTTTAAGATTTTTCAAAATATTAGACGTGCAAAAAAACTAAGGTGTGCCAGACGTTTTTGGCATAAAAAAATATAATCGCATTTTTACCCATGACCCATGAATACTAATTAGTGATATCTTAAAACCTATAAGCACTTTTTTAATATTGTCAAGTAGATTCGGAGAAAAATGGGTTTAAAAAAAATTACTCATAAACGCGTGATATTTCGGAGTTGAAACTGGGCTGAGATATTGTCCACAGTAAAAAGTATAACAAAAAAAAAAAAAAATTGCCCGATTGCAATGGGGGCATTTCACCCAGGCTTATCTGGCGAGGGCCTTTCTTATGGAAAACCCAATAACATTAACCGACCTGAAAATCGAACCCGGAACTTCAAGGTCAGTAGTAGCGAATTAAGTGGTCGACACTTGATTAGTTTAAAAAAAACTTTATTTAAGTGAACAGCGTTACAGTACATAAAATAGTAATCTTTATTCTAGTTCTGAGATTGTATTTATAATTAATTATTGCTAAGTTTACAATATTCATATAACCTACTTATTTGCTATTTTGAGTGGAGGTGGGTTTGCTGACAAAGCAAATAGTGTTAGGGTCGTCACACTTAACTCCTCCCTCCCTAGGAGAGAAATTATCTAAAGGCAACTCTGTCGTCTTTAGAGAATTTCGTCTAAAACTCTTAATCAACGATTCTCTTTTTTGAAACAAAAACCCTGTGACGAGTACTATTATAATGGCGTAAATACTTATGGTCCATACACTGATTTTGTCACTGATTATAATAGTTTCACCATCACTGACACTATCACTATATTTGGCCTGGTTCAGCAGTTCCTTGATGTCGCCTAGATCTACTCCTCTGAGGTCCATCTGCTTGGCTGACGGGGTGACATCTCTGCGTAGCTCGGGCATCTGTACTGGTGGCAATCTGAAGGAGACTAAGCTGGTATTCGTGGGTGTTGTGATTGAGATACCGGCAATCTGTAGGGTACAATGCTGACTTGGCACCATTATGTATGTGCCTTGTAGATTGTGTCTGCGGGTCTCATCTTCGCAGTGTTCCGTTGCAACAATTTCTCTTTCCGTGTATATCAACCAGTGGATGCTGGATATAGGCTGCAGCTTGGTTTCTTCTATTTGCACTTGGTGTTGCTTGCAATTACTGAAGTTATGTTTTTTAACTTATTATACTCTTCTATATTATTTTCTAACTGAACCGTTAACGAATTTACATCTATGGTTTTAATAATATTCCAATGGTTAGTCCTCATCAGAGCTGTTCCAATCCGAATCGGAGCTATTCCCGGATTCTGGTCGATCCTCTGGATGTTCAGGGTCGTTCCTTGGTCCGCTAGGACGAGCAGTGTCATCCACCACCTGTGGGGGGCGTTTGACATTTTTTAGTGCTACTTTAGTATTCCTATTTTTAAGTTTAACTGGGACTATGTTACGTTTGGGTTTCCCAGTCACAATTGCCTTTTCGTATCGCGGTAGCTCTTTTGCTTTCCTAGTCCTAGTATTCTTCATAAAAACTATGTCACCATCCTCCATTTTTGGTGGGTTTTCCCCTCCTTTCTTGTCCCTAACTAAGCCTTTATGTCCGATCATTTTACTACTTAAATGCTCATAAAGGATTTTTAATCGTTTACGATGATCTTGTAATATCTTTTGCATTAAAGTCTTGTCCCTGTCAATATCAAAAGCATTTCCGGACTCCGTGTGCCCAAAAACTACTTCGCAAGGTGTAAAATTCGTAGCGCTATGAATAGTGTTGTTATAACCACTAATGGCATACGTCATAACGGATGCTGCATCTAAGCTAGATTGTTCATATTTTGCTAATCTGTATATTTCGATAATTGTGGAATGAAATCTTTCCACAATTGCCATGGAGTTAGGGTTGTTAGGTGTCCCTATGTGCTGCTCAATTTTATATAGACTTAACATTTCCTTGAGCAATTCATTGTTAAACTCGGTACCTGCATCACTACTAATTTTTGTAGGTACTCCATACATACTAAAGTATTTGATTAGAGCTCTCACTACCTCGGGTGTGCTTTTGTTGGGAATCTGTATTGCTTGACCTAACTTACTAAATGAGTCCACTACGGTTAAATATTGATTTTTCTCTATGTATAAGAGATCAATAAAAACTTCCTGGAATGGACTGTCTGTAGTTTGAGTTAATTGTATAAATGGTTTTAAAGGTTTCCTGTCATACTTCATTTTCTTACATTTCTCACATGCATTAATGATAGCTGTAACTGTTTCCTTCATATTGCTCCACCAATATGTTCTTTTTAATTTCATTAGAGTCTCTCTAATACCTCTATGACAGGTCTTGCCTTGATGATATTTGATAACTAAATCTTTCTGTTCACTTTCGTCCGCAACATTCACAACTCTTTCAGTACATTCGACAAAGTTTTGAGTTCCCTTTTTGTAAAGTGACGTAGCTACATTAACAAACGTTTTTCTATGGCAATGGTCCTCAAAGTAAATGAAGTACTTATTTTTGTAATCTATGTATTCTTTAAGAAATTTTTTTACCAAGTTTTCACTGTTATTAGTAGGTAGATGGACTTCCAAAATATTTTGTTTGCCGTTAGAAATATCTTTTACACAGATATCGTCCCTATGCCAGGTGAAAACATGAATTTGTCTAGCTTTGGTATCTATCGCCTCATTAAGGATAGGAATACCTTCATGTTCCCTATTAGATATTGAATTTGCTGTGGCGACGTCGCTTTCGGACTCAGATAATTCTATCGTCTCTATTTCCGGCTCTTTAACACTAAGTTTTACGATTTCTTCCGTCACATCTTTCAAATGCTGCTGTAATCTCGCTTCCTTCTCATCTACATTCACTACCATTGATTCTGAGTCATCTTTTGTTATATTAATTTTAATGCGCGATAAGGCATCTGCATTTGTGTTTTGTTTACCTTTCTTGTAATGTATATCGAAATTATAGTCTTCTAAACGTAAACGCCATCGAGTTAGTTTACTGTTCGGTCCTTTTAATGAGTTCAGCCATGCCAAAGGTCTATGATCAGTATATATTATAAACTTTCGACCATATAAGTAGGGCCTGAAATGTTTGACTGCCCATACTATGGCTAATAACTCTTTTTCTATAGTACTATACCTAGATTCAGTATCGCTTAGTTTTCTACTGGCAAATGCAATTGGTTTGTCTGACCCTATAGTACCTTGAGAAAGTACTGCACCTATCGCAAAGTTTGAAGCGTCGGTTGTGAGAACAAACGGTTTTGTGAAATCAGGGAATAGTAACAAAGGTGCATGTGTCAGCAATTCTTTGCACATTTCAAAACTTCTTTTATATTCGTCATTTATCACAATCCTTTTTCCCTTCTTCAGACATGCTGTGAGAGGTGTGGTTATCTTAGAAAAATCTTTGATGAACTTCCTATAGTAACCTATTAAACCTAAAAAACTCTTAATCTCTGTTACTGTTTTAGGTAAAGGATATTTCAGGATAGCCTCTATTTTATCGTTGTTAGGCTTAAGGCCATCCTTAGTTACAGTATGTCCCAAGTACATTACTTCCTTTCTTAAAAACTCTGATTTGTCGAGCTGGACTTTTAAATTAGTTTTCCGAAAACGCTCGAAAATCACTCGTAATTTCTCTATGTGTTCTTGCAAACTGGTAGAAAATATAATGACGTCATCCAGGTACACAAGGCAATGCAAGCCTTGCAAACCTCTGAGAACGTTATCCATTGCACGTTGAAATGTCGCAGGCGCTGTTTTCAAACCGAACGGCATTCTGTTGAATTCGTATAAGCCGAATGGTGTTGAAAACGCGGTTTTTTGTCTGTCTTCTTCTTGGATTTGCAATTGATGGTAGCCAGAAGCAAGATCTAAGGTGGAAAAGTACATACTCTTCCCCAACTTATCAAAAAGATCATTGATATTTGGCAAAGGGTACTTATCGTCCACAGTTATCTCATTCAAACGTCGATAATCTACTACCATCCTCCACTTTTGTTGTCCGGAGGCATCTAATTTCTTTGGAACAAGGTGGACCGGTGCACTCCAAGGAGAATTTGATTCTTGGATAACATCGTCCTGTAACATTTTATCTACTTGACGCCTAATCTCTTCTGTTTGAGCGGGCGGCAACCTATAGGCCTTTACGTTAATGGGATCTTCCTTCACCGTTCTAATTTTATGTTTCACCTCGTTAGTGAAAGATAACGGTATGTCTTCACAATAAAAAATCTCCTTATACTCCTCACAAATATTCTTAATCATCGTTCTTTCTTCTTCATTCATGTGTTGTAACCTTAATTTTTTTAAGTTGTTTGATAATAACTCATCGATTCTGTCTGTGTCGTTTAAATGGTTAACTAAGATTTCGCGGTGATTATAAGGTTCTACCTGAAATGGACTAGTGACCTTGAGGGTCATTTCTATGTCCTTGCAGTTCTGAACGACCGTATACGCGTATCCATTTACACAGTTAACTAACGCACATGGCATTCGAATTCCTTTAGTTAATTCCTTAAAATCTAAAATAGCCTCTCCATGATTTAAGTTTACGGGAAGTTTTGTTAAGATATTAATTATCTGTGAACATGATGTCTGTCACATCTTTAGTTTTGTTCACTCTCTGGGATTTTGGATTTTGCCTAAGATGGCTGTTTATAAGAGTGTAACAATAAAAGATATTTGTATTAGATTAGATGTCTTGTTTTATTATAGTAACCACTAAAGTTTTCATAGGTTATGGGCCCAGACGCCAAATAGTGTCGAGTAGGAAGTAGATTGTCGAGATTTTCAAAGATTTAATTTTATGCAACAAAAGCGTAACGAAGAAAAGAAAATGGCCGGGCAGCAAACTAAGTTGTTTTACAATTTTCCCCAACTAAATCCAGAAGCTTTCGACAATTGGATGTTCAGGGTGAATTGTATTTTAGAAGAAAAGGGATTAAGTGAAGTTGTGTCGTTACCAAAAATCGAAGACTGTAATAAACAAGACGATGCAAAAGCAAGAAACATTATTGTTCAATGTCTAACGGATCAGCATCTAAATCTGATAAAAGAATGCGTTAACGCAAAGGATATGATATCCACTTTGAAAAGTACATTCCAAAGAAAAAGTGTAATTTCCAAATTAAGTTTGCGAAGAAAACTTCTAAACTTGAAACAGCAAGGAAATCTTCAAGAGTATTTTTCAAACTTTGATAACTTAATCAGAGATCTAGAGGTATCAGGAGACAAGATTAATGATACAGACAAAGTATGCTATCTATTAACAGGACTGAGTGAAGAATACAACCACATAATTACAGCTTTGGATGCGGTGAACACTGAAATAAAAATAGATTTTGTAAAAACTAAATTACTTGATCATGAAATAAGAAAAGAAACAGTTACAAACGAGCCACATACATCTTTTATATCGAATATAACCTGCTATAAATGTAAAAAGAGGGGACATAAGTCCTATGAGTGCTACAGTAGAGGACGAGGCAGAGGAAGAGGATATCGAGGACCAAGAACTCGTGGAGGAACTGCTCATCCTGCTGAAAGTCAACCAATTTTTATTGCCTCAAATGAAGCACTTGTATGTAATAGTAATGATGGAATATTAACATTTGTTGTGGATTCAGGAGCTACTCAGCATTTCATAAAAGAATCTTATGAGAAATACCTCACAGATGTCAAGCAACTGTCACAGAAATTAGAAATCAAAATTGCTAATGGCCAAATACTGACAGCACATAAATCAGGATATCTTGATGGATATTACAAAAATGAACCATTAAGACTGGAAGTCATACTTGTACCGGGAATCAGTAACAATTTAATGTCGGTCAATAAATTAGCAGAACGAGAAAAGCAAGTAATTTTCAAAAAGGATAAGTTAATAATAACTGCAGGTAAAAAGAAATATTTTGGAGAAAAGAGGAATATGTTATATACCTTCTCAATAAAAATAAAAGATAAAGATGAATGTAATGTGATACAAGAAGATAATGACTTATGGCACAAAAGAATGGGTCATATGTGTAGAAAACATCTAGCTATATTAGGATTGCCATACAGTAAGGAAGTGTGTGAAGCATGCATGAGGTCAAAATCAACCAGACTACCATTTAACAGATTACAAAGTCCAAGGTCAAGTAAGATAGGAGATTTAATACACACTGATATTGCTGGACCAGCAAGAGTAGCAACTAAACAAGGATATAAATATTTCCAAACAATAACAGATGACTATTCTCATTATACTCAGACGTATTTGTTAAAAAGCAAAAATGAAGCCACAGATAAATTAATCAATTATATAATAGAACAAGAGAGGCAAGATGGGATAAAAGTGAAAAGGATCAGATGTGATAATGGAGGGGAATTCACAGCGGAAAGTCTCAAAAAGTTTTGTTATGAAAAAGGTATCAAAATTGAATACACGCAGCCATATAGCCCACAGCAAAATGGGAAAGCTGAACGTATGAACAGGACAATATATGATAAAGCGAGAACCATGTTAGATGAATCAAATCTACCAAGACACCTATGGGGTCAAGCAATCTTAACGGCTACTTTTCTTATCAACCGATCGCCATGTTCTTCAATAAATTATCAAGTACCTGCGAGGATCAAGAACAAGGAATTAATTTTAAATAAAATCAAAGTTTTTGGATGCAAAGCATGGGCACATATTATGCCCAAAAAGGATAAATGGTCAAGACGAGCAGTGCCAGCTCGAATGATAGGATATTCTATGAATGGATATACCTTATGGAACCCAAAAACTGATGAGATATTTGTCTCAAGAGATGTAAGATTTGATGAAACAAACATAAAATATCAACATGAAGAACAAAACAAAAATATAAAAGGATACTTAGAAGAAAATGAAATTCAGAAAGAAATGTGTGTGAAACCAAAAGAAAAACAAATAATAAAAGAAACAAAGTATTCAGAATCAATACAAGAAGAAGAAAGTTTTTATGATCCAGAAGAGAATAATTACTCCACTCCAGAAAAACAAAACGAAGAAATCAAGCGAACAAGAAGTGGAAGAGAAGTAAAAAAGCCTAAACAATTTGATTTAAATACATATGAAGATTATTGTTTACTTTCAAGTGAAAGCGATCCTGTCACATACACAGAAGCCATTCAACAAGATAAAGAATGGAAAACAGCAATAGATAAAGAGATTAAGTCATTAAAGGAACAAAACACATGGATAGAATCAGAATTGCCAAAAGGAAAAAGTGCTATTGACACAAAATGGATTTTCAAAACAAAATCGGATGGAACTAAAAAGGCAAGATTAGTTGCACGCGGATTTCAACAGTACACAGAAGATTATGTTTATTCCCCTGTAGCCAACATAACTACCATAAGAATGGGATTATCAGAAGTAATAAATAATAACTGGGAAACAAAGCAGTTGGACATACCTACAGCATTTCTAAATGGAAATTTGAGCACAGAAGTTTACATCAAAGTTCCAGAGGGAATAAGTTTGGAAAATAAACAAGAAGGAACTGTTCTGAAACTTAAAAAAGCTTTATATGGATTGAAAGAGTCACCAAAATGTTGGAATATAAGATTTGATAATTTCTGTCAAACAATAAACATGAAAAGATCAAAATATGATATATGTTTATACATAGGAAAAGATATATGGCTCATATTATTTGTAGATGATATTTTACTGATGGGAAAGAGTAGTGAAATAAATAAAATATCAAGAAAATTGCAAGAAGAATTTAAAGCTAAAGATATGGGAAGAGTATCTAACTTCTTAGGAATTGAAATTATGAGAAATGATAATACATTGAAATTATCACAAAAACTGTTTATTAAAAATTTATTACTAAAGTATAAGATGCAAGATTGTAAAGAAGTGAAGACGCCGATGGAAAACAATTTTCAAGTACCTGAAACAGAAGAAATAATTAGTGATATACCTTACAGAGAATTAATTGGAAGTTTAACTTACCTGGCTACAATAAGCAGACCGGACATCACTTTTGCAACTTCATTCCTCAGTCGATATCTTGATAAACCCACGAGAAGCTTATGGACAGCTGCAAAACGTGTATTACGCTATCTGAAGGGCACAATTAATAAAGAGTTGACATACTATTGTCAAGAGAAAGAAGAAAACACTAATAAATGTTCTAATATTTCAGCATTTTCAGATGCCGATTGGGCAGGTGATAAGATCACAAGAAAAAGTGTTAGTGGAGCACTAATATATCACCAAGGGAACCTAATTGCATGGTCATCACGAAAGCAGAGGACTGTATCTCTCTCCAGTGCTGAAAGTGAATACATAGCTGCTGCAAGTTGTGTCAGTGATTTGTTATTTGTGAAAGGATTATCAGTTGACTTTAATGAAAAGTGTAATATTGTGCTTTATGTGGACAATCAGAGTGCAATAAAAATGATACATAATTGTGAAAATACAAAACATTCCAAGCACATAGACATTAAATATCATTTCATAAAAGACATTGTAAACCAAAATTTTTTGATTGTTAAATACGTAAGTACCAGTGAAAATACTTCGGACATTATGACGAAACCACTGTGTAGTGTTAAGTTTTGCTATTTTCGTGACAAGCTGTTAGTTTTGTAACATTGTTTTTCATAGAATGTTTGCATTGTTTATATTTTAAGGTTATGTTGTCACTTGTCACTAGCTTGTCAAAATTATCTGTCAAAACTTATATATGTCAGTTTTAGTGTTGCAATTTCAAGAATTTAAATATTACTAAGTTTGTGTTGCCATGTTAAAGTTAAAGTTTGGTAGAATTTATTTTCATTTATTTATAGAAGCAATTTGTAAGTTTTCACAAACATAAAATTGAGGGGGAGTGTTAAGATATTAATTATCTGTGAACATGATGTCTGTCACATCTTTAGTTTTGTTCACTCTCTGGGATTTTGGATTTTGCCTAAGATGGCTGTTTATAAGAGTGTAACAATAAAAGATATTTGTATTAGATTAGATGTCTTGTTTTATTATAGTAACCACTAAAGTTTTCATAAGTTTTACCCTTAACTCGCTACGTGGTGGTAAAATATAAGTATCTTTTAACGCTGGCGAATAAACAAAAGGTATGTCAGTATTTCTGGTGCATAAAGTTAATGTTTGGTAATCAATTTTCGCATCTAATTGTTTTAATAAATTACTGCCCAATAACCCGTCATAATTATTGTCAACGTCGTAAACGTAAAACTTGTGACTTTCAAAACTATTAAATATTTTGGGTAAGGGAGTTATAACAACTTCTGAATGCATGCTGACACCATGAGTACTGACTACTTCAAAAGGTTCCTTGTAGGTATTATTTTTAAAATAATGGTAAGCGACACGCCGACCTATAAACGATCTGGAACTGCCAGAGTCTAACATGAACACTGCATTTCCTAGCTCTGGAACTACAATGTAAGGCAAAGAACGATAATTAGTACAATTTAAAGTTATCTTTTCTCTCTGTATGAGGCCCTCAGGTAAAAATTCTCAATTTGGTCATTCTCGTGTGATGTGCTTGGTTGTGGTTCGTAATCGCAGGTATTTTGTTCATTATTATCATATGTTGTAAATGAGTCATTATTCGTATAATTTATGCGTCTAGAGTTTGCAGTTCGCATGGTAACGTCGGTGTTTGAACCCGAGTTTGCCGGTGTTGCATTATGCACCGATGACGTCCGCGGCGCGGCCTGCTGATTCGGCCACGGCGCTGACCTACTTTGTTGTGGCGACTGATTTTGAACATTATTTTGATTTCTAAAAGAATTTCTTGATTGAATTGAATTATTTGGAGAACCTGAACTATTCTGTACATGTGTACTGGATTGTTTTTGTGGATTGGGCGACCGTTGGGAATTGTCATTATTGTTGAAAGCTTTTCCTGGCGGTTTAGAATTTTTATTTCTGTTATTTTTGGATTCATAAACCGTCTGAAAGTTTTGTTCTTCTAACACTACTTTCAAGGCATCTTCTAATATTGTCACATTCCTCAATCGTACCAACCTAACTAAATAAGGAGGTAAATTATATAGAAAAACATTCAATGACGAATTAGTATAAATATGCTGTTTGGCTTGACGTAAATTCGCATCGTCTACTGTTTCAATTATTTTTGCAATCAATATACTACGCAAGTTTTGAATCCTATGACAAAAATCTAAATAACTTTCATTAGGATTTATTTTCATAGACTCTAACTCCAATACTAAACAATCTTCGGTTCTAGGGTCACCAAAATGTTGGCCCAGTAATGTTTTCAACTCCAACCAAGTACGGATATTATCCCGTTCCCCTACTAGGTTCGCGGCCTCCCCTGTTAATCTACTAGTAAGAACGTGGAAGAGATATTCGTTTTGGATTTCTCCCCCTTGGAATGTATTTATAATATATTCACATTTCTTTATAAAAAGTGGGAGTTGTCTAGAATCGCCATTAAACTCTGGAATAATTTTTGCCATTGTTGGCGGAACCTGCATGATTTGATCCATTTTGAAATAATAAAACACCGAGAAAGAGAGAGAAAAGAAAGGGAAAGTATCACTAAATTCCTAACTAAAGTTAATCTTATTACGCTAGTTATATCGTAATAAAATAAAATAATGTTATCGCGGTATTGCTCAACCCGAAATAACACAACACATACAATTAAAACAAAGAGGACAGTGATAAAGGAAAACAGAAGGGATAGTGAAGAAGTTTTACTCACAGTCCTGTAGTTACTCCCATCTCCTCCTTGTGACTACTATTTAGAAACTGCGCCAGCCGTTGTGCCCGGTACTTAATAGATTTGTTTGTTCGGCGATCTCTGTTAAACTGTTGAAACAGACGTCCAGCTACGCTTGTAGAGTAGTATACGTCGCAAATAGGGCATGCAAAACCGGAAAGTCATCAAAACCGGTTTTGAACTTCCTTTTTTTGGGACCAAAACCGAAAACCGGAGCTAGGTCCGGTTTTAGAAAAAAAAATCGAATGTAGTATAATTTAAAAAGAAACACCATTTTTTTTAAATACCCACTATGTCTACAAATAAAACAAATTGTATGATACATTTCTTTTTAATCCAAACCATAATGATTGTACAGATAACAATGAACTTATAATAGTATAAAGATTAATTAACTGAGATCAAATCAACAACATGTAAGTTTTTGGTATCTTTGGTACCTATTAAGTCTGCTATCAAATCCTCCAAAAGTAATGGAATGCAAATTTACGTTCATATATCTTTTGTTCCTCAATGATGTCCATTCATCTAACGTTATTGAATATCTATGCCCAGCTGGTTTTAGGACTGATATTTTGTTTTTTTATCTCTGCTTTTAATTCGTCTGTTTGATTCAAGACTATCTTTGCGATAGTGTTTGGTGATTTCGGGAGTTACAAGCCACTTTTTTTGAAGAGGTGTCGTAGGTCTTGGCTTTCTGTAAACAATCTAAAGGTACAGCCATCTAATGCTGCCATTCGAGAGACGACCACCTCCATAGAATCGCTTGACTTAAAAAAGTCTGTCATTAGTTTTCGCTTCTTTGTTTCCATTACAAGTTGTTTTTCTTCCAAAACTCCTGACGTATTAGCCGCCCGAGATGTTGATGGAGTACAGTCGGTTGAAGTTGAAGCTATATTTGAGTGTACTGATCGAAAATGCGTGTGTAAAGCGGTAGTGGAACCACCACCAGTTTTTATGATGTTGTCACATGTTTTGCATTTTGCGAACTGTCCATCTGTTGCTCGAAGAAAATGTTTCCATATACTATTTGATGTCTTGCTCTTGTGGAAATCGGTGTATTGAATATTTTTTGGAGTTGACCTAAAGGAAAAAGAAAATTAGAATCGGGCGAAGTCTATTTAGTTTAGGATGTTTTTAAATTCCGTGCATTTTGGTGTGTTATTAGGTAGTACATTTTTTCCCATGCATTCAGTTTAGACATTTTTAAAGCCAGTACCGCACAGACCACGATGCCACGTCACGTCAACACGTCAAATAAAGCTAAAACCACGCCATTAAAACGCCACCCGACGCGACAACACGCGTTTTCATTGGTTAAACGTTTTAAAATTACACTACTAGGAGAACTGTAGCCTAATGGTGCATGCATCATGTGACGTGTTGACGCGTGTCATCGCGTCGCGTGTCGGCCATGTGGCTCTGGCTTAAGGCATGCTGATTGGCTACAGTTCATCTAGTTATGTCTTTTTAAACGCTAACCAATGAAAACGCGTGTCGCTGTCGTCGTCGTGGCGTCGGATTTTAATAGTGTGACTAGACTAGTCTATGGTTAAAAAATATCTTCTGTCACTTTGGTTAATGTTTACTTTATTACTAATAAAGGAAATATTATAATAACGTAAACATTATTATTAATAGTAATAACGTAAACATTAACAAATTAAGATTTTTAGAGAAATTGATTTTTATGTATATTAAATCTGTAAAAATCATTTTCTCTAAGACTTGGAAAAATTGGCACAAGAGTTCTACTCTTACGTTATGGCGCAATTACACCTGTACATTGATTCACGTAAATCAAACAAGACAAATATCGTTGACGTTTAATTGTCGTTCGGTCGTCCTATAAGTCCTACCCAAAATAGGTATTCACGTATTCTTTGAACGGGATTCGATAGAACGACAATCCAAACGGCTCAGAACAGAACCGAATCAAAGACTTTTGTCAGTTATAAAATTATCTATATAACACGAATAATAAAAAAGCAAGTTTTAATTAAAAATTAAATCTTGCTTGCTGTCACAAGTCGTGAACCATAATGTAATATAATTCGGGCTAACGCAGCTACTACTGGATGTAATTGCGCCCTTCGTGTCGTTTCATCCACGAGCTCAACATAAATGTACATTAAAAGACACAAAATATAATAAATTAATAACTAAGTAAATACTCACATTTTGTCCTAACGTCGCAGGCGAGGGCGGCGGACACGCACTTGCACTCCCGGTAAGGGTATTACTGCAACAACGCAGGCGCAGGCTGGCGGGTTACGGGTGCGGGGTTCGGGGGTAGTGGAGGGAGGCGTGTAAGTGGGTGGATGCAGGCTGTGTTCGGTTCGGATACATTTGATGCCTCAAAATTAATTATTTTTTGAGAGTGTTCGAAAAAAATGTTGATAAAAATCAAAATGTTAATTGTTACTCAATAATGGGCAAACCGGAGCTGAGCTCCGGTTTTGGCTCTCAAAACCGGTTTTCAAAAATCGTAAAATTTTGGCCGATTTCCGGTTTTGCGCAAAACCGGTTTTGCATGCCCTAGTCGCAAACTGACTACAGAGATCCTACCGGCTGCGCCAATTAAGTGGTCGACACTTGATTAGTTTAAAAAAAACTTTATTTAAGTGAACAGCGTTACAGTACATAAAATAGTAATCTTTATTCTAGTTCTGAGATTGTATTTATAATTAATTATTGCTAAGTTTACAATATTCATATAACCTACTTATTTGCTATTTTGAGTGGAGGTGGGTTTGCTGACAAAGCAGTGTTAGGGTCGTCACACTTAACTAGCGCTTGTGACCACTAGACCAAGGTGTATCTTCCTCAAAATATTCCTCGTCACTTATGGTGACCCCCCCCCCCCAAATCTTGGGCTGCGACCGCGCCTGTGACCTAGAGGTGATGTTGATTGATTTAGGAGCCCGTGCTTCAGAGCAGATCAATTATGATATATTTTTTACTTCCGCCCTACCTGTAGCCATTCCTGCCCTACCTCAAATTCGAGTCTAGCTACAGCCCTGAGTGGGACACAAAAGTCTAAGACATCACCACCGTCATCATCATCATTATATTGCCCAATTTGTCTTATACAATTTATCTGTGGTCGGTGTAACATGTCTTCTTCTCTTTGTAACCATATCATCATTCATAAAATCCATCTTCTTAGCCATGCCATGGTCCAATCAACATTCATACTGAAAACTTTCTGCACGACATTTTTCTCAGTCCTCTGCATCATCTAAGTACATTCACATGGTGTGCTGTATAATAAAGAGCACTTATTCTATTCTAAGCAAAATAAATATTAGTTTGTAAACAGCCATTAACTTCTCAGAAAGATTTTTCTTACAAGAATGATGCTCCAGGCTCGCGTGGACCGTGTAAATATTGACGGACTGAAGCGTACAAAAGACGACGTGGTGAAGGGCACCGTCAACGAACTGTTCAAAGCGAAAGACTTCGAGGATGTCATCGTTCGAGCTCAAAAGGTATACCTATAGGTGACACTCACACACACACGATAATCTCCTCTGTGCTCCTTGCACCTGGCTAGAGACTTTGAGTTCGCTTAAGGCAACCACAGCAAAGTCTGATAAAGTACTGCGGCCTCTAGGTCAACTACGAGATGCCATACAAAAAAAAGGAACTGCCCCAGTGATTAGGGGCCAGATTGTGGGTAGGAATCAACCCCTTTCGGCACCCATGCCCTTCAAACCAGAATTTAACAAAGATGCTTGGCTGCGGGTAGGTATGCGGTATTTCATGGACCAGCTACTGTAGGAGGAGCGAGAAGCAGTGTTAGCCCAGTGGTAACAGCCGTGACCTACGCATTGTAGGCGCGAACCCAGACTGGCACTTTACTTTATGTAAATAATTTCATCACCACTGCTCTTCATCATTATCATAACCATCATTTCAGCCGAAAGATGTTCACTGCTAGACATAGACATCCCTCAAGCATCACCATTTCTACTGATTCTGTGCGCATCCAGCGGATTCCTGCGGCCTTCATCAGGTCATCGGTCCATTTTGTGGGAGGTCTTCCAACACAGCGTCATCAAGTACGCGGTCGCCGCTCGACAACCTTCCGGCCCCATCTGCCATCTGTTCTGCAAGCATTGTCTGTCCTGCCCGCTGCCACTAAAGTTTGGTCAAGTAAATCATCATGAGAAAACCGGGGTGTCGTGGAACCAATAGTTCGAAGACATCAACTACCATTTAGCACTGTGCCCGCGTGTTGGATTACGGCTGACTCTGGAGAGAGAAGCCTGTTTCCCAGCAGTGGGAACATTATAGGCTAATTATTCCTGTGCTTATGCTGGACGACCTCCTTCACAAAGGCCTCCCTTCCTGAATCTCGCCACCTTTATAATTAATTTCCTAAACGGCATCTGGTTGATGGATCCTCATGACATGTGGTTTTGTGTGCAGGTTCGACAGGCGCTGGATAATCTCGGCTGTTTCCGCAATGTCTGTGTCTACATTGACGTGTCCTCCGGTCCGGACGCCACGCCCAATGGTCTCGAGGTACTTAAATTACCACTACACACCAATACACACTCTTACACCCCCACTCCCAACCCACCAAACACACTCAGACTTTCATGTGACACTTAAATGAGTACAGAAAGTAGACGTTCTTAATCAATCTATATGCCTAGACGTTTTCCAATTATGTTGTAGTCACTTTCCAGTCCAATCGGTTGCAGCTGAATACCAGTATTTTACATGGAGCGACTGCCTATCTGACCACCACAACCCAGTTACTGGGTAATACGAGAATACCTTGCCGTAAGACTGGTTGGCAGACTTTCGGCCCGACGAATCCGTAACGACTGAAAAAAAAATCAAGAGACAGCTGGTACCAGTGGCTTAACGTACCTACTTTTCGAGGCACGGAGAGGTCTTAGTATGTAAAGATGGTCATCCGACCCACGGAGCAAACGCGACAAGCATAGCTTACCTGTTTGATCGTCCCGTTTGGTTGTTATTGTGAAGCCACAAGACGATCTATTCTTTATATCTAAAAATCCTTCACGTCAATACTTCGGTGAAATCAGCTATCGTTTCACCTGATGCTTCTTTTTCCATGTCGCTGGCACGACAGTTATTGACAGGATATTAACCATACTGGGCCCAAAATCCAAAGCCAAAGTGATGGCCAGCGAAAAAATGTGTGACTTTGCTAGTACTACCTCACTACTTACTCTAGTCTTTTATCGTTGTGCAGGTCACGTTTCAAGTGCGCGAGATGTCGCGGATGGTCGGCGGAGTGAACGCGTCGGTCGGAGAGGATGAGGGCAACGTGGTGATCGGTAACAAACTATACTCATACATATCCGAGCATAAACATGACTCATGAAGCTTTAGATAGAGCTGTCACACAGGTATGTATGAGTGACAGAGATGACGTGAGAGAAAGAATGAGACGGAAAACGTCCAATGCCGAACATTGTCCACCCCCAATTTGAAGGGGTTTGCTATAATCGTCATGCTTGACAGGCGGGTTGGCGGTCGCAGTATGGTGGTCAAATGCTGAACGAGAACGCTATTGCCCATTCTCATCCCTTAGTCCATAAGATTTAAAAGAATCCCTGGCAGTTAGGAGATGACCAGTCTCAACCGACGGCGCCCGTTCACGAAAATGACGCGTGGATCAGCACTATACAACTCAATCACTTTGTAGAGGGGGGGGGGTCGTGGGTTCGATTCCCACCCAGGACAAATGTTTGTGTGATGAGCACGATCATTTGTTCTGTGTCTGGGTGTAATTTATCTATAATATGTATGTATTTAGAAATATATAAGTATGTTTATCAGTTGTCTAGTACCCATAACACAAGCTCTGCTTAGCTTGGGACTAGATGGCGTTGTGTGATAGTTGTGGAATATATTATATTATTATTATTATTATTAACTGTCAGACTACACGTGCAAGACAGGAATGTGGACATGACTAGGCCGAAGCACGAGCTAAGAATCGTTATTAGATCTCGGTCAGTTTCGTAGCCTAGCTTTCTTACGAGCTACGAGCTGTGCATCAATCATCAGTGGTGACCCGATGGTATCAGCCCCGACTAGTTGTAGGTCGTGGGTTCCAACCAAGGTTGGCGCTTTACTTTGGGGCCGTCCATTAATCACGTGGTTTTTTAGCATTTTGACCCCCCCCCCCCCTCCCCCTTGGGGATACATGGTGAGGCTTAAGGCTATCCCTCCCCTCCCCCCTATATCACGTGTATTTTTAAATAGAGGTATAAGTATCATCTAATTAAAAAAAGAAAAAATACACGTGATATATTACTACACCCCCCCTTTGTGATATTTCATGGTTTTTATGGACCCCTCCCCCCCCCCCTTTCGAGCCTCACGTGATTAATGGACAGCCCCTTTGTGTAAATAATTATCACCACTGCTCTCATAACGCTGAAGGAAAACATCGTAAGGAAACCGGAATTTCCTAGATCAAAAAATTCACTCCGTCTAACTCCCAGTATTGCACAGGACTGAAGCTGCCCAACTTATGGGGTCGTGGAGAGCGCGCGCAGGCGGTGTACAGCCTCGGCTACAGGAACACGTGCAGCTTCAACATCACGGTCACTAAGCCACTGCTGCTCAAGCCCTTGGAACCCGTGTGAGTTCATCTTATTAGTATCAAAAATCAATTATTATTATTTCGGGTAACAAAGACCCATGTCATACATACCTCACAGACAACACTTTCACTGAAAGCTGGGGTTTGGGATAAATAAATTTAAAACAATTTTACAGTCAAATCGATTAAATTCTTTTGAGCTAGACGCACGGGCGAGGTGTCCAGAGACGCGTCTCCGCGCGGGCCAGCTAACTACGGCGTTACTTTAGTTTTCACGGAAGGAAAATTTAAAATTGGGGTCCAAAAACGTGATTTCTAAGGGATTTTTTTTGAAAAACTTGTAATAACTCCACCGAACAAGACTCCAGCTCGCGGAACGCTCGCCAGAATACAGGTAAGGCAGGTAAGTTGCTATTTAAACTAATAAAAACAGGGTTCACAGTAGGAATTTTGAGATAAAAATAAAAATGTGGTTCAGTACAAAAATGTTCTGAATTTTTCTATGTTAATGGCGAAAAAAATTAAATTAAAAATTTAAAAAACCCCCGACACAAAAACCTAATTTCCCTTTAAAAAGTAAAAAATAATAAAAATAACTCAATCTTAAAGTACCTAAGAATGTATTAATAATTCAAAAAAAAATACGCCGCGTTGGGGGACCGCCTCAAACCTAACAATTTAATTACCAATAATCTTATTACCTAACTAAGCAGTCAACGACGTCTGCACTCGCGGAGCGGTCCCCCAACGCGACGTTTTTTTTTTTGAATTATTAATACATTCTTAGGTACTTTAAGATTGAGTTATTTTTATTATTTTTTACTTTTTAAAGGGAAATTAGGTTTTTGTGTCGGGGGTTTTTTAAATTTTTAATTTAATTTTTTATTTTGTACTTTTTATAGGTATATACTTAATATAATGTACAATCAAACGAAGCTAAGAACACTCTCGATTAATTCATCAATATTCTCTTTCAGTGCGCTTTCATTTGAGACCCCACTCGAGTATATTTGCTGACATTCGGTTACTCTTCCCCACTTTCCCCCCCACAACTTTTAAACGGCTCAACCGATTTTCATCAAACATGTCTAAGAACACTCGCAGATAAGTCACCTTTAATACATATTTTTTTTTATTGAAATCGCATCATCCGTTCGGGAGCTATGATGCCACAGACAGACAGACAGACAGACAGACAGACACGTCAAACTTATAACACCCCTCTTTTTGCGTCGGGGGTTAAAAATGAAAATTTTTTCGCGTTTTGTCAATTCTTTCAGTCAAAATAGTCTAACGGTACCGAAATACAAGCGATTCAGCTGAAAACAGCTTCGAAATGCGACACCTGGTTGCAAAGATATTTCGAAGTATAGGGAATTTTGTATCGGTTAGGTGGATTTCGTAGGTACTGATATTGCTTAGAACAACGAAAAATTCAATGTTTGCAAACTTCTATTTGAGCTAGACGCACGGGCGAGGTGTCCAGAGACGCGTCTCCGCGCGGGCCAGCTAACTACGGCGTTACTTTAGTTTTCACGGAAGGAAAATTTAAAATTGGGGTCCAAAAACGTGATTATTAAGGGACAATTTTTGAAAAACTTGTAATAACTCCACCGAACAAGACTCCAGCTCGCGGAACGCTCGCCAGAATACAGGTAAGGTAGGTAAGTTGCTATTTAAACTAATAAAAACAGGGTTCACAGTAGGAATTTTGAGATAAAAATAAAAATGTGGTTCAGTACAAAAATGTTCTGAATTTTTCTATGTTAATGGCGAAAAATGAAATTTTTTTCGCGTTTTGTCAATTCTTTCAGTCAAAATAGTCTAACGGTACCCAAATACAAGCGATTCAGCTGAAAACAGCTTCGAAATGCGACACCTGGTTGCAAAGATATTTCGAAGTATAGGGAATTTTGTATCGGTTTTTTTTTTTCAGGGTGGGAAATCATCAAATGACTTCTCCCGCTCTGGGCGGAGCGGGAGGGCATGTCAGACTTTTACTGACTAAAACCCACCCGTGTTCCATCAGTTGCCCATGTGCCAGGGTCACGGTATCTCCTTCGAACAATCACGCGACCCCGGCAGGCATCGGTCCTAGTAGACCCCTACACTGCTGCTGACATCTCTTTGAGGCGCGCGTGGAACACTGCGCGCCGTCGACCCGAGCTTGGTCCTTACCGGGCGGCGAGCTACCCATTGCTCGCCACCCGCAAGCTCGCGCCTACGGTGGCCGGGAGTCCGCTATTGACTCCCGACACCCGGGGCGTCTCCTCCTGCGGCGGCTAGGGACGTGAGGGCGCAGAGACTGCCACTCCCTCACGCGCCCCGCCTCCTCCTTCGCGAGCATTACTGCTTCGCAGAAGGAGGTGACGGCTTCCCATTCCCTCTCGCTCCGTACCATGGCTCGCACCAGGGCCGGACGCGAGAGGTCACCGCCGCCGATCGCCTCCACGAGGACACGGCGGTGCTCCGCCCAGGCAGGGCACACCTCCACCGTATGCTCCACCGTGTCCTCCAGACGATCCTCGCAATGGATACACCCGGACGTATCCTCCCGCTTTATCCTGAACAGGAACCCACCGAAGCACCCATGCCCGGTGAGAACCTGCGTCAGGCGGAAGGTGAGGACGCCGTGACGTCTCTCTATCCACTCCTCAAAGAGGGGACTTACCGCCGCAATTGTGGCGTGCCCAGCACTGGGTTGCGACAATCGTACCCGCCATGTCGCCATGGAATCCTTAACCAACAAACACATAACCTTAAGTATGCTTACCTTAACTTTGCCGCACACTTTAGCAACCATTACCCATATAATTAATTCTTCCATTTGGACATCAAAGTTTCCTTACCAATGGAAAATTGCCACAGTTAGACCCCTTCCCAAGATTCCTAACCCTATAGAAATTAAAGACTTGCGGCCAATCAGTATTCTGCCCTGTCTGTCAAAAGTAATGGAGAAGGTAGTGTGCCGTCAATTAACTCGGTTTTTGGAACAGAATGAAATATTGCCTGATCTGCAGTCTGGTTTTAGGAAACAGCGCAGCACTTCTACGGCGTTACTAGATGTTACAGATAATATTCTATCAGCCCAAGATAAGGGTATGTGTTCAATCATGGTGTTACTCGATTTTTCTCGTGCATTTGACTGCATAAACGTCCCGCTTTTACTGTCTAAATTAAAATACTACGGTTTTGACGACAATGCCATTCAATGGTTCCACAGCTACCTCAGTAACCGAAAACAACGTGTGGAATTGCGTTTATCGGATGGTACAACCTTGACTTCAGCCCTGAGTTCTATAGATAGAGGCGTTCCTCAGGGATCAATTTTGGGTCCGATTCTTTTCATTCTCTACTGTGCAGACATAATAAAGTGTCTTCAGAAATGCAAATATCATATTTATGCCGATGACGTCCAACTGTATTTATCTTTTAGTCCTGATAATTATGAATCGGCCATCAGAGACTTAAACGACGACCTAGAAAGAATCTCCGCCTGGTCAGATGAGAATTGTTTGGCACTAAACCCATTGAAAACCAAGTATATGTTGTTTGGTACGAGGCAGCAGTTAAAAAAGGTACCTCTGAGCCTAAATTTAACTCTAATGGGTGAGCCTATTGAGCGTGTGAATGAAGCGCGGAACCTTGGTCTCTATATGGATAACAGTCTTAGATTTGAAAAACACGTTGCTAACTCAGTAAGAAACTGCTTTTATCGTCTGAAACTGCTTTACAAAATGAGACCTTTTTTGTCTGAAAAGCTTCGCGAACAGTTAGTCGAAACCCTTGTTCTGTCTAAATTAAACTACGCTGATACGGTTTACGGCCCACGTTTGCTGGCTCGTACCGACCGACTTATACAAAGAGTCCAAAACGCATGTGCACGCTTCTGTTACTCTGTTCCTCCTAGAAGTCATGTTACCCCCTTTCTTAACAAACATTTTATTCTCAAGATGAAGTCGAGAAGAAAGTTACACTTAGCGTGCTTACTCTTTGGTGTCATTAAGTCTAAGAAACCGAAGTATTTGTATGACAAGCTTAGTTGGATGGCTAGTAGACGGGATTGCGCGCCCAGGCTATGTGCGCAGCAGCTCTCAACACAGTCTCATAGGACAGCGGCTTTCAGAGGCACTTTCCGATACGCTGCATCTAAGGTGTGGAATAATATCCCACCACCACTAAGGGTTCTGGGCACTATCCACACGTTCAGAACACGTTTACGGCAGTATCTAATAGATTCACAACGGAAAATGAACATGGTCGCCTTAAACGTATCACTTATATGAAATCAAATGCTTAATACTTTAAACATAATTCCTGTTGTGCCACCCGGTTTCCATCCTTTGCTGGCTCAAATGTCCTCGACTAGATGACGCTGTCGTGCCATCCGCGGCGATAAGGTGCTGTATGTGTGAGTACAACGCGCGCGGTAGAAGTTTTTGCCTTGGTTTTGCCTTAGTTTTTGTTGTCTTCGTTTCGTTTTGTCTTGTGTTTGTGGGTAAATTTATAATTTATATGATTAATGGCTAGTCTATTTATTTATTTATAAATATTAAACAATGTATGTTGAAACTGTTTTGTACTCCTCGTCACTTGTCCCTATAGGTTCATTAGAAAACCAGCGTCAGACAGCATCTGTCTGGCATTAATGCTGAAATGAACCTTTTTGGCGCAGCCGTGAGGCACACACATGTTGGTTTTCTTTTTTAATTATTTTTTCCTGTTATTTTATTTTGTGTTTTACGGACTGTGACAAATAAACGGTATTCTTTCTTTCTTTCTTTCTTTCCATGAGATCACACCGGAGCTCTGTCCGCCGTGCCGCGATTTGTCGCGGCAGCGGAGTTTCGCCCCGGCGTTTCGCCTCCTCGCGCCACTCCCACATGTGCGCGAGGACCTTTGCCTCCAGATCCCATGGCGGCACTCCGGCAAGGAGGCTCGCCGCCTCGCAAGAGACCGTGCGGTATCCCCGAATTAACCGGATGGCCATGACCCTCTGGGCCGCAAACAACCGGCGCGCTGGGCGCAACCTCAGTGAGGGCGCCCACACCGGTGCCCCGTAGAGGGCCATGGACCGCACGATCCCCGTGTAGAGCCTCCGGCAGGAGGCGTTTGGACCCCCCAGATTGGGCAGGAGCCGCTTTAATGCAGCCCCAGCCCGCTCCAGTCTGGGAGCCAAACGTCGGAAATGCTCAACGAAGTTCCACCGGCTGTCGAGGACAAGTCCCAGGTACTTCATTGTCGACTCGACGCCAATGTGAACCCCTCCTACCGTGAGTTGGGAACCCGCAGGTGGCGCGTTCCGAGGACCATGAAAACCCATGGCCTCGGACTTGTGCAATGCCACCTCGAGTCCCAATTGCCGGATCCTATCGACGATTGTCGCAACCCCGCGTGTCATAATTTCGGCCGCCGCCTCGTACGACCTCCCCTGCGCAAGGACCAGCGTGTCGTCAGCGTAGCAAACTACGCTGACGCCGCTAGGGAGGTCGGCGCGCAGCACCCAGTCGTAACCGATGTCCCACAGATGCGGCCCCAGGACCGATCCCTGTGGGACACCGCACGACACTGCATCCCCCGTCGTGAGGGCTCGCACGCGCATGATGGCGTCCACCGTAGAGCGCCCCTTGCGGAAGCCGTACTGGCCGTCCGACAAGTCCGGCCCCTCCCGCACCAGCCACCCGACGAGGCGGTCTGCAATCACTCTTTCAAAGAGCTTGCCCACCTCGTCGAGTAGCACGATGGGCCGGTAAGTGGACGGAGAGTCCGCTGGGCGCCCAGGCTTCTTAATGAGGACCAGTTTCCCCGTCTTCCAACGAAGTGGGAACTGGCCCCTCTCCAAGCATGCGCTAAGGAGCCCCCTGAGTCGAGGCCCGAGAGCCTCTGAGGCCAGGACCCATGCTTTGCCAGGCAAGCCGTCGGGTCCTGGGGCGGTATTCTTGGCATTAAGCCTTCGTACCGCCACCCTCATCTCTGCCTCGGTCACTTCTGGAACACCGTCGTCGTCGTCAGTGGTGTGGTCTGCATCGGGCACCGCAGTAGGCGGAGCCATGGGTGGGGGACTATGTTCCCCTCGCGAAGGGAACAGAGCGCTCACCACGCCCTCCACGAGTTGGGGCCGGAGACTCTGAGTCAGCGGAGGAGCCCATGGGCGGAGTTTCTCCCGGACAGCCTTGTAGGGCCGTCCCCATGGGTCCCTGTTCAGAGTCTCCAGCGACTCCTTGCGGGCCAGTCCTCTGGCCCGCAGGATCTCCTCTTGGAGGGCGGTCTTCGCCGCTCTGTACCCCTCGTATAGCTCCGCCTGAATGGCTTCCGTATCCGGAGGTCGGATACGGAGCCTGCGGTGCCTGGTGTACCGGCGCGGCGTCGTGCCGCAACGCACGCTTCGCGCAACGCTGTCAACTGCGGCGACCACCAGTACACCTGGCGCCAAGCCCGTCCTGACTGGACTCGGGGCATAGCCACGTCACAGATCTCGGACATGGCCTCCCGGAACCACTCGGCCTCGTCGTTGGTGTCAGCAGGCCTGTCCGGTAGTGACACCCAGGCCTGCAAGATCGAGGCTTCCAGGAGAAGCTCCCGGTCCAGCTACTTCAGCGCCCACCGCGGACCACTCGGGGTCTGCCGGATCGGCGCGCTCGAGGTCTGGGCGGAGACGTCAAATCGGATGTACCGATGGTCGGAATACGTCTCCACCCCCTCCATGACGCGCCAATCAATAACCTGCGGTGACAGAGCGGGGCTGGCGAACGAAATGTCCACCACTGAGTCGCCCCGCATCCGTACACACGTAGGTACAGAACCCCGATTTAGGACGACCAGGCCTGTCTCCAGAGCCCAGTCCTCCACCATCCTGCCCCGTGTGTCCGTATACCGGGAACCCCAAGCCAAATTCTTGGCGTTGAAGTCCCCGAGCACGAGCACGGGAAGGGGACGGAACCCGACGACGACGACTCTCAACTCCGCAAGGGAGTTGTGGAACTCGGCGAGAGTTCGGCTCGGGGAGAAGTATACTCCCACAACTACAATCTCCCCGAACCGTGCTGCTACGCAACCCCGTCCCCTCTTGACGGCCTCGAGGGTCGGGGTTCCGGCGGCGGCCGACGAAATGAGGGTCACTGAGCCGCTCAGGTCCTCCACCCAGTCATCCCTGGGCGGGACAAAGTACGGCTCAGCGACCACAGCGATGTTAATCGACCACTGCGCCATGCTCTGGAGTAACAGATCCTGAGCGGAGGCGCAGTGGTTGATGTTCGCTTGGAGGAGGCGCAATGGAGTACCTATTATTGGCACTCCATTTCAGCCCCCTCCTGAGCCCCCTGTAAGGGCCCTGCCGTGGTGGTGCCGGCAACGACGGTGGTCGAGGCAGCAGCGGCGACGGCGGTGACGGCGGTGGCGGAGGGCTTGCCCTTGCCCCTGGCCTTGGCGGATGAAGCGCAGGTCTTACTCCCAGCCCGGTGTTCGGCCGGCTTGCCAGCCGCCGCACATGCATAGCAGTACGGCGTGGCATTGCAAGAGCCGGCCTTGTGACCGGGCTGACCGCAACGGAAGCAATGACCGCTGCGGTCCGCCTCCGAGGTGCATTTCACGTAAACGTGGTGCCCTGTCTGGCATCGGAAGCACCTCAGAGGTCTGGGCTCCAGCAGTTTTACCTGCGCCGACACCCAGCCCACCAGGAGCCTTCGGCCCTCCGCGGTTATTTTTTGAGCCGCCGACACGGGGCAGCTGACCGTTATGGTGCTCATCCCCGTGCTGTCAGGACGGATGGTGCCTGCCCTCACTTGATCGGCAGAGCACCCCCCCGTCCTAACAATGGCGGCTACTACTTCCGCCTCCGTCACGCAGTCGTCCAGACCCAGGATGCGCATGTCAGCGCACTTGGTGGGCCTGGACACTCGGGCCTCGTCCGCGTCTAAGGACGCTCTCAGCCTATCGGCCAGAGCGTCAGCAGCCCACACCGGGGACCTCCAGCATCCGGGCTCCAGTCAAGGTGACCTTCACCCGGAGACCGTTGGGGATGCCGATCTCCTGGAGGTCCACTGCCGCCTCGGCTTTGGAGAGCAGGTCGCGATAGGTCACGCCCTTCTTTTCCGCTTCCGGCTGTAGCGTGATGACTACAGCTGCGGACTTTGGGGCGCGGAGCCTAGCCGCGACGCTGCTCTTTTTGCGCCGCTGCTGCCTCTTTTTATTTCTGGCCGCCCTTGCAGCCTTGCTTGCCTTCTTCTTCTCCCCAACCACTTGCCATTCGGTGTTGGCGGGGGGAGATTTAGAAGGCGGGGGCGGCATTGGCGGCCCTCTCACCACCTGCGCTGGGGGGCCCTAGCAGGCGCCTGCTTGGGCCGGCCTTTGGTCTGCCCCGGCCCTTTGGCTGGGGCAGACGCGGCGGTGGCGTACGCCACCGCCTTCGGCTGGCCCGAGGCTGCCTTCGGCTGGGCCGAGGCTGCCTTCGGCTGGCCCGAGGCCACCTTCGGCTGACCCGAAGCCACCCCAGGCCAGCCCAAAACCAGCCGGCTTGCCGCCAGCGGGGGGCGCAGGACCACGGCCTCCAGAGCAGAGAACCTGCTCTGGAAGACAGCGAGCTCCTTCCGCACCAGGGTCAGTACCTGGTCCTCGGTAGGCAGGAGCCCGCCCTGCCCTTGCCGCGCTTCCCCCTGCGATGCCTCCTGGGGGGCGGCCCCTCGGAGACCGGCCAGGTCCGCTCGGAGCTCCTCATTCTCCTTTCGGAGGAGCTCCATGGCGGCAGTCACTCGGGCGACCTCCGCCCGCAGTTCTGCCACCCCATCCACCGCCGGAGGCCCAGAGCGAAAGGCCTTCGCTGCCACCACGATGGCTTTCGTGGCAGCAGATATGGCCCTGTCTTTCGACCTCTGGAGCCTCTTTAAGGTCGCCGCCCTGATGGCCGTGGCCACGACCTCCGCGAACCTGCCCATTTCCTCCGAGCAGTCGGCAGCGTCCGACTCGCCACCGGAGGACTCTGAGGGGGCCCTACTGCTGGTCCCTCCAGAGGGATGCCCCTCCGTGGCGAGCCTCTCCCCTCCTTGGGTAATTTTGTATCGGTTAGGTGGATTTCGTAGGTACTGATATTGCTTAGAACAACGAAAAATTCAATGTTTGCAAACTTCTATTTGAGCTAGACGCACGGGCGAGGTGTCCAGAGACGCGTCTCCGCACGGGCCAGCTAACTACGGCGTTACTTTAGTTTTCACGGAAGGAAAATTTAAAATTGGGGTCCAACAATGTGATTTTTAAGGGAAATTTTTTGAAAAACTTGTAATAACTCCACCGAACAAGACTCCAGCTCGCGGAACGCTCGCCAGAATACAGGTAAGGCAGGTAAGTTGCTATTTAAACTAATAAAAACAGGGTTCACAGTAGGAATTTTGAGATAAAAATAAAAATGTGGTTCAGTACAAAAATGTTCTGAACTTTTCTATGTTAATGGCGAAAAATGAAAATTTTTTCGCGTTTTGTCAATTCTTTCAGTCAAAATAGTCTAACGGTACCCAAATACAAGCGATTCAGCTGAAAACAGCTTCGAAATGCGACACCTGGTTGATTTTACAACTAGCTTCTGCCCGCGACTTCGTCCGCGGAAAAATTTTTGTTCCGGGCCCTTCCCGTCACGTCGAATCGCCTAGCCGTGCGATTTTTCTCGTTTTTGCAACATTTTTTATTACTGCTCCGCTCCTCTTGGTTGTAGCGTGATGTTATATAGCCTTCCTCAATAAATAAGCCACCCAACACAAAAATAATTTTTCAATTCGGATCAGGAGTTCCTGAGATTAGCGCGTTCAATCAAACAAACAAACAAACTCTTCAGCTTTATAATATTAGGTCTTTACCTATGAAATTGCCGTTCTGCTGTACTGGCCATTTCAAATCAAAATAATTTTTGTTTGTCTAAGAATTCTAATTTCAAATTAATTTTATTTTAAAAACATGGAATCGTTTTTCCAAAAGTAGTCATTTGTTTATTGATTAGTGTTACATTTTCATCGCATTTCAATATTTTTCGTCATCATGGATACGTTAAAAATTTGAGTAATTATGGAATATGAGTACCGTCGTGGCAGCAACGCGGCACAAGCGGCACGCAACATCAACGACGTTTACGGAGCTAACACTACAAACCAACGCACCACCTGTTACTGGTTTGCTCGCTTCCGTTCTGGAAATTTCAACCTGAAAAATGAACCTCGCGGTCGTCCGAAGACTTTGGTCGACAATGACGAATTAAAGGTGATTGTGGAAGCTGATGATACACAATCTACGGCTGAATTAGCAGCAGCTTTCGACGTTAGCGTCAAACAATATTGGTCCATTTGCGTCAAATTGGCAAGGAAAAAAGCTTGACAAATGGGTGCCCCACGAACTCAATGATCGCCAGCGCGAAGTACGCGTCGAGACGTGCCTTGCACTGCTCAACAGACACACAAATGAAGGAATTTTGAACCGCATTGTTACCTGCGATGAAAAGTGGATTCTGTTTGATAACCGCAAGCGCTCAGCAAGTTGGTTGGATCCTGGTTCAGCACCTAAACAATGCCCTAAACGAAAACTTACCCCTAGAAAAGTGATGGTCACTGTTTGGTGGTCTAGCGCCGGTGTGATTCATCACAGCTTCTTACCAAACGGGATGAGCATTACTGCAGATGTGTACTGTGAAGAACTGAACTCAATGATGGAGAAGCTGGCACATCTCCAACCAGCATTGGTCAATCGCTCGTCTCCACTGCTCCTGCACGACAACGCGCGACCTCATACTGCACAGCAGACGGTCTCCAATTTGCAAGAACTGGGGTTGGAAGCTCTCCGTCATCCGCCCTACTCACCAGACCTTGCGCCTACAGACTACTACTTATTCCAGAATTTGGATAACTTCTTGGCGGAAAATAAATTTAATACCCGAGAGGCAGTACAAAATGCCTTTGAAGAATTTGTTGCCTCTCGTCCAGCTGATTTTTTTAAGAAGGGCATCAATAAACTGCCACTGCGTTGGCAAAGATGCATTGATTGCATGGGTGATTATTTCGATTAATACAAATAAAAAATACATGAAAAAATTCGTTTAATTTTTTTCTTACAAAACGGCATTTTCATAGGTAAAGCCAGGTAGGTTACCTATTATTAAGTATAGATTAAATTCAAAATTCACATTCAAATTCAAAAATTCACAGCGTACCCAAAATTCGCGCTCAGACGTAGAGTTGCGGACGCCAGCCCGTTCTACCTATCATCATTCACAGAGTCTATCCAAATATGGCTCTCATCTTATCGAGAAATAAAAGGGATTAAATATAATGATCACCATAAAATGCTTTGATACCCTTTGTTCGCTGCCAGGACAGACCCCTACCATAGGATTTCAATAGCACAGTGGAAGTTATGATGGTGGGGCTCTGGAGACAAGAGTAGCGTACGAACTTGTCCGCCGTGCGCGGAGCCGAACAATAATATCAGTACAATTACAATACAACGAACAAAAGACTCACCTCGTCATTGAAGGAAACTGCTTCTGGGGACTACCTGGATTTATGTATGTAAGTGAGTGTGTATTGTATTGTGTTGTGACGTTATGAGTATCGCCAGGTTACAATCCGCTGCAATACGCCCTGCTACCAGGACATGCGGTCTTCAAACACTTAACCTCAAAGTTCCAACAAAGATATATCCAAACTCAACCCGTATTATTTCGTCAAACTGGGGTTATTTACAATCAAAGCAACAGGATCACGACTAATTGTCACAAACGGATCGATTTAAAGGGATTAATTCAACAACACGGGTCGCACACGCAAAAGGACCCAACATCCCTTTTCAAGCCAAAAAATCCAAGAGTACTGTCAAAGTCAAACTTGACAAGTCAGATGTCACTCCGTTCGGGCACGTTCCGAAGGCGCATAGAGTAACCAATTTAACGGAACGGAACACCCTTAGTTCTTTAACCAAAAATATATACTTGACACCAGAAAAATAAAGTCTAAAATTACAATAGTACCTACTAGCTATTTTAGTCACGACTGCTCTTTAAATTGTATTCGAACACCAAATGTAGTAAATGATCACCAAATCATAACTTGTACGACAAAACTGTACTGCGACTCACAATAGTTCGAATGCACGCTTGTGCGATACACTCGAGCTCACATAGTACACTAGGTTAGGTTAGGTTAAAACTGTGACCTCCTATGCACGAGCCGAGCGAGCGAAGCGAGCGGTGCCGCGGCAGCGGCCGGCGAGTGCTAGAAACGACTAGATTCAGTGTGTCGCATAAGCGTGCATTCGAACTATGGTGAGTCGCAGTACAGTTTTGTCGCACAAGTGTTATTCGCACACCCATTTGTCGAACTCACGTAGTACACTCTTAATAATTTCGTGTTCACTAACTATTTTTGGGTTAACAATGATTATTTTTGGGGTCAGTTTGCTTAAATAGCAAGATGTAAAAACTTTGGTTATAATTTTACATTGAAATGCTGTTTTAATTTTGGTGATCATTTACTACTTTTGGATTAACAATGATTTATTTGGAGTCAGTTTGCTTAAATAGGATAGCAAGATGTTAATGGTTATAATTTTACATTAAAATGCGGGTTTAATTTTGGTGATCATTTACTAGTTTTGTCTGTTATATGTTACTATATCTGGTGGTAAGTTAAACATAAGCCGAAATAAAATGCGAATCAGCACCCTTGACCCTAAACCAAGGGCTAGATACACACAGTGCAACGCATCACACTTCACTAGCTTCCGCCAGCGTGCAATTTCTTGCACGCCCCGCAGCATTCCATTGCCTGCCTGCGCTTTTCCTTCGTTTTCGCTCGGAGTCCTTTCCGACTTCTTTGTTTTTACTTGGCTTCTAAGTGTTCCAGCGTATTTGATTACATATAGCCTTACTCAAGGATTGGGTAAACAAAATGCAAAAACATTTTTTCAAATTCGTCCGGTAGTTTCAGAGATTAGCGCGTTCAAACAAATTCTTCAGCTTTATTTTTGTTAAAAAACTTTTTACAAAAAAAAAAAACCGACTTCCTTAAAAAAAACACTACAAAGTCAAAAATAACTTTAATTTCGAAAGTCATTGTCTTAGGATCTGTATTTAAAGTTTTTGCCACCGGCTTCCGAAATTAAAGCTATTTTTGACTTTGTAGTGTTTTTTTTAAGGAAGTCGGTTGTTTTTTTGTAAAAAGTTTTTATTTTTTTACTTTTTAGTTGTGGTAGATACTCCGCACTAATCTAATCGCGTTATTCGTTCATTTGTCGCGCAAATACGTAATGCTTTAAAACTTATTATGGTTTTCACATGGACCCCATTGTCCAAATAGAACCAAATTAAAATGGGACCATTCGGGAAGCACCAGCTATCAAATAAAAAAAGAATCATCAAAATCGGTTCACCCAGTCAAAAGTTATGATGTAACAAACATAAAAAAAAAACATACAGTCGATTGATAACCTCCTCCTTTTTTTGAAGTCGGTCAAAAAGTGAATTTGCTCAGTTTAGCTTCATGAAGAGTATCCGTGTGTGCAGGATATCGGCCTCCGTATACCAGCAGAACCAGGAGTACTCGTGGTCGGGGTACCGCCTGCTGGACCGAGGAGTACAACTGAACGTGGGCTTCAAGACTGCTCCCACGGTGAGACAATACACTTCATGTAATGTGGATCTCACACTACCACGCACCACACTCCATTGCGCTGGAGACGCGCCGTCGTGTGTGTGATTCTAGACATACAAATTTAAATAATCACTCTCTAAAAGATATGAAACAGCTTATTTTGTTCATCTCTTTAAATACTCTAGACTAGAGGGTCATCATATTAACATTGTGACGTCATTTGTCACAAAGCCAGCGTCGCGTCACCAGCGGACGCTTCCAATGATACCTCATTTCTCAACAAATGTATTTATTTATTAGCCGTTTCTGTCCCACTGCTGAGCGAAGGCCTCCCTACTCTCTTTCCACGTCTCTCTGTCCGGAGCTACCAGGGACCAATCTTTATTAAAAGAGTCCAGCTCGTCCCGCCATCTCCATCTGGGCCTACCACGATGTCTCTTGCCATTAAGCAGGACCCATTGGGTTGTAACTTTGGCCCACTGATCGTCTGACATACGGCAGATGTGCCCAGCCCAATTCAATTTACTTACCTAAGCATGGCAGCTTTCCGAGTGACATCGATCATCCGTTTCATTTTAGTAATGGAACGGATTGTTGTATTCTTAACCCGGTCTCCGCAAGTCAAATTATGATGAGTAATTTAGAAGTTATGAGGGAATAGGTGAATATAGACAACATAAATACCGGTCATAGCCTTAGCCCCCCTTTTTACATCACCGTAGTCCGTTGAAACACGATTCTGAACCTTGCATATACCTCTATTTTCCACGCCCAGTTGCGTGGTGCGGTGTAGTGTGAGATCACTTTTAAGGCATAATTGTCAAGTTTTTAACTCTACAAGAGTCCTTGGAAAAACTTCACTCGGAAAGCTGTTAATGCTCTTCGCGTTCAGTACAGTAATGCATTCAGGATACTGTTGGAGTTATCGCGCTTTTGTAGTGCGTCGGGTGTGTTCGCGGTCACGCAAACTGATAGCTTCGATGGGATCAGATGCAAGCGTGCAGCATCTTTGCTGCACAGAGGGCGTACCAGCTCCACAACTTCAATCAATCACGATGTAGAGTAGTTACCAGAGCACGAAAATATAAATAAATACTTAGTAGTTTAGCATAGCAAAAACCAAAAAACACGCTATTGTGGCTAACCGAACTAAAAAATAGAATGTTAATAATAGTTTTCACATAACACGCTTTCGTAGAAAAACAAACAAAAAAGGTTAAAAATAATGAAAAAAAAAGCGTGGGGTGCGTGCTTGATATCAATTAAAAATACCTCAAAAAGTACCTATTATTTATTTTCTATTTTTTAGTTCGGCTAGCTACAAAAGCGTGCTTTTACTATTTTTGCTATCCTGGTGATCCTGGCCAGGATAATGGCACAAATTTATAAAATTATTGTATTGTCATCGGTCCTTGATAATTGTGCAAAGTTTCAAATTAATCCGACGTTTTGAAGCGTGTCAAATCAATATCCGTGGTGTCAAAAAATCACTGACATTAAAGTAATTGTTACCAAACGACTGACAATTGATGTGCCCGACAGATACAACACACGTTGCAGTGGGAGGGGCTGCTCCGAGACATGACCGTCATCAACAACACTACCTTCAAGGTTAGAGAGAGCAGCGGTGAGTCAAGCACATCAGAACATTACAAATACTCACCAGCCTGCCTTCTTACAACTATGGTTGGGTTGGCTTTCAGTATAACCGGTTCATGGGCGCCGGGAGCTGGGTGCAAGAGGGTACACTTAGCCCTGGCTTTAAATCAAAATACCTATAGGTGTAAAAATATTCATAACAAAAAAGAAAATATCCGAAAACGCTTATTAGAATTAAAGAGAACTAAACGCGAACAAGATACCGCTTAATCGATGCGAAATCTTGCTTCGCTGGCTCTTGCTTTTAGCAATCTCCCGATTTTCTAGCTTTTAAACTATAATCTATCCTAGGCGGGGTGCTAACATTATCAAGCTTGCTTCGCTCGCTCTTAAGTTCTCTTGCTTCCACATAAATTGACACAGCTAGTTCTAAATCTACATGCATTTACCAAGTAAAACGTATTCCATACTAGGCGAACCGCAAATCTATTCGAGCTCGTTCTTGCATCCTTCTTTCTCTTAATTGTTATGCTTCTTTCAACAAAGTGACTAATTGTATCATTAAACTTACCGTCGCCCATGAACCGCAGCAGTATTTTACATGGAGCGACTGCCACTGATACCCTTTGGTAAGACTTTGCTGCAAGATTATTAGGCTACAGATCTTTGTAAACATAAAGCTGTGCTCTGCTTAGCTAAGCTATCCTTGAGCTTAGCGTAAACTTTCGCTTTAATCTGTGTGCCCGTGAAAACATATTCGCTATTTCCGGGACGTGGACTAAATGGCTTTGCCATATTTTGATAACGTCATTAAATTCCGGAGTAATTGCAACCTAAAATCAGCCCACTATCAGTTAGAATCTGAATCAGATTGACAGGTATTGCTAATCCATTACTACATATGTTCGACAAAATCTGCTCATCAATGTAAATATCGCAGTGAATGTTGTTGAACTGTCAAAAAGAAATTCTTTCCTACTGACAGTGTGTTACGGAATTAACCCGATGAACACTGATTATCAGTGATCAGATAATCGGGCGCTAATATACCTAAACCTCACTTTTATTCTCACGAAAGAATAATATGGACACGCCTTTCAGAATCCGGGATTCTTTGAAATCCTGGAATCGTTTGAAATTCCTGAGATTGTTAAAAATTTTACCTGCATACAAAATATAGTTAGAACTCGTTGTGAAGATATATTTTTTTATTGAATAATGCTTACAATTACAATGAGAGTTTAGCAAAGAACGGCCGTCTTGAAAGTACGAGTAAGTTATACTCGTACTTTCAAGACGGCCGTTCTTTGCTAACCTCTTATTGTAATTGTTTTAGATTCAATAGCCGATTCTAATGGAACTTTTAATTAACAATGAAAGTTTTTATGAGAACTTGTTAAGTAACAGGTCAGCAGCCTCAACTACTAATGGAATTGAAACAATTATAATACTTAATCAAAATAAGCACTGCTATAAAAAAACTTTATTACTTTTTTATTCAGAAAAGAATGTCCATATTATTGTTTCGTTAGAAGAAGTTTAGGTATATAAGCGCCCAATTATCCGATCACTGCTAATTATTCACCAAGCGAAGCGGACGTTTGATAACCTAATTTACCTCAATGCAGCACAGCACAACGCAGCATAGTTTTGACCTTAGAATCATGTGTTAAGGTCCATACTTGAAGTCGACCATCCGGCACATCATCAACGTCGACCATAGAGACGAAGAGGTGTTCCCGACGCAAGGAGTCTGGATGCAGATCAGCAACGAGGTCGCTGGCATCGGGGGCAGTGTTGCGAACCTGAAGTCTGAGATGCACGTGCAGGCTAACCATACACTATCTCAAGAGTTTGGCGTAGTGAGTATATATTGGCTAAACAGTTATTAAAGTAGAAAGAAGAATGAAAGTATGCCAGTTACTCCGTTTGTGCAACTAGAAAATCATCCCACCCATTTCTTCCCGTGGGTGTCGTAAGAGGCGACTAATGGACTTGGCAGCAGCGTTCTCTATGCATTTTACCACCATACTGCTATCGCCAACACGCCTGCCAAGCGTGGTGATGGCAATACCTCTCCTTGGGAGGCTTATGTCCAGCAACCAGAAAACAAACAAATGAAAGAACACGAATATTCTCATCTGAAAGCCGTGGTCTATGCCACATGCCACTAGAGTACGCAAGCTGAACTGGCAGTGAGCTGGCCATTTTTATCAAAGAACCGATGGTCAGAGAAAAAGACGAGTCCTGGTGTAGAGATCGCGTATCGGCAACCATAGTGTGGAACGCTCCCTAGCTAGATGGTTCGACGATCTTAAGAAGGTCGCTGGGACAGACTGGATACGGAAAGCGGAGGACAGAGTGTTGTGACACAGCCTTGGAGAGGCCTATTTCTAGTAGTGTGTTGATAGATTTCCCCTGTTTTCAAGTCCCATCGCTTGGGTACCACAGGGTCACTTGCTAACTGCATTTGTTTGTTTCGCATGGAATGACGTGAATACAAGACGGCGGCGTTACTAACACCAGAATAGTTCAAACCCGCGCCAAAAGTATTCTACAGCACTCTAAGTCGACGTTTACAGGGGTGGAAAAATATTACACACTGCATTCTCAATTCTCTGTGTGATCGAACATTGAGAATCTGTTGGATTGCATCTCAGTGCGTCGAAAAATCACGCTGTTCGATTATGAACATTAAAAAAAATACGTCTGTGTTACGTCTCCTTACCTCGTGGTTCATATCCAGGTGTTACAAGCAACAGGCGCGCTAGGCGTACTGCACGATCTGCACGGTTCAATGTTGCCAGACCACTTCTTCCTCGGCGGCCCCACCACACTGCGCGGCTTCCAACAGAGAGGGGTCGGGCCACACTTGGATGGACAGGCTGTTGGTGGAAGGGTGAGTACCTGATATTGAATTATGCAGTCTAAATTCTCTCTCTTCTCTTCCCTCACTCTCATAGTCCGATGGGACCGCAATCCGAGACGACCGCAGAGAGATCAGGCGCAGGACCAGGCGACACGTGCGCACCGAGGCACGGGGTATCACACCGCCAACTTAACAAACTCCGGGCTGTTACTAAGAAAAACTACTAAGCTAACACTTTGCCCGACCTGGTAATCAAACTCAGGACCCCATGCTCAGCAGTCGCGCTTGCAATCACGAGACCAACAGGGCAGTTACGGCGTTAGGTATATTGTACGATATAATAATAAACCTCTGCCTGATACCTCAGGAAAATCAGGCGAGATGGTATTTTTTTTACATTTTCATAAAATATATTTGGATCGGACCATATATCGCAATCCTGTGTGTACTGTGCAGGTATACAGTGTTACGAAGTTGGAAGTCGCCAATATAGTTGGGACAAGGCTAGGCAGATGATGAATCTTGTGTGTACTGTGTGCATATTTACGAAGGTCTGTCATGCGTCTTGTATTTATTTACCAGACTATTTGTTATGTTTTGCAACTGTATTCAATATCACACTATTTATGTACAGACGCCACCAGGTCAAGCTACCCGAAACTGTCAATTTTTCCCAATGAACCTTGAACCTAATGCTCTAGAAATAAAGTCGAAAATCTATCAAAGAAATCTGACAGATTGTATAAGCTTGATGTGTTGGCGTCTGTACATCATAATCTACCTAGCTTGGTGATTTAAAAAAATTATACAAGGTTAATCACCTGCTTAAGTTCAAACCCACGACCTACAACTGTGGTGGCTCATCTGCTTAGCTTTTTCCCAACGATGGTCCCAACATATCAGCTTCCAGTCTTACTGGATGCAGCTGAATACCAGTATTTAACATAGAGCGACTGACCTCCACAGCCCAGTTACTGGGTGACTATTCCCTTTGGTAGGTAAGACTGGTTGTCAGACTTTCGAGTTTCTGGCGAATCGTAACGACTGTCGAAAACCACTAGTTGTCTGGCATATTTGCTGAAATGGGCTTATTTTTCGCAGCCCTAGCCTGAGGAACAGTTAATACAAGTTTCTTATATCACGTTTTATACTTTTTCTGTCCTCAATTAATTTATTGTCTCATTTTTTTTTTCAGGCATACTGGGCAAGCGGCGCGCACTTATACGCGCCGCTGCCGCTGCCGGGTGCTCAGCGTGGCATCTTCAAGTTCATCAAGACGCACCTGTTCCTCAATGCCGGCTGCCTCGCCTTCCCAGGTCAGAACCTCACGATACAGATAGGTACTCCCTTCTCTACCTCTGATGCCCGCTTCCACTAACAATTTGTAAAACCTAAATGCCGGGGCTTCCCCTATCTCAATTTATTAGTGATCGGCGCAAAATGTCTTTTCTTCCATACTTCTCTGTTTGTTGGTATAGCGGTAGTCACACCCTTTCTGGCTTCCCACAGTCCATTCATTGCTTCTTTCGAACCTATAATAGAAAACATTCTCTACACTTTTTGAAATTATTTGACAAATCGCCTTGAAACAGCAGCTCGGGTTCGCGGTGTACGAAGTAGCATACGAAGGATATGGTTGGACGTCTAGATGTATATTTGCTTAAGAATTGGAAAGACATAACGCAGAAAGGAAGGATTATAGGCACGCCTTTGTTCAGCAGTCTGATAGCACGTGCTAGTACACTCATTTCGGTACACATGATGATTATTATTATTTATTATTTATACGAGACTTCAACCACGTAATTACAATATACATATTTTTTTATCCAAATTTACCTCAGTCGGTATGTTCCGCGCTTCTAGTGTTAAGGATCTTCTGCCGATAACTTGGCCAAAATGGCGACTAAAGTTGCCTACCCGTGCGATATTCCCCGTTTTTGCAACATTTTTCATTACTGCTCCACTTCCCTTAGGTGTAGCGTGATGTTATATAGCCTATAGTCTTCCTCGATAAATAGGCTACCCAACACAAAAATATTTTTCCAATTCGGACCATCAAATAAACAAGGATCAAGTTGAACCCTCGTCGCAAGCGGTCGTCTGTGCGCGCGCGCAACACATGTTGGCTCGGCCGAATTCGAAATCAAAACGCGTTTTTTGTGTGTGTCTCTCTGTGTAAAAGTGTCATAAGTTCAGGCTGTAGTGAAGACTGACTGCCGGAGGACGAGTAACCCATGGCGCTAGACCCGGTGAGACCGTTCTTAATATTACAGGGATACGTTAGCTATACTGCGTAGACGGGCCTATATTATGCCGCGCGCGCACGCAACGTCATCTCAAGCAGCCGTTGCGGACCAGTGTCTTGACACAAACAAATTCATGCTATTATTCTAACACTAAATGTGATATCGTTAAAGATGCCTTACCTAAAGATCTTATAATTGTACACACAGCTACATATCAAGCTATGGATTTTCAGTTTTAACAGACCTCGCATTGTATAGGCTTTCTGTGCAAAGAGAAGTCAGTTTATACTGGAAATGAATGTCTTGATTTGTCGACGTGTGTACCATGGTAACAAATTCCTCAAATTGCTTTGCAAAAGGCCACGGTCACCGGAATGTAAATATACATGTGGACTGAAGAGATAATAAAAAAAAAATACCCCGAACTCTTAAGTTTGCACCAGACGTTTTTGCTCTACAGATAACGATACAAAACAAAAAAAAAAAAGGTCAAGCTCACAAATTAGACACTTTCAGCCCCTTACTGACACAAATGTGTTTGACTAAACAATAGCAATAACAATGTTTATAATCGTGCCCATCACAAAAGACGGGAACTGTAATACGGGAACTGTTTGTCTAGTAACATATCTCACCAAATAACATTTGATCACAAGAATATCCGTCAAGATCTCGCTACATATGTTTTGGAACATTGACAGGATGATAGAATTCGCCTAGCACTTCTAAATAATATATAGGAATTTCTCCCCAACAGCATTCTTTTCCAGGAACAAAGGATAACAAAATACATAACCGTGCAATTAATTAAACATTCTAGTATATCGAATATACCATCATCACCGCGTCCGAATTGTACCTCGTAAATGTGAATGTACACATAAACAGAACGCAGAAAAACACCGATCGGCGATCGAGAGAATCCACCAATACATATACACATCCTCTACACGAAGCACTATGATAGCTGGGTCCTGATCAAAGTAACAATACAACAACAACTGGATAAACAAAACGCAAAGTTCAAACAACGCATCATACAACCACACATTATATCAGACCTTTAGGTAGCCGGTACAACACAGAAGAAGTACATGAAAAAGCCACAAAACGTCAGCTTCAAACGAACAGTCCTCAATTAGTTACCTCGTTAACACCGTGCGAACAACGAGAAGCAACACTACTTACACCATTATCAGACATAATCGCAGACGATACTGCATGTACCTACACCATAAACCTGACCACAACCGCAAAAAAGTACACTTGCCCAAATCTGAGCATTGCAACTTGAAACGACTGCGGCGATTCGAAACCAAAACACACACCGGGGCCTTGCAATTTTATTAAGAAAGGATGCCCAAATTGAAACAGTTTACAATAAAAAGTATACGGATGCGATGTCACCCTCCCCGCAGGTTGGCATGGGAAAAGACAAGCCAACTCCTCTGTATATAATAAATTCACACCCCAACAGCTGTACTTAGAAAGCAATCCGATCCTTCACAAACGTATTAAACTTGATTAGACGAAAAACAAGGACAGGTGCACTGCAAATACGACACTTCAACGCCCATATTGGTCGAGGTCGAAGTACGCAACGCAAAGGTTCGATACAACACATGCTTCAGCATGAAGATTCCAACTACAACGGCGAATTATTAATGAATATTGCTAACAGAGAAACACTTCAAATAGAATACAATAAAATAATTTGGGGACTGCCAAGATCAAAAAATATCATAGAACAGTTAACAAAAAGGGGAAAAAAAAAACACAAAAACAATGACAAGGTACGAATGTAACAACGGTTGAGACCAAGTATGTCAAACAATGCAACTGTGCTGCGCTGAATAGAAATTCTACCAAACCAAAATACCAAGACTGTATAACAAAAAACCAGCAAATGTAGTAATCACCTCAACGAATGAAAACATCGAAGTACCCTGGAACATTCTAACTCTGACTCTTCAGACGATTTACTCAAGGGTCCACCGATTAGCCCTTTTTAACCTACAGAAGGCCAAATTTCTACAAAGAAAGCAACCAAATAACTGTAATATTCATAATCACGTAAAAGAAAGCCAGACAACACTCCAAAAGGTTAAATATCAGAACAAGAAACATGCAGACAACGAATACAAATATGCTTCACCGAACTAGGGAAAAAAAATCACCCCGCAAAACACATGCAAACGCTCAACACATTCCTCAGGAAAAAAAAAAGCAACAAACAAAACCGAAAAAAAGCAGGGTACCGATATCCAAATGAGAGAAAAAAATTCGGGCTTCGGCCCGCTTCGACCGACGACGAAAGAAACAAAGGAAACCATCATCACTCCCGATGGTATTATCATTTGCGGACGACCTTATCCTCATTACAGATGAGCTGGAAGAAGTAAAACGAATCCAATACCACATTATTGCAGCTCAGAAGAAATGAACGAGTTGAGTCATGATTTGATTGACCAAGCTAGGAAAAAAGGAAACCAGGAAACTGCGGACATAAGAAAATGCATCAAATTTAAATCGGTAAAACCGTAACAAAACACGTCAAGAACCACAGGATGTGCTACCTAGCACATGGTGAACCACACCACGCATGCATGCAGCAATGCAGTACAAGGCCAAATCTAAGAAGGTCGAGCGACCTCCTTACAAATGGAACGACAACCTAAAACAAGACATGAAATACGAGTACTTTGACATGGGAATCAAGTTTTGGACGGACACAGCTGGAGATATTATCGTACCTTGTATGATATATGACTAAAGGCGAACCGATCAAGACCGAGAAGATACTAACGAGTTATCATGAGAGACCCGATCAACAAACCGAGACAGAGAAAATGCATCAAATCGTAGACGGGAAAACCATAACAAAACGCATCAAGAACCACAGGATGTGCTCGCTCTGAATCACACCTGTTTCATGTAGCAATGCAGTACAGGCCCAAATCTAAGAAGGTCGGACGACCTATTTACTAATGGAATGACAACCTAAAACAGGACATGAAATGCTTCGACAAGGATATCCAGTTTTGGAGGGACAAGGCTGGAGACAGAAATAAGATTAAAAAAAGCGGCTAGTGATATCTACAAAAAAAAACTGATATCAGCGAGAACTCAGAAAACAACCAAGAAAACAACAACACGGAACATAGCGAAACCTCGACATAGAAAAGAGCCAAGCAAACGGTTAACTCCACCAAAAGATGCATCGGCGAAGCTCGACCTGGATCAACATGCCGGCGACTACGTGAAAAGATGCCCTCCTATAGACAAATATCACCCTTCTCTCCACTAGTCCAATGCTTACTTAAGGCTGCATAGTCGGTAGGCTCGTAATCCTTTCCTATCCAATGGGCACGTCTTCCCTACCATTACAGCGCCCCCCGGTCTACTTCTTGATATGCAATGGCCTATGTAGCACCATGAATCATGACACTTCAGGGGCTAGTGCAAATCTCGGGGTTCATTCGATTAATCGAGTCTGGTCAAACCACGCTGGGATCGGTGCAATTCATTTCATTTTCATTTCATTTCAATTCGGACCATCAAATAAACAAACAAACTCTTCAGCTTTATAATATTAGTATAGATAAGAGTTTGAAGGCTTAAATTACATTATATAAAAAAAAATTGGTAATGCTTGTAACAGATGTAGAGGCAAAGAATTTGTATTAATTTATTTATTTAGTTGATTGTTGGTCTGCATTTATAATAATAATAAGGATTTTTCTTTATTTTTAATTTACCAAAATTGTCTTCGTTTACTTTTTTTTTTATTTTCATTTATTCATTCACTGGAAAATATCGTTTGTTCCCTGGGTTTTTAGGGTATCTTTCTATTTAATGCTAAATATCTTCGAAAGTATACAAGCTATGTAGTAAAACGAACTTAAAAAGTATTTTTGAATATATTCATTTCATAGCAACAAAATATAGCTTTGGACAGTGTGTCTTAGAGGAAATATACTGTAATATTTTTTGAAGTTCGGCGATCGCCTCCCTGTTCATTCACTGGAGCACTTACTCAAGTTATCCTTTCACAGAACGATCGTCCACACTGTCAGCCCTGTCGGCCCTGATCGAGGCGCGCGTGGCGTGCGGCGCGGGCGTGTGCGTGCGCATCGGTCGCACCGCTCGCCTGGAGATCAACTACGTCGTACCGCTGAAGACGCAGTCTCGAGATATTTATGTCAACGGCCTGCAGTTCGGTGTTGGAGCTAACTTCTTATAGGTAATGGTTACTCACGTATAATATACTTTGTACGCACGGCTTCACATAGCACTTCGGCTAAGTAAGGAGAGGAAGGCCTGTGCCCTGCAGTGGGGCAATACAGGCTGGTTAGAAGGGCATACGAGTATGAACCATATGAAGATGATAATAAGTCTATATTCATATAAGCGAATGTGAGCAAGCGTTTCATATGAATAACTTTCAAATTCGTAGGTATACGACACCAATTTAGCAAAGTGCAGTCTGGGAATCTCGCCCCAAGCTACCAGCAGTCTGGGCTTCAAAGATTGGATTAGCGCTCCAAACATTACCTACGCATCGTGTCCATCGGTAATTTTTCTCCAATGCGGACTCCTGGCCACCGTAGGCGCGCCCGCAAGGGCGGCGAGCAATGGGTAGCTCGCCGCCCGGTAAGGACCAAGCCCGGGTCGATGGCGCGAAGTGTTCTACGCGCGCCTCAAAGAGATGCCTGTCAGGGTTGCAGATTTATTTGAAAGTTTCCGTGGCCTTGGCACTGGAAACTGAAGGAACACGAGTGAGTTTTAGTCAGTAAAAATCTGATACGCTCTCCCGCTCCGCCTAGAGCGGGAGCCGTAATTCGATGCTATCCCACCCACTAAAAAAGTGATACTTCTTTCTGAGTCAAGCCCTGGATCCAGTCGCCTAACGAGAGCCTCTTCAAGTGTTGGTCGACTCTTGGCTATTATGCTATTGGCTATGACGACGTAATGGTCGCTGAGTCTACGTCACACATTTCAAAGAACTATTTTAAGTCAAAATAACGTTTGTTTTATTATTATTACAGTTTCAAGTTCTTACAGAAGTGAGTTCGAGAATCGATGGTTCCTAAGATGTGTGCACCTGCACTAATTGCTTTAACTCCATCATCTGTCGTTAGATGGCGCTCAATGCTCGGCGATGATTGGCTGACAAAGACACAAATGACAGCTGTCACAGATGTTTTTTTTAAGAAATGTCAGTGTTATTACCTTTTTCGTTTTTGCTTATTATTTATTTTTTAAATCGTTATAAAATTGTATATTTTCCTTTTTTGTTTTATTCGCCGATTTTCAAAGGTAGTAAAATCTTTTTTTTTCACACACTGAAGTGAAAAATTACTTTAATTTCGGTAGTCGGTGCCTTTGGATCTGTTTTTAAATTTTTTGTCACTTCCAAAATTAAAGTTATTTTCAATTTTCTTTTAAGTCTTTTGTTTCTTTTTTTGTTATATTATGATACATACCTCCTCACACCAATTAGTATACCACTACTTGTATACTAAACACAGTGACAGGCATCATTAGAATATCAATAACATATAATGTAGAACTGCAGAGTAAATTAAATAAATATTAACGAAACTAACACAAAAACTACCCAAGCAAAGTTAATAAAAATTATATGGAACCCCTGAGGCATACCCATTTTTTTTTTTTCAGGATGGGAAATCATCAAATGACTTCTCCCGCTCTGGGCGGAGCGGGAGGGCGTGTCAGACTTTTACTGACTAAAACCCACCCGTGTTCCATCAGTTGCCCATGTGCCAGGGTCACGGTATCTCTTTCGAACAATCACGCGACCCCGGCAGGCATCGGTCCTAGTAGACCCCTACACTGCTGCTGACATCTCTTTGAGGCGCGCGTGGAACACTACGCGCCGTCGACCCGAGCTTGGTCCTTACCGGGCGGCGAGCTACCCATTGCTCGCCACCCGCAAGCTCTCGCCTACGGTGGCCGGGAGTCCGCAATCGACTCCCGACGCCCGGGGCGTCTCCTCCTGCGGCGGCTAGGGGCGTGAGGGCGCAGAGACTGCAACTCCCTCACGCGCCCCGCCTCCTCCTTCGCGAGCATTACTGCTTCGCAGAAGGAGGTGACGGCTTCCCATTCCCTCTCGCTCCGTACCATGGCTCGCACCAGGGCCGGACGCGAGAGGTCGCCGCCGCCGATCGCCTCCACGAGGACACGGCGGTGCTCCGCCCAGGCAGGGCACACCTCCACCGTATGCTCCACCGTGTCCTCCAGACGATCCTCGCAATGGAAACACCCGGACGTATCCTCCCGCTTTATCCTGAACAGGAACCCACCGAAGCACCCATGCCCGGTGAGAACCTGCGTCAGGCGGAAGGTGAGGACGCCGTGGCGCCTCTCTATCCACTCCTCAAAGAGGGGACTTACCGCCGCAATAGTGGCGTGCCCAGCACTGGGTTGCGACAACCGTACCCGCCATGTCGCCATGGAGGCATACCCATCCATTCGAAATATAATTTTCTACATAAATCCACAATTACATTAAAAAAAACCAAACGAATTGAAAACCTCCTCTTTTTTGAAATCGGAAAAAAATAAAAGATGTCAGAATTGTCGAAAACAAGTTTATTAAATAACAGTAATACTATTCTAATATTTACAAATTTCTCTAACTTATAATGAAAGTATTCGTAATAGTCAGTGTCTGTCGCAATAATCTGGGAAAAGTCAACAGACTAACATGACACGGACTTATTAAAATCTCGGTGAGATTTTATCGCACACTCGATTTTCGACTTTCCGTGTTGAACCGAGCATTGTTAATCCAACAGAGTGCACCGCGAGTGAAACTCAACGCATCGAAAAAACTCAGTTGTTCGATTATCAACTCTAAGCGCTAAGCAGTGCGATCCAATTCGAGAAAATGCCCGCTACGATTTTATTTCGTCTTTGGGAACGTGGGCTAACTCCGCTGTTCAATTTCAAAACCTAGTATCTAACATTTTTTTTATAAAGGGTGATTTTGCATTTTGCGACCTTATAGACCACCCTCCATATACAAAGCTAGCAAAAACTCCCAGAATTTAGTAATTTAGTTTTATGCAGATACTAGTTTTGATATTTCACAGGCGAACTCCCATATGGCACATCGAGCTTTAGAGACAGTCACACAGGTATGAGAGACAGAGACAACGAGAGACACAGACGAAGTTTTACTTCAACTCGGATGTGCCAAATTGTAGTCGGTGATAGTCCGTGGTATTCAGAATCTTAGATAATTTACATTCAGCGCCACTAACTCAACCAAATCTCAACAAGGGGCGTAGGTGGTTTGAAAAATCGTCAACATTGCCTCATTAATGAACTTGTCATATACAAGATTAAGTTAAAATTTCCAGATTATGATAATTATCTAAGATTCTGAACAAAAGCTTATATGTTTACTGCAGTGGCTTGTTGAATATGTCGTGGTAATGTAGCTTGGTCTGCAGCATGTCGTCCTCGTTGATGTTCGGGATGAACGTCGGCGGGATCAGCGCGCCAGCTACCGACCTGCGGGAGGAAAAACACAATTGAGCTTTATTCTCTAAAACACATAGGCAGTTTTCACTAAAACTAGAAAGAAAGACAAAAATCTTATCTTATACCTTTAAACGAGCAATTCTTGTATATATATATATATAATCTGAATCTCGGAAACGGCTCCAACGATTTTCATGAAATTTATTATACAGGGGGTTTCGGGGGCGATAAATCGATCTAGCTAGGATTCATTTTTATAAAATGTCATTTTATTCGTGTTTTCAATGACCAACTTTATCGATAATCCACTTGAACATAAACTTATTATTTTAAACACAATTTACCAAAAACTACAGAGCAAAGCTCGGTCAACCAGATATTTATGTTTATTCTGCACAAACAAAAAGCACATGATGTACAGCTTGGCAAAAAAGAGTCTGGAAAAATGAACGCACTTATTTCGCAGGTATGGCCACACTCTATACTAAGACTAAAAAGATAAGATACTTCTTATTTTAATCACCAACTAATACAAAAAAGACATGTATTGCAAAAAACTTTCTCCTTTTTGAAGTCGGTTATCATCATTTCAGCTGAAAGACGTCCACAGCTGGACATAGGCCTCCCCCAAGCTATCGCCACGCTTGGCAGGCGGGTTGGCGATCGCAGTATGGTGGTAAAATACATAGAGAACGCTGCTGCCTATTCTCTAGTAAGTCCCTTTGTCACTTTTACGACAACCTCGGGAAGAAATGGGATGGTGGTATTCTTTACGTCCGGCACCACACGGAACTGGAAGGTCAGACCATTTTTCTTTTTTTGTTGGTAGGAAATCTTACGTCTCCCGCTCTGGATGGAGCGGGGGAGCGTGTCAGAGTTTTACTAACTAAATTCCACCCGTATTCCTGCAGTTGCCTGTGCCAGGGCCAAGGTAACTCTTTCGAAGAAATCTCGCGACCCTGGCAGGAGGAAGTACTCACCTGGCCTCCGAGTTGAGGAAGTTGAATGTGGAGCAGGCGTGCTCGGTGGGCAGTATCTCGACGTTGAGTTGTAGCGCGTGCGCCACGCGCGACACGCGCTCCCACATGCTGCGGTCGTTCGAGTCCAGGCCGATCACCTGCACGCGGGATATTAATTAGATGATATATTGCAGGGTTTCTCAAACTTCTGGCTCCACGTACCCCCGTTCAAATTTCCAGATGACAGCGAACCCCCAGTCGGGGGAGGGGAGGGCGAACCCCCCAACAAGAAAAGAATAACATTGTATATAGAATAAAATAAATAAAATTTATTAATTGAATAAAAGGTAACAAATACTGGCGAAAAACAAATATCTTATAAATATAATGCGATGGATGGGCTTGTTTCTTGTCACAAATTGAGTCAATTTTTGGACTAATATTGGATATTTTAAGCCTTTATTCTGACTCAGCATCAAGTCGATTTGTGTAGCCGTCATTACGTGAATTTTGTCGCGAACCCCTATCGTCGCATGACGAACCCCTAGGGATTCGCGAACCCCACTTTGAGTAACCCTGATATATGGGATATTAGATAAATACAATTAGATGTACAGACACCAGCACATTAAGCTACTACAATCTGTCAATTTTTTTTTGTTCAATGTTTTTTGGCAGAGTTTGTCAGTTTCGCATAGCTTGATATGCTGGCATCTGTACCTAACCCATCAGGGAAGTAGATATGGAAATGCGAAGTATCGTGCGTCAGCAAGCACGGAGCAAGTAAAATGAACAGTGCAAAATAAATATTGTATGTGGTCTGCTGTAAACCTGGCCATTAAAAACATTCGAAAATCTAGTCGCAGTGTCACCTCGGCGACTAACACATGGCAAAAAATGTACAAATATGTAAATGAGAGGTATTTTTGACAGACTGAGAGGAAACTGTAAACGGTCTGGAAATCAAGAGATTTGCCTCACTGACGTTGCCTATTATTTGTGTCATGTATTGTGTATTTATTTTATTGAAGATCCTAAATGAATAAATTCATTCAAATTAGGCTGAGGATCAGCACTTTTCAAACGTCAAAATTACAAAAGATAGTCCTCCAAAACGCCCGCCCTTCACTACTTCCTAGTGCTTTAGCTGGGAAGAGGCACAACAAATTGAATATCCTAGTATCCACCGGATATTGCCCTGGCCAGATACTAGACACTAAACATACACTGGATAGTTGCCGAATATTTGTTTCAAGTGAAATAATTACTACTCACCAGCAGATCAATCTTAGGCTCCAGCAGTTTGAACAGTCGCAACGACTGCTCCGTGATTTCCTCCGCCGTGGGCACCTGCCATGACATCACCGTCCTAACAACAACAACAACAACAACGACATATTCACAACCAAGAACAAGTTGATATATTCATAAATTAGCTGTGTCCGCAGCTTCGCCCGCGTGGATGTGATAATGGATGTGGCACTAGGGACAAAAAGTAGCCTATGTTACTCCTTATAACATTAACTATCTGTGAGTGAAAGTCCTGTCAAAATTAGTCCAGCCGTTTCAGAGATCAGCCGGCCACTTCAGTTTTATTTATTTGTATTGATAAATAAATAAATAGCTTTATTTGCATTCCATAATGTTTACCTACGTATTTTTAAATTGGAAAATTCCGTTCATCAAATACAAAACCATGCGAAAATTTGCAAGAAATTTATTAAGATTATTCAACATTAAGAACAACACGGTAAAAGTGAAACTATTTTCACTTTTTTCAATTAAAAATTTTCGGAATATATGCAATAGCTTAATAAAAATGACTTAATTTAATATTCATACGAAATAAGTTAAATAATAAATTCAAGCACTCAAAATTGAAATAAATCCATAAACAACAACATGCACCAGCGAGCGCCTTTCACTTTATCCCTACTCCGCGGCTGGCCGTCACGCGACATGCGACACACAGACGAAAAAGTGTGAGACGATGTAATAAAAGTTTCACTTTAATAAATGTTAATAGAGGAAGAGACACTCAATAGCAGGGCTTAGGGTGAATACTTACTTGGGGAATATGGCCATTGGTCCAAGGACAGTGAGCCCATTGTTCAGCTTGAAGCCGTACTGAAACAAACATGGCACAGTTGACTACTGATATAAATTTAAGGTGGATTTTTACCATGGTACAAACATTTAGATCTTGGTTCATAATCGTTTCAGCAGAAAGAAGTCCACTGTTGGACATAGGCCTTCCCCAATTTGGGGGAGTTTGGCATCCTGGACGCGTCGGCGAACAGATGGGATTCTCCACTGTTGAAGCAGTGGATGAGTGTTCATGCAAAGGGCGATCAGTCCGGCGCATGCTTAAATTAATTTAATAAATTGTATTTACTAATATTAGGCTAAGTTTGTTGTTACTAACACCTATGGATCTTTTAATCCAAAATAAATTTAATTGATTTGATTTGATAATTGCCACGTTTGGCACGCGGGTTGGCGATCGCAGTATGGTGGTAAAATGCATAAAGAACGTTGCTGCCCATTTTGTAGTAAGTCCCTTAGTCGCTTCTTACGTCACCCATGGGAAGAAATTGGATGGTGCTATTTTTACAGCTGACACCACACGGAACATGTGAAGTTGATGGTTAACTATGAAATTAATGGGAAAAGCTTTTTGCGATTTCTGGCAAAATTGAAAATTATTTATACAAACCAGGAATGTTAGGGAGCTCCGTAACCGTAACTATCGGATATCCGATATAAAAATTTATCCGTAACCGTAACCGAATGCGAAATAAAAGTTTCGGATAATATCGGATTTGTTATTACATTATTATTTTAGGTAGATTAGATAACATTCAATGTATATTTATAATCATTTTTATTTTAAATAGCTGTAATAATTACTCACAGACTGATTGTAATTCCTACCAAATGGTGACATATAAATAAAACCATTTTATTAGCTATTTGTATTTTAATTTTGAAATTCCTTAAGAATTTAATATCCGTAACCGAAATTATCCGAAACTAACGGATAATCCGAAATAATTTAATATCCATATCCGTATCCGGTATAATAATCATTCCTACATCCGTAACCAATCCGTATCCGAAATATCATATCCATAACATCCCTAATACAAACTAGACTGTAGCATAGTGATCACTAAAAGTCCATTTTGAACATCTGCTGTCTCAGTGAGCAGAAGATATTCCCTGACCATCAGGATATTTTGTGACTCAACTGGCCAGTCCACCTACAAAATCCTAGCCATTACAGGCTGAACATCAGCATGCATTGAAAGTTAAAATTAAAAGGTTTCAAAATCAAAATCAAAATCAAAAGTCATTTATTCAAACTAGGCTGAGAGTCAGCACTTTTTGAACGTCAAAGTTACAAAAGACAGTCCCCCCAAAACGCCCGCCCTTCGACACTTCCTAGTGCTTTAGCTGGGAAGAAGAAGTGGCGGAACAAACTCCCCAGCAGCACAGCTGTCTGTTAAGTTAGAAGAACTTGATTCTATACAATATCGTGTAAGTAATTAATATTATAAAACAAAACAAAACATACATTATTCGCCATATGTCAGCTAGCACACGCCAATATACGAACAAAACATTGAAAAGTAAACTCAAGCTGAAATAAATAATAAAACAAAATCGTTTAGTTTTGTAAGGGCATTTTGAGGGACTTATGTCCACCAGAATGTCCTTCAGCACATGGTAGTGCTTTAGCTCTTTAGCAGAAGAAATGGTGCAACAAACTCCCCAGCAGCACAGCTGTCTTAAAAACTTGATTAAATACAATCATCTGCCTAAGGTTGGACTTTTAATCCTATTCAGTAACTTGACAATTGGAGTGATACCAGGTTTTGACAAAAACAAGATAGTGAGGTGGTGCAAGAATGAATGAAATTGAATAAACTTGAAATAATGTACTTACATGCAAACTTTGTAATTTAAATTTAATAACTTGTCTTAAAACAAGATGTGTACTATGTCGATATATATGTAGTCTATGGCTGTCAGAGGAAATAAAATGACTACAGTAAAAAAATAAGCAAAATGACATGATTTTATATTAAAATCAAAATCAAAAGTCATTTATTCAAACTAGGCTGGGAGTCAGCACTTTTTGAACGTCAAAGTTACAAAAGACAGTCCCCCCCAAAACGCCCGCCCTTCGATACTTCCTAGTGCTTTAGCTGGGAAGAAGAAGTGGCGGAACAAACTCCCCAGCAGCACAGCTGTCTGTTAAGTTAGAAGAACTTGATTCTATACAATATCGTGTAAGTAATTAATATTATAAAACAAAACATACATTATTCGCCATATGTCAGCTAGCACACGCCAATATACGAACAAAACATTGAAAACTAAACTCAAGCTGAAATAAATAATAAAACAAAATCGTAAACAGAACGTAAAACTTAAATAAAGCCTCCAGGCATAAAGGGCGTGCCCGCTTACGTATTTAACGATGCAAAATGATACATATACATACATTGATGCATATAGCTAAGTTGAAGTTACAATAGTTAAACTAGTACCTCCGGAGTAAAATTAAATAACAGTTAATACAAATAACAATAACAAAAACCATGGTCAGCAAGTCGACCAGTCACCACAAGCAGCACCCGTTCACGAGCATAACGCAAAGGTCAGCCATTACCCCCCTCGCCATATTTGAGGGAAGGTGGTAACCCGACCCCCGACGCTACCGCAAGCAGTGACATCTAAGGGAGCATGACGAACTTGCTGCCGGTTGGTCAGGTAAGAATATTATGAACAGCTGACGAGGTAGGTTGCTAGCTAACTACATGTTGCAATACAACTCATTTAAAATCATTGTAATGAGTAGATTATGTCCACAATAAATGAAATTAAAAGAAAATAAAAATGAATTAACAAAATCAGTTAAATAAAAATAAAATAAAAAAAAACAATTATATGAGCTACCCATATAAACTGTCAGTAGGAAAGCTAATTCTGGATTGAAAGAACATAAACATTGTCTTGAGTTTAGTTTCTATTAGAAGAAAATAAAAATGGGGAAATAACTGTTATTAAAAATTATTAATTATTCTTATAATCCACACCTAAAAACGATTTTTTAAAGTTTTATTAAATTTAAACCATTTTTATCATTCATTCTTTATGCGAAATCGTTCAGTACCCCGACACTATTAGTATTAGAATGGTATCATTATTTTGCATTGAACTGTCAAGTTAGTGAATAGGATTAAAAGTTCAACCTTAGTCTTTTCTCAACCATGTTGCTTCCAGTCTAACCGGTTGCAGCTGGATACCAGTATTTTACATGGAGCGACTGCCTATCTGCCCTCCACATGCCAGTTACTGGGTAATATGATACTCCTTAGTAAGACTGGTTGTCAGACTTTCGGGCTTCTGATGATAAAGATTCACAAATGACAGCCGGCATCAACCGCTTAACTTGCTTTCCGAGGCACGGAGGGCTCTTGGTATGTAGAGATGGTCACCCATCCAGAAACCAACAGCGGCAGCTGTAGCTTAACCTGATTGATTGATCTGTGCTGCTATCATTGCTTAGCTGCTGTGTTTTCAGCTGCGTATTTCCATTCTATATATGGCCAAAACGCATCCATAGGAATCTGCTCTCGTATACTTTGTAATGCAATTTTTAAATTTGTGATTACAATGTATACACGAATTTGCGTACTACTTGTATGTACATAGTTTGTAACGTAGACGTGCACATGCGTCTTTCCAATTTATACAAGGCCATAATGCCTCCATAGGAATTTGGTAGGACTTCTGATTGCCAGGCTTCGATTTAAGGGGAGGTAGGGGGGAGGGTGGAGGTGTAGTGCCCCTCCTGTGAAGTAAAAGTTTCGAAACCTAACCTCGCTCGTCTATACAGGATTAGTTTGCAGGCGGACTAGCACTGTATATTATGGAACAATTTAGTTACTTTGGCCACTACAAAGTATACACGAGTATTTGCGTACTACTCTTGTATAGATTGGAAGACCTTGCTTAAAAAGTGATTTTCAATCTATATGTGACTAGTTGCACACACTTGCGGTCTAGCCTTGTACAGAATGGAAATACGCTATTCAGCTACATCTGGTCAGGCTGGAATCCAATCTCCCCACCTAGTTAGGGAAGATGTTAGGCAGATGATGATGGTAAAGCTAAGCAAGTTTCTGCTTACTGTGGCATATGTGTCGATCATCAGTCCAGCTTCAGCCTCCTGATTGATAACGCGCACCGTGGTCTTGCCCTCTCCTTCATACGCGGCCTTCCCGCGTATTGCACTGCAATAAAAATAAAATTGTAAAACGAACCTCACATAAAATCATATCTTAGTATGTCGAGTCCCGACCATATTTAAATACAGTGATTCGTTTTACTTATTTCCTGATATTAAAAAGAGCCCTTTGTCTATAGTTTTAGTAAAGGAAGTAATAAATAAAAATGTAAATCTAAGATTTTTGGTTATGTAGATATTTTGATCTTACTTACCATAGAAGAGGAGTTGCATTCGTGATTGTTTTAGCCCGTCTGATGGAATTCGATAACATTTTGCTATTGTTTTATTATCTAGGCTATATTAATCCTATTTTCAGTAATAATCCGACCCGCACTTTGTTTTTAGTTTGTTGATAAAATTAGATGACAATATTATGTCAAATGTCACATGTCCTTCAGCTGCACACAGTTATGGACGTGATATGCCATGGAAATAGTATATACTGTTTACTAAACATACGAATAGGACTAATTGGACTAAATAGTTGAAAGAAACAAATTAGAGCTTGGCAAAAAAGAGTCTGTCGTGGTAACCATTCGAACTAAAATATATTTTTGGTGGCAGCACTGCTTTGTTTATCACAAGGAACTTATACCCGAACCCTGGAATGTGCATTGTCAATTTGACACCATTATAAAAATAAACCTTATGTATATGTTACTAAGTTCTATTACAGACAATCACTTGGTCAGAGAGAAATTCGGTCCGAGAGAGAAAGCGTTGCGAGAGCCCTGTGTCCCTTTCTTGAAGTAGGATGCCCATAATGAACGAAATTATAAGATTATTTACGGGTAAAGTCCATTGATGCATTTGCCCAATAAAAAGTGTCCCAACCATTTTTCTTAAAAACGACGACGTCTGTTAAATTTTTACGACAGTTAATACTAAACAAAATGGTTATTTGTCCAGCGCACCAGATATTCCAGGTTATACAATAATACTCGATAGCAGAGTTTATGCGTTGCGTTGCGTTTATGTTTACTGCGTTTTACTTTAATCCATCTATAAAGCGTAACTATTTTTTTTTTTTGTAAATCAAATTATTGGTTTATATATTATATCCTGTTATATTCGTATCTACCTACATCATATTGCTTGGTCACCCTAATGAAAGGGACAGAGGGCTCTCGCGAAGCTATCTCGCTCGGACCGCGTATTGGCAGCCTGTGCGCATTCCAGGTTGGATTTAAGTTCCTTGGTTTATCATCAACAAGTAGCTAAGCTGTCATTGTGTTATGTTCCCAGTTGTATTTTACTTATTTCTAATTAACTATCAATTATTAATGCTTTTGTACATGTAAAAAATGAATAAAACAATAAGGAGTAGTGGTGTGAGCTGTGATGTAAGGTCAATGTGGGCAAATCCGTCTACGGGGCTATTCCATACACATGCGTTTACTATTAATTCCAGAATAGTTACGCTGTTACTGGTTCGGTCGATAAAACAGGATCAGTTTTTAGTTCTAACTATGATTCATGAATGGAGCAAGGTTGTCTACAATTGTCAAAAAATGCATTTGAAGTTTAGTTGTGCTACGAACTCGAAACTCAAGTGTTGCGTGCCGCCGTTTCTTATAAGTTAAATATTCAGTTTCACAAGTTACGACTTTCTGAGTATGCATAACATGTAGTTTAATAAGTGTTTCAACGGATTTTCTATTTGTTTTGAATATAAACCAGTAGATACAGAAAGAATTGTTAAAAAAAATACGCAACCTCAAAATGTTCAAGTGGGAAAATCCGTCTAATTTCGAAGGGGCTAAATCGTCATATACCGGAATTACCCCATTGCAGATGTCGTCAACCTTTTTCATACTTCCTATTTTTAGTTTTATACTTTAAAAGTCCACTGGTAACTAACAATTGGGTCTTTGAACTATTATTTTTGTGTTTAATTGAACGATTAGGTATTTATTTCATAACAAACTGTTCTTAGTTTTTTTCGGTCTAATTAAGAATTTATGTTGAATTCAAAATCATTATTTGTACCTCGAACCAAAAACACGCCGACAGTGTCCAAGCAAAATCCGATCGGCTGTGACGTCACTTTGGCAATTTTTACTCATCGTAGCAAACTTCTGTAGTATAGACTAGCTCAGACAGAAGTTAGTCTATACTGACGTACTGTGTGAGTCGGACTGGCAGACTCGTACTGACTACAATTCAAAGCGTTCTGACAGTTGACCTTTGTGTTCCCGGGTTGCGCTTACCTGATTAGACAGTCCCGCGACTTCAGCAGGCGTTTTTTTTTTCTTATTTCAATTACCCAATTGATGCTAGTTGCCCATTTTACCCGTGAATATGGCGCTTACAAGTATAACATAATGCCGAAATGTCTTAAACTCAGAATATTTCCTGTCGCGGTCTCCGGTCGTGGTCTCCTGTCTCTGTCGCGGCACGAACCACCACCTTTAAGGTGCAATCACCTTAATTCAATTTTAAGTACAACATGTGAAGTGCAACGTTGTTACAATTATGATGCTCTTTTACCTAACCGAATTCATTAAAAATAACCCTGTTTATATAAGTTAATACCATTGTACGTTGCCAGACTAGGCCTCCCAATACGATCTCAAGTGCGCAGTGGAAGAGTTATAATCGTGGGGCTCTAGAGACAAGAGTGGCTAGCGTACTGTCCGCCGTACGCGGAGCAGACAATACAAGTACAAGATACAATATACAAACAAAGGAACTTACCTCATGGTTGAAGGACACTGCTCTGGTGCCAACCTGGAGATATGTATGTAAGTGAGTGTATGTGTATCGTGTCGTGACGTTACGAGTATTCTTCAGGTTAGATTCCGCCTCAACCCGGCTGGAGGCAATCACAGCATGCGGTCTTCAAATCACTCGTTCACAATAGCGTCACACTCAACCATCGGGTCATGACAGATTGTCCACAAAACGACCGGTTAATTAATACAATTGGATCACGACTAATTGTCACAAACGGATCGATTTAAAGGGATTAATTTCAACAAACGCGTCGCGGAACTCAACACGGCGACCGACCTCTTTTAGCGGCAAAATTAACAAGAGCTGTCAAACGTCAAAATGACAAGTCAGATGTCACTTCGTTACACGCGCATTCCATTAGGCGCACAGATAATAAACGGTACGCAACATCTACCCCCCCCGGACGGGCCTTCCCGTCCGTTAATCACTTGGCAATCCCGACAAGGTTGCGTTTTATCAGTCCACCTGACGCGCTGCTGGAGGATGTGCAAATACTCCAAGCTCAAACGTTTCCAAAAACTCTGAGCGAGCTGCTGCACCAATTGAAACCGCGATAGCCAATTTTGGCTCACATCGACAAAAGGGTGCTCCGGCAGGGCGACAAGTGGCTGTCAAATCGAAAAATGGCCCGGGGTCAGGGCCTCCAAGACGTTCAGGTCCGAAGACAGCGGGCACAATGGACGCGAGTTCAATACAGCTTCAATGCGGCAAAATACCGTAGCTAACTCCTTAAAGGTGGGAACGGTGTCTCCCAACAATCTGCGCCAGAGTCCCTAACCGCCTTCACCGCGGCCTCAAAATACCCCCCCAATGGGGGCAGGCTGGCGGGTCAAACAATAACAAACAACAAACAACCAAACAACAATTTAATGGCCCTCCTTAGGCAACAAAAGGGAGTGACGGACCCCATAAGGAAGGCTAGAGTGACTCAACCGTCAACAACCAAACAACAAAAGACCCGTATCGACCAAAAGGGGTTCAACTTACTAACGGCTCCCGACAATATCCAAAACTCTCGCTGCAGAATGGCCAACAGCGCATTGCAACCGGCATGCGAGTTCTTAATGTGACGATCAGTCACCAACAATTCAACAACAGAAAAACAATTCAACAATTTGTCGAGGGAGCCAAATCGACTCAACAAACTCAGGGTCCTTTGTTCCAACAGCGAGCACCTTGAGCCCGGGCAAAGGACCCGACATCAAGACTGGCGATCGAGGCCAATCATCCTCGGGGTGAGTCAGCCAGTCTGGACCCCACCATAGGGGGCAAGCAAACAAGCGGGGTGCCATGCACCCACGTGAGGCCACGGCGCCTGGGTTCAAATCTCCAGGCACGTGCCTCCAAAACAAATGCGTTTTAGACTTTTGAATCTGGGACACTCGGTTCGCAACAAAGACCTCCAAAGAGTGGACGGACGTCTTCAACCAACACAAAACAATTGACTGTCCGTCCAGGCGTAAGAAGCCCGAATGTCCACAGTTCCACCCAAAGTGTGAGCAACGTGGTTCAATAAACGCACAAGACGCGCCGCCCCTGACAATTCAACTTAGGGGTGGTCAGTGCCGTCCGGAGGGGGGGGGGCACCTGGCTCTTGGCCAAGACCAGTGACAAATTCACCTGGCCTGTTGCGCAGACGGTGCGCAGACAAACAACAGCTGCATATCCGTGCGAAGACGCATCACAAACAATGGTAGCAGTGTAGCTCCCAGGGGGGAGGATAGCGCGGGGTAACACGACCTCGTTGACTGCAGGGAGTGCGGATACAAATTGGAGCCAATCTTCCAACCGGGTGTCCCGAATTGGCTCGTCCCAGCCAAGTCCCGCAGTCCAAAGGTGCTCGAGAAAACAATTTTGCCCAAAACAATACAAACAAACAACAAAACAATAGACAAAAGGCAACCCTGGGCTCCCATGTCCAAAATGACACGGACCACAACAGAGTCCCCCGTGGGCCCCCAGACCTGACCGATGCCGTTGGCAACAAAACCGTGTCGATCTGAGAGGTACCTTAGCGGGGCAGGCGCCAATGTCCTAACAATGCCTGGGCGGCGACCGATCGCCGCACACCCAGGCTCCGCACCCAAGCTCAAGTCCCTCGCGACGAGGATGGAGGCCAAACTCCTCGTCCGCGCGGTGTCCCGAGCCACGCGCCATCGCTGGATTGGCATATCCCACCGGAGGCCTGAATGGCGGGGGGCGTGACTCCAACCGGGGACGTTCCGCCAAAGGAGGGGAGGGAAGGCGGTGCTGGTCTGGCCAGCGGTGCCTAGCAACAATTGCGTAATCGCCTTTACGCGGGGAGACCAAATGGCGGTCGCGCGGCTCCCGATCAACTTGCGCGGGGGGTGGAGTGCGGCGCTCAAAATTGCGGGCCTCTCCCCGGTTCTGAACCGGCGAGGCAGAAGCCCGGTGACCAACTCCATGGTACCCCCCCGTACGCGAACCTTCATCAGAGGCTGGTCTGCCAGCGTGGTTCGCGTTAGCGCACAATATGTCCAAATGGGACCCCCCACAAATTCTACAAGGGCGGGGGTTGGGGCAGTCCCGATGGAAGTGAGCCCCCAAACAAGAGAAGCACAGGCGGCGTGCATTGGCAATTCGGCGGCGGGCACTCACGTGCAACTTCAAAAAGGCCGCGCAAGTTGCCATGCCATGCCCCGTGTCCCTACAAAACTCACAACCAGGACGACTCTGGGTGCCAGCAAAACGAGCGGCGGGGTGACCATCAACAGGCCCGCGAGCCCTAATCCATCCCTGGTCTCGTGGCCGGGAAGACGGCTGGCATGACTCCGTGGCAACGCCAGAGTTGTCCACAAACCGACACTCATCCTCCAAAAATTGGACGAGGTCATCAAATGGGGGGAGATGTGTGACACTATCCCCACCATACTTTTGCTCGAAACGAGCCCTCAAATCGGCAGGAAGCCGTTGCAGCACAACGTGCACCAAAAGGTAAGACCATTGGTCCACCGGCAAGTCCAATTGCTTTAAAGCGTTGGTCGCTGCCACCAACGGGTTCAACAGGTCAGTACGCAATGCTGACAATCCAGTAATGACCGGTAACCCCAAAATCAATCCAATATGAACGTCAGCCAAACAACGTTTATTTTGGTACCGCCGGGTGAGTAGTTCCACAGCGGTAGGGTAGGCTGAGTCAGTCAAAGACAGATGCTGCACCAAGGCTCGGGCCTCACCTTCCAGGACAGACAACAAATAGGCCAACTTTTGGGCGGGTCTGAGGTCCGAGCGTGCATCAACCAAACTTTCAAACAGGTTTTGGAAACTTAACCAGTGGTCCAGACGACCGTCAAAATGTGGCAGTTCCAAATTAGGCAGTCTACTCAATAGTCCGGGACCTGAAACAACCGAGGTCTCCGGTTTGACCTGGACAGGTGTCCGGCTCCCCAATATTTCCCGAGCACGTTGACCAATGACATCCCCCAGGTCCAAGATCTGGTCGTAGTCAGCAAGGACCTTGTCACGTGCTGCCTGATCCAGCACTTCCAAATCCACTTCACAAATGTACTGGTTGTAGCGGGTGAGCAGAGCATCAACGTTGCCGAGTCTCAAGTTCAACTGCTCGAACCGAGCAAGAGTGATCCCCTCAAGATCCTGGCGCTCAGCGGTCGCTGCAGCTGAAGCGAACCACCGCAGCTGTGTGGTCAATCCACTGATTGCCTCTCTCACCGCTTTGTATGCCATTGCACAAACAATACAATTCAATATACCAAACAAAATAATTAAGTAACAAAGTTCAAACAATAAATAACTGGTTCTAATTTAATTAACAAAAATAAAGTTTTATTTTAATTCAAACCAATGTCAACGTTCAAAACTGTCAATATGATATTCAATTCAAATATTCAAATTCTATCCAATTCCAAAAGTTAAGTTCACAAACCACTTTGTTAATGGTACAACAATAATGAACCTTTATTCCAACTCAAAACAATGGTAATACTCAAAAATGCCAATAATTTTTCAAATATTAATTTTCACAAATAACCATATCAATGGTACAAACTCAATATTTTAATGTCTTCCTGACATTCAATACAACACAGATCAGACACAAAAAGGGGCTACAACAAGGGGCTGCACCACAGCCCAATCCAATCCACTTTATTAGCCCGGCTGACCTTGGCAACATCAGGTTACCCGTCTCAACAAATTTACAAATTATTTCAAATAAACTAGCAATCATAGTTAACAAACATTTACAGCGCATTACTACTTCCCTTATAGAGACTGCCAAGTAATTAGCTCACTGTTAATTACCAATTTGTTGGTTATGTCTTATAACCGCGCTCTGAATACCAAAATGTACGTTGCCAGACTAGGCCTCCCAATACGATCTCAAGTGCGCAGTGGAAGAGTTATAATCGTGGGGCTCTAGAGACAAGAGTGGCTAGCGTACTGTCCGCCGTACGCGGAGCAGACAATACAAGTACAAGATACAATATACAAACAAAGGAACTTACCTCATGGTTGAAGGACACTGCTCTGGTGCCAACCTGGAGATATGTATGTAAGTGAGTGTATGTGTATCGTGTCGTGACGTTACGAGTATTCTTCAGGTTAGATTCCGCCTCAACCCGGCTGGAGGCAATCACAGCATGCGGTCTTCAAATCACTCGTTCACAATAGCGTCACACTCAACCATCGGGTCATGACAGATTGTCCACAAAACGACCGGTTAATTAATACAATTGGATCACGACTAATTGTCACAAACGGATCGATTTAAAGGGATTAATTTCAACAAACGCGTCGCGGAACTCAACACGGCGACCGACCTCTTTTAGCGGCAAAATTAACAAGAGCTGTCAAACGTCAAAATGACAAGTCAGATGTCACTTCGTTACACGCGCATTCCATTAGGCGCACAGATAATAAACGGTACGCAACAACCATAAATACCATTGTCATAATAAGATAGGATTGTTTCAATGTACCTGAAAAATTAAACTGATACTGTAAAAATATTTAGTTTTCAAACTTATTAGAAAGGTTTAAAGTCCCTGGTTATAAAAATAGGCCGGATTAGCCCCCAAAAAAGATTTTAGGGAGTAAAACGTTAAATAAACTTTATTTTTATGATGTTACAAAACATTTTTCTTCATCATCTGCATTTACTTGTTTACAAATTACATACCTTGATAAAACGGTGTAACTCGAGGCAAATTTGCTACTAGACGGATTTGCCCCCAATCCTCGGAAAAATCCGTCTAACGACCGACTTTTAAAAAAACCTTGTTAGTTACATGTGGAGGGCTGTTTTGTTGTTTAAAATGGATGTGTATACAAGACAACAAAATTTTCTATCGCTTACCATCATCAAATTTATATTAAAGTAATAAGTGTACCAGTTTTAGCTAACCAAATTCGACTTTCAAAAAAGTATGACGGATTTGCCCACATTGACCTTACCAAGTTTTCGTAAGAAATTTGGCGGAATCTGAAGCGGAACATGTTTCCGATTGACAATGTTTTCGAAAGAACTGCCGACACGACAGGTATTTATCCAATAAATGTATCTTTTAGTCAATGCCAGTCATTTTTTTACCTTTCTAATACTAAGTTTTATCGGTATTATAAGTTTCAAGCCATTTTATTGTTTTACTAGCTTCTGCCCGCGACTTCGTCCGCGTCAAATTTTTGCTCCCCTGACCCTTCCCGTCGCATCGATTTGCCTGCTAGTTTTCGTCCACTTTTCGTTGCTCGCTCCTTTTGAGTTATAGTGAGTCAACCTTAAAAGATAGACATATGCTCTCGCGGACTTTTTTTTAGAACTTTTTAAAAGGAACAATTCCGTCATACATAATTTTTGCGTTACTTTAACCGTTTACGCAGCGCACGCAACGGAAACTCTCAAAAGGAATAAATTTTCCCGGTTTTTGCAACATTTTTCATTACTGCTCCGCTCCTCTTAGTTGTAGCGTGATGTTATATAGCCTATAGCCTCCCTCGATAAATAGGCTACCCAACACAAAAAGAATTTTTCAATTCGGACCAGTAGTTCCTGAGATTAGAGCGTTCAATCAAACAAACAAACAAACAAACAAACAAACTCTTCAGCTTTATAATATTAGTATAGATTTACTAATAGATTATTGAGGTTATGTTTTCTAGTTTGACAAATCGCGTGTACGTTGACTCCTGACGTTTGATACTTAAAATTGGAAAATGTACCTACATGGAATTAATATGATTGTTTTTATATTTTTTCAAGGTAAATCTCACAGTACAATTAGAGAAATTGTTAATGAAGGAGAAAAAAATTAAGGATCTTTTCTACACCTGGAGAAACACCAAAACAGTTGGCGGAAGAAAGAATTAGACAATTTTGATCTGTGTGCAATTAGGCAAAAAGTTCAACACTCTAAAGAAACAGGCAAGTATATTTTTTTTTTGTTAATGCTATTATCGCATACCACAGTAAAAAAAACGTATAATTTATATTTATTATTTTTCAGGTGCCTATTCTACGTAATAAATTACCTATAGTTTGAGGAGACGGGTTATAATGGGAGCCGTAAACGTCTAAGACAGATTTTTACACTATTTAGATTTCATAAATAAGAAATGTAAAACTGACACATCAGTGTTAATGGAAAAAATCTATCATAGCATCGTATGATAAGTCATGTTTTTTTTTTAAATAAAATCTAAGTTTCAGCGTGTTATTTCATTTTCATTGTCATGTGAATAGTTATAATGTTATGTACCCCACATAGACATACCTAATGCCTTCATTAGACAACTGTTCAAGTTTATTCGATATTGCCCGTACCTTTTGAATGCGACATGTGGTACTCTCCGACTTCCGATTAGTTTCCGACAGTAAGCAGCTGTTAGTCGCCTTCTTGTCGACTTTAAACTGTCAGCATTAACAGGATTCGTTCATTATCATTCATGTCAAATTTGATACAGGCATACCAACCATCGAATGGTTGTGAATACCCTAGATGGTGGCCGCAAATGCGATTGCTGAAAATTATGTCTTGTGTATCGGGTTCAGTCGGCAATCCCTGAGTGTAATTTAATTAATTTTAACATTATGTCTTGTGTATCGGGTTCAATCGGCAATCCCTGAGTGTGATTTACTTAATTTTTAAACTGAATAAGTTTTCATTATATCATTATGTACTCTTAGATAAAAGGTTATTCCAGCGAAATAATGTGCAATCTACTAAATACAAAAAAAGTAAAAGACTGTGTGCCTATCAATTCTTGAAATCTTGACTGATGAGAATTTCCGGGATCTCGTGATTGTGGATTAAAACAACAAGTATCTTATCACTTTTAGTCCTAGTATACAGGGTGGCCATACCTGCTAAGCAGGCGCCCTCATTTTTTCCAGACTCTTTTTTGCCAAGCTGTATATTCAACTACATAGTAAAATACAATATTAATTTTCAAATAATTCCTTTTCCACTTATTGAACACAAGCCATCTTTTCGAACTGTCATTTTCATTTGCATATTACATGTCTTTAATTTGTGCTCATTTCAAATTCATTTCTATAAATAAAATCTATAACGTAAAGATTTTAAAGGACACATATAAATAGCTGCGAATGAATGTATATGAAATAAAAATTAGCGTCAAAAAATTCATCCGCATCGCTGTCGACTGATAATTTGAATTATTTAGCTTAAGCCCGCGACTTCGTCCGCGCCAAATTTTCGCTCCCCTTCCCGTCGCATCAAACTGCCTGCCAGTTTTCGTCCATTTTTCGTTTGCTGCTCCGCTCCTTTTGACCGTAGCGTGATGTTATAGCCTATAGCCTTTCTCAATAAATGGGCTACAGCTTGGCAAAAAAGAGTCTGGAAAAAATGAGGGCGCCTGCTTAGTAGGTATGGCCACCCTGTACACTAGGACTAAAAGTGATAAGATACTTGTTGTTTTAATCCACAAACACGAGATCCCGAAAATTCTCATCAGTCAAGATTTCAAGGCTTGATAGGCACACAGTCTTTTACTTTCATTGTATTTAGTAGATTGCGCATTATTTCGCCGGCATAACCTTTTATCTAAAATGCCATCATAATTGTTGGGAGGTCAGCGTGGATCGATGAGTCTTGTTGATTAAAACAGCTGGATCACTTTCCATATATTTAATCATAAATATTGGGTGAAAAATACAGTGATTATTTAAATAAAATAAGATTTAAATTGTAAGCTGAACGGGGAGCAATTACGTGAACGAGAACAGACAGTTTTCATAGAGACAGTGACAGACAGGAGCATAGAGTAAAAAAAACATACCTAATATGCAGATTATAAATATGAACATACGTTCAATTAGGCTCCTTTCATTCTGCAGCGTGTCGCCGGTCGCGTGCACACGCGACCGGCGCAATTTGTTTGAAACCTATGGTAGGTTTCACTGTGGCGCGTCCGGCCGGTCACGTGTTTCGAAACGCTCGACCGGTGCAAAAGCTTGACCGGCGCCCGCGCGCCCCGCGTCTGCCGGTCGGCGCGCGGGCCAGTGCCGCTATGTATGCTTTCACTGTCGGACGTGCGCGTGTGCGCTTTGCGTACAATCATGGCGGCAATTGATACAGAACTTTTAATAAGAGAAGTTCAGAAAAGGCGTGCTATTTGGGACTTACGATATCCGTTGTACAAAGACAGGGATGTGAAACAAAGTTGTTGGGTGGAAATAATGAAACAGTTATTTGAAAATGTTGACGACTGGACGCAGACGGAAAAAGAAAAAACACGTGAGTACAAAACTTAGCTATTTATTTCGCAGCCTATGTAATACAATAGCCCTGCCAATCAACTTTACCTTCTTCTGAAATGAAATAATGTGCATAGTGATCACGAACTTCATTTCCAATTGAGTTGTTCACTATTAAATTATTTGAGTCTGCAAGCCCTTGGATTACCAAAGTATCTTGATGTTGTTAACCATCTTTTACTCGAATGAAATTGTGTAATACACAACAACATTTTACGATGTCAATTGCGAGGTCTGTGTTCACATTGAGAGGTCTATGAAAAATTTGGAACTTATTAGTTAATATTCCAAAAGTGGATTCAATCATCCGTCTTGCACGACAGTGACGATAGTTAAAGATTTTCTTCTTATAATTAAGATTTTTTCTTGCATAAGGCCTCAAAACATTACGTGTAATTCCAAATGCTTCATCACCGAGTATCACATACGGAACCGGAGTTCTCATTCCAGGAAGCGCTTTAGGTGAAGGTAGATTGATAGTACCATTCTCAATTTTTTTCAAAAGTGACGATTCTCTAAATATCCCTGCATCAGAATTTTTCCCGGTGCTCCCACATTTATATATTGGAATTTATAGTTTGTATCACACATTGCTAGTAAAACAATTGAAAAATACCCCTTGAAATTAAAATTAAGTGAAGCAGTGTGTTGTGGCATTATCATGCGTATGTGTTTGCCGTCCAAGGCTGCAACGCATTGTGGAAAATTTGAATTCTTTTCAAATTCTGTAGCAACTTCAATCCATTCATTAGGTTCATTCGGGAGCTTTAAGAATTCGTTTTTTAAAGAAACCCAAATGCTTGACATACTTCTTTCACTATTCCACTGATCGTAGAAATCCCCATACGATAAGAGTAATGTAGATCAGTAAATGTATTTCCAGATGCAAGGTACCTGTAACAGAATAAATTTAATTGTTTCAGTAAGGAGTTTACATCAGAGGTGGAAAAGTGCGAGAGATCAATACGTACGTTACAAAACGGCAGTAAAATTTAAGAAATCGGGTTCTGGAGCTAACCCTAAAAGAAAATATGTTTTTGCTGACTGCATGTCTTTTTTAGATCCTGTGACCGATTTAAACGATGTTCACGAATCCGAGTCTGTTGAAAATGTACAAACTTCCGACAATCCATTGACACAAAATGATTCTCGGGGCCCAGAAAACGATTTGTCGAACGACCGTAACAAAAGTAAAAAGAAAAAGGCACAGGAAATGACTGCGTTTGAGAAACAGTTACTTGAGATGTGGAATTCTACTAACCATCTTGCTTTTGATGAAGACGTGGCATTCTTCAATTCAATCCTCCCTGCAGTTAGAAGACTAGACTTTGAAAAAAAATATTTTTTTCGGAGTCAGGTTCTACAATTACTCGTTGGAATAAACCAAGATACATGTACCGTCCCGTACCAAACTACAAATATGGGGCCATCTACAAGCATTGGTTCATCTACAAGCATGGGTCAAACTACAAGCATGGGTCAAACTACAAGCATGGGTCCATCTAAAAGTGCTGGTCCAGCCATGCCCAGTACTTCGAAAGTATCTCCTGTGAGTGCTTCATCGTACTCCACTGACAACTATGATACAGAAGACTCGTTTGATTTTGATTTCACAACACTTTAACTGGTTTTTGTTTTTTTTTTAAGTTTTTTGTGATTAAACGATGATATAAAATATGAGTAATTTTTTATTTAAATTGAAGTAGGTAACAAAAGTTTGCCAAAGATACCTTATTGTGACTGCCAAGCGTTCCGTAGGTGTTATAGCTATTCGGAGTAAACCAGTATGTGATATTTTGTTTTCAATTTTAAACATCAGTTCGTCAAATGTGCTCATTGACATCCTAAAATAATTGAAAAATTTATTTTCATCTTCTCGCAGTTGCGAATATAGCGATACAAATGCACCACTCAACAAACGCTCCGAAGTTATGGGGTGCATGAACAATTTTCCTTTTCGATCAGCACGGCGTTTTTTGTTGTGATGATATAGTACAGAAATCAAAATAAGTTTTTTTTTATTAATTGTATCCATGACCGTACACGTCCAACCCGGTCGACTGCACACGCAAAACTGTGAAATGCTCAACCTGACCGGCAGCGCTGCACGCGACCGGCGACACGCTGCAGAATGAAAGGAGCCTTACTTTTTAACAATAAACGTGTACAGACATGGATATAATTAATAAAAAAAAAAACTTATTTTGATTTCTGTGCTACATCATCACAACAAAAAACGCCGTGCTAATCGAAACGGAAAATTGTTCATGCACCCCATAACTTCGGAGCGTTTGAGTGGTGCATTTGTATCGCTATATTCGCAACTGCGAGAAGATGAAAATAAATTTTTCAATTATTTTAGGATGTCAATGAGCACATTGGACAAACTGATTTTTAAAATTGAAAACAAAATATCACATACTGGTTTACTCCGAATAGCTATAACACCTACGGAACGCTTGGCAGTCACAATAAGGTATCTTTGGCAAACTTTTGTTACCTACTTCAATTTAAATAAAAAAATAGTCATATTTTACATCATCATTTAATCACAAAAAAGTTAAAAAAAAATCAAAAGCCAGTTAAAGTGTTGTGAAATCAAAATCAAACGAGACTTCTGCGTCCAGTCGTCAACATTTTCAAATAACAGTTTCATTATTTCCACCCAACAACTTTGTTTCACATCCCTGTATTTATACAACGGATATCGTAAGTCCCAAATAGCACGCCTTTTCTTAACTTCTCTTATTAAAAGTTCTGTATCAATTGCCGCCATGATTGTACGCAAAGCGCACACGCGCACGTCCGACAGTGAAAGCATACATAGCGGCACTGGCCCGTAGACTTGTGTAAGTAATGCGAGTGATGCATTGCGCGTCATATATCTCGGCCGCGTACTGTAGCATTACACATGACTCGATTCAATCAACCATGGCACATGACACTAAAACATGGCACGCGGGCCGCGGCGCGCTGTTCGGTGTTCGTAAGCTTCGTAATATCTCGGTAATCTTTGCTGTGTGTGCAAGCAGGGTTGGATTTAAGGACGTTGAAAAAGATAGCATAAAAAATTGAAAAGGATAGTATTTATAAAAAATTATAGTATACTTTCATTATTTTTAATTTAACATAATAGTCATTAAAATCAAAACCAATTAAGTTAAAATTTACTCCTCTTCTAAGTTTATTAGTTCTTAAATATTACTGTAAGTTCTATTTTCATCTTTGGCATTTAATCTCATCAACATATCCCCAATAGGAATAAAATCAGTATACTTTGCTACCGCTTTTGATAGCGTCACAAGACAATAAAATTGCGTCTATGGATTGTATTGCCAGTTTGTTTCGTATCTTAGTCTTAGTAAGGTTCACTGTTTTTGTTTCTGTTTTTCTACCATAAATATCGCCTCTACTCAGACGTTTTTTCTTGGGGTGGATACTCCAGGTCTATCGTCATTTTCATGACTATCACTGCCACTTTCCATACCTAATTAAAATACTAAAAACGTATTATTTTACAAAAAAAAAAAATACGGAAGTGATTGTTACCACTTTGATTAAATTTCGAATGAAGGAAGGAAGGAACGAGATAGGGAATCCCCGGCCATCGACACAGAAAACATCGCAAGAGCAGAAATCGTTTGGACACACACACGGTCGAAATATTCATAATTATGACGTAAAACTAAGCATGCGGAAGCAAACTTTAAATTATAGTATTTTAGCGTACTATCCCTAGATGTGGATAGTATATAGTACAAAGGGCGAAATTATAGTATAAATACTATAATTATAGTACAAAATCCAACCCTGTGTGCAAGCGAGAAGGAACATGCTCCAGTCGGTTGGCTGCGAGATAAGTGAACTATTATTTAGAACCGTATTGTTATTCAAATAAGGTTTACGTTTTATTGAAACCGCGGACTGCCTACGTGATGTTTCAAATCATGACTCGAACTGTATGACACTATGACATTTCGAGTCATGGTCTATAATCACTATTGCAAACCATGTCTATCGTTTTAATTCAATTATTCCTTATATTGGGGGTTAAATATGAAACAAAATCGACTATTTGAATATGAAACAAAATCAAATATACGTTCCGGCGAAGCGAGGGCGCATTGCGTTTGACCAAGTCACATCACATCACAATATAGGTAATGCGATATCTCATGTAATGATGTATATCTTTTACAACGCGGCATTTCATTACAAAAACCATCGCGCGTGGTGCGTCATCTCGCGTCATGTTTGGAGTCATGGTGTGATGAAACATTACTCGGGACGAAATGTCATGCCATATGACATTACTTTGAAAGGCACTGTTTTGCGCATGTCTACTGGCCCGCGCGCCGACCGGCAGACGCGGGGCGCGCGGGCGCCGGTCAAGCATTTGCGCCGGTCGGGCGTTTCGAAACACGCGACCGGCCGGACGCGCCACAGTGAAACCTACCATAGGTTTCAAACAAATTGAGCCGGCGACACGCTGCAGAATGAAAGGAGCCTTATTTGTATGAAAACTGGGTCAAGTTTGATTTGAATCAAAAATGTTTGTTTTCTATGCATGCACAAAAATATAAATACAAAGGACAATACAGTACCAGTTCGGAGTTTGCTCTGGATGTTTTACTTGTTTTGGTTTATTTTGTAAATTGAATATGCCTAAACTACAGTACACCCAAAAGTTCCGTGAAAGTTGGTTACGTGACTCAGATTTAAAGGCCTGGTTACAAGTGGTGGAAAGTACCACTGATCCAAATGCTCTAAGACGTTATCGAGACGAAACACAGAAACCGAATGAAGTTAGATTTGCTATCTTCAATTTTCACAGTTTGTGCTGGTTTAAAACGCGAAGGAAAATGCTGCAACAACTATTATATTGCCCAATAGCGTTGTACAAAAAATTGGGACCAAGGAAATTTATTCTGCGAAAACAGAAATCATAGAAGAAGCCGAATCTTCCGAAGATGGTTGCCTTTAAGATTGATATTTTTTGTACAGACGCCTGCATTTAAAGCTACTACAATCTGTCAAATTTCTTTAATAGATTTTGAACTTTATCGCTAAAGAATTTGGTTCAAGATTGATTGGGAAAATCTGACTGTTTCGGGTAGCTTGATGTGCTGACGTCTGTACTTATCAAAAATAAACTATAATTTTATAATAAAATATAAAATTTTCCTGTTTGGCATAATATTTTAGTGATTTTCAGGTGGTTTGAGGGATCGCCAAATTTAGTGGTTTTCTGGTGGGTTATGATACCAAAATTTGTAGTTTCGGTAAAATAAAGTTGGTAACACTGATTGTGTTATGTTCCCAGTTGTATTTTACTTATTTCTAATTAACTATCAATTATTAATGCTTTTGTACATATCAAAAATGAATGAAGGTGTAAAAAATATATGTTAAGGTAGCAAATAGGTAGTAAATATTTACATTAACATCGCGGTTAATACAACGCTAAAACTATGAGATAGGGATGGGCAAGTGAAAAAATATATCGATATTTTTAAACAGTATCGATAATTATCGAGGGAAAAATATCAATAAATCGATATATCGTCGTTCTCGCATGATTATTCATACATATTCCCAAAGCATTCAAACTTCGTAAAAAGAAAAGACGAAAATAGTATTTTTTATTGCTCGAGCCTAACCAATTATATACAATTTAATCAAATCAGTAGTCATCAAATATGGTCATTAGGAGCAGCCCTTTGTTTGATGTGCTCGCCTGTCAAACGGCTTCTATTGTCGGGTACTGTCAGATTCACGGCTGAAGCAACCCTTTCGGAAGACACTGAAGAACCTTGGAGAATTTGGTATTTAAGGGCGACTTCTGAAAGAACCGGCGTGAAATGCTGGCAATTTATCCAAAATTTTAATGGACCAGCTTTTCTCTCAAGGAGAGATTGATCAAGGTATTGTTTTAGCTCATTGAGCACAGAGCCAAAGCTGCGAACCTCGGGTACAGTTGTTGACGACAGGGATAATAAGCTTTCATGCCGAGACCAAATTGAAGAAGTCCCAGAGTTTTCTGGTGGCACGAGCACAAGAAAACTTGGATTGTTCTTAGATCAAGTGAACGTGGCGGGGTTTTTTATAGCTAACGATACGCGAGGAGCATATAAGGAGGATGTTATAACATTAAAAACCAAATCAAAGTTGCGTTAAAAAATAATCGAAATTGATACGAATTCGATACTCTAAAATAAACATCGAATATCGATATATCGCGATTAAAAATATCGACGATATATATCGATAATTGTATGGAAAAATATCGATATTTTGATATATCGATATTTTTTGCCCATGCCTACTATGAGAACTTGAATTTGGCCAGCCAACCTGACGTCAGAATGGCTGACCACTTAATTTTTTTTGATATATTTCTTACTGCAAAGGTAGCAAATATTTCATTATAGGTAGCAAATAGTAGCAAATAGGTACTAAATAGTGTACATGGTCTAAGGTACATATTAAGGTACATATCTCGTTTGGTCCAGCCATTCTGATGGTCACCAACTCTCGGTGTTGAGCCGAACGTTGAGAATCTAACAGAGTACGTCATTCACCTCTCGGCGTCGAGCAAAGCGATGAATATCCAGTGCGTGTTATGGTAAAAGGCTCTTACTCACATAAAATCCTAATAATATAATGTTTGGAATTTAAAAGGAGACCATGACCTCTGAGTTTGTTTCGGTATTTCTTCTCAGGGAAGAGTCAGCTTGGAAATGCCTGCGCCATCTACTTATCAAAATATTGAACAAAACAAAAATATTGACGTGTAAAGAGACGTGTGAAAGAAGTGACTTTTAAGATCTATTTGCATAAACACTTCATTTAATTAATCATTTCATGTTATTTTGATAAATCTCAATTCTCGTCCGTGCCTCGTTTGCCTAGTCAGCTAGACTTAGGGTTCTTGTCTCCAAGTTGTTCGTAGGTATATTGTTAATAAAAAAATAATATAATAAAATTCGTTTAATTCAGGTTACATATTAGAGAACAACATTAAAATTATCAAATTATAAATACAATGTCACACATAAATACCTAAATACAAAAAAAAAAAAGGATCAATTATTGCAACACACAAATTAAATTCCAAGTTCATACTTCAGAAGAGCCATTAATGAAGGGTCATCAATAACAGCTTCACATCTTGTTCCCTCGTGATAATCATCACACTGGCACACCGGCTCCTCCTCCTCGTTTAGGGAACAGACACCGTGGTTCAGACAGAAGGCATGACATGCGTACACCTCGCACCTTTCGCCGGAGTAACCGGCATTGCATCTGAAACATCGGTTATGTGAAAACGGGTACCTACAAAAAATGAGCTATTGCCATCAACCGGGCACAAATACAGAGTCCGGGATGCTACTGAGAAATTCCAGATTGAAAACCCCAACTACACAGCCGGAATAATACTGTGAGAATCAAACCCAGGACCTCATTTTCATCATTAATTTAGGAGATTAGTTAAACTTACAGGTTTAATTTTTGCTTTCCAGTTCCTTTTTTCATTGTTTTAAATTTTTTGACAAAAAGTAATTTTTTGTTGAATATTTTGCTCTACACTTAATATTGGATTTAGTTTTTCAATTTTAAATGGGGCAAACTTCGAAGAAAAACATTACTAATAATTTTTATTTTAGAAAAGGTGATGAACAAAAGGAAAGTAATGAGTATGAATGTCGGTGGCTATGAGAGTAGAGAGAGACCAAAGGAACGATGGATGAACTGTCCTGCCGGGGTCGCGTGATTGTTCGAAAGAGATACCGTGACCCCGGCACATGGGCAACTGAAGGAACACGGGTGGGTTTTAGTCAGAAAAAGTCTGACACGCCCTCCCGCTCCGCCCAGAGTGGGAGAAGTCATTTGATGATTTCCCATCCAGAAAAAAAAATGGATGGACTGGTGAATGATGACATGGATGGAAAGGGGATGACTACTGAGATGACGACTAATAGAGAAGTGTGGAAGAAAAAGACATGTTGCGCCGACCACTAATAAATTGGGATAAGAGCAGGACAATGATGAATGATAAAGTGAACAAAAGAATAATCACCAAAGAGTAACATTTGTATTACCTGCATGCAGGAATTCCCTCTTCATCAAAACTACATTCGCCTTGAACAAAATAGTTCAGACAGTCCGACACCTCGCATCTATCGCCCAAATATTCTCTTCTGCAGCGACAGACCGGCTCACTGTTCTCGTTTATTGAACAGTCTCCGTTGTTCAGACAATAACCGGTACACGCGTACACTTCGCACCTTTCGCCGGAATATCCGGCATTACATCTGAAATATGATTGTGATTTCAAACATGTTTAATTAAACAAGGGTTAGTGTGGTCCCATTTCTTCACGAGGGGTCTAAGGGACTTACTAGAAAATGGGCAGCAGCGTTCTCTATGCATTTTACCACCATACTGCGATCGCCAACCCGCCTGCCAACGGTGGCGATTATGGCACACTCCCCCAAATTGGGGGAGGCCTATGTCCAGCAGTGGACGTCTTTCGGCTGAAATGATGATGATAATAATGGTGTGGTCGAAATAATTTCGTGTGAAACATCTGTGCATTCTACTAAGTTAAACAAATGAAATGAGTTTTGCTTTTAATGCTTATGCTTGAAAATATAAACTATCAGGAAAAGAAAATATTTTACCTGCATGTACGAAGTCCCTCATCATTGAAACTGCAGTTGCCTTGCAAGCAATAGTTCTCACAGATTGAAACATCGCACCTCCCTCCGATGTAGCCAGGTGCGCAAGTTGCAGAGGACTCACTTAGTTTTGTACCGTGAACAGCTAACATTTCCTTAGCAGTTGTATGTACTGTTTCTGTAGTCTGCTGAACACTGAGAGAGTTGTCGGTTTCTGATGTTTTCGGTATCAAACGCTTTAGGACGTCGCAATCCTGAAGTCCCAGCATTTGATCTCTTATTTTGTAGTTTGCAACTATACCGCGAGGTCTTTCACTATAGAACCTACTAATCACTATTGGATCTATACTATCCATTGGGTTCTTTGATTTTTGCCAGACAGTTGCGTAGTACATACTACTGTTCATCCAGTATAAAGAATCATTTGAAATAGTCAACTCTTTTGGTTCTGAAAGATATACATCATCTAATATTATATTTTCGTGTCGACCATCGAAATCTGTACTGACCAAAAACCGATTTTCTAAACCGTCGAATTGATAAATTTGCCGGCTTTGTAGGTCCATAGACATGGTAAATATGGGCAATAATCCATATATGACTTCTATTTTGGAACCATCAAGTCGAGCTTTGTACATGTGGTGCAAGTCTGTAACGTTTGTGTTGACCCAGTAAATGTACCTGTAAATTTAATGACACTATTGAATATCGAATACCGAAAGCCAGCACCAGCAAGACAGAATTCTGTCAAAAAGGGGGAGGGAGGCCTCTGCCCCGCAGTGGGACAGTACAGCCTAACTACATTTAAGATTGAATATCACTAATTGTAATGCATTGCTATTCACAATCATTTGACAGGCTATCGAAAATTAAACGTTTAGATAACTTGATGACTGTCGGAATTTTAACGATAAAATCGTCTGGTTTTGGATTTGTGATCATCGTATATAGGACTCCTACAACACTGATTGATGGTCTATTCGGGACAGAAGCGTAGGTATCGAATGGTTGTCAAAAATTATTCGGTTTTTATACTGTCATTGGTAACGTACCCTCTGCAGATATCCAAGGCAATATCAGTGGGTGTGCGGTAAGTCATAGTGATTACATTATTTATATTGTTATTAGCTCCAGCTTTTAGTGAAATCCAATTAATACTCCTTTCATTAGTATCCGTGAAGAATAGTTTATCTGTTGCCGGGTCCAAGGCAATGGCGTGTATGTTTGCACCGACCCTTCTGATGAAACATTTGTTTTCCTTGGATAGTAAATTGTAATTGCATATAGCGTTGTTGTCGCTCTGTCTGTCAACGTATATCATCGTGTTGTGAACTTCATCGTAAGCGAGAGCTGCGGGTTTGTGGTCAGTTAAGTTCACGGTGTTTGTTACTGCGCCGTTGGTATAAAATATGAGTTGATCTCCTACACTAACAGCGATGTCTGAAACAACAGCATAAGATCGTATTATTCCAATCTGGTCCTTCTACATACCTCAGCAGCCAGTATTACATTCAGCCCAGGATTTGGCTACGAGCTTAGCACATTCAGCAGCGTCCATCAACTCCTGTAGCTTGTAGACAACAGGGCTCACTGGACAAGATATTAAGTGTCTCATTGGTTGTATCACAGCATACACTCCAGGGCGGAGTCATCTGTGAATCTCCACCTAAGCAAGTTTTCTTTGCTTCAGCCTACCTGAGTTCCGAAGTCTATTTAAGGACTTCCAGGAGTAATGGCAACTCATGTCCATGTGCGACATTTTCAGGAAGTGGAACGAATAGGTTTTATAGTGAAGCACCATGTCGCCACAGGCTCAGTCTTTCCTTAGCTGAGCCTGTCCCAGTGAGTGAGAGAAGACACTTTAAACTATTGCGGACTTTCAGTCTAGTATATACAACGCGTTCCTATTGATATTCTATAACGGTAAGGTAGTAATGAGAGTATGGCAATGAATCAACTGGCATATGCTTTATTTTTAATGAAGTATTGTTTTTTTTTTATCTTGAATACGGGAAGTTTCAATAGAAAGAACGAGTAAATTATTTTCTTTAAAAATTTGCGACGTACTCATATCTGTATTATTTTGTAACGAAACAAACGTAAAAATGCTCTTAAGCTAATTGATTGTTTGATATGGTCTCATTAATATTTTATAGTTATGTGATATCAGAAGCAACACCTCATACATTAAAATTTTTGTTACTCAATCACGCAAAACGGCTAACTTTGGATAAAATTTGGGACACGCTTAATTTTTTAACCAACGAAAAATAACGAAGGAGGTTATCAATTCGACGCGTATATTTTTTTTATGTATGACCACGTATAACATTTTATATAGTAGTCCGATTATGATAGTTCTTTTTTTATTAGAAAGGGTATACTCCCAAGGCGGTCCCATATAAATTTGGAAAACAAAATCGAACCCTAAGGGTTGGAAAACAGGGGATGATTGATTGTTCACTCACTGATTGTGTTGTATAACCACGCATAACTTTACACAGAGTAGTCCGATTTTGATAATTCTTTTTTTTATTGGATAGGGTATACCTTGCCAAGTATTACTAGTACATTAAAGCTACAAAACATTATAAAATAAAAAACTTTTTAACAAAAAATTAACCCGCCGAAAAAACAGAAAAGCAAAAAATAATGAACCTTAAAATTTTGAGTCGGCGCTGAAAAATCAATGAACAAAGATTACCCAAAGCGTCGACTCATAATTTTAAGTTTTATTATTTTTGCTTTTCAGTTGTTTCGGCGGTTTAATTTTTTGTTAAAAAGTTTATTATTTTATTTTACGGTTTACGAACCGTGCGGCTGCTATTAGACGGTGCGCTGCTGCGGTTATAAGGGAAAGACCAAATAAACGATGGATGGATTGGAAATATTACTCGAGCATCGTACTTACCCCAGGAGTGCGCCAAACCCACGTAAAGCGCCATCAACGCCAGCACAAACTGCGGTCTACACATTGTATACTTCAGAAATACACAGTTAGTTCAACAGAAGTAGACGGCGCGTCCACCTCTGGTGGTCGCTCTTGGGATTCTGAAGCCACACGCTGGTTCCTCTCAATATAAATAGGTACTCTAAGCAGGATAATAAGTAAGATGCATTGATAAAAGTTGTTACTTTAGGTAATTGGTTTTTCCTCTCATCACCCAGATAACTCGGTGACCCTCTACTATAGTGAGGGGTTATACAGTTAAGATAACAATACGAAAATATTGCGAATGCCATTCCAATTTTATTTTCAAATGTCAGGATTTTTTTTCTCAGCAATGACAAAGTAGTACGCTCTAGGGTTTGAGTATATGAATACGCTAATTGAGTTCTAACTACATGTGGAACCTCCGTTCGATTTAAGAACCCCAAACTCTTGCCGTCTCTTTTTTTTTTTTGGATGGGTAATCATCAAAAGACGTCTCCCGCTCATGCGTGGAGCGGGAGGGCGTGTCAGACTTTTACTGACTAAAACTCACCCGTGTTCCTTCACTTGCCCATATGCCAGGGTCACGGTGTCTCTTTCGAAAAATCTCGCGACCCTGGCAGTCTTGCCGTCTCCTTGTTAGTAGCAGCCCGGAGTTTGGAAGTTGGCGGGGTGACCCGCGTGCCTCGGAAAGCAGTCCCAGCACCAATTACAACCACCACATATGCTATTGGATAGGTCTTTTAATAATATTCAAAAACTACTATGGCGGCTTACTTCAACTCGCTGTGTGGAGAAAAAAACATGTGTGCAATTCACACGTGGTAGAAGTGACACCTTCAAAAATGTTGGCTTCAAGATAATGAGACGAATGTAAAAAAGTCAAATGTCTATTTGTTCAAAAAGCCTGCTCGAAAAACGTCAAACAGAAAAGTAAACTTTCTCAAAGAGCACCCTTACATTACCCCAAGTGTTAGAGCGAGACACAAAACATAATGACGTTGTTATGTGTCCGTTTCCTTTTTAACCGACTTCAAAAAAGGAGGAGGTTATCAATTAGACTGTATTTTTTTAAATATTTATTACCTCATAACTTTTGACTGGGTGAACCGATTTTGATGATTCTTTTTTTTTAAAGCTGGTGCTTCCCGAATGGTCTCATTTTAATTTGGTTCTATTCGGACAATGGTGTCCATGTGAAAACCATATAAGTCTTAAATTTTCATTAAGTATTTGCGCGACAAGTGAACGAATAATGCGATTAGATTAGTGCGGAGTATCTACCATAACTAAAAAGTTTAAAATAAAAACTTCTTACAAAAAAAAAAACAACCGACTTCCTTGTTTTTTTTTTTATAAAAAGTTTTTACTGTCGCTTTTTCGTTTCATAGACTTTCAAATCACAACGGTGCTAAAGAAGTTTTCACTTCAAAAAGTTGTGGCGCTGTTTCGTATTACGTAGCTGCTGGACGATAGATATAGAACCCTTGATTCCATCGTTATAATATTGCCGAATCTTGCAATAACCAAGCATGGTATAATATACTTTGATTTCAAGTTCAGAAATATGATTATTTCGTAAACCCTTCGTTGACTGATTTATTTAAGCTGTAAGAAAAAGTTTATATACCTATTTGTAAGCGTTCATGAGATCTCTTTGAAATAAAAAGCAAAAGTTAATTCGATTTTCGCATTTTATTCCACATAACCCTGATTTGAAACTATCCACAGTCCTAAGAAATTGATCGATATTATTACATTTGCCCCTGAACACTGGGTAAATGTAATAAGTGAGCTATTTTTTTTTAACTTTTATGACCTTAGTTATCCGAGTGATTTTCATTAAACAAATAACTTAAAACTTTAGCCTACTAAATGCTTAATCCACATGGTAAATATTAATTTTATATTGTTATTTAGTCAAATGTTGTGTATGGTTGAATTTGCCAGTCTAGTTATGGTACTCGCATTTACCCCACCAGACCCTATGTATGTATGTGTGGCTGTTATTGGTCGTGGGGACCATTTTGTCCGTTTCTCCTTTCATGTTCGTATGTCCAGCCATTTTTGAGATTTCGTAATTAATTAGTGAGTGAATGTATGAATGACTTCGCTTTTGTAAATATATAGATTTGGTTGTGTCTGATTAGCCAATGGGGATGATGCGTGAGTTTATGTACTGTGTGTGCATAGAAGAGGAGAGTTATTGCTGGAAAATGTAAATAACATAGAATTAATAAAACAGTCTTTTATAATATTTGAAGTGATTTATTTGCTGCAAAATTGTAATGATTACATTTCATAAGTAGGTACTCTTAAAAATATGAAATGATTAAATACTTAAGTAAAAGTAATTATAATTACTGTGTAATTAATAGTTAAAGTAATTACTAACGGACAGCATAAAAAGTGACACCCTTAAACAATAAAAAATAAACTTAGGCGTTCTTGATACAGAATATTATTCGTTATGTGAGTTTTTGAATGACCCTGTGTGACATGTCAACATTTGTTGTTACACCTTTGTGCATGATCTGGACTTGTTAACATGATTTCACCATCAGCAGCCTATAAAGTTCCCAATGCTGGGACCCAGGCCTCGTCTCGGTGAGAGGGAGTGGGCCATAATCCACTACGCGGGCCTAGTGCGGGTTGGTAGATGTCACATGTCTTCGAATGATTGGTGTTGTACACCTACTGGCTCTTTAGCAGTTTTTTTTTTACTGATGAAAGAAATTAATGCATGTTTGAGGAAGGGGATATTTTGCGAAAGGGACATTTTGCGAAAGGAACATTTTGCGAAAGGGACATTTTGCGAAAGGGACATTCTGATAAAGGGACATTTTGCTACCTGTAGTCATTTTGAGAAGTGGTCATTTTGCGACTGAGCCGTTCTAAGACATGCCGGTTTCCTCACGATGTTTTCCTCCACCGTTTTGAGAGAAGGTTGATGAAATAATTGACACAAAGTAAAGCGCTTGCTTGGGTTCGAACTAACGACCTACTACTCGTAAGTCACGGTCGTTACCACTGGGCCACCAATACTCTCTGTGCACGCCACAGTGTGCACCAGCCGCACTAACACTAAAAACCGAACGCGGCACATCATTATCTGCAGGGGGCGACTCATCTGGCAACACTGCGCGCCGCCAGACAATTACAATTGGAACATCCGGCGCATGCGACTGCGACGAGAACCAAGTTGATTTAATTATTGTGAATTCAAGAATATAAATAAAACGTTGATAAAAGAAGAGGATTTTAATGCAATCCCCTTCATGTGGCGACCGTGAACAATCAAAGATTCGAAGCTGCTACGAGACAAAAACCCATGCTGTCGTCAATCGAAGGAAGAATTCAATATGCAACGAAGATGGCGGCGGCTTCTCAACAGCTCTAAAAAGGATGTAAGCCCGTTCCTTATTCTATCCTTATCCCTATTTCCCAGCTTTTGGTTGCGTGTAAATGCCGTGCTAATTTGAGGCTGTGGGGAGAGGTGCCTAGCTGCGTGTTTTTAATGATTGGCTATAGCTAAAACGCATGCCATATTCTGCTAAGTGTGAGGAACACGCGGCACGAAAATAATAATTCATCGTTTTTGGTTCCTAGGTAAATTGAGATTATATTTATTAGTTGTAAACAGTTATTTGCCGAACATTCCAGAAGATCCTGCGCCGGTCCGCGGCGGATTTAACGTGCTGTCCACGTGCTCGGCAGCGGCGCCCTACGGGTGCTGTCCGTCTGGTTGGCGGGCTCGGTGGCAGCTGCGAGGTTTGAGCTGGTTTGACTCCTGGATACCTCGGTTAGAGTGAACATTTTAATTAACTTTACCTTTCTCATTGTTGAAGTTAGTGAAACTTAGTGTTAAATTCGTAGAATTCGTAAAACGAAACAAAATGTCGGACAGTGAACAAGCTAACGATAATTCAAATTCCATTTTAATTAAATTAATCCGTAAACGAGCTGGTATGCGTAGTCGCGTAACGTATTTTAAAAACTCTATTGCTAAGTTTCAAATAGACAAATTGGATACCGTAACTAGTGTAGATATAAGAGAATTATCGGTAAAGTTATCACAATTACAAGAATTGGTTCCAAAATTCGATGAGGTTCAAACTGAAATTGAAGAACTTTCTGTAAATGCAGAGAAAGAATATTCAGAAAGAAATATCACTGAAAGTGAATTTAGCTCCCAAATTGCGTTAGCGCAGGAAATAATAGAATTGTTTTCATCTAAAAACAAAAATTCGGTAAATAATGATTCATTAAAATCCAGTTGTGGAGTAAATGCTTCCATAAAATTGCCTACTATTAATCTACCAAGTTTTGATGGGAACTTTTCAAAATGGTTAGAGTTTCGAGACACCTTCCAATCTCTTATAGATGACAATGACTCTATACCAATAATAAATAAATATCACTATTTGAGAAATTCCTTAGTAGGTAGCGCTAAGATTGCTATTAGTTCAACAAATTTTGCGGCTAAGGATTACAAAAACGCATGGCAAGCTTTATGTAAGAGATATGATAATCCAAATATTCTTATGAACTATCACTTAAATGCATTAGTAAATATTGCTCCTATTCAAAAGGAATCCTTCACAGTGCTAAGAGATATAAGTGATGTAATTTTTAAAAATTTATGTGCGCTAAATACTTTAGAGATTTCTACAGATGGTTGGGATCCATTAATAATACATTTGGTAGCCGCAAAGTTAGATCCTAGGTCTAGGAATAAGTGGGAAGATCATAAAGGTAGTTTGTTATCCCGTCCTACACTTGAGGAATTTCAGGATTTTTTAATACAAAGAGCTAACATTTTGCAAACAGCTTACCATAGTAATGGTAATAGTGATGGTAAAAACTCTTCTAGGGATAGTAATAACAAAGAAAGTAAAAATGTGAAGTCATTTGCTGCCGTTACAGATAACACTCATAATAAGGCATGTGTTGTGTGTGGTAAAAACCACTACATACATCAGTGTTTTAAATTTAAAGGGATGAAATTAAATGATAGGCAGACCTTGGTAAATAAACAAAACCTGTGTATCAACTGTCTTCGTAGTGGTCACACACATGCAGAATGTACTTTGAAAGGTTTGTGTAGGAAATGTGCAGAGAAACACAATAGTTTATTACATAAAGGCAGTACGGTTATAAATGTAGCTACTGAAAATGTAGAGCCTTCAGCTACTAGCGTCCCTGTTAGTTTATCTGCAGTCTCGCCAGGGCAAGTCTTATTGTGTACTGCGCAGGTTGAAGTAGTTAATACTGAAACAAATTGTACTTACTTAGCTCGGGCATTGCTAGATTCGGGAAGCCAGTCTTCATTTATGACTGGCAACCTGAAAGATAAGCTAGGACTAGAGACTGAGAAGTTGAATGTCTTTAATGTAGCAGGAATAAGCAATGTAGTATGTGAAATTACAGAACGGTGCAAAATTAAATTAAATTCAAGAATAGGTATGTTCAGTGCACATGTCAGCTGTTTTATTCTTCCAAAGATTACTGGTAATTTACCTAGCGTTCAAGTTAATGTAGAAAGGTTAGGTTTACCAGATAATATTCAATTAGCTGATCCTTTGTTTTACAAGCCATCTGAAATAGATATTTTGCTGGGTGCAGATCATTTCTTTAGTATTATATTACCAAATAAAATAAGTTTAGGCACCAACAGACCTGTCTTACAAGAGAGCATGCTAGGTTGGATGGTGGCTGGCCCCACAGGGGGGAGTCACAATAACAAGAAAATACATTGTAACTTTGTTCAAAAGACTTTAAATATTCAGCAAGATTTAAATGATTCTTTAATTAAATTCTGGGAGGTTGAAGATGTACCTTTAGAAGCTAATATTTATTCTGCAGATGAACAGTTTTGTGAATCACATTTTAATAAAAATACTAGTCGCTTACCAGATGGTAGATTTTCAGTAATGATGCCATTGTTGGAGGTTCCTGAGCAGGCTCTTGGTAATTCATTTCCTTTAGCAATTAAGCGTTTTCTTAATTTAGAAACTAAACTAAATAAAAATCCAAAATTAAAGGATCAATATGCCAATTTTATAAATGAATATGCTCAGTTAGGACACTTGGTTGAAATTGAAAGGCCAGAGTTTCTTACCGCACCATTGTGTTATACGTGAACAACATGAAACCACAAAACTTCGGGTGGTTTTTGATGCTTCTGCCAAAACAAGATCAGGCAAATCTCTCAATGACATCCAGGCAGTTGGTCCCGTAATGCAAAATGATTTGTTTTCAGTACTTATCCAGTTTAGGTTACATAAATGTGTATTAACAGCGGACGTCGAAAAAATGTACCGTCAAATCGACTTAAATGAGTCGCAGCGGCATCTACAGCTGATATTGTGGAGAGACAAATCATCAGAGCCTATTAAAATTCTGCAACTTAAAACCTTAACATATGGAATGGCATCTGCTCCATTTTTGAGTACCAGGTGTCTCTTTGAGCTAGGTATCCAATGTAGTGATAAGGTTATTGCAGAGGTAATTAAAAATAATTTTTATATGGATGATCTAATAACTGGTGCCTCTTCTGAGGACGAATTAAAGTACATATATTTAGGTGTGTCACAAGCTTTGAATGCGGCTTGTTTTCCATTAAGAAAGTTTAGAACAAATTGTCCTAATATACTCAACGATAATTCAGAATCTAATGATTGCCTTACTTTTCATAATGAAGCCACTGTGTTAGGATTGAAATGGACACCTTTGTCAGACAAATTACATTTTCCTAGTGATATTGAAATCCCTAATAAGGCTACAAAAAGAATAATCATTTCCACTACATGTAAGCTATTTGATCCATTGGGACTGGTTAGTTGTTGTGTAATCAAGGCTAAAATATTATTACAAAATTTATGGGCTCTCAAATTAGATTGGGATGACCCAGTACCAGAACATTATGTTAAGAAATGGTTTGGTTTTATAAAAAATTTACATTTGTTGTCTGATATGGTTTTACCACGCTATGTTTTGGGTGAAAATTTAGTTGTTCAATCTGTGGAGATGCACTGCTTCGTTGATGCATCACAACAAGCTTATGGAGCATGTGTATATATGCGGTCTACTAATAATATAGATGATACAGTTATGGTTAGGTTACTATGCGCTAAAACAAGAGTAGCACCAATTAAAACTCTTACTATTCCACGATTAGAGTTATGTGCTGCTTTAACAGGAGCTGAGTTGTGTGCTAAAGTATTAAAATCAGTTCCATATAATGTAAAAAAAATATACATGTGGACTGACTCCACAGTGGTACTTGGGTGGTTGAAAACGCAAAATAAAACCCTACAAGCATTTGTGCGTAACCGTGTTAATAAAATAAATCAACTTACAAAGGATGTTGAATGGAAACATGTTCCAACAAAATCTAACCCTGCAGACTTAGCGTCCAGGGGTATTGATCCACAGCATGTGCAGGCAGCATCGTTGTGGTGGGAGGGACCTTCATTCCTAAAGGAAGGTAAATCTAAATGGCCTACCCAGCCACAGCTTAGCCTTAATAATTTACCCGAAACAAAGGTACTAATTTCAGTTGATGAAACATTAGATAACATTAATTCATTTATCCAATTTGATAGATATTCTAGTTATTTAAAAATAAAAAGATGTTACGCGTACGTTCTACGTTTTATCCATAATTGTAAAAAGAATACTGTTAAAATGTTAGGACCCTTGCAAATTGAGGAACTTGATCGCTCATTAACATTATTATTAAAGTGTAGTCAGCTAGAGTCATTTGCAAAGGAGATTAAAATGATAAAGGATGGTAAAGCTTTACATCATAAAAGCAAATTGTTGCCTTTAAATCCATTTTGTGATAATAATGGCATAATTAGAGTAGGAGGTAGGATAAATAAGTCTGATTGTAAATATGATAAGAAACATCCAATTCTATTAGATGGTAAACAACATTTAACCAAATTAATAATGCACTGTGAGCATTCTAGATTATTTCACGCAGGTCCCCAGTTACTTTTGTCCTCTGTTCGCGAAAGGTTTTGGCCACTGGGGGGCAGAAACTTGGCTCGTAATATTGTTAAGACTTGTGTGGTTTGTACTCGATTGCGAGGTCAGCCGATACAGCCTTTAATGGGGGACTTGCCTAGTGTTAGGGTTAATCAAGATTTTCCGTTCAGTACATGTGGGATCGACTTTGCGGGACCATTTATGATATCCTCTAAAAAATGTCGAGGTAACCGCGTCACTAAAGCCTATCTCTGCGTTTTTGTATGCCTAGCCACGAAAGCTCTACATCTAGAGGTTGTCAGTGACTTAACCACTGAAGCTTTTATATCTTGTTTACGTAGGTTTGTTTCACGTCGCGGCAAGCCTAACGCGATTTATTGTGACAATGGGAAAAACTTCGTAGGGGCCAACAATGAGTTAGGGAGAGTTATAAAGGCCAGCCGTCAATCAGTCTCAGATTTCGCGTCAAATGAGGAAATTAAATTCATGTTTTGTCCAGCCTACTCACCACACTTCGGTGGAATATGGGAGGCTGGAGTTAAATCCGCTAAACATCATTTGAAGCGCGTTGCTGGTAGTGCCTCCCTTACATTCGAAGAGTTGGTGACGCTTTTTGCGCAAATAGAAGCTATCCTTAACTCCCGCCCAATTTCTCCGCTCTCATCTGATCCTAAAGACACTAATCCCTTGACTCCTGGGCACTTCCTTATAGGCCGCCCGTTGATGTCTGTGCCGTCGTTACCAGCTAACTGCATTAGACTCAATAGATACCAGCGCATCGAGCAGATCCGGCAGCAATTTTGGGCACGATGGCACCGGGAGTTCATGGCCGAGCTGCAGAGCAGATCTAAATGGAGAAGAAGGCAGCCAGCACTTCAGGTCGGTGATATGGTCGTGCTGCGGGAAGACAACCTCATGCCTCTCGACTGGCGCATGGGGCGCGTGATGAAGACATATCCTGGAAATGACGGAATTGTTCGAGTTGCGGACGTCCATACCAACAAGGGCCTTATAAAACGGGCAGTCCATAAAATGTGCCTATTGCCCACGACACCATAGCTGTTGAAATAGCTTCAACGCCCGGGAGTATGTGCACGCCACAGTGTGCACCAGCCGCACTAACACTAAAAACCGAACGCGGCACATCATTATCTGCAGGGGGCGACTCATCTGGCAACACTGCGCGCCGCCAGACAATTACAATTGGAACATCCGGCGCATGCGACTGCGACGAGAACCAAGTTGATTTAATTATTGTGAATTCAAGAATATAAATAAAACGTTGATAAAAGAAGAGGATTTTAATGCAATCCCCTTCACTCTCAAAAAAAATTATTAACTAGTATTTCATAAGATGTTAAGGGGATTACCTAGCTGAAATCCGAAAAATACCGTATGTTAAACGAATTTTGTTGAAGAATCCTACTGTGCGATTTTCATATGAAAAATATATGTGATACTTAAGGTCATGATAAATACTTTGTTTTGTTTAGAATTTTTATAAACTTTCCCAAATTTTAGAAAAATGTAGGAGTAAACAGGTCCTCCTTCAACCTAAATTGAAAATTGTCTCTGAAACGGCTGAATCGTTTGACATGAATTTTATATCAAAATATGCGTACTGATTTATTTAATAATTTGTATTGTTTACTTTTTCTTATTTCTTTTTACATTTTTAAATAATAATTAAAAACCCGAAACTGTAAGAGAAACTCGTTGCTTTCTTGTGACACATACTCGGGACGCGAATGACGCGATACATTAGTGCCTTGATGGCTGCCGAGAAAGGTGGACCAGGCGCGCGTTATTTTCACTAAATAAAGTTTAAAAGTTCACGTTTCGAATTATTTCTGAATTAAATAATATTTTTAATATTACACATATAAATATTACGTAAAATAAGAACAGAAATTAATTATGTACATAGAAATAAAGTAGTTTGTAATTTCGTTTTGCTTTCTGAACCAGTCATAGAGTAAGCTTGCAATATTTTATAGATATACCAGTCATCATCAGACATCCAATTTTCTTACTCAATGATGGGAATGTGTTTGGGTCAATTAAATTAACTGGCGAAATTCATCACATGAAAAAGTTTGGTGATCCTAACTAACTCCGTTACTGAGAATCGATAAGCACTTACCTGGTCATCATCACACAAAATACTTTTTGAAAGCGGTCAGCAGGCAAAGTACTACATCATTTAATTCAAAATAAATATTATTTTTTAATTGTAGAGGATAACAATACATAAGAACTCTCAGAGAGCGAATAAAAATAGGCAAAAACCTACATACTTGTGTTCTTGCTTAATCGTCAGTTCGTTTGTGTTTTGTTATGGTAGATGCCACCGAACGAAAAAATACTAGTAAAGAGGTCAAATCGTCAAAGTCATCGGGCAATATGATAGCCTTAATGAAATTATTGACATTTGTGAAATTCTGCATGCCAAAACCCAGGCAGAAAATACCCGGCTCACTATACATAAAGTAACAACTTTTGTGTAAAATTCCTAAATTCTAAGCGATTACATGATTTGACTTGATTTGTGTATATTACCTAAAAACTTACATTAAATGCGCTGACCATTTTTGTTTCTTTTTTTAATTTCCATAATTATTTTCAACTTTCTTCGCTTCTTCTTTAAATAGTTTTTAATTTTAACAATAAAGGAACAGAATTTCAAAAAATACTACAAAATGGAAATTGAATTTCGGAACATGGTCGTCTTTTGTTTTGCATTTTCGTTTCCTCTACACAATATCACTCGAATCTTACAAAATCTCCTGCATTCTTGAAGTTGCTTGAAAAGCTTTTTTGTCGATTTTAAGGTAATAATAATAAAATTTGTGTAATTTGTGTGAATTATTTCATCGCCACTGCTCACAAAACGGTGAAGGAAAACATCGTGAGGAAACTGGCATGTCTTAGAACCAATCATTCGAAGACATGTGACATCTACCAACCCGCACTGGGCCCGCGTGGTGGATTATGGCCCACTCCCTCTCACCGAGAGGAGGCCTGTGTCCCAGCAGTGGGAACATTATAGGCTGAAGATGATGATGAATAATAATAATTTTATTTCAGACGAAATAACAAGATCCATGCGATCATTGCGATCCGTGCGTCTTAACCTATGTTAGTAAAAGAAAAAAAACAAAAATGAAAACTCACAATAAACAAAACTGATACAACTGATACCTAGGTGTGTAGTGAGTCAGCAAGGGGCACCTATCACTGAATACATTTAAAATAAACATAATATCCTAAAAAACTGTAATAATTCGAATAGCTCACTAAAATGCTAAACATACAATAAATACAAGAGATTCACAATTGTTACTCTCTTCCTTTCTCCTAATTAGTGATGTGAAAGAAAGAAAGAAAGCATTTATGTGTCAGAATATTGTACAAAGTTGTTATGTGGATTCTTATCCGCGGATATCCGAGGGAACGGAAAGATCCGTATTCGCATCCGTTACTTTTTGACGGATCTTTTACCTTATTAATTTTCAATACATAGATGAATTAAATCCATACTAATATTATAAATGCAAAAGTAACTCTGTCTGTCTGTCTGTCTCGCTTTCCTGCTAAAACTACTGAACCGATTTAAATGAAATTTGGTACACAGATAGTTTAGCTACTTTTTATCCCGGTAGTATGTTCCCGCGGGATAATTTCCGACCTCCACGCGGGCGAAGCCGCTGGCAAAAGCTAGTTTCATATAAACCTACATGTGCACTTATGAAAGGTCAGATGCTAGGTGCACGATTCCAAATTGTTGATTCCTATACAGGATAAGTTTTTACCCAATGCGCAAATTTTAACAAATTTAACTTATGCAATTTTTATTTTGATATATCTTCAAAAAAATCAAGTTATTTTTAACGAAAGATGTTTATTTTGGAACTGGTTATTATGGTAATTTGCGCGCGGCGGTGGCGTAGGTGAAGGACCGAGCGTAGCTACAAGTATGTATTTACCAGCTGTTCGATCGGTCAAAATTCTAAGAAGTTCAAAATACCTACGCCGGCGCGCGGTTACTGACCTATTCCTATTCTCGATATTACATTAGGTATGAAATATGTAGGGTGTCCACAATTTACTGATTTAAGGTCGGATAAAAATTAAAAAAAAAGTATTGAAAAAAATAGTTGAAATGTGTTCTATTACAGATACTGAACCACCCAACAAAAAATTTGCGCACTGGTTATAAAATTATCCTGGATATTTCTAAATACATAAATATTGTAGATAAATTACACCCAGACACAGAACAAATGATTGAGCTCATCACACAAACATTTGTCCAGGGTCACTAACCACTAGACTACCAGGCCAGTCAAGAAGAAGTCAGAAGCTAGGTGCATGGTTCCAAATAGTTGATTCCTATGGAGAAGGGCCGGCAAGAAACTCCACCGACTGGCTCGTCATATTGGCTCCTGTGTTACCCGGGCACAGCATGTAAAATACTGGTATTCGACTGTATCCGGTTAAACTGGTAGCCAACATCAACATAGTTTGAAATGGACAAGCAGTATCATTGATTTGATTTTACAACTAGCTTCTGCCCGCGACTTCGTCCGCGTTAAATTTATTGTTCCCCCGACCCTTCCCGTCGCGTCGAATCGCCTACCCGTGCGATATTATCCCCCCTGCCATGTAATCTCTTCACCACGCTTGGTTGACTGGTAGAGAATGCCTAAGGCATTAAGTCCGCCTTTGTACCTTTTTTTTGTGTGCGAACAGTAAATAAATATAAATAAATATTCCCCGTTTTTGCAACATTTTTCATTACTGCTCCGCTCCTCTTGGTTGTAGCGTGATGTTATATAGCCTATAGTCTTCCTCGATAAATAGACTACCTAACACAAAAAGAATTTTTCAATTTGGACCAGAGGGGTAATTGTGTAACTTGCTATCAGTAGGAATTGGTTTCATATTGATAGTTAAACAACATTAATTGCGTTATTAACGTTGCTGATCCGACAATTTACTTAAAACAAACTGATTCTTGTAAGACATTTTTTAAACGCATTAACATTGCCATGTGTATATATATTTGAGACAGCAGTATTTGTTAAAAATAATATTGGCAAGTATACTTACTACACGCGTATACGGCGTAAGGACAAATTGCGCACAGTAGCTAGCAAGACGCATCTAATGCATGAAAGCATCTTTTGTATGGCTTCATCCATCTTTAATAATATTCCGGGGCCTATAAGAGCAATTACGGAAATGGGAAAATTTAAAAAGGATCTCCATGACCTACTAGTAAACAAGTGCTATTACTCTATAAAAGACTTCCTATCAGACAAATCTCTGCTCCAATATAGTTCCCCTCAGTCATGATGCGTTCAGTGACCTACCTTTATTCGTTCCGTTTTGTATTTATCTTTTTATTATTATTATTTTTTAATGTGACATATTGAATTTATAATAATAATGTAATTAAAATTGTATGTAACTATTGTATGCCCTAAGGGCGGGACCTAGCTGATATCAACTTAATTATTTTAAGACCTGTGTTATGCACCTTACACCGTGTGGTGCCGGACGTAAAGAATAACACCACCCCATTTCTTCCCGTGGGTGTCGTAAAAGGCGACTAAGGGACTTAGTAGAGAATGGGAAGCAGCGTTCTCTATGCATTTAGCCACCGTACTGCGATCGCCAATCCGCCTACCAAGCGTGGTGATTATGGCAAAGCCCCCCAAATTGGGGGAGGCCTAAGTCCAGCAGTGGACGTCTTACGGCTGAAATGATGATGATGATGTTATGCACCTACCTATGATCCACAATAAAGATTGAATTGAATTGAATTTATTCGAACAAATGACGCAATGGTTTAGAAATAATCTTCAAACCGATTCAGATTCTGATTAATAGTGCGTTTTGCAATTAAGGTGCAGTAGTTCCTGAGATTACCGCGTTCAATGAAACAAACAAACCAACTCTTCAGCTTTATAATATTAGTATAGATATACAAATACTTGTACACCAGAAGGCACAATTTTCGTAATTAAAAATGTTCCAAATCAAGTCGCAGTCTCACCTAGTGAAAAAATTTAGGGAAACTCGAGGTATTTTTGACAGATTGAAACAGATCACACTGTGAACGTACTTAAAATTACAAGAATTGCCTAAATACAATTATTGTACCAGATGTACTATGTGGCTTACATTAATTTACTTCACATTTTTTAAATTATCTATACCGAGGCATTTGGTTCTGCAAAACTTACCTAAAATAAGGAGGGCGTCCATTAATTACATGAGGCATTTAGGGAGGGGAAGGGTCAAACCAAATCTCACTCTATCTCACGGAGAGATGAGGGTCTTGGCCAAATATCACATAATTAATGTTTTCTCCCAAAAAAAAAACAATGTAAAGTTACCAGTAAAATTAAAATAAGGGGTCGTTCAAGTATTACGTAAGCACTATAGGGGGGCGGGAGGGTCTTTGATTTGCTTATTTTTAATGATATGGGGGGTCGGGGGGTTTAGATGGTGATTACGTCAGCAGTAGTTATTTACTTTTTACACATATGGCAACCCACACATTGTCTATTTTTGAAAATGAAACGCATTTTCGGGGATTCTCACAAATAATGTAGACGCTTAGGTACTCGCTTCGAGCCGAGTAGGGAAATGACCGCGCTCTATTCACTTGACTAAACTTCCGTCAACCTAATGTTTCGTTTTTCTACGATTGACGATTTGATGTATCTATTTTAAATGAATAATATCTGGATGACCGAGCTTTGCTCGGTATTTTTTGGTAAATTGTGTTTTAAATAATAATTTTATGTTCAAGTTGATTAATTATCGATAAAGTTGATCATTGAAAACACGAATAAAACGACATTTTATAAAAATGAATCCTAGCTAGATCGATTTATCGCCCCCGAAACCCCTTGTATACTAAATTTCATGAAAATCGTTGGAGCCGTTTCCGAGATTCAGATTATATATATATATACAAGAATTGCTCGTTTAGAGGTATAAGATATGCGTTAAAGTCCCCTATCCTAAATCTAATTTCTTATTTCTAGAATTATATATAATTATACAACATTAATTTTTGTTTATGCGAAACCCGAAACACGGGTCTAGTATTTTTATGTAAAGAATCTATGAAAAAAATTTCAAAACTGTATCATTAATAATCACAAAGTTATCGCGATACGTGCTCATCAATCGGTGGCATTCGGACGACAGAGGGAGCCGAGGGAGGGAGTTGTTACCCGTCGTCGCCGTCTTGCTGTGCGCCCACGCGCGCTATGAACCGCCGTGACCCGCACAGATGATTGTGGATACGTATTGTCGTTCGGTGTCCTACTTGGAAGCGTAATTAAATATTTTTGGTACAAAATATAACATGGTGTAAAAATTATTGGAATCGATTCAGTTACTGATTCTGAACAAACTATAGTCAGGTTTCGCATAAACTAAAAATAATCTTGTATAACTGCTGCTCAAGAATCAATAAAAAATAGGGTCGCTACATTATAAGAAAAATGCATATAACAATGTTTACGTAAGCATGGGGGGGGGGTAAGAGCTTTGCTTACTTTTGCTGACAAGGGGGGTGGGGGAATAAAAAATTGTAATAAATGTGCTTACGTAATACTTGAACGGCCCCTAATTCAAACATATTTTTCCACTAAAATATGGCTAAATGCTATAAAATAATACTTCAGCGGTGGCACAGTAGTCACTTGATTTATATGCCGTCCAAACAAGCAAGCTAGCCAAACGCAACGCATAAATTCAATCAACATCATATTGGGGGTACCTTTGACAGCAGCAATCCAAAATCAACTTTATACAAACGAGCTTAAGGATCACTTTGATTTTGACAGACTTGCAAGGTCAGAGGACTGTACACACGGCCACTACTCAAGCAACAATTTCCAGTATAAGCTGAGTTCTCACTGAACGAAAAACCTATACAATGCGAGGTCAGCTAAAACTGGATATGTATAGCTTGATGTGTACTCAAAGAAAACCCATTTTTTAATTGGTAAACTTTATGATCTGTCAATAAAAAAAAATACATAGAAACATGTTGATTAAAATAGTTTTTCGTTACTTAAATAATCACGACTAACGAGGTTTAACCTACTTCCGACAAGCTTTGGACACCGAATGACGATCATCTCGACTGTCCAACTTACGTTTGGTACCAACCGACGTCTCATGTCCATTTTCAGACGTATTTTGGACATCGAGCAACGGATTTTGTGTGACGTCCGACGTTACTTCTTCGCCGACTGTCGACGTGGGCTGGTCGATATCCGGCGACCATTCCCGTTTGACCACGAAAACATTTCGGTTCGAAACTGATTTGGAGGGCACCTGTGAATGAAAGAATGCATTTTCTTTAAATGTCGTCATGTCGGTAACTTCTTATTTTGAAATTCAATTCAAATGAAATCAATAATTATAAAACACTAGCTTCTGCCCGCGACTTCGTCCGCGTCAAATTTTTGCTCCCGTGACCCTTCCCGTCGCATCGAACTGCCTGCCAGTTTTCGTTCATTTTTCGTTAGTGCTCCGCTCCTTTTGACCGTAGCGTGATGTTATACTAGCCTTCCTCAATAAATAGGCTACCCAATACATAAAGATTTTCTCAATTCGGACCAGTCGTTCCTGAGATTAGCGCGTTCAACCAAACAAACAAACAAACTCTTCAGCTTTATAATATTATAAAGTACTAACTGTACCCTGCCACGCTTCGCTGTGGCACATTGTGATTGAATGGTTGAGAAATGAGAAACAAAACAAAGAATAAATTTGTTTCTCATGTGACTGCGCCATTACTATTGCGGTTGTCAGCGAGTGTTTTCCTCGCTTCCGGCAGATGGCGCGGTCACTGGTACACAGCTGATCGTTAAAAAAACTGTTTTTTCGCGGTCGCGGATATGTGACTGATGCAAAAAATAGATAAAACAATCCTTGATGCGGATTATATATCATGCTAGAATTTCAGCTCGATCGGTGCAGAAATTTTTGAGTTTTTGAAGCGTACATAAACCAACATAACATTTTTATATAAATAGATAGATAAAGCCAGTTGATTCTTTGACATATATAAGCTCACGCCTTTTTCCCATGGGGGTAAGCAGAAACTATGTTTGAGGATGTATGGATGTAGATTTTTGTTACTCTTTCATGCAAAAACTACAGAACGGATTTGGATGAAATTCGGCACACAGATAGATTATAACAAGGATTAATACAACTTTTTATCCCGGTGGTACGTTCCCACGGCACAATTGATTTCAAGCACCCCATTCTTTTTTAACACGTTTAGCTTCACCTATATGTTTGTATGTAACTACATATGTTTCTAACCGATTCTTTTGGACTTGATTTGGACCCATTTCAAACGGTCGGATTTCAGTTAAACTTTGTACACTGTCCCGCTCTAACCTGCTAATCAAAGAGTGGGCTTATAGCTATCAGCAGTTTGACTTATCTCGTTCAGTTGTTACGCCTATTTCTCATGACATGTCATCTTATCTGACGTCGTCATATCAAATCACGTAATCAGAAGTCATGTCATCGGACGTCACGTCACGTCACGTCACGTCACTTCACTTCACGTCACGTCACGTCGCGTCACAACGGCACAAGGATCTGAAAAAAACTTTCTCTAGTATAATTACCTGTGCTTTCGAGGTCGCTTTAAAACCCACTTCCCAGTAACATTCTGAAATATAGTTCATGAGGTCATTGATCTCCAGTTTCATGTCGGCGATCGTCTGATCTCTCTGAGCGAGGAGTTTCGTCAGCTTGTCGATCTGTTTCGCTTGATCGCTTATCTGTAATTAATAAACAATAATACACTGTAGGAACAGCTTTCATTTTTAACCAAATTCAAAATCAGTTCTCTATTCAACAGTACATAGATTTTGTATGTATTTCCAATATATATAATAGCACCATTCCATTTCTTACCGTGGGTGTCGTAAAAGGCAACTAAGGGACTTCCGAGAGAATTGATAGCAGCGTTCTCTATGTATTTTACCAACATATTTCGTCCACTTGACTTGGCAAGGCCGTGCAACCAAAAATTAAATTGACAACATTGTCATCATTTCAATCGACAGACGTCCACTGCTGGACATAAGCGTCCCCCAATTTGGGGAAGTTTGGAAATAATCGCCACGCTTGGAACTGCCTATTCTCTAGTAAGTTCCTTAGTCGCCTTTTACGACACTCAAAAGAAGAAATTGGATGGTGTTGTTATTTACGTTCGGCACCACACGGTACATCACACATCATACTCAATGATGACTGCGATCAACGCGGTGAAAATTTATCTGATGCAGTCTACGCTCCGGCCAGCATAGAAACCCCGAGGCCTTTCAGCTCGAACTAAGAAAAAAGATGGGTTCGTGAAAACTTTCCATACGGTCGGGCCGGCTCTGGGCGGAGCGGGAGTGCATGTCAGAGTTTTACTGACTAAAACCCGCCCGTGCTCCTTCAGTTGCCTATATGCCAGGGCCACGGTAACTCTTTCGAACGAACCTCGCGTCCCTGGCAGGATACGATCGGGCCTAAGCTGTTCAAGCCCCATCATACAAATCGAAACAAGAAGCTCGCAGATCCTACTTTGTAGCTCAGGAGTGGCGCGGGATGATCCTGCAGTATTCAGACGATGCGCTCAAGTACCAGCAGCTCAATAGACGGAGCTCTCTAAACCCTTAAACACCAACCTTCGCCGCTTTATTACCGAACGTATTAAAGACGCGATAGACCGGAACAATGGCTCCAAAGTCTTTGAAAGAGATCTGTCTATTGGGCAGAGCCAGCTTACGAAACTAAAGACCTATAATGTCAGAATCGTATCCGCCAAACCTGAGCTGTTGAGAGAGATCGAGAGGTTCTATGGACACGTCAAGAAGTTACCCTGTCACGAATCTGGCAAACGACCCAAGAGCTAGGTGGACCCGGCACTTTAGTAAAAGACATCCAGGACATCAGCTTATACGAGATTAGGGCTCTGGAGCAGCTTAAAAACAACAGCGCCAGGTGATGACGGAATTACGGCCGAACTCCTAAAGGCCGAAAGCCGTTCTCGATGCCCTCCAGAAGTTGTTTGATTCCGTCATACTCGAGGGCAAAATTCCACAGGCATGGAACAGAAGTGTAGTGATACTTTCTTTAAGAAGGGTGATAGGACCCTTGTTAAGAATTATAGGGCTATTTCACTTCTGAACTATATCTACAAGTTATTTTCAAGAGTCGTCAGTTAGGTAGGTCCAACTTCGAGAAAGACGTCAATAGTCGTATCTGATTCGGCTGGGCAGCGTTCAGGAAGCTACGCAATATGTTCTCGTTCCAAATACCGCAGTGTCTCAAGACAAATGACCTTGACCAGTGTTGCGTGTTGCCAGTGATGACCTATGACACTGAAACGTTGTTGCTCACAATGGGCCTTTATTAGAAGACTAAAAAGAAAATCAAAGGTCACTGGAGAGAGCTATGCTTGAAGTTTCCCTACATGATTGAATCAAAAATGAAGAGATCCGTAGAAGAACCGAGGTAACCGATATAACCCGAAGAATTGCTAACCTTAGTGGCAGTAGGCAAGGCATTTTGCAGATGGCCGATGGGGCTGAAAGCTTCTGGAGTGGCGACCGTGTACCGGAAGACGTTGGGAGGCCTCCCATAATGAGGACTGATAACCTTGTGTTGGTCACATGAATCCGCTGGATGCAGAAAGCACAGAATCGGTCGAAGTGGCGAAACTTTGGGGTGGCCTATGTCCACTAGTGGACGTCTTTCGGCTGAAGTTATGATGATGATGATAGTTAAACGGTACTCACCAGGTCAGCACTGGGTTTCTCTGCCCCCATTGTGTCACTCAGTGGAGCTTCCACGTTACTCAGTGGAGCCGGGGTGTCACGCAGTGGAGCTTCCACGTTACTCAGTGGAGCCGGGGTGTCACGCAGTGGAGCTTCCACGTTACTCAGTGGAGCCGGGGTTTTACGCAGTGCAGCCAGCTTTTTACGCAGCAGAGCCGGGGTGTTACGCAGTGGAACCGCAGCGTTACGCAGTGGAGCCGCAGTGTTACTCAGTGGAATCAGGTCTTCACTCGGCTGATCAGTGTCTTCGGCTAATGAATGCGTTTCTTGGATTTTAGAAATTTCATCATCCTCGATCGGATCTGGTTCGAATATCAGTCGCGTTCTCACTGATAAGTCGGGGTCCATTTTCGGAACCTGGAAATAAATATTAACAACGCCGATCAATCTTTTATTAGCTTCACCAGTATGTTTGTAATCGACTCCTTTGGACTCGATTTTGACCCACTTCGAACGGTCAGATTTCATTTAAACTTGGTAAACTTATCGAGGACCGATGACAATACAATCTAAACTAATATTATAAATGCAAAAGTAACTCTGTCTGTCTGTCTGTCTCGCTTTCCTGCTAAAACTACTGAACCGATTTAAATGAAATTTGGTACACAGATAGTTTAGAGCCTGAGAAAGGACATAGGCTACTTTTTATCTCGGTAGTATGATCCCGCGGGACAATTTCCGACCTCCACGCGGGCGAAGCCGCTGGCAAAAGCTAGTATACAATAATTTTATAAATTTGTGCCATTATCTTTGCCTGGGCTACCAGGATAGCAAAAAAAAAAGCTGTCTTCGAAAACTACAGTGACATACGTAACAAAATTCAAAAACTACGGTGACATACGTCGCAAAATTCGAAACACCCTAAAAAATTTAAAATAAATAATAGTTTAAAAAAACACGCTTCTGTAGAAAACCAAACTAAAAATTAGAAAAGCTTTCCTACAGAAGCGTCGTTTTTTTAAAACTATTATTTATTTTCATTTAAGAATGCCATTTATTTTTTATTTTACCGCTCTCAAAATGGAGAAGGAAAACATCGTGAGGAAACCGGCATGTCTTAGAACCACAAATTCTAAGACATGTGTCATCTACCAACCCGTACTGGGCCCGCGTGGTGGATTATGGCCCACTCCCTCTCATCGAGAGGAGGCCTGTGTCCCAGCAGTGGCAGCTGTATAGACTGATTATGTAATGCTATTTAAACAATACTTAGTATTTGGATAAAGTGGTGCCATGTAAAGTTAAAACCTTGTAAATACGGATGTGACATTGTATGTTAGGAATTCTCTTTAGTGAATGATTGGGTAAGTAATTTAACCTGAACAAGAATTTCGAGAAAATAATGAAAAAAAAGCGTCGGGTGCTTTTGAGGTATTTTTAACTGATATCAAGCATCCCACGGTTTTTTCCATTATTTTCTACTTTTTAGTTTGGTTTTCTATGGAAGCGTGTTTTTTAGATTTTTTTTTAACTATTTTCTATATTTTAGGGTGTTTCGAATTTTGAGACGAATGTCAGCGTAGTTTGTGACGTATGTCAGCGTAGTTTTTGAAGACAGTTTTTTTTTGCTATCCTGGTAACCCCGGCAAGGATAATGGCACAAATTTATGAAATTATTGTATTGTCATCGGTCCTCGATAAGTCTACAGAGTTTAAATGAAATCTGACTGTTCAAAGTGGGTCAAAATCCAGTTCCAAGTAGTCGGTTACAAACATACAGGTGACGTTAGCTTAAAAGCGTGTCAAAAAGTGGATAGTTACCGGTACAACCACGCGCGGCTTCTCGCCTGCTCGTACATTTGTATCAATTGTTAGTGGTGTTAACTTCACCTTGCAAGTCTGAAAATAATACCGTCATATATAAGCATACATACGGGGTGTCCGGTAATGAAATGAATAAACTTCAAAAGGGCTCGTGGGTAAACTATTATTTTTGTTTTATTTTTCCTGAATGGCACAGGCAAAAAAAAACAAAAATAATGGTTTTAAAAAAACTAAAAAACACGCTTCCATAGAAAACCAAAGTAAAAAGTAGAAAATAATGGAAAAAAAGCGTGGGGTGCTTTTTAATGTATTTTTTTTATTGATATCAGGCACCCCACGCTTTTTTTACATGCTTTATATTAGCTTCACTTGTATGTTTGTTTGTAACTGACTCCTTATAGCGCAATTTTGACCCACTTTAAACGACCAGATTTCATTCAAACTTTGCACACCTGTCAAAGACCGATGACAATGCAATAATTTCATAAATTTGTGCCATTATCCTTGCCAGGGTTACCAGGACAGCAAAAAAACTGTCTTCGAAAACTACGCTGACATGAATAGCACCACCGGATTTCATCCTGTGGTTGTTGTAAGAGGCGACTAAGGGACTTACTAAAGAATGGGCAGCAGCGTTCTCTGTGCATTTTACCACCATACTGCGATCCCCACCCTGCCTGCCAAGCATGGCGATTATGGGAAACCCACTCAAATTGAGAGCGGCCTATGTCCAGCAGTGGACGTCTTTGGGCTGTAGCGATGATGATGACATAGTTGGCACAGGCTAATTATTTATTTATTAAGCTTCTCAACGAAGAGTACACTGTTCCTTTATAATTTAAACATTGCAATCTTAAGTCTTAAGTGCCTCATTACTTACAGAAAAGCACCACATGCACTACATTATGCGGAGATGCTACTTACCACTGGAAAAATGGATGGCACTACATTGTATTTCAATATTTGTGTTGAGTTCACAGTACAAAAGTCGCCAGGCTTGAAATGTAGGCTGCACACTACTGACTCTTTTGTTATTTCTTGTCCCGCGGGAAGTACATCCAACCATTTTTTCTTTAGTGCTTGATTTGACGGAAAGCTGTAACAAACCAAAATAACACTTTTAGGAGTTAAAAACAAAGAAAAAAAAGCATAGTAACAGAGCACAGCCTATGTGATATGCCTACTGAATCTAGGGTTGGAGTGTAGCCTTAGGGGCGCTATCCATTCATATCTATAAAATCCGCCCCTAAGGCTACCCACTGACCGAATCTAGGAGTATTAAATATGGTAGAGTTTCATAACGAAAGCACGCAGTAGGAAAGCATTTTTGAAAATTCAATCCCTAATAAGGTTAACAAGGGCCCTACCAATTAAAAATTTGTAAGAAGTTCGACATTTTAACCCATGAGAAATACCACCGGACACACGCTTGTATGCGCATAAATTAATTATATTTTAGCACAAATACGAATACATTCAGTCTTCCCTAAGGATAGTCAATTTCGGCATGAAATCAAAAACAAACAAATCTTTGATATTGCTTACCTGTGAAATGATATTCCACCATAGTATGCAACATTACATGTCTTGATACAACACCGTTTAACCATTTTTACTTTAATAAACCGAACGTTACACGAAATGAAACAACGAGAAAAATGAAATTCAATCGTTCTGTGTTGATTTATTTAATACAGATGATCACAAACAAATTAGCGTTAGCGTAGGTACTACCCAGTGGTCTCGAACGTCATAGAATAGACGCCGCGTTCCGTGTTACGCTCACAACGATGTGAGCGCGCTAAAACCCGTACCGAATTGGCGTGAGCGCGATAACGCTGTCCATTGAATCGTCATAGATGACGTCATGACAGGCGCCATATTGCGATAACGCCGACCATGCCCTGAACCCTCCTGAACCGATATCAATGGCCCGGTTCCGAATTGCGATAAAAGTGATTATTTCGCGAATCCGACCAAATTTAATAGTCACAAAATCTAAGGGCTCTTGAGTAATAATTGTGACGTTCCGCTTTGGTCGGATTCGCGATATCATCGCTTTTGTCGCAACTCGGAACGCAGGGACTGTGAGCGCTGTCAAATTGACAGCTGTGTTGTTTTGTTTTGAGTTGAATTCATAATATTACAGTTTGGAAATTGTTCTTCTGGCTACAGTCGCAACCTAACAAAACAAGAGAAACAAATATATGGTGTATATAAAAAGGAAAACTATTAAGCAATCATGAGTATTCAAGTGATTATAGCCGACGAGCCTAACGGGGGACAAATTTCTGTCATGCTCACATTAGAGCAATACGAAAGGGCTTAGTGCTGAATTCTAACTTGGTTGCAGTTCTACCGACTGCTGAAACGATTGTTATGCAAATGTTTTACCCATCACAACGTTAGCAAGAGGTAACTTACAGTTTTTATAGTGTCTACAACCAATGTATTATCAATCAAAAATGTTTATTGAACTGGTACTCGCTGTTTACAGATAGAGAATATGTACAGCAATTGATGCATGATTTTGATGCAAATATGTACAGCCAACAACCAGAATCACTGCTGAATAAACAAACAGAACAATGTGGTAAGTATTTATAACTGGTTATGAGTAGATACTTATTAGCTGAATGTGCCTGATCTATTTCAATAAAAATAATATCATGTGACAGTTTATGTGGTCAGTTTTATTCCAATACTTAATCTATAACAAAGAAACAAGTGTTATATGCTTTGGTCAATGTTGACAGTAAATTATTTTGGTACAAGAACTTGTCTCATACTCTATCAATTAAAAAGTTATAAAAGCATTTTCTTTAGTACTTATATTAAAAATATCCTGTTTTATTCCATGGTATGTTTATCTATGTGCCAAGTTTCATTCAAATCCATTCATCCAATATTGGTGAATTCAGTAACATAAATCCTCACAAACAATTAATGTAGTATTAGTAAGAAGTGCTTATTTTTATTTTGTTTTATTTCAGTAGATCAAGAGTCACCATCACTATTTATATGGAACGAGGGATGCATTTTGTTGTTGATGCACTCACATTTTATGGTGAAAATATAATATGGTTATGGTGAAAATATGAATATGGTGAAAATAGAGAGCTTTTTGAAAAAATGAGTCATAAGATGGTATATGATATCATAGCAAAGACGATGTGCAACGCACAATATAATGTTAATGGTAACCAGCGCCTATCAAAAATTAATAGCCTAAAAACCATTTAAAAAAGATAATGGATCATAATACCACATCTAGAAATGATAGGAAACATGGCCGTACTTTAATGTAAGATAATTTTATTACTTTATTTATTTCTTTATTATGTAAATGTGTTAGAATTACCAACTTTGTGTTATCAAATACCTTAAGGGCGCAGAAAGTTATTAATAATAATTTATGAATGCATATCTAATTTTGTTAAAATAACATATCATCACTCCTTGTCTCTCTGAAGGGCTAGGCAGATGTGTACTTATAGTACACCGACATTTCACCAGTTATGTTTGTTGTATTTTCGTGGAAGCAAAAATTTTTATTTATTGAAAGACAATGTCACACGGAAGAACACGTCATTAATTTTTTAAACATTCATATATATAATTATCTTATTTCTATGAACGTACAGCCAGTACGATTACATTACTTCAACATCCTCCCCTTAATCGGACAAGGCTACAAATTTCATCTGATGACTGTACAAACAGGCACACACATGTAAATCAACCTGACTGTACTTTACAATGACAGTGACATTAATTTATAAAAAAAAAAAAAAACATAGAGCACTAAACAAATCAAAAATAATACAAATAATAGCAAATAAAACATCTTAAGATATCATTAAGCCTATATCAGACACGCAACGTTGGTGTTTGCATCGACTCAACCCTTTGGTTAAAACATCCGCCAACATCTTATCCGTAGACAAATAAGCTAATTTTATTTTATTATTTTCGACTAACTCCCTAACAAAATGGTAACGGACATCTATATGTTTAGTCCTATTATGATGAACCGGATTTTGTGCCAATTTTTGCGCACTTTGGTTATCATTATAGATAGTTACCGGAAAAGACTCACCTGTTATCTCAGATATAAGACGCTGTAAATAAACAGCTTCTTTAGAAGCACTGGACAACGCCATGTACTCAGCCTCTGTGGACGACAAGGCAACCGTGGGTTGTTTTTTACACTCCCACGATACTGGTGCATTCGCTAATTTGAATACGTAACCTGTATACGATCTCCTGTCACCACCGTTGGCCCAGTCGGCATCGACAAAACCACGTAAGGGTTCTCCAGTCTTTTTAAATCTAAGACCGTAGTCCAACGTACCTTTTAAATACTGCAGGACACGTTTAGCAGCAGTCCAATGCGCCTGCATAGGATTCTTATTGAACTGACTTAAGAAACTAACGGCAAACAAAATGTCGGGTCTTGTATTGATAGCTAAAAACATCAAGCAACCGATTAAGTTTTGGTAAGGGACATTGACAGCTGGTTCAGTCTGAGAACGCAGGTCAACACTAATGTCCATAGGAGTAGGAACAGTTTTGCACTCCGCCATATTAAAACGGTCCAACGTTTCTAATATGTAACGATTCTGATTTACCTTCACATCATTAGTTCCCTTTTCCCTAACGACATGCAAACCAAGGCAATAACTAAGTTCACCTAGATCCTTGACACCAAAAAAATCCTTTAGGCCGTTCTTCAAGAAAGACAATTCATTTTCTTTGTTATAAATCAAGATCAAATCGTCTACGTAAACTGCTAGTATAGCGATACTATTACTCCTTTTTATGTAGACGCAGGGCTCAGACTCTAATCTATTATAGCCTAAATTATGAAGCACCTCATCTAACCTTTTGTTCCAGGCTCTGGCAGCCTGTTTAAGACCATAAAGAGACTTATGTAATTGACATACTTTGGTCTCCTGACCTTCAGCTACAAAACCTTCAGGTTGTGCCATAAAAACCTTCTCCTCCAGTTTTCCGTGAAGGAAAGCTGTGTCTATGTCTAAATGATGCATTTTTAAATTCTGTTCAGTGGCTAGTGCAATCAAAACCCTTAACGACGAGTAACGAACTACCGGCGAAAAAGTTTCCTCGTAATCTATTCCGTAGCTTTGACGAAAACCTTTTGCGACTAAACGTGCTTTGTATCTACTCACTTTACCTTCAGAATCACGTTTTAGCTTGTATACCCATTTACACGGTATGATTTTTTGTCCTGTATTTTCTACTAAGGTCCAAGTACCGCTAGAAATTAAGGAATTATATTCGTCTTCCATTGCAGCAATCCACATGTCCTTGTCTGGACGTAAAAGAGAATCAGAATAAGAACAAGGTTCATCTTTCAACTCACCACTTTGCATCGCTGAACAACAACAGACGGAACAGTAATTTACAGGCTTTCTATCCCTTAATTTGTACCTCCTTTCAGGTTCCATGTGCGTCTCTTCTTCCTCAACAGGTACTACTGGAGTTGCAGGAAGAGGATAGGCCATAGGTAGGGATGGTTCAGCAGCAGCAGTGCTTGTACTTGCTACAGGATCAGCTGACCCACTTTGTACCTGTAAATCATTGTTATCAGAGGAGAGAATAATGCTATGACGATGTGACTCGTCCCCTATCTCAGCGTTTGTGAAACAATTCTCTAAAAACACTACATCCCGCCCTTTGATACTTTTTCTTATATTGGTGGGATCACGAAACCTATACGACTTGTTGCTATTGCAATAACCAACAAATATGTACTGTTTCGCTTTCGCATCTAATTTTTGGCGATCGCAAGACGGCACATGAACGTATGCACGGCAACCAAATATTCGTAGATGGGAGATATCGGGTTTTCTGTTGAACCATATCTCATACGGAGTACGATTATCTAAAGCTCTATGTGGACATCTATTTTTCAAATAAGTAGCAGTGCGTACCGCATCCTCCCAGAAAGTCTTTGGTAGGTTACTATCTTGTAACATGCACCTAGCTTTCTCCACTAAGGACCTATTTGTCCTTTCAGCAACACCGTTGGATTCAGGACAATACGGGACAGTAGTCTGATGTTTAATTCCCCTTGAAGTTAAATATGCTTCGAATTCACCATTAACATACTCACCCCCGTTGTCGGTACGCAAGTTTCTTATCTTAAAAGAAGTTTCCCTTTCAACCAGAGCTTCGAATTCTAAAAACTTTTTCTTAACATGCGCTTTAGACGGTATAAAGTAAGAAAAAATCATTCTAGAAAAATCGTCGATAAAAGTAACCAAATACCGATTTGAACCTAATGACATTACGTCAAAAGGGCCACAGACATCAGAATGTATAGTTTCTAAAATTCTGCTGCCTTTCTTATAATCAATAATTTTGAAGGGTTTTCTACTTTGTTTTCCTTCAATACAGGCTATACAAGGGTTTTTATCTAAAGAAGAATATTCAATACCTTTAGCTTTGCCACGACGTAGATGTTCTAATGCAACGCGGCACAGATGACCAAGTCTGCGATGCCACAAACTTGAAGTAGTGTGTTCTTTAGAAGCCATAGCATGCTCCGAGTGAATTACTTGATGATCCAATCTATACAAGCCACCAACGTTGCATGTCGCATGACCTACTGATTTGCCGACTACTTTTACTTCATTGCGTCTGTACATAGAACAACCTTTCTTATCAAAAACAATAGTTAAACCCTTTTCAACAGCCTTACTAACTGAAATTAAGTTCGTACGCAACTCAGGAACGTAAAGAACATCTTTGATACCATTTAATTTTAACTTACTGTCTTTTACAAGTAACACTTCACCGACGCCAGCTGAAATTATCTCTCTATTATTTGCTAGAGTTATGTTCTTGCTTTCAGACGTGTTTAAATTGGTAAAACATTCTTTCATACAGGACATATGTGAAGAGGCTCCAGAATCTACATACCAGTCGGTTTGAACTAGATTACCTCCAACACCCAAGGCCGAAATAAGTGTTGTCTCCTTACTATTATTTTTACTTTTTCTCTGCCTTTCCTGTTTTCCTTTCTTCCTGGTTGGGCAATCTGGACGTTTGTGTCCCGGTTCTTTACATTCGTAACAAATAACTTTTCTTTCTGCAGCTTTAAGCGGCTTCATTTTTTCATTTGTTGCAAGAACCAATTCCTTTGACTCTCGTTTGGCACTTTCGTTTAGTAATTTCTGCTTTACTAATTCAGATGTTACCTGAATGTTTGAGTTCTCTAGGGCCATTACTAAGGGATCAAACTCTGGTGGTAAACCTCCAAGTAAAATTGCTCCTATAGACGTATCATCAATGCATCGCCCTATGTCTGCCAAGTCTTGAGCAGTGCTAATGACAGCATTGATATAGTCTTCAATCGAACCAAAATCAAGTAATTGGTATCTATACAGCTTTCGTTCTAACGCCAACTTTCTACCCATACCTTTATCCTCATAGGCATTTGCTAAGGCGTCCCAGACCTCCTTTGCAGTTTTACAAGCCCGTACATGGGTAATCGCTCCACCTTCCAAAGTCAGACACATCTTGGTATAAGCTTTAAGTTCTCTATTTTTTCTTACCGCTACCGATGTACTGTCTTCGATATCATACCCCACAACTGTAGACCACAAGTCCTCGTGCAGCAGGTACATACGCATTTTGAAGTTCCACTGACTGTATCCATCTTTTCCATGCAACTGTTTGATGGAAGCAAGGGAAGCCCCTGAACCCGCGTAGGTCGAAGGCACGTTAATGTCACCCACAGACATTGTATTACAGTGCAACAAAATATTTTACTCTATTTAAAATATATTTACGAGCACTAAAAACGTAATAAAATTATCTATTCTGGGCCCATGACCGTTTGTTGTATTTTCGTGGAAGCAAAAATTTTTATTTATTGAAAGACAATGTCACACGGAAGAACACGTCATTAATTTTTTAAACATTCATATATATAATTATCTTATTTCTATGAACGTACAGCCAGTACGATTACATTACTTCAACAATGTTTAAGTCCTATGTAATAGGGGGCGAGCCTATTGACATCAACCGGGCACAAATCCAGACTCTGGGCTGCTACTGAATAATTCCAGAAAGAAAAACCTTATAACATTTTGTCACTGTCGGATGCATACGGGTTGGAATGCGGGGTGAGGCAGGGGGGACTCAGCTCGCCCAAGCTTTTCAACCTGTATGTGAACGAGCTGATCTGTGAGCTCAGCAATACCGGTATCGGGTGCTCCATTGACGGGCAATGCGTCAATAACATCAGCTACGCGGATGATATGGTATTGCTGAGCCCATCGATCAGTGCACTTAGAAGGCTTCTCCGTATCTGCGAGGATTATGCGGTGGCTCACGGCCTCAGGTACAACTCAACAAAAAGTGAACTTCTGGTTTTTAGAGCAGGTAACAAAGGTTATGATACTGTTCCACCAGTTATCCTGGGAGGCGCTCAGCTTTCAAGGGTGACGAAGTTCAAGTACCTGGGGCATTGGGTAACCGAAGGTCTGACCGACGATGTGGACATAGAGAGGGAACGCAGAGCATTGGCAGTTCGATGTAACATGCTGGCCCGTAGGTTTGCACGTTGTACTAGTGAGGTAAAAGTCACTCTCTTTAGAGCTTATTGCCAATCTATGTACACGTGCGCCCTATGGGTCGGCTATACAAAAAGCTCGTACAATGCTCTGCGAGTCCAATATAATAACGCCTTCAGAGTTATGTTGGGGCTACCGCGCTTTTGCAGTGCGTCGGGGATGTTCGCGGAGCACGGTGTGCCTGATTTTTATGCTATTATGCGGACACGAATAGCGTCCCTGATGCGGCGAGTGCGCGATAGCTCCAACAGCTTGGTGGCTATCATGGCCAACAGAGTGGACAGTCCATTGATGTGGAACTGGATGACCACTCACCGTGCGTTATTCCAGTATATAAAATCCCATCAAAAACATAAATGTGAAATAAGAGCCAAGTTCAATATATGCCTTGGTTTTTGACTTCAACGACAAAAGAAGTGAGATCTAAATGGGTGCCCAGTGCAATGGTCAGTCCTGAAATTTATTTGTAACTACATAAAATATCATTTCTTCTTATAACTTAGGATAATATATTATAGCCTAAGGTCTGACTTGGCTAGTTCTCATATACGAATTATTATGTTCGATGGCTAGTTTCTACCAGCAAGCCAACTTTTCGAACTAATAAAATAAGAACCGACAAGTAACAGGTTTAGAACTTGCGAAGGCTATAGCCTTATATAATTCGTATATGAAAACTAGCCAAGTCAGACCTTAGGCTACAATATATTATCCTAAGTTATAAGAAGAAATGATATATTATGTAGTTACAAATAAATTTCAGGACTGACCATTGCACTTGGCACCCATTTAGATCTCACTTCTTTTGTCGTTGAAGTCAAAAACCAAGGCATATATTGAACTTGGCTCTTATTTCACATTTATGTTTTTGATGGGATATCATTACTTTTTGTACATAAATTATTAGTAGGTACTTATTTATAGCAAATTTATAACAAAATTAATACCAAATGGTTTTTGTAATAAGTGTTCCTAAAAGAATCAATTAAGTGAAAAATTATAATAAAATGACAAAAAATTACCAGTTTCTGATTTATTCCTTGGTATTCACCTAATTACCTATCTATATGCCAAATTTGAACTTTCTAGATCATCTGGAACTGGGTTAGAGTTTTGATCTATAGGTCAGTCAGTGATAAAAATGACGATTTTTGGACGTTAATATCTAAATAACCGTTTGAGATGTGTTTATGAAATTTGGAGCACATATGTATCTCGCAAGTTTCACTATATGAGCCAAATTTGACACGTTTATATGAAACAGTTTTTGAGTTATGAGGTGGTCAAAAGTGTCTCCAAATGGTTCGTGTAATATTACACACGGTGCTGCTCGCCAGTTCTGTTACTTGAACTTGGCTTGACACGCTACCGCGTGTCTAGATAGAGCTTTTTTGTATTTTTTTGTGTATCTTTTTGTTTCTTTTTATTTTTGTGTGTAAAACTGTAGTGTTTTAAAATATGGACTGATGGTCTGAAATAAATATTATTTATTTATTTATTTAAATATAGATTAATTTATGATCAAATGCTTCAGGCATTTGTAGTTTAATGTTAATAAAGTTTTTTATTTGCAGCTAATTAATGAGTTATTTGGCTCAACTAGATGGGCTAATCCTGTAACGCTGGCGTCAGAAATTGGACCTACACCAAATGAAAATTTATTATAGAAAAGATTCGAAGAAGTATAGGGAAAATAGATACGGAAATGCATAATGCATAGGGAAAAGATGAATATTTTGCAGTAGTGTTTAAATAAAATTAATAATTAGTTTTTTTATAGATCAATATAGGTTTTGGATTTATCAGTACCTGTCAGAATTAATAATATACTTGTGATTTTTATTCGATTTTAAGCTTTGATTTGTACCTGTTTGAATTAGTAGTCTATATTTGATTTTTATTAAATTTTAAGATTTGTTCAGTAGGTCTCTGTTTGGAGTAGTAGTATATTTGTTATTTTTATTAATGAATTTTCATCATAATTTCAACCGAAAGACGTCCACTGGTGGACATAGGCCACCCCCAAGCTCCGCCACTTCGACCGGTTTTGTGCTTCCCGCATCCAATAATGAATTTTATCAGCAGTTAATTGTACTGTATGTCTGTGATTTTACATAATATTTACTAGAATTGATACAGATTTGATATATTAGTACTAAGCCTTATGTATACTGTTTGCTATGTTTCTTATATTATTATTATAATTAGGAGAGAAATGTAGCCTGGAGGTCAGGCGGGGCACCTGAGGTTCAGTCTGACTAAACTGTGATTCTAATTTATTGTTAATAAAAATATTTTATTACTATTAGTGTTGCACATTATTTACATACCTATCCCAATATATGGCGCAATGGTATACAATTGCAAGAAATTTACTACTTGGCATGTAAGTCTTATTATTTAGTTGCCAAAAATGAAATACACATTTACTATAAGTTACATTGTGTAATACTTAAGTTTTAAGTAATTAAACAACTTAGATCTTATATTATTTTACAGAATGTTAAAAGAAAAACTACGTAATAGAAACAATAATTAAATCAACATATAATGAATCTTAATATGTAAGTAAGATTACACTGTTCTTTTTCTTCCATTTTCAAAATTAACCATACAATCGATCCTCAGGTACAAAACGAGTTGTGAGGTTTGATGTTGAAAAAGCACTGTTTTATTCTACTCTTTTTTTTATAATGGCAAGCAAAGCCGCTGTCGACAGAAAGCACTGTTAGCGCGTTCACGAGCGTACCGAATTGTTGACAGTTGTCAGCTGTCATAATCGTGATATCCAAATCGGAACGCAAATTATTGCTGTGAACGCTGTGAGCGATATATTCTTATTCGGAAAGCACCCAGAGCGAGATCGGTAGAATTGCCAGCTAAAAACGGTATATTTGTACCCAAAATCGGTAAATGACAAAAAAAAGACAATCAAATTCGTTTATTTATTAAAAAAAACTTACAGACTAATTTATAACAATCATACTTAAGTATAATTATTTATGATAGGTACCAATATTCTTTGGCCATAGCCGCGGTCATCTTCGAATTGATTTCAAAATCATAACAATTAACTGGCTGTATTAAAGAGTCGTTTTGAATGTAATAGACCAGTGATTGATTCAGTAGACAGCCTATTTCGCTGCTTTGTTTTCAAAAGATTAATATGTGAAAATATGCGTTAAACGTTAGCGGATGAATGGGGAAGTGATAAAATATTAAAGATGAAATTAGATAACAAAGGAAACATTTGAGTTTCATCGCCACGCTTTAGTAAACTTACTTCATACCAAAATAGTTCTACATCATCAGGAAATGTTTTGATTTATTCACAACTAGCTTTTGCCAGCGGCTTCGCCCGCGTGGAGGTCGGAAATTATCCCGCGGGAACATACTACCGGGATAAAAAGTAGCCTATGTCCTTTCTCAGCCTCTAAAGTATCTGTGTACCAAATTTCATTTAAATCGGTTCAGTAGTTTTAGCAGCAAAGCGAGACAGACAGACCGACAGACAGAGTTACTTTCGCATTTATAATATTATTAGTGTGGATTTCTTAAAATGCGCCACTCTGTATCAATTTCCTGGAAATCATTGCTGTGAACAATATTGGGAAAGAGCCTACTCACAGGAACTATCGAAGCAGTTTTGCCAATTTTAACATTTTTTGGATCAATTATGTCTAAATCTTTTATTGGGTTATTTTTTTAATGGAAACCGCGTGGTTATTTGCTTACAAGCTTCGATATAAAAATCTAGGCATCTGCATTTAAACAAATTTACTTGATCTGAGGTTAGATTTTCTGAACTACCTACTTATTAGTGTATTAGACGCAGCAGCACCATAGTATACGACATCAATATCCATAAAATTTCTGGGATTCATAAAATCAACATTTTCGATTGGAGTGCTAGTTAAATATTCTCTTTAAAAAAAAAACAATCATAAATAGTTTTTAATGTTCCAGATATTTTTTCATATAAATTATGAATTTTCGGGTGTTCTGCTTGCATTTCTTTATTTAAATTGGTAAATAATGGCAATTCAAAATCTAAAAATTCCAAAAATAATATCGTAGTGGGATCTTGGAACTTCTGTAATATATGTTCTGCAGCTAAAAGATGATCATTGTTAGAGATTTGGTTTATAAAAAATAATTTTAGAGCAGAGTTGTTCCAATATTCTCTTCACTGCTGCATGTACTGATAACCAGCGTGTTTGAGAGGGGTGAAGTATTTTTATGTACTTTTAAGTCGCAAAACATTTGAAAGTTTTTAAACTCTGCCCCTCTTTTTGTGCTAGAAGAAAAGTAGTTGTAAATGTCTCTTACAAGATCCTCTATAAAGCGTGGCAATTTGGTACAAGCATACCTACGACGCGCAAAGATGAAACGAATGGCAGGCGCATTTAATTATAACAATTGGGAATTTCATTTTGCAGCAATGTTACAACAGAATTATTACGTCCCATCTCCCATCATTACGTTTGCCCCATAAGATGCAAAACCTATTATATTATTTTTATATGGAATATTATTGCTTCTAAAAAAGTTTACAATGTGTTCAAATAAAGTTGCTGCATTAGCTTCTTCTAATGGAATAAGAGCTAAAAAAACCGGCCAAGTGCGAGTCGGACTCGCACACCGAGGGTTCCGTACAAACCTGTAAGTATCCTCGGTTTATGCGTAAGGTTTATGTTTATGAAATTAAATGTTTTTTTTTATATTTGAGTTGATTGAATGGAAGGTAAATTGCGATTTACGATTTATGACGTATTAAAAAAAACTACTTAATGGATTTCGTTCAAACCAATTTTCGTTGGAAGTTTACATGGTTATGTACATCATATATTTTTTTTAGTTTTATCATTCTCTTACTTTAGAAGTTACGGGGGGGGGGGGACACACATTTTACCACTTTGGAAGTGTCTCTCGCGCAAACTATTCAGTTTAGAAAGAAATGATGTTAGAAACCTCAATACCATTTTTGAAGACCTATTCATAGATACCCTACACATATGGGTTTGAAGAAAAAATTTTTTTTGAGTTTCAGTTCTATGTATGGGGAACCCCAAAATTTATTGTTTTTTTTCTATTGTTGTGTAAAAATCTTAATGCGGTATACAGAATACATCTACTTACCAAGTTTCAACAACATATCTCTTATAGTTTCGGAGAAAAGTGGCTGTGACATACACGGACAGACAGACAGACAGACAGACAGACAGACAGACCGACAGACAGACAGACAGACATGACGAATCTATAAGGGTTCCGTTTTTTGCCATTTGGCAACGGAACCCTAAAAACAATCTTTAATACGATTAATTTTCGCATATCTCACAACTAAGCACAAGTGTTTGGTTGTACTAAAATCAGTGGACTCGTCAATAATAAGCGAAAACTTAGCTTGCCCGTTTGCCCTAGATCTTCACATAAATTATTGAAACTTTCTTTACCTATAATATGGTCAATTATGTCATGAGTTTTGGTCGAAGAGCATTTTATTTCCTTTGCTATTTTTGAATCAGGACAAACGGCTTGCATCAACTTCGGTAGGTGCTCCATAATAGTGAATGGTAGATTGTGTTCAGCAACAAACGAGGCTAATCTTATTTCACCTGAAATTAAAAATAAAGAATTAAAATTATGTTGGTATATCTAGTAGCGAATTATACCCTAATGGGTATAATTATATCCACTGCTTTTGTAAACCGATAAGTAGAAAACAAAATAATATAACAATGTAAGTAGTAAAATAAATAAATTAAAAAAAAATTACCTTGCTTAACCAGATCAGATTTTTGAGTTTTGGTCATAGTAAATGATGATATCTTCGGTTGTAATTTTATATTCTTTGATGATACTGAGTGTGCTTGTGAAGAACTATGTTTCTTTAAAGCGTCTTTTCCTGATGTTATGTTGATATCTTTATTACAACTCTTACAATAGGCATAGCTTTCGCCTTTACGACTATCTTGCAGCCAACCTGGAAATTCTTCTTCCCATGCTTTTCTATAACATTGTAGATATTTTTTTCTTCTTACACTCGCACTTGTACTTGGCTCCTCGTCAGGCGACATTTTAACTTAATTATCTGATTTTGTAGGCACTCTTTAGGTTAGGTACTTTCTTTTCAAAATTAAGAAAATTAATGAAAAAATAAAACCGATACCCTGTTTATATAGACTATACAGATAAATTCGCGAGCGGGAAGCCCCTTATAACATCGAATTGTAGGACACAAGGGTATTCCCCAAAATATATGAATTACATTCTGCACTAGGTCCATACTATTGAGGGCTTCCCCGTAACATTAAACAAAAACATAAATGAAAAGGGTTGCCAACTTAAAAGTGTAAAATCGGTAGAAAAATCGGGAGAATTTCCATGTGTACAGCTTGGCAAAAAAGAGTCGGAAAAAATGAGGGCACCTGCTTAGCAGCTATGGCCACCCTGTATACTAGGACTAAAAGTGATAAGATACTTGTTGTTTCAATCCACAAACACGTGATCCCGGAAATTCTCATCAATCAAGATTTCAAGACTTGATAGGCACACAGTCTTTTACTTTCATTGTATTTAGTAGATTGCTCATTATTTCACTGGGATAACCTTTTATCTAAAAGTGCCATCATAATAACATAATGCAAACTTGTTCAGTTTAAAAATTAATTATATTACACTCAGGGATTATCGATTGAACCCGATACACATGACATAATGTTCAGCAATCGCATTTGCGGTCATCATCTAGGGTATTCACAACCATTCGATGGTTGGTATGCCCGTATCAAATTTGACATGAATGATACTGAACGAATCCTGTTAATGCTGACAGTTTATAGTCGACAAGAAGGCGACTTACAGCTGCTTACTGTCGGAAACTAATCGGAAGTCAGAGAGTACCTATAACATGTCACATTCGAAAGGTACGGGCAATATCCAATAAACTCAACAGTTGACTAATGAAAGCGTCAGGTATGTCTATGTGGGGTACATAACATTATCACTATTCACATGACAATGAAAATGAAATACCACGCTAAAATTAAGATTTTATTTAAAAAGAAAAACGTGACATAACATCATACTTGTATTCCTTTTCGGTGCTATGATAGACTTTTTCCATTAACACTGATGTGTCAGTTTTACATTTCTTATTTATGAAATCTAAATAATGTAAAAATCTTTCTTACACGTTTACGGCTCCCATTACAAACTATAGGTAATATATTACGTAGAATAGGCACCTGAAAAATAATAAATACAGGATGTAAGGGTAAACACCGTTGTCACTTAACCCATGGGTAATTTGACTTAAATATAAAATAACAGCGAGTTAAAAAAAATAAAAAAAAATCCTAAAAAGGTTTAGAACGGATTTTATCACACACCACCCGCAAATGAGGATCAATTCGACAAAAGGATATAGCAATTTTGAATACTACATCGAATACAATATAAATATCTGAGTTCATTTCTTTTTGAATCACTCAAATCCATCGAGAAATTACGAAGTTATTAAACTTAAAAAAAAGGGAGTTTTAAAACGCACGCCGCGCGCGCGAAACTGCTGATGACGTCACAAGGCTCGATCGCCCGCCACGCGCCGCACTGCTTTGTTATGATTTGCGGAGTTTAATCGTTGTTTCTTGTTTATTTATGTTTTATAGATATTGGTAGATAGGAAACATGGAAGTCGGATTTACCCAAGGCCCAATCGGACAATCTCGCGAAGATTGATTCGTTTATGGTTGAAAAGTAAAAAAAAAAACAATTTATTCCAGTGCACAGGTAGGTACTACGTTTTAGAATGTTTTGATTTGGCAGGCAGGTACCTTTTTCGTGTTTCTACAATGTGTAGGCACCTCTCTACCTATTTTAAATAATATTTCTTACTAGCTTCTGCCCGCGACTTCGTCCGCGTAAAATTTCCTGCTCCCCCAACCCATCCCGTCGCATCGAATCGCCTGCCCGTGCGAGGTCTTTGTATGCGTGACGTTTTTCTTTGTGCTCGGCTCCTAAGGGTCTTTGCGTGACCTTATATAATATATAGTCTATAGCCTTCCTCGATAAATGGGCTATGTAACACTAAACGTACAACTCTTCAGCTTTTACTTGGGTGTGCTACGCAATGAATTTTATGAAAGACCAAGGCGCGCGCAATGGACGTGTTTTATATGGAATTTTTCACATTATCTTCGAAAAAACAAAAAAAAAAACCCACGTGTTGAAATTAATATGTGAGGGGGTTACAAAGGGGGTCGAAAATTTCATTATTTTTGCGATAGGAAACGCCATTTTCGAGATATAAGCAAAAGAAAAGGAAAACAAAAATACAGTACTGTTTTTGCACATGAAGGCGAGGCACGTGAAGGCAAGGCGCGAGGCGCGCGAAATGGACGTGTTTCATATGGAATTTTTCACATTTTCTTCGAAAAATAAAAAAAAATATTACCCACGTGTTGAAATTTATATGTGAGGGCGTTACAAAGGGGGTCGAAAATTTCATTATTTTTGCGATAGGAAACGCCATTTTCGAGATATAAGCAAAAGAAAAGGAAAACAAAAATACAGTACTGTTTTTGCACATGAAGGCGAGGCACGTGAAGGCAAGGCGCGAGGCGCGCGCAATGGACGTGTTTTATATGGAATTTTTCACATTTTCTTCGAAAAATGAAAAAAAATATTACCCACGTGTTGAAATTTATATGTGAGGGGGTTACAAAGGGGGTCGAAAATTTCATTATTTTTGCGATAGGAAACGCCATTTTCGAGATATGAGCAAAAGAAAAGGAAAACAAAAATACAGTACTATTTAAAGCACGTGAAGGCGAGGCGTTCGTTGGTGTGAATTTTAGTTCATAACTACTAGTTTTAATCCACACCTTTTTTATCGCGATTAAAAATAGATTTAGTTAAAATAAATTATTATAGTCAAAATTTTTGAAATGCAGTATAAAGTACTTTTAGTTAAGGGGACATGGGGCGTCGCTCCTCATGAAAGTACACCACTTCTTTCTATTTTTTGGGTATTTTGGGACACAAAATAACAATTTGTCCGGTGTAGCAACACTTGTATTTTCGCATCGTGGCACGATACAATATTTTATGAAGACATTACTCGTTTAAATGTTCTGCGAGTCACGTAACTAAAGGCAGAAAGAACGTGCGTGGCGGTGCCGCGGACGCGAACGTGGAAAATGACGTCATCAACAAATTGTGCGTATTGGCGGGCGTTTTTGAAAATGCAAAATTAAAACCGCTCTAACTTCGTCATTTTTGGTCCAATTTTAATAGTTCTTTCACTGAAATAATTGGTTTAGGTATGACTGTAATTCTACATATTTAACTAAAATCGTCGCTGATCCTCATTCATGGATATGCGCATGAGTGACGTAATCACCACAACGATCACCGGCCGTCCTAAACACACAACAACACATATTAAATACACATTACCTGTGATGTAATTTTCCCTTCCTACTTTTCCTGGCTTAGGACAAATAACTACCTTTTTTTTTTTTTTTCAGGGTGGGACATCATCAAGTGACTTCTCCCGCTCTGGGCGGAGCGGGAGGGCGTGTCAGACTTTTACTGACTAAAACCCACCCGTGTTCCATCAGTTGCCCATGTGCCAGGGTCACGGTATCTCTTTCGAACAATCACGCGACCCCGGCAGGCATCGGTCCTAGTAGACCCCTACACTGCTGCTGACATCTCTTTGAGGCGCACGTGGAACACTGCGCGCCGTCGACCCGAGCCTGGTCCTTACCGGGCAGCGAGCTACCCATTGCTCGCCACCCGCAAGCTCGCGCCTACGGTGGCCGGGAGTCCGCAATCGACTCCCGACGCCCGGGGCGTCTCCTCCTGCGGCGGCTAGGGGCGTGAGGGCGCAGAGACTGCCACTCCCTCACGCGCCCCGCCTCCTCCTTCGCGAGCATTACTGCTTCGCAGAAGGAGGTGACGGCTTCCCAACACATTAAACAACACATATTAAATACACATTACCTGTGATGTAATTTTCCCATCCTACTTTTCCTGGCTTAGGACAAATACCTACCTTAGGTTAGTCTAAATGTTTCGAAATGGCTTTGGATTCTAAATGATTTGAAAACATTTTTTTTAATAAACCAAACCATTGGGTAGGTACTTTTGGCGTATTTAAAAAGTTAATCACAATTTTATGTACAGTTCAATTAAAAATTAAACTAAATTTACACTGATTGAATAAAATATCAACACATAACGACGTACATTAACCTCAACACGTATTCAAATTGGGTTCCGTCCAACATACCCGCTCACACGCTACGGAAAAACGATGTTAAACATTATTTTCCTGTATTCGGTGTTCATTTACCTGGCTCCAGTAATGTTCATTACGAACATTGTAAATCCCCACAACCACAACATTGTGAACATTGCTTCGTCCGTAAACAAAATGGAAATGTTATCGAGGTTATTGATAAGCCACTGCGAAAATATCATCCGTGGTATGCGATCTTTATCATTTAGTTCTTGGACCGGCTGAAATGATATGGATGTTGACGATCGATGAGGAGAGTATTGTCCAGAGTGTCCAGTGGGAAACATTGAAAATTGAACCGCCGACACAGTGAACTGGCCGTAGGTACGTTGCTTTGTGTCGCCGCCAACATCGTTTCACGGTTTGGCACAGGTTGTCCAGGGAACAATTCTGCGTACATCCTACGCGCCCCGTTCAGATTATTACCCGCAATGGCATAAAGCTGAACCATTTCGGTTCACTGTTCATTTGTGTAAGACATTGTAACACACTCAATTCATGCGCGAGAAATGACCGACGCTGCGACGCGGCGTTACGTGCGGTCGCTAGCGAGACTGACAGCTGACTGACTGGGGTCGTGACCAATGTGTTGGCGTCATGCAACGCCGCGTGGTTCCCGAAGTTTTTTGCCCTCGCGCATAAGGTGAAATGTTCTTGTGCAAAAATGCAGATTTTCTTTAAAAAAAAAGTTGTTCTTTTTTCATTGATTTTACGTTCTATTAACGAAACCAAATCACTGGTTTCAAGGATAACGGTGTTTACACTAACATCCGGTATAAATTATACTTTTTTTACTGTGGTATGCGATAATGGCATTAACAAAAAAAAAATACTTGCCTGTTTCTTTAAAGTGTTGAACTTTTTGTCTAATTGCACACAGATCAAAATCGTCTAATTCTTTCTTCCGCCAACTGTTTTGGTGTTCCTCCAGGTGTAGAAAAAATCCTTAATTTTTTTTCACCTTCATTAACAATTTCTCTAATTGTACTGTGAGATTTACCTTGAAAAAACATAAAGACAATCATATTAATTCCATGTAGGTAATTTTTTCAATTTCAAGTATCAAACATCAAGAGTTAACGTACACGCGATTTGTCAAACTAGAAAACATAACCTCAATAATCTATTAGTAAATAAAACAATAAAATGGCTTGAAACTTATAATACCGATAAAACTTAGTATTAGAAAGGAAAAACAATGACTGGCATTGAATAAAAGATAAATTTCTTGGATAAATACCTGTCGTGTCGGCTGTTCTTTCGTAAACATTCTCAATCAGAGACAAAATTTGTTCCGCTTCAGATTTCGCCAAATTTCATACGAAAACTTAGTATGTCACAGCTCACACCACTACTCCTTATTGTTTTATTCATTTTTTATATGTTCAAAAGCATTAATAATTGATAGTTAATTAGAAATAAGTAAAATACAACTAGGAACATAACATAATGACAGATTAGCTACTTGTTGATGATAAACAAAGCAGTGCTGCCACCAAAAAAATATTTTAGTTCCAATGGTTACCACGACAGACTCTTTTTTGCCAAGCTATACTGTGAAATCGTAGAACATTCGTTATATTTCGGTAGAACAGAGCCTATATCGGTAGAAATACCGAAAAATCGATAGGTTCGAGACCACTGGTACTACCTTGCCTTGCTTGTTATTTAGATAATCTGTGCACCAAATGTAGACCATAGACAAAACATTGACAACTTTATTATACTCTGTTCCCATTCTCAAATCCTTCGATGCACTTCCGCACCAAATAGAACCTTCAGACTCCAGAATATGTCATACGCTGAAAGTCCAAAACCCAAAAATCTTGTCAGTTTAAATACTTTAAATCAAATAGACGACCGCTATGCTTGCGACAGTTTGTAATATTGGGGCAAGTCAAATCGGGTTATCGAAATGTGTTATTTCGATACGATAGTCTATCGTCTATCGAATGCTTGTGAAAAACTAAGTTAAACAAGCAAAGCGTGGACTGGCGTCGCAAAAGGTTGTTTTTTAACTTCGCGCGTTATCAGAGCTTAATTTTGATAAATCAAAATCAAAATAAAAAGCCATTTATTCAAACTAGGCTGAGAGTCAGCACTTTTTGAATGTCAAAGTTACACAAGACAGTCCCCCCAAAACGCCCGCCCTTCGACACTTCCTAGTGCTTTAGCTGGGAAGAAGAAGTGGCGGAACAAACTCCCCAGCAGCACAGCTGTCTGTTAAGTTAGAAGAACTAGATTCTATACAATATTGTGTAAGTAATTAATATTATAAAACAAAACATACATTATTCACCATATGTCAGCTAGCACACGCCAATATACCACCAACAAAACACTGAAAACGAAACTCAAGCTGAAATAAATAATAAAACAAAATCGTAAACAGAACTTAAAACGTAAATAAAGCCTCCAGGCATAAAGGGCGTGCCCGCTTACATATTCAACGATTCAAATTGATACATACAGCTAAGTTGGAAGTTACAATAGTTAAACTAGGACCTCCGGACTAAAATAAAATAACAGTTAATACAAGTAACAATAACAAAAACCACGGTCAGCAAGACGACCAGTCACCACAAGCAGCACCCGTTCACGAGCATAACGCAAAGGTCAGCCATTACCCCTCTCGCCATATTTGAGGGAAGGTGGTAACCCGACCCCCGACGCTACCGCAAGCAATGATATCTAAGGGCGCATGACGAACTTGCTGCCGGTTGGTCAGACAAGAATATTATGAACAGCTGACGAGGTCACTAGCTAACTACTACTACAGTTGCAATATAACTCATTTAACCAGTCAATTACCGTAATTACAGACACAATTAAAAAACCATTATGTCTATACCAAATGTGGTATCTCAGGGACTTAGAGGTTAAAATCATTGTAATGAGTAGATTATGTCCACAATAAATGAAATTAAAAGAAAATAAAAATAAATTAACAAAATCAGTTAGATAAAAAAATTACAACCGACTTCTTTAAAAACACTACAAAGTCGGTTGTTATTTAAAAAAAAAGTTTTTTAAATAAAACAAAACTTATTTCAGACCCTAAAGTCCATTCGGTTAGTATACAAAGAACTTAAAACTAGTGTTAGTACCAATGAATTAAATTAAAATAGTACATTACGATATTAGTGCGTTATGATGGTTATAGCATGCGAGGCGGAATTTCAGCCCGAGCCAAAGGCGAGGGCGTAATTGAGCCGAGCATGTTATAACTAACTAGCTTCTGCCCGCGACTTCGTCCGCGTCAAATTTTTGCTCCCCTGACCCTTCCCGTCGCATCGATTTGCCTGCTAGTTTTCGTCCATTTTTCGTTGCTGCTCGCACCTTTTGAGTTATAGTGAGTCAACCTTAAAAGATAGACATATGCTCTCGCGGACTTTTTTTTAGAACTTTTTAAAAGAAACAATTCCGTGATACATGATTTTTGCGTTACTTTAACCGTTTACGCAGCGCACGCAACGGAAACTCTCAAAAGGAAAAAAAATCCCCGTTTTTGCAACATTTTTCATTACTGCTCCGCTCTTCTTAGTTGTAGCGTGATGTTATATAGCCTATAGCCTCCCTCAATAAATAGGCTACCCAACACAAAAAGAATTTTTCAATTCGGACCAATAGTTCCTGAGATTAGCGCGTTCAATCAAACAAACAAACAAACAAACAAACTCTTCAGCTTTATAATATTAGTATAGATACGCACGTATATCGTACGACGTTTTTTAACACATTTGCGAGGAAACATAACAACAAAACAATCAAAACAATCTGTGAATGCACACTGTTGCTTTCCCGCCATTCTTACAGCGCGCTAGCGCTGCCTACTGACTGGCGCCGCGCGGCGATTAGTTCGAAATTTGAATTGCAACAGCGCGCTGCTCACTAGCTGGAGTCGTGCGGCGGCGATCAGTTCTATATTTGAAATGGAAAATAATACTGTTATGGAATTTGTATGGACTATAACTTAACTATTTGCTTTGGTAACACACGCGTTTTTTATGACCCGCTTTACATATTTAAAACCGGTGGAATTACATCAGCTTTACGAGCAAGGGTGTTAAAATAGTACATTATGGTACAAGTGTGTAATGTTGGTGATTACCGCTGAGGCGCCATTGAGACCCGAGCCGTCAGGTGAGGGTCTTAAGAGAGCCGAGGACGGTAATCATCAATACACACGTGTATCATACGACGTTTTTCAACACACTTGCGAGGAAAAAACAAATATGTATTGCATAAATCGTTTAATTATTAAAACAATTGGTGAATGTACAATTTTCAAAACGATATTGGATTGTTTTTGATGGCAATTTCACAGTTTGTGTTACATTGGTACTTGCCACTTCTTTAGTACCTTCATTTACTTCTTGTGTAAATGTCGGCGACAAAGGTAAATCATACAAATTACTGGAAGGAGAGGGCACCAAATAACTCACGCTAGTAGATGTACATGGTTGTGGTTCGGGGCAAAACTTTTTTGCCTTTGGCTCCAAATTAATGGCTTGCGTTATTTTGTCATTGATTTTTGCTTTGTTATGAATTGAGTCTTCTATGTACGATTCAGCGATTGCGTCAGAACGCCATCCACCATGTCGCTTCAAAGTTAGTATATCAGCCCCCGAATCAGCCAACATTGTAGCCGACGTTCTTCTAAAACTGTGTCCAGTGTAAAAATCGGCCTCAGGCAAACCTAAATACTTCGCTATTTCTCTTGGCATATTACCAAATTTGTTAATACCGATTGTTTGTGCAGTACATTTTCCTTTCTGAAAGTTTTGGAAAAAGCGGTCATTCTTTGTTTTTGTTGAACGGAGATCTTGGTATTTTTTCACTATTTCACGAAACGTTCCTTGGATTGTAAAAGATCGTGGAATCTTGGTTTTAGTCTGGGTAATTTTGACAAGAAGCATATCTCCGTGGATTTCTACATCTTTTGTTGTAATATTGTACAGCTCTTGTCGTCTACAAGCACCAGTAACACCGAATATTAAGGCAACCTGCAAAGAAATCAATTAATTAGTTCTAAGAAATTATGCTAAAGTTACACACTTGTATATTGTAGATTCGTTTCGATTAAAAATATGAAACGTACCTTTGTTGCTAGATACTGACTATCCGGAGCCTCATTCAAAAACTTTTCAACGTCGGCTGGTGACAAAACTTTAGATTTCCGACCAATATATCCATCCGAGCGTCTCTTCAAAAATGCCATCAGGTTACAGTACGTTTTGATATCAACACCATGTTTGAGCTTAACCATGCTTCTTAACATGGAATAGATGCACCACAGGGAGCTAGGTTTGTATGTATTGGCGAGTTCAGAGAAATACGCCAAAAACACATTTTCAGAAAATGACTGGGTTTTTTTGTTGCTCTTCCATTGCAGGAAACTATCGTAAGCAGCTAAATACTTTTCTCTAGATTTTGCAGGTATTAGGCTTTCGTTTGCATTTTGTGCTGCATTTAGTATTTCTGGCGGGGTTAAATCAATCAATTGTTCATCTTCTGTACTAAAACCTGACATTTTTATAATTATTTACCACACAGCAACAAATGCGATACAAACAAAATATGAAAATTAGGGGAAAATTGGGAAATGGCGCGCAATTTTTTTTTTTTGCACGCGCCAAATGTAAGTTGATTGATTACAGCCATACAGCCTACTTCAAAATGATAATTTTTGTGATAAAATGCAAATATTTTATAAGAAATTATTGTGAATTATAAATAATTTGATAATAATAAATGTTTTTTCGTCTTAATTAGGGACACATTTATTTATTTCAAAAATGTAAATAGATTTTCGGTGGCATAAAACCTCTTTGTTGTTACAAAAAAAAAAAAAAAAAAAACTGTATTACCCGGTTAAATTGAAAATGCTCTGTTTACTCGCATATAATTTGCAGTTAGGTACTAACTTAACTTTGTAGGGATCATTCTATTATGCACTAGTGTGTAATATTATTATGCACGTGTATGTTATAGTTCGGTTTATGGCCCTAAGAACGATATAATAAGGCTCACTTTACGAGCAAGTGTGTTGAAAATATGATTACGCCACAGTGGCATGTAGGCGTATCCAATGTCCCAGTATGGGGCTGTCCCATCTATGTGCTTAACATTCAGGATGCTGTTAGGGCTGGCGCGTACCCTGCGCATGACGGAGGCGCATCACCAAAAAAAAAAGCTAAAGCAAAGCTACTATACCTACTTTATGCCAAAAAAATACGGTGTATTTTTTTTTGAGTTTTCACCTCGGGGTTTTGAGAGCGGGCTATGAAACTGACTCCCTGAGATACAAATCAAAGATGTACCCTCACCATTTATGTCGCGAGAGAGGTGTCAACAAACTGCACCTCTGCTCTTTTAGACTTAATGATTGTCTAGGATATAATGTCTGTTATTTAACATTTTTCGCAATCCTAAGACCCTACTCGAGCTCTGGGAATGTTTCTCCTACGCCCGCCCTTTTGATGCAATCTTGCAAGTCACAATGCGATGACCACAGGCGATGACAGTGTAAACAACAGCAGGCTTAGCAGGCTTTCTTAGGTATCCTTGATATTACTGGATTATCGCCCATCCCTAGTTTGGCAGGCAGATTTTTCCCTTGTTGGGTTTTGAGTTATTTAATAATAATATGGTACATCTATGTTTATTTATTTAACCATTTATATTACACTAGCGTTTGCCCGCGACTTCGTCCGCGTCAAATTTTCGCTCTCCTTCCCGTTGCATCAAATTGCCTGCCAGTTTTAGTCCATTTGTCGTTTCTCCGCTTCTTTTGGACCGTAGCGTGATGTAGCCTATACCTAGCCTTCCTCGATAAATAGGCTACCCAACACAAAAAATTTTTTTCAATTTGGACCATTAGTTCCTGAGATTAGCGCGATCAATCGAATAAACAAATCAACTCTTCAGCTTTATAATATCTATATATTAATACGTGAAGCGAAAACTTTGGATCCCTTTTTACGAAAATTGGGCGGACGGAGGAGTATGAAATTTCGCACACTTATAGTTTATACAGAGAAGAAGTGACGAATGCTAATATATTTTTTAAATTATGCTTAAAAATATATTATTTTCAATAAATAACACGTTACACACACTACTATTCATTACCGTGTATTTAATACACACATGCATAAACATTCTTTTGTTTATGGCCCAATCGACAATTATCTGTCTTTATTTTGTGTCTATAGTTTATAGTTAGGGAGCTGGCGAGCATTTCGGTATATGATTTGCACACGTTTCACGTCGAGGTGGATTGCAGTTTAAATCATTACGAATCGATTTGGTCCAATCAATTAAGGTCCTATGTCACTGCGTTTTCGCGTTACAGCGGATTGAAGTTGCTTAAACAAATCGGGGTATTAAATCATTTGCACATGTATGCCTCTACAGTTCATGGTCACCATCATCTTGGAAACGAAGTAAATCGAAGAGGCAGACATTCAGGACTCTGCATTATCATGGGACGGAGTTGTAAAAATGTTAAAAAAAAAAGCTCCACTAAGTCATTTGCACGCGGTTCTCATTGCGCCCATTTGATTCACTATGACTCTGTGGATTCGAAAAAACATGTGGCAGACTCTTTGCTCACTGATTTTCAGCTGCATTACTTTTTGAAATTCACGGAATCAAGGGACAGCGGGTATTACGTGGGATTATTGTTATTATTTATAGTTTTATTCTTATAATTTTGTTATTAAACAAAATTATAAGAATAGTAGTAGTAGTAGTATTATAGTTTTATTCTTATAATTTTGTTATTAAACAAAATTATAAGAATAAAACTATAAATTACCGTGAATTTAGAGGATGATATTAATCATCCTCTAAATTCACGGTAACGATTAAACTTCTGGAGCTGAAATCTATGCAATCAAATTTTTTCTCAATACCAACCAGAAACGAAATGCGCTTGGAACTTTAATTAGAATTGAATTGAATTGAAAATACGTAGATTTTGAACCAAGACGTGTGAAAGTGCCTGAGAGCGAGAGAGAGGAAAAGCGTGCAAAATGAAAGGGGAGGCTGTATAACTGAGTTATACCGTTCTCACTCATATTCCCAAATAAAAGAGAGACACCACGAAAGGAACTATGAGGATATTTTATACCTGCTTGGTTTGGCGCGAGCGTCGGGTTGGAAAAAAACCAAATGGGCAGACCATTTGGTTTTTTTTTCAACCCGACGCTTTGGAATATCAGAGGCCTGAACGTCTGCCTCATCGATTTTCTTGGTTTTCATAAGGAATTCAAACATTAGTCCAAGAAGTAGACGTGTGCGCATAATATAGCAAACCTTTTGTTTTACATTTTTGGAGTACTGTCAATAGACAACGCAGAGGCAATATGTTGGCAGACTATTTTTCCGTGGTTCTTCTCATTGTTTCTAATCGAACAATTCAAATCTGCCAAGTGTGCTCTTCATATAGAGTTTTTATAATCATAAAAATAAATGTAAAAAATTAATACTACACAAGTCAGAGCCCTGGATCTCTGCCTTTTCGATTCTTTCTGTTTCCAGGATGACTGTGATCATCAGCCCCAGAGGCAGACGTGTGCGCATAATATAGGACACCTCTTTTTTTAAACATTGTTGAAACGCTGTAAATTTACAACGCAGCGCCACCATGGTGGCAGACGAGGTCCTTGATGTTTCTTAGGGTATAATTATCACTATTAATAACGTCTGCCTTGTGTGCTGAGCATATCGAAATTTTGCTCGCCAGCTCCCTAACTATTACTGAATGTCAAGTATTACCATAGGTAATAAATTAATTTTATAGATAGATTATATAACCTATTTCATTTTTTTAAATCTATGATCATATCGAGAATATTTGTTTTTTTGTCTATAGTGTTACTGAATGTCAATATAACCATATTTTTTAAATATTTACTAATAAATATGTTTTTTTTTTTTTCATTTAATAATGTATTTCTATTCAAATGAAGTACGGTCGAATTTCGACCAATGGGCGATCACTAGTTAAGTATAGATGTGCCTATGTAACGGAAACTTTGAACATGATTTTGACTCCCTTTCGATTATGATGGGGGAGTCCCATCGCACTTAGACCCTCATTCGGGTGTAGGGTTGCCAGGCGTCCGGATAAAGCCGGACACAATCAGGCTTTTTTGCTGTGTGTCCGGCCAAATTAGGCGGAGTCCGGCCTGTCCGGCTTTTTGTTAGGCTTTTCAAATTTGATCATTTTTGCCTTGGTTTCCGCTCCACCCGCCTCACCTTGTGTCGCTAGCGCAAGCGAGCGAACTAACACTGTCCTCCCCGCCTTATTACTATTCAATTTTAAAGGAATCCAAGCCAAGCAAAAAATTCGAAAAAAAAAAAACGAAATTCGTTTATGTTAGTTATTTGTTTTATCGTTATTTCATTAGTGTTTTGTTTAATTTTGTTTGAAGATTAAATAATTAAAGATGTCAGACTTTTTTACCCAAATGTCCGGCTAAACTGACTGGTCTGTCCGGCTTTTCGGTTTTAAGACCTGGCAACCCTATTCGGGTGGGTCCCCGAATGAGGGTCCCATGGGGTATATTTATTTTATTCTGGCTAACAAAGCCAGTCTAGCTCCGCCTAAAAGCGCAGAAGCTTCCTGGGAGCATCAGAGGCTTTCCGAAGCGATCTCATTGTTCCGTAGATTGGACTGCAGATTGGAGTCAGCAAATTTTCGAATGACAAAATTACATAAGACAGTCCCCAAAATGTCCGCAATTCACCACTTCCAAACCATTTACCAAATAGTTTGCAAGACTTACCTCTAACATTGTTTAAAAAAATACTTTTCAAACTATTGCTGTTTAAAAGATATTATACCGTTAATGACTATTTAGAAGACAAATCAATAGAATCTATAATTTATAAGTTAGAATAATTGACATCGCTGATTTAATTGACATTTGCACGCCAGGTTATGGCAGGATATGCTGAAACAAAATGTATGTAACACCTTCTATACCATATTCTTGCAAATAAATATTTTTGATTGATTGATTTTGATTCCTACTGCTTTAGTTGGGAAGAAGACAGTCCCCCGGCAAGTTGAGAAGAAAAACTGACGCAACAAACTCTTCAGCAGCTCAACTGTCTCTTCACTTAGAAGAGCTTGATCATCATAATCAGCCATGTTCCCTGTTCTGTTCCGTTTATTATCTGTGCGCCTAACGAAATGCGCGTGTAACGAAGTGACATCTAACTTGTCAATTTGACGTTGACACTTCTTGTTATTTTGCCGCTAAAATAGGCCCGTCGCGCTATTGGAACCCCCGCGACGCCTTTGTTGAAATTAATCCCTTTAAATCGATCCGTTTGTGACAATTAGTCGTGATCCAATTGTATTAATTGTAATAACCCCTATCTTGACGTAATATTACGGGTTACGTTTGTTAAAACTGAAGTTCTTGTATAGGGATGGCGGTCCAAATTGAGCGTGCGACCCTGTTGTAAAGTAATCCCTTAATCCCTGAGAACCGGTCGTTTTGTGGACAATCTGTCATGACCCGATGGTTAAGTGTGACGCTGTTGGGACGAGTGATTTGAAGACCGCATGCTGTGATTGCCTCCAGCCGACGTTGCAGCGGATTCTAACCTGAAGAATACTCGTAACGTCACAACACGATACATATACACTCACTTACATACACAACTCCGGGTAGAAACCAGAGCAGTTTCCTTCAACCAACGACCCCACTATCACGCTTCCACCTACTCAATTGAAATCCTATTGTACGGGGTCTAGCCTGGCAGCGTACATTCCCACTGCTGGGACACAGGCCTCCTCCCGGTGACAGGGAGTGGCCCGTAATATACCACGCGGGCCCAGTGCGGGTTCGTAGATGTCACATGTCTTCAAATTTTTGGTTCTAGGACATGCCGGTTTCCTTACGATGTTTCAAGTACTTGATAAAATACTTATAATACTAATAGCTGACCCGGCGAACTTCGTACCGCCATATTTTATTTCTCTAATCGCAACTGAGGAAATAAAACCTTTCCGGTAAAATCGAATTAGCTAAATTGAAAATAAAACTGGAGTAGTTACTGAATTGAAAAATTCATATTGTTGTACAAAATGCGTGGGGTGCTTATTATAATTACTACAGGTATACTAAACTATCGTTAAAATATTTACAGCAATGAAAATCAAGCCCCCACGCTTTCTGTCCAACAATATGAATTTTTCAATTGAGTACTCCAGTTTTATTTTTAAATTTTTAGTTCAATTCGTTTCAAAAGCGTGTTTTTTTAGTTTTTTCAAACTATAATTTATTAAATGTAGATTTTATTTTTCTTATCTTTAACTATTCTTTATAAACAATGACTTCTTTACAAAATACATGAAGAAAATAAAATAAAATGCAAGCAAAAAATACTTACATGTGTTATGATTTTGCACTGATTAATACTTGCAGAGGTTATATACTTGGTAAATGCACAGGTATATTTACGTAGAGACTGACGCAGAGAGTAGTACTAAGACTTGCACTGAGATTTTACTGAGACTATCATTTTCCGGGGGATAGTATTAATTCACTCGTTTAAAAAGGAACTGAACTGTGGTGACACTCGGCGCCAGTATTTATACCTGAACCTTGAATTTCCCGAACGTTCTAGTTCGCATGCTTCGAGAAGAATCGATTGATCGATTGTTAGAAATAGTGGGTCTCGATGGTTCGAGAGGGAGCTTTGTTTACGCTCTTAGGAAGTCTCGAGAACGAATGAGATACCAAAGCTTTGGACATTCAAACCAGAGATGGTGACTCGATAGAATTTGATGGCCAGATCTTGAAAATTTTGATTAAAATTTGGCGCCAAGACTTTAATAATTCTCTTACAAAAATAGTACATTTTTTTTTTGTTATTAATGGTAATAATATTGTAACATAATACGCAGTATAATTATAAAATATCAGTCACAAACCATTAAAATAATACGGTTATATCGTGAACATAAATAAATATTACGTGAAATAAAGTAATAGAATTTATATTCTAAGAAACAGAACACAGCGCCATCTATTGGGTGTATTTGCAACCTAGATGTCAAACAAAATTGAAGGATTTTATTGATGAATCAACGTACACCGCCATCTATGAGAACTTCATAAAACTAAACAAACAATTAATTGATACATTTTATTCGCTTACATTCACGACATAAGCGAATAATTGAGATGATAACTATCCTATCCAGTAAGTTAGACCAAAATACGGGTACATGTGAAATTTGATTGAAATCGGTTCAGTAGTTTTGGAGTTTATTGGCAACATACATCGTGACACAAGATTTTTATATATATAAGATTTATATTACAAAGGTAATGCTTATTACTATTGAAATCTCTTCCAGCATACCTGCGTTATGAGAGAATATACAAAGAGATGTAGACAACGTGTGTAATAGTAGAAAAAAAAATACTATCATTCACCATTCATCATTCTATCATTCATTAGTATGTTCTATGTTATGGGGGTTTGGTTTCCGCACTTAGTCCTTTAAGTGGACCATTGTGCATGGGTCGGTGTTTACTCCAACCAGCCCACCTCCCTCCAGAAGTTGTATGGGTACATCTTCTAAAATATTTAATGATATGACGGTAAAAATAATAATAATAATAAGAAATAATAAAATGGCAACACCGCGTCGACAGACGTCACAGTTTTCAGTTTTTTCAATTTAAATCGTTATAATAATTTTAACCCAATTTTCATAAGTATTTTCAATTTATAGCCTAAACCTATACTAGGCATAGCATAAAATAATAAAAAAAGACCGTTTCACAATAAAAATATGTAAATTTCATCGAAAACTGCCGGCTCGGAGGTGGCATGACAGATGTCACCTCCGAACAACAATGAAAATAATTGTAATAAAACCAAATGAATAAACTGAAGAAATGTTGACAAGATCAGCGGCACGCCGCGCACGCCCACCACCTCCGGACTCGTCGCTCAGCTCCGCCTCGCCGCCGCCGGTACCCAGCCCCACTGCGGGTGCTGTGCAGACACCGGCCGTGGCAGTTGCGTCGAGCTCGAGTGACGAGTATTTCTCTCCGCCCACGACGCCACCACCTGCTCGTCGACGGGGAGGACGCCGGCCACCGGACGGCTTAGGACCTCGAGGCCCACCGGTCTCTGATAGGGTCCCAGCTCCCGGTGGAAGTGTGCAGCGCATGAGATGGACACAATCCGTCAATGAAAATGTCATGCGCTCATACTATGGGGCTACAGAGGGGGGAAACAACCTGACCGCGTACCGTGTTAAGATGCTCTCTCTCTTTCAGGTGCTTGAGCCAGCTGTCAACGTTTCGGCACAACGACTGTCGGATCAGGTGCGGGTCATCCAACGTCATCGTATGTTGGATGACACTGTACTTGATCGCTTGCGAAACGAAATGCGGAGTAGCCATGTCATCGTCCCCACGCCGCAGACTGCTGCAATACCACCGCAGCCAATCACAACTTACGCTGACGAGGGATGGGATGATAGGGCTACAAACGTAAGTACCCATTGCAATGATGAATTGAGGAGCGCTTTGGAGTGTGCGATTCGGGAATATCGGTTCATGACTCCCGAACTTAGACCACGGTTACCTCGTTTGCCCATGCATAACAAAAATAGGGCACTGGTGGCGGCTTTGGATTCGCAGTTGTCAAACTATTTTGACGACTGCGAAGACCTCGCCGATACTCATTCGGTTCTGTACTGCGCGGCTGTAGCGGCATGTCGTGTAGCTCACGTAAAATTTCCTAATGACTCTAGAGCTACACGACCGAAACCAGCCGTACCAGCTTGGCAGTGCAGAATTGAACGTCGTATTGGTGGGGCCAGAGCCCTCATCGGGAAACTAATCTGCTTCAGGGAGGGCAACACTCGCCCTAGAGTGATGCGCTTTGTGAGGCGGGCGTTCTCGGGGACTGATATCAGCCCTCGGGACTATATGTCCCGTGTCACAGAGCGCATAGACTTCCTGAAGCAGAAAGTATATGCATGGGCAAACCGTATTCGTAGGTATAAACGACGAGTGGACCGATATACTCAGAACCGCACCTTCCAGAGTGATGAAAGGTGGATTTATAGGGCTTGGGAGCGACCGGTCCAAGGTGTGGCGGACGCGCACCTGCCGGATAATGATGCCATGTGTTCTTTTTGGCGCAGTATCTGGTCGGTGCCTGTCAGTCACACCGAAGGGGATTGGGCTCGAGAAGTCGAGCGAGCCTGCGATCCAATACCAGAAATGGGGGCTATTACCATCTGCCCCCAAGATGTAGCTCGTGCAGTCCGTCCATTGCCCAATTGGAAGTCTCCAGGGCCGGACGGGCTGCACAACTTCTGGATTAAATGGTTCAGTGGATCGCATGCTCGCTTGGCGGCTCAGTACCAGTCTGCTTTGGAGTCTGGTTCGCTACCCCAATTCCTAACAACAGGAATTACCCACCTGCTCCACAAATCAGGTAGTACCGCGGAACCCAAAAATTATAGACCGATCACGTGCTTGCCGACGGTCTATAAAGTTCTTACATCTATTTTGAGAGCTAAAATTTACAATCATATTGACACCAATTCCATCATGTCTGTCTCTCAAAATGGATGTAGGAACGGGTCTCGCGGTACTAAGGAGCTGCTCCTCATTGATATGGCCATTAGCCAACAGGTTCGTCGTTCCCGAAAGGATCTGTCGACATGTTGGATAGATTATAAGAAGGCCTATGACTCGGTGCCACATACATGGCTCAAGAGGGTGCTGGAGTTGTATAAAGTCGATGCAACTCTGCGCACCTTCCTGATTTCATGTATGGAGCAGTGGAGGACGGTTCTTCGCTATCCAGGATGTCGAAATATCCAAAGGAGCAGCGAACCGATAAGGATCGAGCGAGGCATATTTCAGGGTGATAGTTTGAGTCCGCTTTGGTTCTGCTTAGCCCTGAATCCTCTGAGCACACTGCTTGAGGATTCAGGTATAGGCTATCGGTTGAGGAGAGGTGGTCAGGTTATATCTCACCTCCTTTACATGGATGACCTTAAACTCTTTGCCCCCAACAATTTTCAACTGATGGAGCTACTGATAATAACTGAAACCTTCAGTAGCGCCATCAGGATGGAATTTGGTGTGGACAAATGTGCGGTCATGCATGTAAAGCGAGGGGAGATTGTGGAATCCGTGGGAACCCAACTCTCGGATTCCATAAACCTCCGAGCCCTCTCTTCATCCGAAACCTATAAGTATTTGGGTATGTCGGAAGCGTTGGGCATCAATGTTACTGACATGAAGCAATCGTTGAAGGAGCGCTTCTTTAGCCGCCTGAAGAAAGTATTTAATAGTCTTCTATCAGGCGGAAACAAGGTTCTCAACGGGTTCTCAAGGCCTTCAACGGTTGGGTCATGCCGGTTTTGATGTACTCTTTCGGCATACTCAAATGGACTCAAACCGAACTCGACGCCGTGGATAGGAGGGTCCGTACGCTGCTGACTGCATATCGAATGCATCACCCACGGTCATCGGTAATGAGGCTGTATATCCCGCGAAAGTGTGGAGGTCGAGGCTTTTTAAACGCTAAGACTCTCCACAATCGCGAGATATGCAGTCTCAGGGAATATTTCCTAGAAACCGACGTGGGGATGCATCGAGATGTGGTCGCAGTTGACAAGGGCCTCACCCCGCTCTCCTTGGCTAACGAGAACTGGCGCAAACCTGTAGTACTTGACACTAATGACCGCATGGAAGTATGGCAGAGTAAGGAGCTCCACGGACGCTTTTTCCGGGCCCTACATGGACCCGATGTAGATATACTAGCGTCCGTAGCCTGGCTGCGTTTCGGTGACCTCTTTGGGGAAACCGAAGGTTTTGTCTGTGCAATTATGGACGTCGTTATGATGACGAACAATTACAGGAGATTTATTGTGAAAGACGGCACGGTTGACATCTGTCGGGCATGTCACCGTCCAGGAGAATCAATTAGGCACATAATCTCCGGGTGTTCTCGTCTAGCTAACGAAGAATACTTGCATAGACACAACCTAGTAGCCAGGATTATCAATCAGCAACTTGCTCTTAAATACAGCCTTGTGGAATCGGAAGTGCCGTACTACAGGTATGTGCCCGACCCAGTTCTCGATAATGGAAATATCACATTGTACTGGGATCGATCCATCATCACTGACAGGACTATTGTCGCAAATAAGCCTGATATAGTGGTGGTGGATCGAGTAGAGCGGCGCACAATGATTGTTGACATAACGGTTCCGCATGACGAGAACCTCGTGAAAGCCGAGAAAGATAAACAGATCAAGTATCTTGACTTGGCTCGCGAGGTTGTCGACATGTGGGATGTGGATTCAGCGATCATTGTGCCGATAGTCGTCACAGCCAATGGGTTGATAGCCAAGAGCCTCGACCAACATCTAAGGAGGCTCTCGTTAGGCAGCTGGGTCAAGGGCTTGATTCAGAAAGCGGTACTTCTGGACACGGCTCGCATCGTCAGGAGGTTCCTCTCTCTGGAGCCCTGACCACCGGTAGCTTGGACCCTGTTCCCGATACCGGTGGGCTACTATTTTTTTTATTTTTAAATGTTTTTTTATTTTATATTCTAATATTTAAAAATATAATTTATATGTTTGTTAAAATGAATAAAGGAAATAATAATAAATCCGCAGGGCAGCATGTGGCATGCTGTTGGGCAGTAGCGACCCCACGGACCCTATCTCCCGGGAGAATTCTTGTTCCTCATCTCTGGCTTGCCTTTATTGGCCGGCTGGAGTGAACACTGATGAGGTTCAGAGCTCCCACCTCATTCTTGCCTTTATTGGCTGGCTTGAGTGGAGATTCGCAAGAGCAAACGTGCTCGGGGAAAGGAAGTATTCCAGTAAGTGCTCGTAGGGATGTTGACCATCTTCCGGGCTCTGGGATCGTTCTGAAAGCCGTGGAATACCTCTCCACTTCTCAAGCACCTCAGGAAGTGTTGCTCCCTTGTCGCTGCGTCACTATGTTTCAGCGACGGTTTCCGGGGGCCCATTATTGAGTGTGCAAGTCACCCCCTGCCATTTTATCTGTGTAAACAAAACATTGATCAGGCAGGGGCCATAGTTCTTCCATAGTTACGGTTACCAATCCACTGTAGCCATCCAAACCCATAGCTTAATTTGTTTTATTTCCATATTCTGTAATAGTCCTACTCCAACCGGGGACTGTCCTTGGGTGCACTTACATAGGGTGTGGTACTCCCTGGCCGCGCCAGTGTGGAAATTTAAAAAAAAAATGTTTTTAGATAAATTGTACCTTTTATGTACAGACGCCAACACATCAAGCTACTACAATCTGTCAGATTTCTTTGATAGATTTTCGACTTTATTTCTAGACCATTAGGTTCAAGGTTCATTGGGAAAAACTGACAGTTTCGGGTAGCTTGACCTGGTGGCGTCTGTACTATACGGTACATGTAATAAAAAAATTGTACCTCAAAGAAAATTGAAATATAACGAAGTTTTTGTGGCGCGGCTGGGGAGTATACTCCCTGGCCGCGCCACCACGGCTTTCGGAAACTATCAGGCGTACCCGGACATATGGCATACCAAAGAATTGTACGGAAATTGTACTTTTCCGTACGCTACAAAGAGATTCGAAAATTTAACTACTTTAGAAATTATAGCCTTGCGTTGGTGGCGCGGCTGGGGAGTATACTCCCTGGCCGCGCCACCACGGTTTTTCGGAAACTATCAGGCTTACCCGGACATATGGCACACCAAAGAATTGTACGGAAATTGTTCTTTTCCGTACGCTACAAAGAGATTCGAAAATTTAACTACTTTAGAAATTATAGCCTTGCATTGGTGGCGCGGCTGGGGAGTATACTCCCTGGCCGCGCCACCAAGAATTAGTGGACGTACTAGGACGTAGTATACACTATAGAATTGTACGCCTTATGTACTATTCAAAAAGGTCATAACATTGCGGAAAGGTATAATATCTTAAGAGAAATCACAAATTCCATATTAAGTGCAACAGCAGAGTTGATGATCTGTGTACTTACTAGATGTGGCCTCCAAAGTAGAAGCGCTGGAATTATCTCGGTGAGATAGTTAAATCTAAGTGCCAGAAATAAGCAACAAAATAGAATCCATATGCTTAACAAGAATAATTGACCTTCAGGAGGAAGATTAGAAGTTGGTAAGTACTTTTTATAAGGTACAGTCAGCAACGAAAATCGTTAACACATTTTAGATGACATGTGTAAATGTCATTTAAATTCATACAAAATGATTGAATTGTTTGCATTAAATTTTACAGTTATGCCGGTTTCTTTTACAAAGCATTCAATAACTATGATTTCAAAAACTGAAACATTGGTCTTCTTCGTCCGTGACTATACCTACATAAAAATATGTTAATTTAAAAACTGTAGGCACTTCAACCAATGATGGCAATAGGTTCGCTCCCTTATAACATGGGGCCTAAAACATACCTTTCACGATTACCGACACGCCGACCTCATCTAGTTAAAAAAATATGATTGAAATGTATCATAACTGGCGAAATGTTGGTGTACCTCTGCCCAAGGCTTCAGGAAAACGTGTGTATGTAAAATTAATGAAGTGATGATTAAATGTTTGTGGCCCTAGCTTATAAGTCTGAACAAGAACCTCAGTGCGTAACACACTATTACATTGCTTCATAATTATGTTCAAAATGTTGTACACAACTGTAAAAAATATTGAACATATTTTCTAGTATTTTTCTTGTTTATTTGCTGCAACAAATTAGCAACTAATTATCCATACACATTAGCCTCTATTAATTTGATATTTATGTTGAGATACGTACCTACACTTAACCTGAAAACTAAATATACCTAGCATAACTTTTTGTATATTTACGTTTTGATGAATTTTATTTTTGTAACAAATACAACAAATTAAGACCTTTCTTTTGATGTATATTCGCCTATCTGCATTATTTAGTTTCTGTGTAATCACAGGCGATGACTACGGCAAGTGGCGGTTCTAGCGGCCAACTGTTTTGCCGTAGCATCTTAGTTTTTTTTTTGTAACAAATTCAGGAAAAGAGGTGTGTATTGTAAAGAATAACCACTAAGTTCGGGCAAAATTTAATAAAATTTTGTGAGTTGGCCGCGCGGTGGAAACGGACATAAAATAACACAACATATAATGGTGAATTGCATCATGTACACAATAAATTAATGACGTAAGATGGCAGGACAAATAACAAAAGGCCCTTTTCAGGTCCACCAAGTGTTCATGTGAAACATTCACGTTTTTGTAATTAGAAGACAGTCAAAACGTTAAAGTGCCTACTTATAAACTGTTTTATCGTAGTATTATGTTGAAAACGGGAAATATTTTGTAGAGTTTATTAAAACATGTTTAAAATATCATGATGTTTTTCCTTTAACGATCTTTTGATTAACTAAAAAGTGTTCTTGTGTAGTTATTATTCGTTGTGTATACTACTATATGCATATATTACGGCGAGGTTATTGCGTAACACTAACAATAGGAATGGCTTTCATTTTGAGAGTTCAACAATATTCAATTTTTTTTTACATTGTTGAGCAGACAACATTTTGAACATAATTATGAAGCAATGTAATAGTGTGTTACGCACTGAGGTTCTTGTTCAGACATATAAGCTAGGGCCACAAACATTTAATCATCACTTCATTAATTTTACATACACACGTTTCCTGAAGCCTTGGGCAGAGATACACCAACATTTCGCCAGTTATGATACATTTCAATCATATTTTTTTAACTAGATGAGGTCGGCGTGTCGGTAATCGTGAAAGGTATGTTTTAGGCCCCATGTTATAAGGGAGCGAACCTATTGCCATCATTGGTTGAAGTGCCTACAGTTTTTAAATTAACATATTTTTATGTAGGTATAGTCAAGGACGAAGAAGACCAATGTTTCAGTTTTTGAAATCATCGTTATTGAATGCTTTGTAAAAGAAACCGGCATAAATGTAAAATTTAATGCAAAAAATTCAATCATTTTGTATGAATTTAAATGACATTTACACATGTCATCTAAAATGTGTTAACGATTTTCGTTGCTGACTGTACCTTATAAAAAGTACTTACCAACTTCTAATCTTCCTCCTGAAGGTCAATTATTCTTGTTAAGCATATGGATTCTATTTTGTTGCTTATTTCTGGCACTTAGATTTAAGTATCTCACCGAGATAATTCCAGCGCTTCTACTTTGGAGGCCACATCTAGTAAGTACACAGATCATCAACTCTGCTGTTGCACTTAATATGGAATTGGTGATTTCTCTTAAGATATTATACCTTTCCGCAATGTTATGACCTTTTTGAATAGTACATAAGGTGTACAATTCTTTAGTGTATACTACGTCCTAGTACGTCTACTAATTCTTGGTGGCGCGGCCTGGGAGTATACTCCCCAGCCGCGCCACCAACGCAAGGCTATAATTTCTAATTTAGTTAAATTTTCGAATCTCTTTGTAGCGTACGGAAAAGAACAATTTCCGTACAATTCTTTGGTGTGCCATATGTCCGGGTACGCCTGATAGTTTCCGAAAAACCGTGGTGGCGCGGCCAGGGAGTATACTCCCCAGCCGCGCCACCAACGCAAGGCTATAATTTCTAAAGTAGTTAAATTTTCGAATCTCTTTGTAGCGTACGGAAAAGTACAATTTCCGTACAATTCTTTGGTGTGCCATATGTCCGGGTACGCCTGATAGTTTCCGAAAGCCGTGGTGGCGCGGCCAGGGAGTATACTCCCCAGCCGCGCCACAAAAACTTCGTTATATTTCAATTTTCTTTGAGGTACAATTTTTTTTATTACATGTACTGTATAGTACATAAATGGTACAATTTATCTAAAAACATGTTTTTTTTTTAATTTCCACTATGGCGCGGCCAGGGAGTACCACACGCATGTGGCGAGCTGTTGGGCAGTAGCGACCCCACGGACCCTATCTCCCGGGAGAATTCTTGTTCCTCATCTCTGACTTGCCTTTATTGGCCGGCTGGAGTGAACACTGACGAGGTTCAGAGCTCCCACCTCATTCTTGCCTTTATTGGTTGGCTTGAGTGGAGATTCGCAAGAGCAAACGTGCTCGGGGAAAGGAAGTATTCCAGTAACTGCTCGTAGGGACTTGACCATCTGCCGGGCTCTGGGATTGTTCTGAAAGCCGTGGAATACCTCTCCACTTCTCAAGCACCTCATCGTGCTCATCACACAAACATTTGTCCTGGGTGGGAATCGAACCCACAACCTCCGGCATAGCAGTCAGGGTCACTAACCACTAGACCAACAGACTCCTGGTTTGGCGGAGGTGTAATCACAGTCGGTACCTAATACTGGTTCGGTGGAGCAGACGCCGCGGAAACGCAGGATGCGGGCAGTTGAACTGGTAACTATCTTTGGTAAATACAAACTCATGCCTTCCCATAGGGATAGGTAGAAACTACAGAATGCCATTTGCTGCGATCCGTATTTACTACTTTTGCCTCGTTTATGTTCAGACATCTGAAGTACCGTGTGATACCGGACGTAAAGAATAGCACCATCCCATTCTTCCCGTGGGTGTCGTAAGAGGCGACTAAGGAACTTACTAGAGAATGGGCAGCAGCGTTCGCTATATATTTTACCACCATACTGCGATCGCCAACCCGCCTGCTAAGCGTGGCGATTATGGCAAACCCCCCAAATTGGGGGAGGCTTATGTCCAGCAGTGGACGTCATACGGCTGAAATGATCTGAAGGCCAATTCTGGAAATTAAAAAAGTTCAAAACCTAGTCGCAGTCTCACCTCGACGACAGTCAAATGTCAGAAACTAGTCAAAAATGTATGGATACTCGATGTATTTTTTGGCAGATTGAGAACAGACTGTGAACGTTCTTATAATTACGAGAATATCAATCATTGTTATGATTATAAAAATGATTGCCCCTAGAATAATTGCCCCTCAGCATGCGTAGCATGACAAATGGTTTTTTTTTTAACGTAACGTGATATGTCGGTGTACTATAAGTTACACCTCTGCCTAATACATCGATAAAAACAGGTGCGAAAATATTTTGTGTTTTTAGTGTTTACCAAAGAAAGACTTAACTTTTTCTAGTCGTGGTTAAAAAGTAAAAAAAAAAAACGTCAAAATGACACATTGGAGCTTTAGAAAGAGACGACACGCAGTTGTATATGAGTGACAAAGACAAAAACACAAAGATTTTCGCTAATTTTTAAGCAAACGTATTTTTGTGTATGTTTATAAGACAAGACTTATTGTGTAATTTGCCATCAGCCTATATCGCGATGGTAAAAATAAGTGTACATAATATTGAATGAATAAAACAAAGTTTTTAAGTACATTTAAATTGTTTTATTAGCTTTAAACTTAAAAATAATTACAATGATCACATTTCTTTTACTAAAATTCTTAAGAATGAGAAAATGTTGGAATACTTAAAGTAAATTATTATCTAATTTAATCTATAATACTTATTAAGCTTACAATCAACGGCGCTGTCCAGAAATGATGTATTTTAAAAGTACAGTTTATTTTTGTTACGATATTTTTACCATCAATATTTTCCTTTACATCAAATTCTTTTTAGCAAATTAACCACTGGTTAAATTGTAGAATATAACATATTCATTTTGTTTTCGAGTTCAGACACTTGTCCTATCGCCGACGAGAAAGCTAGCAATGACACGAGACCCGCGCTTGATACATACGGATATCAGCGAGAAACCGCACGTCGCGTCGCCTTCCCGCACTCGCTGCTCGTTTATCGCCAGCGGTAGGACAGATGTCTTAAGTTAAAATGTTGCTTTAATTCGGACAGCTCACTCACAGACCCTAACTTATAATAAATATAATACAAGAGATTCATAATCACAGACAACTATCTATTAAGCCACGAATACACTGCCAGTAACTTAAAAGTATGCAAGTAGCGAGTAAATTAAAAGTTAGTATGCAAGATGTTTGCATGTCATTATGACGTAAAGACTGCTGATTAGTGATAACTTTGGTATGTCACATTTCCATTGTAAGCTAGTCTGTTTCAAGAGAATCTGATGAAAGGGTATATAAACCCTGTTCGGGTTTAATTGTTACACATTCACTGACTTAGGGGTATTAAAACACATTTATGTATTTAGGTTTCAACTTTAAACCTCACAATTTTTTCCAACAATTATTGTTAGAATAACATGATTAAAAATTGAAATTGAAAAATTATCGAAGAAAATTAACGATCTTACTAAATGGGTAACTCACTAGAAAGCAGAATGTGAATAATTTTGAAGATAATTTCCATTGGTTTCATAATTATTTTGAAAAAATATCTGCTTGACAACGCAACTAAATAACGCAATACCTAAATATTTTTGAACTATCAAAATGGAAGCGATTCCAACTGGTAGTGTTTTAAGTAACTACCCCGCTGATCCATTGTATACGATAATTTAGACAATTCAAGAAGATTATTTTCATAAGATAATTTTGAAAGAGACCATACTTGAGGTACCTTATTCAAGTTAACAGCATGTGTACTCCCAGCTTTAATTAAGTGACTTCACAAAACAATTTTATCAATAGGTATTTGGTTTTGACAAACTTACCTGACAATAATAATAATAATTAGTTAATCTACGCCAACCTCGCCTGAAGCGAGTGAACACATAACATAGCACTACGATATGTACTTAATATCTTACTTATACAGGATGACGCGACAATCCAACAACAACCTTATTGAAAAAATGATAATGATCAATTTGATTTTGTCAGTTTTGTCGTTGGACAGATGAATAGCAACCTTATTGTAAAGAAAATAAAGGCCACTAATTTTGACAGACCTGTCAGTAGCATCAACTCAACATCAACCTTATTGTAATGAAAATAAAGATCACTTTGATTTTTGCAGAGTTTTTTGAAGTTAAGATCAGAGGATTGTACCATTGTTCTTATTTTTTTCATAGCGACATTTTTTTTAATAAGCTGTCTCTTTAAAAATACATGTGTCAACATTCTAAAATTGATTTCATATTTAGAAGAATTATACAGTGTATATATTTTTGCTATTCCATTTTTTTTTTATTGTCTAAGGTTGCGCAGCATTGTTGCAGCAACACATTATCATGTTACAGCAACAATTTAATATGGCGAGCTTTAAGAAAAATTCAAGAGTGATCTTATATCTACGTCATCTTGTATATCTATAATAATAATTATTGTACAATAATTAATCTTACATTATCAGTTTATATTCACAGCTAGTAGAATTATTATCACATCTTAAGTTTAAGGATATCGATAGTTTGCATAATGCTGCGGCATCACCTGAGTATATCGCCGAGCGATGTGCTGCGACACGATACACGCAGCTGTGACCAATCATTGTACAAGGCCAAATTAAATTAGATTGCGAAAGTTCACAGAAGTAATGGGTATAGTATTATCTAAAGTAAACCTTAGTTACCTACACAGCAATCGCAAAGCTTGAAATATGAGTTTCAAAATCACTTACTTTTTGTGTAATCGTGGTTAGATATTAGCTAGCCTAACCTTATTTGACCCTGTATATGTATATTTCCGAGATTAATTTTAAGCCTTTTATAAGCCGTAATATCCTATTAAGCCAATTTATTATCCTAAACATAAAGTCAGTCAATTTGTACTCGCAACGCGTTGCGCTACAATAGATGTTGCATGTTACGTAGCGTGCGCGTCGCTGGGCGCTTGTTGCTGCAACAGTGTCCAGTACAGTCCGCGGCGTTTTACTAGCTCGTCGTGTGAACCGCTCTCTGCAACCACGCCTGTAACAAAAAGTGGAACGTTAGAAAAATGGAAAGTGACATCTAGAGATTTGTGAACATTCTGGTTTTGGCTTGAAAGGCGTAAAAGTTAATTTACCGGTTGTTGTAACGAGACTTTAAACTTGATTGAGACGGCGATTGCGATTTCATTGCCAACGTCATGCCATAAGTTCAAATGTTTAGAAGCAGCAAGTCATTTTATGCATTGCATCATCATACAATATGTGGGCCTTAGTGATTGATTTTTAATTGATGTCTCTGAGAGACTTCTTAATGGTGCCGATTCTTTTGTTCACCACCTAAACTTATTGCTATCCCTGACTGACAGACCGCGAAAGAAAAATACAAGTGACGCCTTAGAACTGTCAAACAAAATCACGTCTAGATTGCCTTGCCCATGATAAATTTTGATGCATCGCATTTAGGTTGAAAAAAAAAACATTGTGCAACTAAATTTGACAGCGCTTATTTCTGTCTCTTTCTTCTTTCATTAGAAGGAAAAAGATAGCAATAGACTAAATTAAGAATACTTGATGCATAACCAATTTCTAGTTAAATAAATCTTTTGGTTTTGATTTAAAACATTGTGTATTAGCACGCTTCACATGGAGATTCACAGATGACTTCGCCCTGGAGTGTAAATGTGGTGCTGTCGCAAAAACAATGCGGCACTTGTATGCACGCTACAGGTTGATGGACGCTACAGAAAATGCTAAGCTCGTAGCCAAATTTTGAGCTAACTATATATACACCGTGACATTTTAGTCGTCTTACAAAGGTTGTCCACTCAACGTATCTGACATATTATTATTATACCTCTGGGCGTGATTAAATAATTGTTACTATTAATTAAGATAATAGTACTTAGAAAAATAAATAATTAATTACAATAATGAAACATTCTGTTAACAAAGTTTACGTTTCATACGCCAGAGAACATAATTACCTATCCAGCACACGAGTCGACTAGATCATTCCATCTCCATTTTCCATGAGACAAAATATTTATTTATTTATTTAAACTTCTCGCATACAAAAAAGGTACAAAGGCGGACTTAATGCCTTAGGCATTCTCTACCAGTCAATCGAGGGTGGTGAAGAGATTACATGGCAGGTACTTTGATTGAGAGGAACAGTATATATGTTACGGGCAACGTGATTAACTGGGCATTATTAATAAAGACCGGCCATTATTAATAATGCTTAAGAGCGTCGGGCAAAGTGATTAATTTCTCACTTTGACCGGCCATTATTAATAATACCCGACGGCCCGTGGTCCATGTAATAAGTCAGTGTTTGAGATGGCTTGAATTTATCACTTGGACCGGGCAGTATGAATAATTCCCTTCTTGTAGCCAGGCAATGTGAGAAATTGGACCGCAGCCGCTGGATGCAATCGGGACTTTAAGGCACCCCGACTCGGATAGGTTAGGTTAGAAGGGGATGGCGGGGTCGTTTGAGCGAGTGAAGCGAGCGAATAGACCCCGCCATCCCCTTCGTGGTTATTTTTTTATAAACTACCCAGAAGTAGGAGCCCCGCGTAGCGGGGCTCCGTCGCCCAAGCCCACCCTCAACCATACTGCCATTTATTATGGCGCTTAAATATCATGTGTAATGATTATTATGGCGTTTAAATATTATGTCTAATCATTATTATGGCAATTAAAAATATGAAAAACAATACGTATGGCACTCGTATCTTATGGTATCTAAGTTTCGGGCAATTAAAAGTATGTCATATGTCTTTTAGGGCAAACAAAACATTCGGGCAAATGAAATTTGGGTAAATGAAATTCGGGAATATGATGATTATGGTATATGATCTTCGGGAAAACATAAGACAGCCAACAAATTCATATAATACTATAGTTCACCTATTTTATTACTTTGCCCAAGATAGGGTGGGCATTATTCATAATGGCCGGGAAAAGTGATTAATTATGCTGTTTTAATCACATTGCCCAATTGAGTCGGGCATTATGAATACAGACCGGCCATTATTAATAGTGCCCGGACTTATCAAATTGCCCGTAACATATATATCAAATTTCAAACTACGTCATGCGTCATCATAATGAATAATATTTTTATTTTTTTAGTTATTCAAATGTTCATGTTTTTCTTATGGATGTGTTGTAGTCATTGGTTATATGAAGTGGACTGACGTTGTTAGACGGTTAAAATGTCACGGTGTATACAATAGATTCGTATTGACACGCTAAGAAGGAGAAACACGCTCAAATCGATGTGAGTGTATAGTTGTGTTACCTTTGTCGATGACGGCGATGACGTCAGCGTGTCGCACGGTGGCGAGGCGGTGCGCGATGATGATGTGAGTGTATAGTTGTGTTACCTTTGTCGATGACGGTGATGACGTCAGCGTGTCGCACGGTGGCGAGGCGGTGCGCGATGATGATGTGAGTGTATAGTTGTGTTACCTTTGTCGATGACGGCGATGACGTCAGCGTGTCGCACGGTGGCGAGGCGGTGCGCGATGATGATGTGAGTGTATAGTTGTGTTACCTTTGTCGATGACGGCGATGACGTCAGCGTGTCGCACGGTGGCGAGGCGGTGCGCGATGATGATGTGAGTGTATAGTTGTGTTACCTTTGTCGATGACGGCGATGACGTCAGCGTGTCGCACGGTGGCGAGGCGGTGCGCGATGATAATGTGAGTGTATAGTTGTGTTACCTTTGTCGATGACGGCGATGACGTCAGCGTGTCGCACGGTGGCGAGGCGGTGCGCGATGATAATGTGAGTGTATAGTTGTGTTACCTTTGTCGATGACGGCGATGACGTCAGCGTGTCGCACGGTGGCGAGGCGGTGCGCGATGATGATGTGAGTGTATAGTTGTGTTACCTTTGTCGATGACGGCGATGACGTCAGCGTGTCACACGGTGGCGAGGCGGTGCGCGATGATGATGTGAGTGTATAGTTGTGTTACCTTTGTCGATGACGGCGATGACGTCAGCGTGTCGCACGGTGGCGAGGCGGTGCGCGATGATGATGTGAGTGTATAGTTGTGTTACCTTTGTCGATGACGGCGATGACGTCAGCGTGTCGCACGGTGGCGAGGCGGTGCGCGATGATGATGTGAGTGTATAGTTGTGTTACCTTTGTCGATGACGGCTATGACGTCAGCGTGTCGCACGCTGGCGAGGCGTTGCGCGATGATGATGTGAGTGTATAGTTGTGTTACCTTTGTCGATGACGGCGATGACGTCAGCGTGTCGCACGGTGGCGAGGCGGTGCGCGATGATGATGTGAGTGTATAGTTGTGTTACCTTTGTCGATGACGGCGATGACGTCAGCGTGTCGCACGGTGGCGAGGCGTTGCGCGATGATAATGTGAGTGTATAGTTGTGTTACCTTTGTCGATGACGGCGATGACGTCAGCGTGTCGCACGGTGGCGAGGCGGTGCGCGATGATGATGTGAGTGTATAGTTGTGTTACCTTTGTCGATGACGGCGATGACGTCAGCGTGTCGCACGCTGGCGAGGCGTTGCGCGATGATGATGTGAGTGTATAGTTGTGTTACCTTTGTCGATGACGGCGATGACGTCAGCGTGTCGCACGGTGGCGAGGCGGTGCGCGATGATGATGTGAGTGTATAGTTGTGTTACCTTTGTCGATGACGGCGATGACGTCAGCGTGTCGCACGGTGGCGAGGCGGTGCGCGATGATGATGGTGGTGCGCTCGGCCGCCGCCGCCTCCAGCGCCGCCTGCACCGTCTGAGGAAGAGGGAATAATAATAAATAAATAATAATATCTTAGGATAACCAACACAACGTTATCTGATCCCAAACTAGGCAGAGCCTGTACTATGGCAACTAGACAACTGATAAACATACTTATATATTTCTAAATACATACATATTATAGATAAATTACACCCAGACACAGAATAAATGATTGTGCTCATCACACAACATTTGTCCTGGATGGGAATCGAACCCACGACCTCAGTCTTAGCAGTCAGGGTCACTAACCACTAGACTAACAGGCCAGTCCCGTCAATGTCAATGTTCCGTTATTTAGCTGTTAGATCAATATGTCGAGCTGCTCGTGCGTGTGAAACGTTCAGAGACTTGTTGTAGAACAAAGGAGTTTAATGTTGACTGCATTTTTCTGCATCAGCAGCTTCGAAATCCTCTTTTCTCATGAAGAATTTTTATTACGCTTTTCAGGAATCAATTTTCCCCGTTTTTGCATAAGATTTTATTGCTGCTCCACTCCTATTTATCGCAGCGTGATGTTATATACTGTCGTGGCATAACTAAAATGACGTTATCCGACATATGGTCGATTTTAATTTTTAATGTTATTATAATGAGAAAAAAAATCTATCGATCTGTGTTTCCGAATTTTCAATACCTTTGTAGTGACCTACTTGTATTTTATTGTATATTCCAATCATCTTAATTAATTAATATTACTATTAATACTTATATGTTAATATTATATAATATCAAAAAGCAACTTTTCATATGTATCCTATCTAAACTCACCAAATCAACGGACAAACAAATCCTTTCTATTAGTAGATAATTATTTACCAGGTAGTCGGACCGCTATGACGCGTCCATTGTTTAAGCGTGGACCGGTTGACCGCATACGTCACACACGCCACGAGTGCGAGCGAGATCGCACAATGTATTAGCGTCGCGCTCGCACACGCGAGTCGATGTCCAGCGACGGCTCGCCAGTATACTCATGCGCTCTGCTACTTTTTGAATTGTTTAAAATCTAAACCTAGCTTCACTCTCGCTGTGCTTACTCTGTTCTGTGCTATCCATAACTTTCTATCACTCCTTCTTCTTCGTAGTGTAACTCTTGTGTGTCGTGGAACTGTAACCTGTGTCTGTGTAATAAACTTTTCTTTCTATCTTCATCTACCTATACTTCGGACTTATTGCTTTCAACCTTTCAACCCTTCACACACACAACCTATCACACCTACACCTTGAATAGTTTTGGAAATAAAATTAGGTATTGTCATTGAAAAGTGATATCGGTTTAAACGTTTACTGCGGTTTTTGCATGTTATTCAAAACAACGGTTTTGGTAGATAACGGTATTACAGATATATCACGGTAGTATAGCCTTCTTCGCTAAATGGGCTACCCAACATTAAAAGATTTACGTTACAACATTATGAGACGTGTTCAACCAAAGAAAGAAACAAACTCTTCAGCTTTATATTATTAGTATAGATGGGTCTCCGTACCTTCTCGCTGGTAGCGTCGAGCGCGGAGGTGGGCTCGTCCAGCAGCAGTAGCGCGGGGCGGCGCAGTAGCGCGCGCGCGATGCCGACGCGCTGCTTCTGTCCGCCCGACAGCGACGAGCCGCTGCCGCTGCCCAGCACTGTCGCGTAGCCCTGCGGGGAGAACATACATTATACATGACTGGCCTGTTACTCGAGTGGTTAGTGACCCTGACTGCTAAGACTGAGGTCGTCGGTTCTATTCCCACCCAAGACAAATCTTTGTGTGATGAGCACAATTATTTGTTCTGTGTCTGGGTGTAGTTTATTTATAAATATCTGGATGACCGAGCTTTGCTCGGTATTTTTTGGTAAATTATGTTTAAAATAATAAGTTTATGTTCAAGTTGATTATCGATAAAGTTGGTCATTGAAAACAAGAATAAAACGACATTTTATAAAAATGAATCCTAGCTAGACCGAAATTGCTCGTTTAAAGGTATAAGATATGTATAAATTTAGAAATATACAAGGATGTAAAACATCGACAACCTCTCAGACTATGTTACTAACATTATAATCAACAACCTTTGTTCTAAGATTTATAAAAATTCATCATATTTTAGGTCATCAGGTTTTCATACAAAAATTGGCCGCCCGTAAATAGGTCAAGTTCAAGCGCCCCTGCCGCCATAACCCCGCTCCCCTCACTAATGTACTATCACTTTATTTTGCTTCGCATAGACTTCATAATATTTAGAGCGTTCAATTCAAATATTTTTATTTTTGTATGAAAATCTGATGAACTAAAATATAATGAACTAGCTTTTGCCAGCGGCTTCGCCCGCGTGGAGGTCGGAAATTATCCCGCGGGAACATACTACCGGGATAAAAAGTAGCCTATGTCCTTTCTCAGGCTCTAAACTATCTGTGTACCAAATTTCATTAAAATCGGTTCAGTAGTTTTAGCGGGAAAGCGAGACAGACAGACAGACAGAGTTACTTTTGCATTTATAATATTAGTTTAGATTTATAAAAGTCTTAGAACAAAAGTTGTTAATTATGATGTTAGTAACATAATACTGAAAGGTTGCCGGAGTTTTACAAATAACCCTGCGTAAGAATATTTATCAGTTATCTGGTTGCCATAGTACAGGCTCTGCCTAGTTTGGGATCAGATAATCGTGTTGATTGTCTTATTATATATATAAATTATAAATGATTTTAATTCTCTGAGTAGGTTTGTACAAACACTTTTAAACGTCAATCATACTTAAACTAGATGAGGTCGGCGTTTCCTATCTGACTACTCTGAGAAGAAAGGCCGAAACAAAATTAGAGGTCACCGTCTCTTTTATTTAGACACTAGCTGACCCGGCAAACACTGTTTTGCCATATGGTATTAAAATTAAAATTGCTGTTAAAAAATAAGGGTTGATCGTAGAAGAGTGAAAATTGAGGATTGTATGTATTTTTGTATGTTGTATCATAAAAAAATAGAAATTAAAAATTTTGTCTAAAAAATAAAATTTAGGGGTGGACTACCCCTAACATTTAGGGGGATGAAAAATACATGTTGGCCGATTCTCATAGATACCGGATAAGCACAAAAAATTTCATCAAAATCGGTCAAGCCGTTTCGGAGGAGTATGGCAACGAAAACTGTGACACGAGAATTTTATATATTAGAAGAAGATATAATCTTGAAAACATTATGCGAAGACCATGTAGATTGGTGACTAAAATGGTAATTTGAAGAAAGAAACACACAGATTCAGTGGACCCTTAGTTATTATGGAAAAATCTTCAAAACTTCCTCACGTAATGAATGGACCCTATCTGTCATCTGTGTCCGTCCAGTACTCACCATGGGTAATCCAGTAACAAAGCTATGCACGTTGGCTTGCTTGGCGGCCTCGATGATCTCGTCCATGGGCACGTCCCGGCTGTTGTCTCCGTACGCGATGTTTTCCTGGATGCTGCGCGAGAACAGCGCGGGTTCCTGTTGGACCAGGCCGAGCTGAGTGCGCAGGCGCGGGAGGGTGAGGTCGCGCTTTATGTCCTTGCCGTCTAGGGTCTGAAAGGTAAAGAAAGAAATACTTTATTATAAACTGGGTTTCGTTCACGGCAGTGGCGTAGCTTGTTCTAAAGAGGCCCTGTATCAAGATTTGTTCGGGGGCACCCTTTTTACCCGACTGCGGCCAAACTCAAAAAGACGATATTGTTTATTTTTATTCAAAACTAGCCTATGCCAGCGGCTTCGCTCGCGTATTATACATATGAACCTTCCTCTTAAATCAGCCTGTCTATTGATGAAAGCCATATCAAAATGCGTTGCGTAGTTTAAAAGATCTAAGCGTAAAAACGCAAGATAAAGTAAACAGCATCCCGACTCGGATAGATAAAATTTTCTGCGTGATTTAACTAAATTAATGCAAACTCTTATTAAGATATGCCCTGCTCCTTTAACTTGAAGCCTTTGTAAGACAAACAAATTAGATGCTTACATTTTCATATTTTCATTACAAATATACATTTACATATTTTTATTATGTTTTCGTTCATTACGGGCCTCTCATCAACAAGTATGTGTGATGTTTCATAATATTTTTATTCTCCATGCTGGAAGCCGAGGCTCGCGGGGCCCTGTACCTTGGGGGCCCCGTATCATTGATATGGCTGATACGGCGGTAGCTACGCCCCCGGTTCACGGCTTGAACCACTCGGAGGACGGAAATTTTCTCACGGGAATGTACTACGTTAAAAACTATACGTATGACTATCCACATATACAGGGTCTTTGGCGCAAAAAAATTGTCAGTCGAAAATTTTTTTGGGGGATTGGGTGGGTCATATTCTATCTTTCTTCCGTAGACCTCATGTTCTCAGTGTCACTGTTATCGAGATATGATTCTTTTTGTTTATTTTTGGAAATAACCTGAATAATCGTCTTTAAAATTGTCTTTAAATATATATTTTTTAGTTTGTTGTTGTATTTGCACCAAATAACTTTTATTGTATTCTAAATAAAACATAAATTCTTAACAAAGATAGCAAGAATATACTTGACTAGTTTTCAAACTCTTAAAAATGAATAAATCTTTGAAAAACAGCGACACATAGGGGTCTAATCTATGAGTGACGCTTAGGATATGGGGTCTATTGGTGGAAGATAGCACATCTTTAGCAATATTAGAAGACTAGCATCTGCTCGCGACTTTGTCCGCGTCAAATTATTGCTCCCTTGACCCTTCCCGTCGTATCGAATTGCCTGCCAGTTTTCGTCCATTTTTCAATGCTGCTCCGCACCTTTTTCTGTAGCGTGATGTTATATAGCCTTCTTCAATAAATAGGCTACTAAACACAAAAATAATTTTTCAGTTTGGAGCAGTAGTTCCTGAGATTAGCGCGTTCAATCAAACAAACTCTTCAGCTTTTTAGTATTAGTATAGATATCAGCGGCGAGGCGTAAATTTTTCTAAAAGAGAAGCCGAAGCGAAGTCGGCCTTAACTTACTGACTCATCAATAAAGAATACTTACTATCATTCTAAAATTAATATAGGAATGTAATGAATTAAATACAATTAAATTGAACAGCTGAAAACGAATAAAATATGCAATATCCCTCTATCTCGTTCTCGCTGACGCATTTTTCTATACCTGTCTCTGTCATAACCCGTTGTACAGCGGCTTGCTCTCGTACATATCAAGCGGCGCCACGTGACCTAAAGTGACATCATTACGGGATCGCTGTTGTATGAATTTTTAGTTCCCGATTATGACGTTTTGGCGCCGGGTTAATTTAGAACATTTCTCTTTTCAACCGACGAAAAAAAACGGAGGAGGTTATCAATTCGACGCGTATATTTTTTTTTTTTTTTTATGTATGACCACGCATAACTTTTTACATAGTGGTCCGATTGTGACAATTCTTCTTCTATTGGAAAGGGTATACTCCCAAGGTGGTCCCATATAAATTTGGAAAACAAAATCGAACCCTAAGGGTAGGAAAACAGGGGATGATTGATTGTTCACTCACTGATTGTAACGTATGAACACGCATAACTTTGTACAGAGTAGTCCGATTTTGATAATTCTTTTATTGTTGGATAGGGTATACCTTGCCAAGTATTATTTGTACATCAAAGCCACAAAAAAATCATAAAATAAAAACTTTTTAACAAAAAATTAAACCGCCGAAAAACTGAAAAGCATAAAATAACAAACCTTAAAATTTTGAGTCGGCGCTGAAAAATCAATGAACAAGGATCACTCAAAGCGCCGACTCATAATTTTAAGGTTTGTTATTTTATGCTTTTCAGTTTTTCGGCGGTTTAATTTTTTGTTAAAAAGTTTTGTTGTAATACAAAGCTATGAATAACCTTTTTTGTTGTTTGAATGTTATGGTGAATTAAATACCCGTAGTGTAACTATATTTATTGACAATAGTAGCCACTATTTACATACTATTGTATTTTTAATAGTGATAGACTTACCAATGCGAATCCCCGAAGGCAAGCCGGTAGGAATCGTGTTATATGGTGCTTTCGCCACTGATAGATATATTACTCACCACAGTGCCACTATCCGCATCATAGCTCCTCATCAACAAGTTCAACAGCGTGGACTTCCCGCAGCCGCTGGGTCCCACCAGCGCCACCGTCGCCTTCTGCGGCACCCGCAGGCACAGCCCGCGCAGTACCGGCGCGTTGGGCCGGGACGGGTAGCTGAACGACACGTTCGAGAAGTTCACCTCGCCGACCGCAGACTGTAGGGAGATACACAGAATGGACTATTTATTATTTGCGCACTCCAAGTCACCTATTCCTCAGACATTAGCAGCTACTAACGCTCCCCTGAGCTCAAACATAGATATTGATATACAGTTTGCAAATGAATTGAAGATGATACTGCCGTTTTAATAAAAAAGGGCACAACTAACATTTTTCATGAAATTGAGTTAATATATCACCGAAATCAGGAAAAAAAAGCCTATACTTATGCCTAATTTTTTTTTAGCAAAAAAAAAATAACAGATACCATAAGCTTAAAGGGCACAACTGCAACATTTTTAAAGTTTTTAACCAGGAAAAGGGCACATTGTGAGATATGCCTTTTATTTCACCTTTATATTTTTAATATATTTAATTGAAAAGGCGTAATTGGCTTACGTCAAATATAAAAGGCTTATGTGGCAATTGTGCTTATTTTTTTTATACCAACACCCTAGCAATTATTGAAGAAGAAAAGTCACAACTAGCAGTTATGCCTTTACTATTTACCCTATACCTTATTTTTTATAAATAAAACGTTTAAAAAAAGGCACACTGGCGGTTATGCCTTTACTACTAAACATCTATGAACGAAGATGAAGTGGTGGATCAAGGTTATTTACACGTCCCACTGCAGAAACACAAGAAAGTGCACAATAAGATTGTTTTTATTCATCAAGAAGTATAAAATATAATAAATTCTAATATTTTACTGTATGTATACTATTTTAATAATATGTAAAGGCACAATTGAATAAAAGTGCCTTTTCAATGTAACATTTTAAAATTTTACATTGAAAAGGCACATTTGGTTGTATATGCCTTTTAACTGTAATATTGCTCCTGTTATGTAATGTTTTATGTTAAGTTGAAAAAAAATAAGCTAATTATTTATTATATGCATTAAAAATAATAAAAAATATTGCTATAGTCTTATATGTACTATATATATACAACTATTTAAATTCACACAATTTCGAAAAACATAGTTTAGTCGTGTTTTTATAAACATAATTCAAAAAATATTTTAACATCGATTTTCTCAACATTTACAAAATGCTAGTTGTGCCCTTTTTAACCGACTTCAAAAAAAGGAGGAGGTTATCAATTCGACTGTATTTTTTTTTAATTTTTTTTTTATGTTTGTTACCTCTTAACTTTTGACTGGGTGAACCGATTTTGATGATTCTTTTTTTATTTGAAAGCTGGTGCTGCCCGAATGGTCCCATTTTAATTTGCGCGAACGAAAACGCGATTAGATTAGTGCGGAGTATCTACCACAAGTAAATAGTCAAAAAATAAAAACTTTTTACAAAAAAAAAAAACAACCGACTTCCTTCCTTTTAAGAAAGTCGGTTGTTTTTTTTGTAAATAGTTTTTTTAATAATGACGGCAGGATACTGTCAGAATGTATGAATTTTTGTGAGAAGAATCCATGACTGTGCAAATGAATCTAAACTTAATTCTAAACTTTAATATTATAAATGCAAAAGTAACTCTGTCTGTCTGTCGGTCTGTCTGTCTGTCTGTCTCGCTTTCCTGCTAAAACTACTGAACCGATTTAAATGAAATTTGGCACACAGATAGTTTAGAGCCTGAGAAAGGACATAGGGTACTTTTTATCCCGGTAGTATGTTCCCGCGGGATAATTTCCGACCTCCACGCGGGCGAAGCCGCTGGCAAAAGCTAGTTACATATAAATGTCAAAATAGTTTGTTTAATTAGTGTAATTAGCTTCGGTCATTCTATTTAAAATAAATAAATGTGTCGGATCTTACATGACTATACATTTAAAATGAGACTTAAAGCGCCTTTGTTTAGCTCTGTGTGATGTCTACGATTGAGTATGGTGTCTGATACGGACACACGGAGCGACAGTGTATTTCCTTTTAAGTTCAAAGTTCATTCTCTCGTTCACACGTAGATAGTAATTCTGCGTCCTTTTTTTTTTTTTTTTTTTTTTTCTTTTTTTTTTTTTTTTTTCAGGATGGGAAATCATCAAATGACTTCTCCCGCTCTGGGCGGAGCGGGAGGGCGTGTCAGACTTTTACTGACTAAAACCCACCCGTGTTCCATCAGTTGCCCATGTGCCAGGGTCACGGTATCTCTTTCGAACAATCACGCGACCCCGGCAGGCATCGGTCCTAGTAGACCCCTACACTGCTGCTGACATCTCTTTGAGGCGCGCGTGGCACACTGCGCGCCGTCGACCCGAGCTTGGTCCTTACCGGGCGGCGAGCTACCCATTGCTCACCACCCGCAAGCTCGCGCCTACGGTGGCCGGGAGTCCGCAATTGACTCCCGACGCCCGGGGCGTCTCCTCCTGCGGCGGCTAGGGGCATGAGGGCGCAGAGACTGCCACTCCCTCACGCGTCCCGCCTCCTCCTTCGCGAGCATCACTGCTTCGCAGGAGGAGGTGACGGCTTCCCATTCCCTCTCGCTCCGTACCATGGCTCGCACCAGGGCCGGACGCGAGAGGTCGCCGCCGCCGATCGCCTCCACGAGGACACGGCGGTGCTCCGCCCAGGCAGGGCACACCTCCACCGTATGCTCCACCGTGTCCTCCAGACGATCCTCGCAATGGAAACACCCGGACGTATCCTCCCGCTTTATCCTGAACAGGAACCCACCGAAGCACCCATGCCCGGTGAGAACCTGCGTCAGGCGGAAGGTGAGGACGCCGTGGCGCCTCTCTATCCACTCCTCAAAGAGGGGACTTACCGCCGCAATTGTGGCGTGCCCAGCACTGGGTTGCGACAATCGTACCCGCCATGTCGCCATGAGATAACACCGGAGCTCTGTCCGCCGTGCCGCGATTTGTCGCGGCAGCGGTGTTTCGCCCCGGCGTTTCGCCTCCTCGCGCCACTCCCACATGTGCGCGAGGACCTTTGCCTCCAGATCCCATGGCGGCACTCCGGCAAGGAGGCTCGCCGCCTCGCAGGAGACCGTGCGGTATCCCCGGATTAACCGGATGGCCATGACCCTCTGGGCCGCAAACAGCCGGCGCGCTGGGCGCAGCCTCAATGAGGGTGCCCACACCGGTGCCCCGTAGAGGGCCATGGACCGCACAATTCTGCGTCCTCAACTGTTTATCTGACTATGAACCGGGATTCAACGCATGTAATTCAACTTACATAAGTCAAACCATTGTAGTTATTTTCTGGTGCCATACAATTATTATCATTACTCACCAATTTATTCATTTTGAATCTCAGAATCTCAATACAACGTCCCGACATCAATCGTCGGGCACTTGTCCACCAGACACGACACCCGTCTGGTCGGAGGTTCCTAGCTTTCCTATGGAGGTTGACAAACTATCCAGCCTCACATATCTATTAAACTACTGGCCCCATGCCCTCACTATAGAACTACAACGGAATACGGGGCTTTTGGCTTTGTTGCATTTTATGTATCTTTTTTAATTTTTATTTTGTAATGTGCGTTTTGTTTGTGCAGAATAAACAATTTTTCTTTCTTTCTTTTTTCTTACAATCTTTCTCACTATCATTTATTTTCGACAATTTTACTCCTCCGTTCAGATTTTAATTTAGAAATTCTCCTTACCCATTCCGGGTCGTCCTTAGCAGTAGGTTCAGTGATGACCTTGGGTTCCCTCCGCAGTGCGTTCAGTATCCTGGCGCCAGAGCGTCGCGCCGCCGCGAAGCTCGGCGCGAACGACAGTGCTGCCGCCAACATCCACGCGCCGTAGATCAGAGCTTCTGATACACTGACCAGGAAAAGTGGGGATTAGTACTGGTTACAATAATTTTATATACAGGATAAGTTTTTAACCAGTGTGCAAATTTTAACAAATTAAACTTAAACGAGTTATAATAACCATACAATTTTTATTTTGGTATATCTTAGTAAAAAAGAAAATAAGTTATCGTTAACGAAAGATGTTTATTTTGAAACTGGTTTTTATGGTAACTTGCGCGCAGTGCCGGCGAAGGTGAACGACCGGCCAGCTGTTAGATCGGTCAAAATTCTAAGAAATTCGAAGTACCTACGCCGGCGCGCGGTTAATGACCTATTAGTCTATTACTATTGTTAATATCATATTCCGAAATATGTAGGGTGTCCACAGTTTACTGATTTAAGTTGGGATAAAAATTTAAAAAAGTATTGAAAAAAATAATTGAAATGTGTTCTATTACTGATACTGAACCGCTAAAAAAAATTTGCGCACTTGTTAAAAATAAAACCTGTATTTGTGCCATTATGCTTTTGTTGGGGTTACTTGGAAAGCAAAACAATGTCTTCGGAAACTACGCTAACATACGTCACAAAATTCGAAACACCCTAAAAAATAGAAAATAAATAATAGTTTAAAAAAAAAACAAAAAAATACGTTTTTAAAAAATACCGCTAAAAGCAACTCACGCTTTTACTATTATTTTCTACTTTTTAAGTTGGTCTTCTATGGAAGCGTGTTTTTTATTTACTATTCACACTTTTTCTATTATTTTCCACTTTTTAGTTTTGTTTTCTATGTAAGCGTGTTTTTTTACTATTATTTATTTTGCATGTGCTTTATCTCTCCTCATCACCAACACAAACGATTCCCGTTCAGAATTCCTACTACATCTTCCAATATTACAAACAACGTGCTACTCACAGTATCGCGTACTCGTAGGGCAGGTCCTCCCTCGCGATGAGGTACCCGGCGTACGCGAGCGACACGGCGTAGCCGAGCGTGGGCGAGCACACGCACACGCCGTACACCGGCCCGCGCACGCGCCGCGACGGGGACGACACGCGCTCGGCGTCCGACAGGGACACCGCGTAGCGGGACAGGATGCTTTCTTCTACACCTGTTTGGGGAGAGAAACAATGTTATTTACAGGACAAAACTAGAAATATTATTGCTAAGTTACTTCAACTCAGCCTATCGCAGACCACTAATGGACATAGGTCCTTGGCTTCCAGCTTAAAAACTGGAAACTAACCCTAAAGTAGTTAGGAAAGGAAAGATGATGATGATTTTTCAGTAAATGAATTTAATTCTCGAAATTAAATCTGTATTTCCACAAAACCACAAAACATAAAACAAAACCACAAAACTAAAAAACACATCACTTCTTTATACATAGCAATATGTTCTGAATAATATAGATGTAGACTGACCCAAACTATGCACGGTCCGCACGTTGAGCACAGCTTCAGTAGCGACTCTGCTCGCATGCTCGAGCGCGGCTCGCTACAATAGTATGTATGTACACTGACCCAGACTATGCACGGTCCGCACGTTGAGCACAGCTTCAGTAGCGACTCTGCTCGCATGCTCGAGCGCGGCTCGCTACAATAGTATGTATGTACACTGACCCAGACTATGCACGGTCCGCACGTTGAGCACAGCTTCAGTAGCGACTCTGCTCGCATGCTCGAGCGCGGCTCGCTACAATAGTATGTATGTACACTGACCCAGACTATGCACGGTCCGCACGTTGAGCACAGCTTCAGTAGCGACTCTGCTCGCATGCTCGAGCGCGGCTCGCTACAATAGTATGTATGTACACTGACCCAGACTATGCACGGTCCGCACGTTGAGCACAGCTTCAGTAGCGACTCTGCTCGCATGCTCGAGCGCGGCTCGCTACAATAGTATGTATGTACACTGACCCAGACTATGCACGGTCCGCACGTTGAGCACAGCTTCAGTAGCGACTCTGCTCGCATGCTCGAGCGCGGCTCGCTACAATAGTATGTATGTACACTGACCCAGACTATGCACGGTCCGCACGTTGAGCACAGCTTCAGTAGCGACTCTGCTCGCATGCTCGAGCGCGGCTCGCTACAATAGTTTGTATGTACACTGACCCAGACTATGCACGGTCCGCACGTTGAGCACAGCTTCAGTAGCGACTCTGCTCGCATGCTCGAGCGCGGCTCGCTACAATAGTATGTATGTACACTGACCCAGACTATGCACGGTCCGCACGTTGAGCACAGCTTCAGTAGCGACTCTGCTCGCATGCTCGAGCGCGGCTCGCTACAATAGTATGTATGTACACTGACCCAGACTATGCACGGTCCGCACGTTGAGCACAGCTTCAGTAGCGACTCTGCTCGCATGCTCGAGCGCGGCTCGCTACAATAGTATGTATGTACACTGACCCAGACTATGCACGGTCCGCACGTTGAGCACAGCTTCAGTAGCGACTCTGCTCGCATGCTCGAGCGCGGCTCGCTACAATAGTATGTATGTACACTGACCCAGACTATGCACGGTCCGCACGTTGAGCACAGCTTCAGTAGCGACTCTGCTCGCATGCTCGAGCGCGGCTCGCTACAATAGTATGTATGTACACTGACCCAGACTATGCACGGTCCGCACGTTGAGCACAGCTTCAGTAGCGACTCTGCTCGCATGCTCGAGCGCGGCTCGCTACAATAGTATGTATGTACACTGACCCAGACTATGCACGGTCCGCACGTTGAGCACAGCTTCAGTAGCGACTCTGCTCGCATGCTCGAGCGCGGCTCGCTACAATAGTATGTATGTACACTGACCCAGACTATGCACGGTCCGCACGTTGAGCACAGCTTCAGTAGCGACTCTGCTCGCATGCTCGAGCGCGGCTCGCTACAATAGTATGTATGTACACTGACCCAGACTATGCACGGTCCGCACGTTGAGCACAGCTTCAGTAGCGACTCTGCTCGCATGCTCGAGCGCGGCTCGCTACAATAGTATGTATGTACACTGACCCAGACTATGCACGGTCCGCACGTTGAGCACAGCTTCAGTAGCGACTCTGCTCGCATGCTCGAGCGCGGCTCGCTACAATAGTATGTATGTACACTGACCCAGACTATGCACGGTCCGCACGTTGAGCACAGCTTCAGTAGCGACTCTGCTCGCATGCTCGAGCGCGGCTCGCTACAATAGTATGTATGTACACTGACCCAGACTATGCACGGTCCGCACGTTGAGCACAGCTTCAGTAGCGACTCTGCTCGCATGCTCGAGCGCGGCTCGCTCGCGACGCTCGGCACGCTTGTTCACGTAGCCCTCCAGGTAGATGCCACCCATCACCTGCAACACATTGACAACATATTATTGATGTATGGGCAATTACATACAGCTGAGATGAGAATGCTAAGGGGGATGTGTTGTGTTACACGAATGGATAGAATAAGAAATGAGTACATAAGAGGAAGTCTGAAAGTGGTACCGATAGCTGAAAAGTTGTATGGGAATCGGTTGTCATATGATACGGAGGAATGAGGAAAATGTCGTGAGGAAAGTATTGAGTATGAATGTCGATAGCTATAAGAGTAGAGAGAGACCAAAGAAACGACGGATAGACTGTGTGAATTATGATATAAATAGAAAGGGGATGACTACTGAGATGACGACTAATAGAGAAGTGTGGAAAAAAAAGACATGTTGCGCCGAACACTAATAAATTGGGATAAGGGCAGGAAAATTATGAGTTACAGCCACGGGGTTTTAATATGACATGTCTAATTTAATGGTGGATATATACATAAGAATAATAATAGTGTTACGTAACTTGAAATGTAACGTATGTAGGTACATTGAAACATTGTTGTTGTCATCCATTTCATGTTGCATTGTATGTATTTTGGTAGCATGTTCGTTTTAACGCGTATGTTACATTACATTTTATTTTACGTGTCACGTAAGTGTAACCACAATAATAGTAAGTTTGGCTTGGTAGAGCGTCATCGCTGGCATTTATAACTGTGTGACAGTGTCTCTTAAGGTCTGCATCTTATAGTAACACCAGAGTATCCTTATAATAGTAACTCTAACATGGTATGGCATACCATACCATATTTGTGTTAATGAAACATAACAAGTTGATGTAATTTGTTAGAGTTGCTATTATTATTGTATGTTTACAATTAAACATACGTAAAATATGTAAGCAATAATAGAGATACGCGTAATTTTAGCATAGGCGATCTTTAAGTCGTACGTGCTTGCTTGCACTTTTTTGTAGATTCCTAGGAATAAAGCAACAACTTACACAAGGTACAGACAGGAGGCTCACGAGGGTCATCTTCCAGGAATAAAACATGGCGAGCCCGACGCCCAATGTCATCGTGCTTACGCCCTGTAGCACTGTGCCCAGCCGAGTACCTATAGAGAAGAATAGAGGTAAGTGTCAACATTACCATTCAGTTGACGGACGTCCGCAGAAAAAAAATCTACCCGCATTATAAAGAAGGTGCCCATAAAAAAAAAAATAAAAAAAAATCTTGCAATGGAAAAGGTCCAAGAATGCTTCCTTGTGGAACTCCATCCTCATGTTCCTCATGAACACTATTGGTGATTTCAAATTTTGTGTTATCTAGCAATGATGTAAAACATAAGATTATGATATGTGAACTACTGTTAGAAACTATGACTTTGTTAAGTGAGAAATTACTTATATGCATCACAGTATCGATAGCCTTAGACGGGTTAATGCATACAGTACGCAGACGCTATTATGGCACGAGTTTTAGATAAGTCCGTCTTTGTCTCACTTTGTCTCTGCTATATGATTGTCTCTTTCTAAAGCACGATTTGACTTATGAACACCAGGGTACTCTTACAATGACATTATCATGTTAGGATATAAACTTACCAGTGGCTCCTTGCACGGCGGTGCAGTCAGTAGCAAGCCTCGCACAAAGCGCGCCCACCGAGTTCTTGGACAAGTCGAACCAACCTTGTTCCTAAAGGGAAAACTTTGATTAAATGGAGATTCTAAAATGGACTGCTAGGAGCTTTTCATCATCATCATCCCCCCCCCCATTTGGGGGAGGGCCATAATCACCAATCTAAACTCAGCTAATTGCCATAATCGCCATGTTTGCATGCGGGTTGGCGATCGCAGTATGGTGGTAAAATGCATAGAGAATGCTGCTGCCTATTCTCTAATAAGTTCCTTAATCACCTCTTACGACACCCACACGTGAAGAATTGAGATGGTGTTATTCTATACGTTTGGCACCACAAGGACACTAGGAGCTATTACGTAAAGTTTATTTGAAAAGCATTTTTGTAAACGAATGAGCTGCAAGTTTAACTTCGATAAAGTCTCGATATGTAATAAGTTCACCCCATTCACAAATCGACCGCGGTAAGCGTAGTACAACCACACCATTGATCGACTCCTCTCCTTATGCACGTTGTTATGTAAGAGAAGTGTTCCCTCACCTGTACGAGATAGTTCCTGAACGTCATCTGCCGGAGCCTGTCGGTCAGCCGCGAGCCTGCCAGGTTGAAGAGCCAAGCTTGCAGGAAGGTGACCAGGCCGCACGCTGCCGCCACGCCCGCGAACAGACTCGCGTATAATTGAGACTGGGCGAGGATGGCGGCTTTGTCTGACCACGCGAACATCTGTGGAGAGGAAAAAGTGCTATAAGTACTTGAATTTAGAAACTTAGAGAGTTAATATTCACTACTATTTATGTCTCAAAAGGTGAATATATTAGTAAAACTCCGAAGAAAACTTCGATAACGCCTCAAACGGACGTCGCCAACAACTGAAGGGGTCCGAGAGGATCGATGCCTGCCAGAGTCGCGGATTTCTTCAAAAGAGTTAACCGTGGCCCTGGCATATCCAACTGAAAGAACACGGGTGGGTTTTAGTCAGTAAAAATCTGACACGCCCTCCCGCTTTGCTCAGAGCGGGAGATGTCATTTGATGACACCCAGACAAAAAAAAGTGTTGCTTTGAAATATTGATGTTTTGTGATACCCCCAAATAGACCATAGCTCCCTCGTTGCTTTCCTTAACGTTGAGTTGTAGTCTATACAATGTATACTCACTCCATAAAGCTGTGAGAAGAGCAGAGCGAACACGGGCATGCTGGCACCGATCAGCAGGGAGGCTATCGCTCCCCCGGTCAGGAGGGGCCACTCCGGAGCGTTCAGCTTCAGGAGGGACCAGCTGGAGACGGAGGGCTCCTTGTCTTGTTCTGGTTCCTCTTCATTGTCAGGTTCCTGGAGGAGTAAGGGTATTTGTTGTTAGTGTCTGTCGTGAAGCCAGTGGCATTACAAAGTTGGAGTTATATCAGAAAAAAAGGCCTCAGAGGCCTTACAGACCTTACAGAGAGTTCATTTTTTTTTATTTATTTGGCTCACCAACACTTGAATACACTGATACAATGATATGAAATACATTCAGTAAACTTATGATCTAGTGTACCAATTTCTTTCAGGTAAGCACAACATGCATCACTTATTTGTTGATTGAAATTGGGTGCCTACTTAAAAATTAGATGAGTTCTTATACTCACCGAGCATAATCATGTTTTCGAACTTACATAAAATCAAATAAAAAACAAAACCAAAATACAATTAAAATTTAAATCAAAATCAAACTTAAAAATCAAAATAAAATCAAAGGAAAGAGAGTAAGAGAACATAACAAGAGTAGTAAGTGATACAAAAACTCCCTAGTTTTAAGCTAAATCTAAAGGAATAACAAGAAAATGTTGATTGATTTAAGAACGTAAACGAGGCTGTAGTTTCTGCCTATCCCCGGGGAAAGACGGCGTGTGTTTACTATGTATGTATGTGTGTGAGGGTCATGCTGATGGATGAAGATACTCACGATATGGTTGAGGGCGTCCGCCGCGGCGTAGGGCACGTGCGCCGACGAGACGGTGCTCATGCGGACAGACGTGCGGGCGAAGCGGTGCAGGGACTCTGTGGGGGAAACGTAGCATATTCAACAATATTTGTAGTGAATAACTTGTAGTGGTTGGCGCAACATGTCTTTTTCTTCCACACTTATCTATTAGTCGTCATCTCGGTAGTCACCCCCTTTCTATCGATGTCACAATTCACACAATCCATCCGTCGTTTATTTGGTCTCCCCCTTTCTTTGATTGAGTTAATCACTTTACTAAGCTACCCTTTTCACTCACTTTATCTACGTACTTAAATATTAAAACAATAGTTCGACGAATGCAGAACTTTCTCTTTCTTGAAACTGGTCCAACATACTTGTCACTAATAAGTGATGTATGTTCTGTGTGATGCCGGACGTAAATAATAGCCCATTTCTTCCCATGGGTGTCGTAAGAGGCGATTAAGGGACTTACTAGAGAATGGGCAGCAGCGGTCTCTATGCATTTTACCACCATACTGCGATCGCCAATCCGCCTGCCAAGCGTGGCGATTATGGTAAAGCCCCCAAAAATTTGGGGAGGCCAAAGTCCAGCAGAGGACGTCTTATGGCTATAATGATGAAGTCAATTTACCTCGAGTAGACTGTCGACTGATGCACCGAGTGAAGTGTTGTACGTCATCAGCGCCGGTGACGTCATCGTCGTCCAGTTCAGGTTCTGAAGACAACGTGCTGGCGATACTCCTAGAAATTCATTGAGTTATAAGTAACATACGGGTAGGCTTTTTTTGTGTGTGGAAATTCATCAAATGACGTCTTCTGCTCTGAGTGGAGCGGGAGGGCGTGTCAGACTTTTACTGACTAAAACCCACCCGTGTTCCATCAGTTGCCCATGTGCCAGGGTCACGGTATCTCTTTCGATCAAATCTTGCGACCCTGGCACGATCTCGGGTAGGCTAAGATTTAAAGTGACTCTGCCCTTGAGTGTAATAGCTTCCAGTACATGCCCCGCTTGTCCATGAGCTCCTGGTGGCTGCCCGCTGTGTATAAGATGGTCGATGGTGGTCTACTTACTTGTTGGTCATATCCTCCTGCTGCAGCTTCCAGTACATGCCCCGCTTGTCCATGAGCTCCTGGTGGCTGCCCGCTATGTATAAGATGGTCGATGGTGGTCTACTTACTTGTTGGTCATATCCTCCTGCTGCAGCTTCCAGTACATGCCCCGCTTGTCCATGAGCTCCTGGTGGCTGCCCGCTATGTATAAGATGGTCGATGGTGGTCTACTTACTTGTTGGTCATATCCTCCTGCTGCAGCTTCCAGTACATGCCCCGCTTGTCCATGAGCTCCTGGTGGCTGCCCGCTATGTATAAGATGGTCGATGGTGGTCTACTTACTTGTTGGTCATATCCTCCTGCTGCAGCTTCCAGTACATGCCCCGCTTGTCCATGAGCTCCTGGTGGCTGCCCGCTATGTATAAGATGGTCGATGGTGGTCTACTTACTTGTTGGTCATATCCTCCTGCTGCAGCTTCCAGTACATGCCCCGCTTGTCCATGAGCTCCTGGTGGCTGCCCGCTATGTATAAGATGGTCGATGGTGGTCTACTTACTTGTTGGTCATATCCTCCTGCTGCAGCTTCCAGTACATGCCCCGCTTGTCCATGAGCTCCTGGTGGCTGCCCGCTATGTATAAGATGGTCGATGGTGGTCTACTTACTTGTTGGTCATATCCTCCTGCTGCAGCTTCCAGTACATGCCCCGCTTGTCCATGAGCTCCTGGTGGCTGCCCGCTATGTATAAGATGGTCGATGGTGGTCTACTTACTTGTTGGTCATATCCTCCTGCTGCAGCTTCCAGTACATGCCCCGCTTGTCCATGAGCTCCTGGTGGCTGCCCGCTATGTATAAGATGGTCGATGGTGGTCTACTTACTTGTTGGTCATATCCTCCTGCTGCAGCTTCCAGTACATGCCCCGCTTGTCCATGAGCTCCTGGTGGCTGCCCGCTATGTATAAGATGGTCGATGGTGGTCTACTTACTTGTTGGTCATATCCTCCTGCTGCAGCTTCCAGTACATGCCCCGCTTGTCCATGAGCTCCTGGTGGCTGCCCGCTATGTATAAGATGGTCGATGGTGGTCTACTTACTTGTTGGTCATATCCTCCTGCTGCAGCTTCCAGTACATGCCCCGCTTGTCCATGAGCTCCTGGTGGCTGCCCGCTATGTATAAGATGGTCGATGGTGGTCTACTTACTTGTTGGTCATATCCTCCTGCTGCAGCTTCCAGTACATGCCCCGCTTGTCCATGAGCTCCTGGTGGCTGCCCGCTATGTATAAGATGGTCGATGGTGGTCTACTTACTTGTTGGTCATATCCTCCTGCTGCAGCTTCCAGTACATGCCCCGCTTGTCCATGAGCTCCTGGTGGCTGCCCGCTATGTATAAGATGGTCGATGGTGGTCTACTTACTTGTTGGTCATATCCTCCTGCTGCAGCTTCCAGTACATGCCCCGCTTGTCCATGAGCTCCTGGTGGCTGCCCGCTATGTATAAGATGGTCGATGGTGGTCTACTTACTTGTTGGTCATATCCTCCTGCTGCAGCTTCCAGTACATGCCCCGCTTGTCCATGAGCTCCTGGTGGCTGCCCGCTATGTATAAGATGGTCGATGGTGGTCTACTTACTTGTTGGTCATATCCTCCTGCTGCAGCTTCCAGTACATGCCCCGCTTGTCCATGAGCTCCTGGTGGCTGCCCGCTATGTATAAGATGGTCGATGGTGGTCTACTTACTTGTTGGTCATATCCTCCTGCTGCAGCTTCCAGTACATGCCCCGCTTGTCCATGAGCTCCTGGTGGCTGCCCGCTATGTATAAGATGGTCGATGGTGGTCTACTTACTTGTTGGTCATATCCTCCTGCTGCAGCTTCCAGTACATGCCCCGCTTGTCCATGAGCTCCTGGTGGCTGCCCTGCTCCAGCACGGCGCCCTGCTCTATGTACACGATGCGCGTCGCGTTCACGATGGTGGACAGGCGGTGGGAAACTACGAGGGTGGTGCGGCCCACGCTCGCTGCGTCCAGTGCTGCTTGGACCTGTTGGGAAATGGATGATGTTTAAATGGACGGGACAAAAGGTTTTCCTTACGAAGAGAACAAATAACACAAAGTAGTGAACCCCGAAAAGATGGTTAGTAAATAGCCTTCAAATAAACAGGGTTTAGGACAGGAGAATGACGATAATAATCTGACCGCCTTTTCCAACTATTGGTGTCCAGTATTTTACATGGAGCGATTGCCTACCTCACCTCCACAACCCAGTTATTGAGTAAAACGATGTCGCTTGGTAAGACTCCTTATCAGACTTTTGGGCTCTTGACGACCTATAGCGACTATCAAAGATTCAGGAGGTGGTGCTTTACGTGGCACAAGCAAGCAGGAGGCTTATGAAGAAGATTTGATTCACTCCAAATCTTCCGACCAGACGGGTGTCTGGTGGACAAATGTGTTGTGTATATACTAGTTGCGCAGAATATTTGCTAGCGCGATGTAGGATTTTGGATGCAGAATGCGTAGCTCGCATGCGGCAGTGTGTATACCTGTCTCTCGGCGGCGGGGTCGAGCGCGGAGGTGGGCTCGTCCAGCAGTAGGATGGCGGGGCGGCGCAGCACGGCGCGCGCGATGGCCAGGCGCTGCTTCTGTATGTGTGTATACCTGTCTCTCGGCGGCGGGGTCGAGCGCGGAGGTGGGCTCGTCCAGCAGTAGGATGGCGGGGCGGCGCAGCACGGCGCGCGCGATGGCCAGGCGCTGCTTCTGTATGTGTGTATACCTGTCTCTCGGCGGCGGGGTCGAGCGCGGAGGTGGGCTCGTCCAGCAGTAGGATGGCGGGGCGGCGCAGCACGGCGCGCGCGATGGCCAGGCGCTGCTTCTGTATGTGTGTATACCTGTCTCTCGGCGGCGGGGTCGAGCGCGGAGGTGGGCTCGTCCAGCAGTAGGATGGCGGGGCGGCGCAGCACGGCGCGCGCGATGGCCAGGCGCTGCTTCTGTATGTGTGTATACCTGTCTCTCGGCGGCGGGGTCGAGCGCGGAGGTGGGCTCGTCCAGCAGTAGGATGGCGGGGCGGCGCAGCACGGCGCGCGCGATGGCCAGGCGCTGCTTCTGTATGTGTGTATACCTGTCTCTCGGCGGCGGGGTCGAGCGCGGAGGTGGGCTCGTCCAGCAGTAGGATGGCGGGGCGGCGCAGCACGGCGCGCGCGATGGCCAGGCGCTGCTTCTGTATGTGTGTATACCTGTCTCTCGGCGGCGGGGTCGAGCGCGGAGGTGGGCTCGTCCAGCAGTAGGATGGTGGGGCGGCGCAGCACGGCGCGCGCGATGGCCAGGCGCTGCTTCTGTATGTGTGTATACCTGTCTCTCGGCGGCGGGGTCGAGCGCGGAGGTGGGCTCGTCCAGCAGTAGGATGGCGGGGCGGCGCAGCACGGCGCGCGCGATGGCCAGGCGCTGCTTCTGTATGTGTGTATACCTGTCTCTCGGCGGCGGGGTCGAGCGCGGAGGTGGGCTCGTCCAGCAGTAGGATGGCGGGGCGGCGCAGCACGGCGCGCGCGATGGCCAGGCGCTGCTTCTGTATGTGTGTATACCTGTCTCTCGGCGGCGGGGTCGAGCGCGGAGGTGGGCTCGTCCAGCAGTAGGATGGCGGGGCGGCGCAGCACGGCGCGCGCGATGGCCAGGCGCTGCTTCTGTATGTGTGTATACCTGTCTCTCGGCGGCGGGGTCGAGCGCGGAGGTGGGCTCGTCCAGCAGTAGGATGGCGGGGCGGCGCAGCACGGCGCGCGCGATGGCCAGGCGCTGCTTCTGTATGTGTGTATACCTGTCTCTCGGCGGCGGGGTCGAGCGCGGAGGTGGGCTCGTCCAGCAGTAGGATGGCGGGGCGGCGCAGCACGGCGCGCGCGATGGCCAGGCGCTGCTTCTGTATGTGTGTATACCTGTCTCTCGGCGGCGGGGTCGAGCGCGGAGGTGGGCTCGTCCAGCAGTAGGATGGCGGGGCGGCGCAGCACGGCGCGCGCGATGGCCAGGCGCTGCTTCTGTATGTGTGTATACCTGTCTCTCGGCGGCGGGGTCGAGCGCGGAGGTGGGCTCGTCCAGCAGTAGGATGGCGGGGCGGCGCAGCACGGCGCGCGCGATGGCCAGGCGCTGCTTCTGTATGTGTGTATACCTGTCTCTCGGCGGCGGGGTCGAGCGCGGAGGTGGGCTCGTCCAGCAGTAGGATGGCGGGGCGGCGCAGCACGGCGCGCGCGATGGCCAGGCGCTGCTTCTGTATGTGTGTATACCTGTCTCTCGGCGGCGGGGTCGAGCGCGGAGGTGGGCTCGTCCAGCAGTAGGATGGCGGGGCGGCGCAGCACGGCGCGCGCGATGGCCAGGCGCTGCTTCTGTATGTGTGTATACCTGTCTCTCGGCGGCGGGGTCGAGCGCGGAGGTGGGCTCGTCCAGCAGTAGGATGGCGGGGCGGCGCAGCACGGCGCGCGCGATGGCCAGGCGCTGCTTCTGTATGTGTGTATACCTGTCTCTCGGCGGCGGGGTCGAGCGCGGAGGTGGGCTCGTCCAGCAGTAGGATGGCGGGGCGGCGCAGCACGGCGCGCGCGATGGCCAGGCGCTGCTTCTGTATGTGTGTATACCTGTCTCTCGGCGGCGGGGTCGAGCGCGGAGGTGGGCTCGTCCAGCAGTAGGATGGCGGGGCGGCGCAGCACGGCGCGCGCGATGGCCAGGCGCTGCTTCTGTATGTGTGTATACCTGTCTCTCGGCGGCGGGGTCGAGCGCGGAGGTGGGCTCGTCCAGCAGTAGGATGGCGGGGCGGCGCAGCACGGCGCGCGCGATGGCCAGGCGCTGCTTCTGCCCGCCCGACAGCTGTGACCCGCCTGAGCCTAGCATGGTGTGGTAGCCCTGTGGAATACACGAGAATACTCAAATGCTTGTTTCCTAAAAGGGATGGGGGAGGGAGGGAGTATCTGTACTAGGTAATAGTTGGTTAGCGATATTTATGTTCGATGAAGTTAAATTCTAAGAATGTCATTCGACCCAAATGGAAAAAAGTTGCGGGCAGGCGGAGGACATCCATAAGGATTTCCATCTCGAGATAAAAAAAAGTACTCACATTAGCCAGCTTGGTGATGAACTGATGCGCGTGCGCAGTCTTGGCGGCGGCGACGATGTCCTCGTCGCTGACGTCATCCAGCCCCAGCGCGATGTTCTCGCGGATGGTGCCCGTGAACAGGACCGGCTCCTGGCCCACCACCCCTGCACAAACACACACAAACATGAATTAAGTAGAGGACTAGTGGTGGACTTCTCTTTGTAATAAATAATATTTTAAAGAACATTCTTTGTAAAAAAAAGAAAAAAAAAACACGCATCACTAGAAAGCCAAACTAAAAAGTAGAAAATAATGGAAAAAGCGCGGGGTGTTTTTGAGGTATTTTTTAATTGCTACCAAGCACCCCACGCAATTTTTTAGGGTGTTTCGAATTTTTAGACGTATGTCTGCGTAGTTTTCGTATTTTGTGACGTATGTCAGCGTAGTTTTCGTATTTTGTGACGTATGTCAGTGTAGTTTTCGAAAACGTTTTTTTACTTTTCTGGTAACCCTGACAAGGATAATGGCACATTATAAAAATATTGTAATGTCATGAACCCCTTCATGACATTACAATATTTTTATAATGTGTCAAAATCATGTTCAAAGTTTTCGTTACATAGGCACATAGTATATGTACGTATGAAGCTTATAAAAGCGTGTTAAAAATGCACATGTACAAGGTAGGCAAAAGCCCCGTATTCAAGTATAAAAAAGTAAAGTAGTGGACTAAAAATTCGAAGACAAGTGACATCTACCAACCCACACTGGGCCCGCGTGGTAGATTACCCCACTCCCTTTCACCGAGAGGAGGCCTATGTCCCAGCAGTGGGAACGATATAGCTGATTATGTAAGCAAGCTGTTCAGAATCAGACTTCATAGTGTTTCAAACTTAATACACGGCTCTATGATATTTCGTCATCATCATCTGCCTTTGGTTTGTTCCGGGGTGGAAAATCCTCTTGGATGTCCGCCGCCCTGGGGCTGGTCGAGAGGCCTACGAATGACAGCCGGCGCCAATTGCTCAGTGTGGTTATCTAAGACACGGCGTGGTCTCAGTGAGTCACGCATCCACGGACCAACCGCGACAAGCGTAGCTTAACCTGATCGATTGATCCGTGCAGCTGTTATTATTTAACCACAAGCTTCTCCCTTGCTATACCAATTTTGGAAGTTTATTAAAGCCGGGCTGTTTTACTCCACTTAATTGGTTTCGTTTCAACCTTAAAAGTATAAATTTGAGAAATCACTTCGGTCAACTTACCAATCCTAGTCCTAAAGTGATGTAAATCCAGCGCTTTCAGCTGGTGTCCGTCTACTGTGATGTTGCCGCTCTCGGGCTCGTACAAGCGCTGCAGCAGCTGCAGGAGCGTGGACTTGCCGCAGCCGGAACCGCCCACTAGGGCGATCGTCTCTCCTGCTCGCACTCGTAGGGAAAGACCGCGGAGGACCTGGGGAAGAAGGATCGGTTATATCTTTCTTGATATCTTATTTGAACTTGAAATTTAAACTAGGCCCATGCGTGTTTTTTTTACAGAGTTTTGCAATCAGTAGGCATCTACTGCACTTTAATAACAAAAGATTTCGAAAATTATGAAAACCGATAACACGACGACTACAGGTCTGTTCTTCGATTTATCTAAAGCCTTTGACCTAGTGTCTCATGACCTACTGCTGCAGAAACTGGAGGCAATTGGAATAAGAGGCATAGTACTTCAGTGGATATCGACATACCTAAATAACAGACGACAACGGGTTATCATTACAAAAGTGGATAGAAATAACGACATGCTACCACACTCTTCCGAACTCAAGTTCAACAGATGTGGTGTCCCACAAGGAAGTGTATTAGGCCCAATTTTATTCCTTTTATACATAAACTAGCTTTTGCCCGCGGCTTCGCCCGCGCGGATGTCGGAAATTAACGCAGGTATTTTTTTTAAATAAAAGATTTTTTCTAAAATAAAAGTAGCATAAGTTACTCCTTGTTACATCAGCTATCTGCCAGTGTAAGTCCCGTCAAAATCGGTCCAGCCATTTCAGAGATTAGCCGGAACAAACAGGCAGACAGACAGGCTGACAAAAATTGTAAAAAATGTTGTTTTATTATATGTACCGTGTATACATCCATAAACATTTAGTAAAAAATGGTTATTTGTATAGATGTATAGATAAGAGAGTAGTGGTGGCTAAGTGGTATCAGCCCCGACTTACGAATTGTAGGTCGTGGGTTCGAACCCAGGCAGGCTCTTTACTTTGTGTAAACATTTTCATCAACACTGCTCTCAAAACGGTAAAGGATAGCATCGTGAGGAAACCGGCATGTCCTAGAACCAAAAATTCGAAGACATGTGACATCTACGTACCAACCCGCACTGGTCTCCCGTGGTAGATTACGGCCCACTCCCTCTCACCGAGAGGAAGCCTGTGTCTCAGCAGTGGGAATTATATAGGCTAATTATATAGAGGTAATAAATACTATCTGTGTGCCATTTTCGACCAAGATCCATTGAGCCGCTTTTGCATGATTGTGAAACAAACATCCAATCATACAAATGTTCACATTTATAATATTAGTACCTGGTAAGTAGGTTTATAATTTATATTACTTCGGATTCATAGTTTATGGGAATATCATGTGTGTTTGATGAATAGTATTCAGAGTAAGAAGACTGTGAAATAGGGTTGGGTTGAATTGATATAAGTCATCCTGGTTTTTCTTAACGCTCGTATTCTACCTATACAGACTCAATTATTTACCAGACACCAAATTAAACATATTTATAAGAATAGTACTTTTGCCAGTGGCTTCGCCCGTATAGCTTTCGGAAAATATCCCTCGGAAACCTACTACCGGGATAAAGTATCCTATGTATATGGTAACTATCCAGGATAACCAAAAATCCAAATCCATCCAAAAATCTAAACATCTAAGCCATATTTCGGGGTCTCTTACTTGGAATAATACAATTAGGTTTATTTTGAGTACTTCGAACACACATGATATTCGCATTTACTATGAAGCCAAAGTAATATAATAATTACACCGCTACCAACCGGGACGACCGGACGCGCGAAGGCCCGTTAGCCGCTCTGCGGCGATTTTATTATAATCTCTGTATCTTCTAAAATATTAATTTTAATGATATGCTGTAAAGGGCAATTTTGATCTACATGAAATGCACAATTTATTTAAGGTACTTAATTGGATAAGGATTAATGCTGTATTGCTTAAAATCGCATTCATAAATAAGCCATTATTTCTCGTAAAAAGTAAAGGATAAAAATGGTTATTATGGGTTATCCCTAAGAGTTACACATATACCATCGCGGACTTTTTTGTAGAACTTTGTAAGGTGTACAATACTGTAGTACATTATTTTGATCTATTTCGTAGGGTTCAGCCAGCGTTCGCAATGTAAGCGCAAAAAAATGAGTTTATTTATGACATCACATTAGAAACCTCTAAAATTATCAGTGTTTCTTTACTATATTATGCATGTTATATACATATAAACCTTCCTGTTGAATCACTCTATCTATTAAAAAAACCTGCATCAAAATCCGTTGCGTAGTTTTAAAGATATAAGCATACATAGGGACAGACAGACAGCGAAGTGACTTTATTTTATAATATGTAAAGATTCTATAATTAATATAACCAACCACAAATGTATTTTGTTTGCTGATGACATTTCTATTATTGTGACCACTGATTAAGAAAAATAGTACGATTGTTGATCATGAGACAGATATTAATAACACTATTGAAAGTCTAATTGAATATCTAAATACAAATAATTTATCAATCAATCTTAAAAAATCATTTTATATACAATTTAATAAATCTAATAATGCTAAATACAACGTTAAAGTGAATATACATAAAATTGATGAAGTGACGCTAATAAAATTTTTAGTTAGGCCTAAAAATTTAATTTGCGTCCTTAGATCAAGACATAAACTGGAAAGCACATATTGATACGGTCTCAAAGCGGATAAATAAGTTCGTATATGCACTTAAAAAAGTCAGAAAATGTGGGGCAATAGCACAGATCAAAATAGAGCATTTATTGCGCAAAAAAAAATGCATTAGAGCAATAAACGGGCTTCGACCTGACGAATCCTGTTCGCCGATATTTCAAAAGCTTGGCTTGTTGCCGCTACCGTCTCTGTACTTAATAAAACATGTATGTTTGTTAGAAAGCATAAGGAATTATTTTGTAATGCAGATGACTTATATCCTCGTAACCGACGAGACCCCCACAGGCTCGTACTGGATCTCCTTCCGAGACTAGCTAAATATAACAAAAGTTGTATATATGTGTGTACGTATCAGTTCCGTGTGAGCACGCACTAGTACAGTACACTTACGCTCAAAAAAATAGATCGTCAACCTTTTCCATAAATCCATAATAGTTGCACATATAAATATTTTCAAATCATTATTTTTTGGACACCATGAAGACTTGTGCCATTTGCAATGATCAGTTTAACGACGGGGTGCAATGTGGAAGCTGCAAGAAATTCTTGGATTTCTCTTGCGCAAATGTGTCCGAAGTGGGTTGGAGAAAACTTGGACCCGACCGAAGAGCGCAATGGAAATGTCCTGCATGTAAATCGTCGCCTGCTCCGCTTTCACCTCAACCTTCTGCTTCATTGGATACACTACTGGGTGAGATTCGCGAATTAAAGCAGCAGCTGCTGAGCTTACCAACATTAGTGAGCGACATAAGGTCGATTAAAGATGAGCTAACGGAGCTTAAGAAAAGCTGTGATTTCTCTAGTGGTAGACTGGATGATTTTGATACTAGACTTGCTGAACTAGAAACAAAAAGCTCCGAGTTTGAGAAGCTTCAGGACACTGTCTCCTTATTGCAAGCAGAAATAACTTCAACTAAGCTTGAGCTCTCTGCATTTGATCAGCGATCCAGACTAAACAATGTGGAGATTAAAGGTGTCCCTCTAAAGAAGGATGAGAACTTGTTCTCAGTCGTTGACGCCATCAGCAGCAAAATAAAGTACAACTGTTCTAAGACTGAGATTAACTACATTTCGAGGGTGCCTATACATAATTCCAAGGAAAAATTAGTGATAGTGAGCTTCCTCAACAGGTATGTGAAGGAAGATTTTATTGCAGCTGCACGTGCTGATAAGGATCTCTCAACCTCTGATATAGGTTTTCAAGGAGCGCCACAACGCATTTATGTCAACGACCATCTCAGTGTGGAATCCAAAAAACTTCTGAATATGACTAAAATCGCCGCTAAAGAGAAACACTATGAATTTGTCTGGGTGAAACATGGCAAAATTCACGTGCGCAAGGACGTTAATTGCAAAACCTTTATAATAAGAAAGGAATTTGATTTAAACAAAATGGTTTAACCCGCTTTTATTTACATCCAAGGATAATTTCTAGCTTATCTACTCTTAAAATGTTTCGAAGTTCGCACATTAATAATTGTTATTTGCTTTATGCTTGTAAAAGGTTTAGCACCTCTGCACCGCTAATGAGCTTCCATTATATTCCTTATCGCGCTGTTCGTTTTAAAGTTCCAACACTTAATTATACATTTGTCTCGCTCACGCATATGCTTGTGATATATTGCTGCTGGCTTGCTCGCACAGTCATGTCATCGGATGATTTATACACTTTTACTTACTTTACTTGTTTTTACCCACATCATAAATTCATACCTCTTTCATGCGTAACTAATGACTGTCACGAAATTATTTGGCTAATTTTATTATATGACATTGTTATTGATGCTTACACAATTATTGTTGGATGTGTGTGCAATGGCTAACAACAGTGAACAGTGTATTACTATATTTTATCAGAACGTACGGGGATTGCGATCAAAGACCGATTCGTTCTACCGTCAGGTTCAACAGAATTCCTACGATGTTATTGTTTTAACGGAGACGTGGTTAATAGATGGTGTGTTAAACTCAGAGTTGTTTGATGATCGGTATTTAGTGTGGCGCCGTGACCGGGATTATGCTATGACTGGTCAAACGAGAGGTGGTGGTGTGCTTATAGCAACGCGTAGGGAGTTACCTGTCACTCCGCAACCGCTCCTGCACTCCTCGGCGGAGGATCTATGGATCACATTACGGCTTAAAAGTTCGAAGTCACGTGAATACGTGAACCTATATATTTGCACTGTCTACTTGTGTAAACAAAACAAAGGGTTTTCGTTTTCGGAACAACTTAATAATTTCCTATCCAAATTGAACTGTACAGCTCTGAATAATACCTCAGATGTGTTTTTAGTTTTGGGTGATTTTAATATGAGTGGAATTACGTGGGCTCCATCTAATAATCTTTCCTTAGTCCCAGTGAACCCCGCCACTAGTGACGAATGTTCGTTTGCGGACGAGTTATGTACGCTGGACTTTGGACAGTATAATGGCGTAGCTAATAGGTACGGTAAGCTGTTGGACTTAATCCTCTCAAATAAGTTAGCCTGTGTTAGTGAGTGTATTGACCCTCTAGTACCTATTGATCCCTATCATCCTGCATTATTAATCAATTTTGACATCTTTGAAATATCTCCCCTTGACCATGCGCCGCGGATGCGATATATCTATAGCAAAGGCGATTTCGATTCCATAAATAACGAGATTTCTGGCATTAATTGGGAACAAGAGTTTTCGTTTCGATCACAGGATGAGTCGGTTGAGTACTTTATAGACACTTTGAAAAAGCTTCAAAACAAGTATATACCGCAAAAACTAGTATGTAAAAATAAATACCCAGTCTGGTTCAGCTCATCACTCATCAAAGCAATTAAAGAAAAATATAAATATTTAAAAAAATTCAAGATTTACGGCAATAAATCTGACGAGTTAACTTTTAAATATTTGCGTGACAGAGTCAAGACTATGGAAGCTTCTTGTTATGAATTTTATATTAATCAAACTGAAAAATCCATTAGAGCTAACCCAAAACACTTTTGGAGCTTTGTTAAAAACCGGTACAATTCTAATGCTATACCTAATACCTTAAATTATAACGATGAACCATTACTCACTGGTGATTCTATTTGTGAGGCTTTCTCATCTTACTTCATGTCGACTTTCCTCGACCCCTCTTCATCTAATACTCCCAGTCCACCTCCTATTGTCCCTTTTGATACTATTGGAACTTCATCTGACATCTGTCATATAGAAGTGAATATAGATGTTGTGACCGGTTTACTTTGTAACTTGGATCCAACTAAAGGTGCTGGCCCTGATAACATATCATCTAAATTTCTAATTAAATGCGCGCCTTCAGTTGCCCTACCTATCTCAATTTTGTTTTCTAAGTCTTTGACTCAAGGTGTTGTCCCCAAAGTATGGAAATCTGCTTATATTACACCCGTACATAAGAAAGGTTCTAAAACCGAGATTACTAATTATAGGCCTATATCCAAGCTGTGCATTATAGCTAAAATATTTGAGAGGATTGTCTACAACCAGTTATATTCCGCCCTCAATTGCTCGTTCAGCTCCTTTCAGCACGGATTTTTGAAGGGACGGTCTACTACTTCTAACTTGATTCTATTTAATGATTTCATTACGGATGCTATGGATAATGGTAAGCAGGTCGATGTGGTTTACACTGATTATAGCAAGGCATTTGATCGGATTGATCATCGCACCCTGATAAAGAAACTAAGCTACATAGGTATCCGTGGGGACCTCTTGAGGTGGTTTTCTTCTTACATTGATAACAGGTCACAAGCTGTAGTACTCAACAATTATATGTCTAGTTGGGTAATCGTGCCCAGCGGAGTCCCTCAGGGTTCGTTGCTCGGTCCTTTTTTATTTGTAGTCTATGTAAACGACATCGATCAGTGCCTCCATTCATCCAAACTATTATGCTTTGCGGATGACATGAAAATCTTTGCCGCCATCTCAACGCCTGAAGATAGACTAGCTCTGCAGGCTGATTTGTATCGGCTAGAAGAGTATTGTCGGGTTAATAAACTTGATCTCAACCCATCCAAGTGTTCAGTGATCACTTATACTAGAAAACGTGCAGTCCTAGCCACTACTTACTCCTTGGCGGGTCAAATCTTGCCAAGGTGCAATACCATTCGTGACTTAGGCGTCTATCAAGACAGTTAATTAGTTTTTGACACACACATTGATGCAATTGTCAAAAAAGCATCTAAATTGCTCGGGTTTATAATACGTCTCTCTAAGAGCTTTGCTGATGCTAAAACACTAAAAATATTGTATTGCACTTTTGTAAGAAGTCAGCTAGAGTATGCGTCTCAGATATGGAATCCACGTTATCATAAGTACATTGACCGCATTGAAAACATCCAAAGACGGTTCATAAAATATCTTTGCTATCATCAAAAGATTCCATATCAATCAACCGATTATCTTGGACTCTGCAAGAAGTATCATCTGCTACCACTGGTGGACAGACGTAACATTGCAGACTGTTTGTTCTTATTGAAAATCCTCAATAACAATATTGATAACTCTGAGTTATTATCTAAATTTTATTTTAATGTGCCAAGTAAAACACTTCGTTTTAATCCACCCATACGTGTACCACGTACATCTACGAATTATAGGCAGAACAGTTACATTGTGCGAGCAAGCAACAATTTCAATGATTTATGCAAGGAATATAATTTTGATCCATTCACAACAAGTGTGAATTCAGCCAGAAGGTGCTTAAGCCTTAAATTTTTCAAGTAGCGGTAGATTTTATTACTTGTTTTTTTTTTCTTCTCTATTATTTCAGTCATATGCTAAGTACTTTAATAGCTTTTTCTTTAATTAAGATGATGTGTTTTTTGTTTATGTGCTCACACCATAATATTAATATAAGTCTATACGTGAGGACTTGTAATTGGCTTTCGGATGTCTAATATTTTTTTTGTCTGTTTTATTTAGCTGTAAGTCCTCCATGTACTAAATAAATAAATATAATAAGATACCAAGTAATCTCAAGATTTTAAGTATGAGATTATTTAAAAATAAACTGCATGAATGGCTGTGTAGTCATAGTTTTTATAGTGTCAAAGAATTCTTAGATTATAAATGTTAAATATGCTTGTGTAAATTTGTACGCTTATTACTGTTAAGCAAAACATGTATGCTCTTGTAATTTTTTTTTACCATGTTTTTTACCATTTTTTTTTTAGCAAATTTATATTATTCTATTCTATTCTAACATTACGAAAAACTATTTTCCTCTTGGATTTTTATTTAGACTTCACTATTGGCTTCAATATCCTCGAAAACCATGAAAATTACACCCATGATAAAAAATCGAAGCTGCCATCTTGTATTTTCATTTAGACCTCACTATTGGTTTCAGCACCCTCGATAACCATGAAAACTATCTCGCTTTCACTGTCTTTTTTATGTTTTTTAGTAAAGTCACTTGGAAAACACTTTCTAAAATACTCAGAACCTGCGTAAAAATCTTTATACCAAAAATCACTAACCTTAACATCAGGCCTCGACGGGTAATTAAAGTACAGATTCTCGAAGGTCAGGTCTCCTCGGAAGGCGTCGGGCTTCACTCCCTTCCTGTCCAGCGCGTTGATGGCGGAGCTCCTCCGCAGCAGGCGGTACAGCGCGCGTGCGGCGCCGCGCGACGCGCTGAACATCTCCAGGTGCGGGTGGCACATCGCCACGTTCTGCGCTGCCATGAACGTCAGGAACAGGACCTGGGTAGAGACACTTATTTTATAAAAACACTTTGACACGTCAATCATATTTTTAAACTAAATTAAGTCGGCGTTTTCTATCTGACTACTCTAAGAAGAACGGAGAAAAACTCAGAGGTCACAGCCACTTTTAAAATCCAGCCAAAGTCTTGGTCAGAGTATCAGAAGACCACCATTATTTGACGTTCGAAAAGTGCTAATCCTTAGCCTAATTTGAATAAATGACTTTTGATTATGACCGGAAGTAAAGAATAACACCACCCCATTTCTTCCCGTGGGTGTCGTAAAAGGCGACTAAGGGACTAACTAGAGAATGGGCAGCAGCGTTCTCTATGCATTTTACCACCATACTGCGATCGCCAACCCGCCTGCCAAGCGTGGCGATTATAGCAAAGCCCCCCAAATTGGGGGAGGCCTAAGTCCAGCAGTGGACGTCTTACGGCTGAAATGATGATGATGATTTTGACCATGTGGATTGTTATCTGAAATGGTCTTTTGAAGAAAAACCACATAAATTGAGTGGACCTGTCGAGTCAGTGTACGTATTTCTCACCAATCATGCAGCTCATCTCAAAACTTGAGAAGCTTAACGATTCCATGAACGATACCAAAGAAAGGATGTCCTAGAGTAGGGCGCACAAAATTTCTCGAATTGCCTGATTATGATTACAACTAACTGAGAAAATAAGAAACTAAAAGTGAAAAAAAAAAAAAAATGCCTGACACAGTCTCCATATTCACAATAATTCAAACTTTAATACTATTATGCGATTCTCGGGCGTTCTTATATGGTTTTTCTATCTGGAATTTCTCAGTAGCAGCCCGAAGTCTGGATTTGGGCCCGGTTGAAGAGAAGTGAAACACGTGCCACAGTTGGTCTGTGGATGGGTGACTAACTTTACATACCAAAATCTTTCCGTCTTTGGAAAACACGTTAAGTCGTTGGTCCCGGCTGTTTTTCCAAAATTTTAGACAGTCGTTACGAGTCGTCAGAAACCCGAAAGTCTGACAACCAGTCTTACCAAGGGGTATCGTATTATCCAGTAACTGGATTGTGAAGGTCAGATAGGCAGTCGCTCCATGTAAAATACTAGTATTTAGCTGCATCCGGTTAGACTGGAAGCCAACCCCAACATAGTTGGGAAAAGAGTAGGCAGATGGTGATGATGAAGAAGAGAAGTGAAACTTACAGTGACCATGACGCCAGGATGGTATGCCTGCTCGTCGACAGGCAGGTCCATGTCGCGCACGCACAAGATGGCGCCGTACGCGAACACGATGGCGTTGAGCGCGTACGTGAGCAGCCAGCCCAGCCCCGCGCCCGCTCCGCTCCACACGCCGCGCGACCGAGCGAAGCGAGACGCCGCCGACAGCGCGCTCGCGTACCTGTGGGAGGGAGGGGTAGGACGAGTCATTTATTTATTCGGAAGAACACATCGACGTGCAAAATGTTACTATGAATTCAGCACATGATTCTAGACCGTGTAGCGTTGAAATTTTTTGTCATAGACAAGTGCAAAACATACGTGCGTAAAACAAATTGATACAACAATTTTTTTTTTAACATCCGTGAATAATTTTAACACTCGGAATGATGTAATAAATTAATGACCTCAGGTTGTGCGTTGATCCCCCTGCGTCCCTATGTAGGTATATTACAAATAAATAGAACATAAGGGGCATAAATGTGCATCCAACGTCGTTCTAGCTATACTATAATTCATAGCCAGTGGTGATAAAGTTAAAAACTTTTGAATAAAAATTATAATGACAACAAAAGAGACTGAAAAGCAAGAACAAAATCCTTTTATTCTAACTAAGCTCCTAAATTAATGTAACAGACTGATTTTGAAACAATCAACGATGCAGATCAATCATGTTGCCATTATATCACTCGGTGCCTACATGTTTGTTTGACGTCGACACAAAACTAGTAATTTTTACCCCTTTTTTGTGAAAAAATCAGCATTGCCATCCAATTTGGCTCCACTGCCAGCTTTATGAGCACTTCTCCGACTGACTGCGATGCGCACAAATTTTTTGATGTTCATTGAGCTCATCCCTTTCTTTTCCTTTAAACCCTTATAGACAATAATGAAATACTTTTAACAAAATTCTAAATGTTGGCTAAAAATCTCCCAGTCTGTTATCCGAGAGGTATGGCGCTGTAGTCAAGATACATATTTTTCACCTAGTTCGGCTACAGATGCACCCATGTTATATTATTTTCATTATAGCTTACAATTTTTTCGCTACGCAAAAAGATTGTTGTAATGTTATTTTTGGTGTTAATAAATTAAATTTAAATTAAATTACTGGCTGTTCTACTGACCGGTCCACCTCGACGTCCTCCCCGGCGTACGCGCGCACAGTACGTATGTTGGCGAGCGCCTCCTCCACCACGCGCCCCGCCGCGCCGTACGCCAACACTTCCTTAGACGAATACTTTGTTTGATACTGCGGACAAGGGGGCATGTTATTATTAGTTTTATGTTCAGTTCATCGTCATCATCCTTCTCTCGTTTTTTTCATTACGTCTTTATCAGCAGTCATATTAGTAGTCACTTCCTTTCTATCCATATCTTCATTCACACAATCCATCCATCGTTTCTTTGGCGTCTACATTCATATTCAAAACTAAGATGATATGAAGACACATCATCGTCTGCCTAGCCTTTTCCTAAGGCTGTCAGTGTCAACTTTCAGTCTAACCTTATGTTACTGAATACCATTTTTTGACACGGAGTGACTGCCTCACCTCCACAACCCAGTTCCTGGGTAGTATGATTCCCCTTAGTAAGACTAGTTGCCAGACTTTCGGGCTTCTGACGACCCGTAACGACTGTCAGAGATCTTCGAGTGATAGCCGAGACGTTTGCACCACCAATCACTGAATACGATTAGAGCTAAACGCATCTAATACATCATTCTGTTTTTGTTATATTCAAACAATTGATCTATATATAGGACTCTCCCTTATGTCTACTCTTGTCTTAAAGAGTCTCTGCAATATTAATGTAAATAAGTCCTCCAGACCGTATTTTGGCCATGGCTGCCAATCTCGACGGAGACTAGCCATCGGCGCGGGAGATATTATAGTGCAGGCGTGTGTGTGCAGACACAGGGGCACTCACTGTTCCCTCTCTCTCATAGTTCTTAGGGACGGCAATCCGACACGATCGGCGAGAGATTAGATGCAGGACCAACTTACAAGCAGCAGGAACGACTTAAATTACTTAAATATTTTAGTACCAGCACAATAGAAAGCTTATTTATTCCTGGACCCCGAAAAACACAAAGACTGGCGCTCGATCCTCACATGCACTTCTTTCACACACAAACCTGCGGTCGCGACAACATTCACATTTACGCGGTCTCACCATTCCACACGATTACAAAAGAGCGTCGTTACCTTGGCGACGAGTGCGGCGACTACAATGGACACGGGCACGACGGCCAGGCCCGACAGCGTGAGCTGCCAGCCGTAGTGCAGCGCCAGCGCGGCAACATTCACACTTACACGCTCTCACCATTGTGTCTGGTTACCTTGGCGACGAGTGCGGCGACTACAATGGACACGGGCACGACGGCCAGGCCCGACAGCGTGAGCTGCCAGCCGTAGTGCAGCGCCAGCGCGGCAACATTCACACTTACACGCTCTCACCATTGTGTCTGGTTACCTTGGCGACGAGTGCGGCGACTACAATGGACACGGGCACGACGGCCAGGCCCGACAGCGTGAGCTGCCAGCCGTAGTGCAGCGCCAGCGCGGCAACATTCACACTTACACGCTCTCACCATTGTGTCTGGTTACCTTGGCGACGAGTGCGGCGACTACAATGGACACGGGCACGACGGCCAGGCCCGACAGCGTGAGCTGCCAGCCGTAGTGCAGCGCCAGCGCGGCGCCGAACAGCACGGTGCCCGCCAGGTTCGCCGTCATCGCCACGTGCTCGCCCACGCCGCCGCGGAACTTCTCCATGTCCCTGCAAATGATCAAGTGAATACTTTACAAAGGAAAAGAGAAAAAACGAAATCAATGAGGAGTTGTATTTGTGATCACTAGATCCAATAGACGTTCACACCAGACACATGGAACTTAAAGGCGGAAACGACACAGCAGCCCATGAAATTCACATTTTCTTAGTTGTTTTTTCAATTTACATGTGTCACTTAGGCTGCATGTTGAATAAAATATGAGTCACGACAGTGAAACGTATGTATTTGAGAATTATAATAGTTTATATCATAAAATTAATTAAGTTCATATAATCCCATTGAATGACTTTTCATGAAATTATCATTGCCATCGGTCATTGCATATCGCACCCCCAGAACGACAAAGACGTAAGTAAGATTACGTCACTTTTTTTTTATTGCAGTTTCTTATAGCCCAGATAAAGATACACAATGCTGATTTTTTTCGTTAAGATTTGACGAAAATTTGAGCCATTATACCAAAAAAGACATTTAGATCAAATGCTAAATAGTTCTATCAGACCAAACAGTTTTTTGCTTTCCTGTAAAGTTAGTTTATTCTTCTTACGCCTTTGTTACACTGGGGGTGCGATATGTTCTGGCAAATAAATGAATTTGAATTTAAATAACATTATATTAATTAACACCTGCAAATTGCTGAAAAAGGAAGTAAATTTAAATTTCCAGGCACATAACTGACAAGTTGGGAATTTGGGGAATACCAGCGCAATGTTATGTGAAAATTAAAACAAAACTCACTCTGTTAACGTAGATGCGAAATTCATGGTAGTGTTGGTGTCAAAGAAGGCGATCTCCTGACTGAGCACTGAGCGCAGCAGCCGCATTCGTAAACGAGTCACCTGCAGACATACAAAACATCATGAGCATATAACCGAACACAGATCTCTCTGAGAGGAGTCTGTTCACTAAGAAAACAGTAAGGGACCAGGGATAAGAGCCCTTCAGGACACCCCTTTTGAATCTTTAAGCTTTAATAATTTTGCCTCACAAATTACATCTTTCAGCATCGCATTTGATTTACATTCGTTATAAGTCGATTTTTAAGTGTGTTCTCACTGGTATGATATCATTGTATGTTTTTAGATACATGTAGAATGTCGAAAGCCTTTGCCAGATCATAAAAAAGGATTGTTAGTCATAAGTATATAATTTTTAAGTGTCTTCAATATTAATACTGTGTTTTTAACCATTTTTTGCGGTTTCTTATAAAGTCATAAGGAAGTTAATTGCTAATCGACTATAAACTTAAAAGTCTTCTTGTATAAAAATGTCTGTTTGTTTATCAGATTAACGTCATTAATCAATTCATCATCTTATCAATTGATTTCCCTTACCTACTGTTAGACCATTTTTTTGCTAAGAATAATAAGTAACTAACCATTCTCGCAGCGGCCCACTGGACCATGGCCACGGCTGCAGCTGCGGAGATGATGTGCAGGACAATGATAGCGGCGCTGGCTGCTGCGAACGCCTTGCTGTCTTCTATTAGGGCATCCATGTGTAGCGAGCGGTTACCAGCGGGTCTGTAAGTGAGAATATTGGGTTAGTGCTGTGAAGCTTTGGGGATTCCCGTTAAAATAAGTATCTGAAGAAGGAAATCTCCGTCAAGGTAGACCACGGTGAAGGTGGTGTAAATATCTTATCTGGTTTGCAGGCCTAACATGACCAGAGAACGCACAAGACAGAGTGGCACATATGTGGCAGTGGGTAGGTCAGTTAGGCAATTCTTTAGGCTATGTCGGTCACCTTAATACTGATATTCAGCTGCATTCGGTTAGACTGAAACTCCAACATAGTTAGGAAAAAGACTACGCGGATGACCATGTCGGTATATTTCGAATAAGAACGTAGTTCTCCGGAATTGTGCCCGGTTGATGGCATTAGGCTCACCCCCTATTACATAGGACTTGAACATAACTGGCGAAATATGGGTGCTAAATAGGTACATCTCTGCCCAACCCTTAGTGGAAACAAGGCGTGATGTTATGTTATGTTACTCACACCATCCGTCCTCCTCCAAAGGTCCTCAGCACGTAGGCATCAGGAGTGACCAGCTGGGCGCCGTGTCGCTTCACGAACAGCGCCGTTAGCTCGCCGTACACCACGATACCTCCGATGGTGCCGAGCGAGCTGAACATCGCCAGGATCACGCTGAGGAACGTCACCAGGCGCTCCGGGAAGGTTGCGTACCGCCACTGTGGGAGAAAAGAAGAGATGTTTAGTAAAATTTCATCATCATCAATTCGAATTTTGAGTTCTAGCACATGCCAGTTTCCTCACGATGTTTTCCATCAATAATAGTAACATTTGCTGATATTTAATGCTTAACCGTCCGTGTGACTGGTGCCGGATGTACAGAATAGCACCTTCCCTTTCCTCTCGTAAATGTCGTTAGAGGCGACTAAGCGACTTACTAGAGAGTGGGCAGCAGCGTTCTCTAACCATTTTACCACCATACTGCGATCGCCAACCCACCTGCTAAGCGTGGCGATTATGGCAAACTCCCCGTAAATTGGGGGAGGCATATGTCCAGCAGTGGACGTCACTCGGCTGAAATGATGACGAGATTTAACTGTCTTCAAAGAAGGAGGAGGTTCTCAATTCGTTAGTTTTATTAAAATGTATGTTTCGCGATATCTCTGACAATTGTGGATTGATTTCGAAAATTATTTTTTTCATTTGAAAGTTATACAAACATTTCATCGGGCATGCTTCATTGGTATACCCGATATTTCATCGGGTTTAACAACTTTGCCGCGGATAGTTTTTGCGTTACCATCGATAATACGTATTTAATCCAGTTCGTATGTTTTAATGATATTCTAAAACTTTTTGCCACTGCTGTTTACATAGAAAGTAGTGGCATACGAATTGGTGTGTGGTAGGTAAAAAACAAAAAAACATCACTAACGAAGCAGTTGGAAAGTCGAAGAAATACGAAGGAAGACCATACCATATATCTAAAATTTTAAACAAAGCTTTTTACATAACTGAGAATGCATTACACGAAACACATAATTTTTTTTAGCAGAACTATTAAAATAATGCATCACTATCAATTTAGTTTTAATTCAGAAAAATAAAAACTTTGTACACAATGTCGTTAACCTCATAATTCTTCCGTAATAATAAAATAATAAATTTTATTATTACGGAAGAATTATGAATTAGGGGTTTTGGTTAATTGTGAGGTCAGTAAAATAATAATAAATCGTAAAACGTCTATAAAAAATGTGTTGTGTAAAAAATAAGAAATTCTCTTTCGAATAATAATTCTCTTTCGCTATTCGAGTAATAGTTTATTTATCAAACAATAATGAGGTTGCAATGAACACTGGCTATTATTATCTAATTTAAAACATCTTGAAGTGCTTATCGGCGGCCATTATTGTTTTAATGAATTTTATTATGTCGAGACAAAGAAATCTAAGCCAGATGCGTCATTTTAGCGCTCTCTTCTTTACAGCCGATAGATGTCCACTATTGGACATAGGCCTCCCCCAAGAACCGCCACTGTGACCGGTTTTTTTTTATTTTTTTGCAATAATCGCCACGCTTGGCGGGCGGGTTGGCGATCGCAGTATGGTGGTAAAATGCATAGAGATCGCTGCTGTTCATTCTCTAGTAAGTTCCTTAGTCGCCTCTTAAGACACCCACGGGAAGAAATAGGATGGTGCTAGAACAGCGCTCTCGGTAGATATGCATTATTTGACGCTTTGGCAGTCGGTCCACCCTCTTCTAGCGACGCCTTAACACGTTCATTGCCGATCACGCGATATTGCGTGATTCAGCTCTGCATAATATGGCCGATCACGCGATATCGCGTGCTTGCTACTAACAATTTCGTATGTGCCGCACAGGGGGTGCCCTTAGCGTGTACTCGCTAAGTTTTAAGTTTTTAAGCCCTGGCTGGAGGCCTTAATTTATTAAGGTAGCCACAGACAAGTCCGCATTAGCAGAGGACAATATCATAGGTTGACCTGCGAGATGTCATGTGCAAAAAAAATCAGTATGTCCGGTGGGAATTTATGGCGTATTCGATTTTCAACTTTCAGTGTTGAACCGAAGATTGAGAATCCAACAATGCGCGAAAAAATCCCGCCACCGATTCTATTACGTCCGTGTACGCACCGCCACACATCAAGCTATAAATTTCCCGTATAAGCTGACATCTCACTGTACGAATAGTCTTCACAATGCGAGGTCAGCTAAAACTGGAAATGTATAGCTTAGCTTGTAGCCGTGTGTACGTCGAATTAGAGGGCCAATTAAAATGCGTCATTTTAACGACACCAAACAAACATTTATATAGTTTGACGTAGTTATGGTCAATCTTAGTGGGTTTAACTGGTTTTCAACTGACATTATAATGTTTGGGTTATTCAGACGTAACGATGACTGCACGGAAACGAACACAGAACACTGTGTCGATTCAATGATTGATGAGTCTAGCTCTAGCTTATAGGTCATACTGTGGTTAGTTTATGACTGTCTATCTATAGCTATATGGGGTTAAATCACTAGCTGGCAATACTTTATCCACGTGTTGGGTCGTCGATATCGAAAACTAATTAAAAAAAAGAACTAACTTTGTTCAAAACTCAAAACATAAATGACACTTGGGAAATCGTAAAAAATATCTAAGTTCCACGAACATTTTTACAAACAGCTGACGGAATTCGTATAATGATATTGAAATTCAACAATCGAACAATTACACATACACTAGCTGACCGTACAGACGTTGTCCTGTATCCTAGAACTCGATAGCAGCGCCACCTACCGGGTCCACCAATAGAGTGAATCTAATCCATCCAGGGTGCCACCCAAATGCATACAAAAAAATTAATTGAAATCGGTCCAGCTGTTTAGGAGGAGTTCAGTGACATACACACGTACAGTAGAATTATATATAAAATATATTAATTTAGGTTTTCGTGTATGTCTGTGTGACCGCTATGCTATTTTCACCATTATTTAGAGATTTCATTCTGGAATTTTTATCCTAATAAATGCAAAAAAGTTTTTGCGGATGTATGGATGTTTGTCACTCTTTCACACAAAAACTACTGAACGGATTTGGATGAAATTTGGCACATACTTAATTTATAACCTGTTAATTTCCGCCGTCTACATCGGCGAAGCCGCTGGCAAAAGCAAGTGTGTAATAATAACATTTACATAAATTTTAAAAATATAGTCGTTTTCACAAGTCAAAAACCATGCGAAGCAGGGGTTCGTCACTAGTGATTTACCTAACAGACACAATTAACCATTTATAGGGGTTTAAACAGTAGTTAAACATAGCGCAATAGGTGAATCTCCGGTAGTTACTATAACAATAAATTAGTAACATATAGGAAGTAGTGATGTCAATTAACAGAAATGCGGGCAACGATATTTTAGTCATAGACAGAAAAAGGTTGTAATGATTATTTAATTGGTTGAATTAAATCATCGTTACACTATTCCTAGAAGCCTAGAACAAGACAACTGCGCACTAATTGAGTAATACACTGTCAATCAAAATTTGAATCATTCTGAGAGTCAGCACTTTTTGAACGTTAAAACGACATAAGACAGTCCCTCGACACGCCCGCCCTTCACCGCTTCCTAGTGCTGCAGCTGGGAAGAAGAAGTGGCGCAACAAACTGTCCAGCAGCACAGCTGTCTGCTGGATATAGCCCCCCCCCCCCCCCCAATTTGGCAGTTTGCCGTAATCGCCACGCTTGGCTGGCGGGTTGGCGATCGCAGTATGTTCGTAAAATGCATAGAGAACGCTGCTGCCCATTCTCTAGTAAGTCCCATAGTCGCCTCTTACGACACCCACGGGAAGAATTGGCATGATGCTATTCTTTACGTCCGGCACCACACGAAGCTGTCTGTTCAGTTAAACATTTTGAACCACGCGGGCGAGCCACGGGCACAGCTGTCCCCTAGCCAAGTTACAACCGCTTCGTGTCGAATTCCGTTCTCCAATCGGTAACGCCTCGGTGTCAGCAATTGTAGAAAACTATAAGTTGGTAGCCATGTTGACGCGCCTGAGTCTGCCGCTCGTTCTACAATGTCTTTAGAAAAACGACACATTATAACAAAGGATTTAGCGTTGAACATTGTAGAAACGATAAAAATCATTCTATCATTTTGAACGATGGGAACTTGGCTACGAATTTTCTATTCGTTTGTTCTAACCACGTGACTTAACGTTGAGCGACTAGCGTTAACGATTGTAGATTATCAACTTGGCTAGGTGTGCTGGTTATTTATATTTTTAAAGTTTCACTCTTATCACGTATATGGTGGCGCACGCGCCTCTTATATTTTCTTTCTAGTCAACGAAGTAGTGGTGACATAACTCCCACGCGCTGCCACATTGCCGTCTGACAGTACTGACCTCTCACATCACTGCGCGCTTTGCCAATGTCGTGATTATCACAGCCATTGTACTACGGAGCGCTTACTGTAGTTCGTGTGAACATGCCTTTACGTTGAGGACAAACTATTTAAATATTGAACTTTCAAGGTTAACAAAGAAGATTGGTTATATGTAATTTGTGGAGATAATTGTAGCAGAGTTGTCTAATTGTTAGCTGCCCGTAATATCTTCATCATCATCACATTTTCGAGTGTACTACGTGAGCTCGACAAATGGATGTGCGAATAACACTTGTGCGACAAAACTGTACAGCGACTCACCGTACTTCGAAATGCGGGCTTGTGCGACACACTGAATCTACTCGTTTCTAGCACTCGCCGGCAAGTAATTAACATTACGAAAAATTGCGTTTTGACAGACGGCAAATTTTCGAGTTGATTGGCCTTACAAAATTTGAGAATCAGTTGACCTCAGTAGAGGCCGTCCTACTCTTTTATTCGCAAACTATTGTAGTACTGAGATTAGCTCACGATCAATGTCGGGAGCTGTCCTCTGTCCTCATACAAGAACACAGTCATTGTGTGACACGGCGACGGTTCTCAAAGCCTTCACTGAGGTCTTTAATGAAAGCAGAACACGTACAAAACTACAGTACTGGGAGTCAACATAGCATATCGAGTTTTAGAGAGTAACCGTGGAGTTTCTTGTCGTCTCTACTCCATACGAAACGACTAAAGAGTCATGAGGAACAGGGTTTAAAGTCATTAATCCTCTATAGAACAGGGAGGACCTGGATCCCTGTCTGGTGGGCTACTGCCCCACGACTGTTTCGAAGACGTTGTCGGCAGGTTAACTGGACTTGCCTGTGGCTGCTTCAATAAATTAAGGCCTCCAGCCAGAGCTTCATCAACTCAGCCGCAGTCTACTGCTGGATAGGCCTCTCCCAAGCAGCGCCACATCACTCTGTCCTCCGCCTTCCGCATCCAGTCTGTCTCAGCCACCTTTTTGAGGTCGTCCTTCTATCTAGCTGGGGGGCATCCCACACTACGCATGCCGAGACGCGATCTCCACTCCAGGACTCCTCTGCTCCACCGGCCGTCAGTCTTCTGATAAACATGGCCAGCCCACTGCCACTTCAACTCTGCAAAGTATGTGAGCATCTCCAGTTCCAGTTTGATGACTCAAGACAGGGCTAAAAACTTAAACAGCAAAGGGCGGGCTGGATAGGAGACTCGTCTATTGATTTCGGGATGTTGTACAAAGAGTCAAAGAGTCAGTGGATCAGAAAGATGACGCTAGTTGCCCATCCCCAAGCGTAGACGTCCATTGCTGGACTTAGGCCTCCCCCAATCTGGGGAGGTTTTCCATAATCACCACGCTTAGCAGGCGGGTTGGCGATCGCAGTATGGTGCCAAAATGCATAGAGAACGCTGCTGCCCATTTTCTAGTAAGTCCCTTAGTCGCCGTTTACGACACCCACGGGGTACAAAAAAAATAAAAAAAACGTAGCAGGTCCCTATAGAGCAGCGGACTCCACGGACACACAAATAATTTGAGTGTTTTCCCATTAGCTATTTCTGTGTAATTCCGGTACTACTATTATTCACAAGAACTTAGCTGACGTCATCACTGTGTAGTGTTTAATGCTATTTAATAGTTAAAACCACTTAACGGTAACCTGTTAATTGATTGTAGAGAATGACACATTAGTCGACTTTTGTCACAAACATTTGTGACAGAATGTGACAGATTCAGGAACTACAATGACTAGGGTAGAAACAACGCAGTGTGAACCTAAAGTAGAGAACGCGTCATGCATGGCACGAAATAATTTACTGTTCGTCGTCCGCCACTACGGTTAACAACCGAACTCTAACATGAGTATTATACTCTTCTTCTGATGGGTGTACTTTATAAACTAGCTTTTGCCAGCGGCATCGCCCGCGTATCTATATATGAAATTCAAAGTCCTGAGTGACTGACTGACTGATATATCAACGCACAGCCTAAACCGCTGGTCCTACAGACATGGAATTTGGAGGGTTGTTCTTTGTGAGGAGTAGGTATCCACTAACACGAAATTCCCTTCCTAAGCGGGAGAAATGGGGGGTTAAAAAGGTGAATTTTTCGATATCCACGCGGGCGAAGTCGCGGGCAGAAGCTAGTTATACATATAAACCTTCATCTTAAATCCATCTATCTATTGCTGAAAACTGCAACAGACATCGGGAGCGACTTCATTTTATACTATGTAAGGATAAAGATGACACTAATAGAGTACGCTAAAATACTCTTTTTACATAAACTGAGTTTTTGAGGCAAACGATTTAGTTTTTCTTTGGTTTTTCTGTATTTCCCACTGTGAGACTTTACTGATTTTGTCGATTATGAATGTGAAGTAGCAACAACAGTGTTAAATGAGCTCCTGATCTTATATTACTTAGAATTAGTATGTTTGGAGTCCTATAATTCTTTAAAAATCAATTCAAAATGTTATGTAGGTACATGCTGCAAAAAGTAGATAGAACATAAAAAAATGGTAGGTACTCTTTTTATTAATCAATACTCTTTATTTACCATCTCTCAAATCACGAATACCAAGACATCGTACGGGCAGGCGATTCTATGCGACGGGATGGTTCGGGGACCAAAAAATTTGACGCGGACGAAGTCGCAGGCAGAAGCTAGTGTAAGATAATAATCGTATACAATTTATACGGAACATAACTCCATATATCAGCAACCTGCGTGAGATGGAACAGGAAAACTTAGCGCTCGCGATCGGCAGCAGGTTTTACCTGTTGCGGTGGACGATGCGATGTTATGCGGGCGACGCACTGTAGGCTGTAGGGGACTTCCATAGCCCGCAGGCGACATGCGTGTGGCGTTGTTAATTCTTAGTTGAATGTAAATTATGGGCCGGTAGGCTGGTAAACATATTAATAGGACTATGCAAAATAATGTAATATATTGTATGTAATCCATACTTACATACTGTAATTTACTTATTTATCTATATTTCATTTTGTTTCTAGGTCTATATCTATCTTTATAGATAAATGAAAATGTCTTTGTAATGCCAAAATAACATACTTTTAGTAAATGCATAATTTAATTTTTTGTCAGTCTGTTTGTTTCGGCTAATTTCTGAAACGACTGGATCGATTGTGACGAAAACGTACCCGATGTTATGAAGAGTAACATAGGTTTCTTTTTTGTCCCGATAGCAAGTTTCCGTCGACATCGACCGCGGGCAGAAGCTAGTACACAGAATGTAAAAAAACACGGGTTTTTATGCACAAAAAATACAAAATATCGCAGCCTCATAGTGAAAAGGAAAGTCAACTCAAGAATTAAATGACAGTGTCTCCGTCACCCCTAGCTATGAGCACGTCACTAGTACGTCAGCAGGTGCAGCACTACGTCTACGTCACAACTGTCATGGCGTGGCGCGGTAATTCACACGATGTGTTTCCTTCCCTATCTGAGGGCATCCCATGACGTCTTAGAGAAGGAAATATTATGACAAATTGGGTGCAGCAGAGGTCCGTACCCCACAGGGGGTGAGGGGGTGCCCTTAGAGAGTAGTCGCTCTAGTTTTAAGTTTTTTAAGCCCTGGCTGGAGGCCTTAATTTATTAAGGTAGCCACAGGCAAGTCTGGATGAGCAGCCGACAACCTCATAGGTTGTCATTCCAAAAAAATAAATAAAGTGGATTTTTCGAACAGAATCATCATCATCATCTCAGCCGAAAGACGTCCACTGCTGGACATAGGCCTTCCCCAATTGGGGGGGGGGGGGAATTTGTTATAATCGCCACGCTTGGCAGGCGGATTGGCGATCGCTGTATGGTGGGAAAATGCGTGCAGAACGCTGCTGCCCGTTCCCTAGTAAGTCCCTTAAGTCGCCTCTTACGACACCCACAGGCAGAAATGGGGTGGTGCTATTATTTACGACCAGCACCAAACGATACTGACTAATACCTATAGGTTCTTTATCTTAGAACTAATCAAATATAATTTAATAACACATTAACATTCAGGTCACTCGTTATATGCGTTTTCTCACGAACTTAGTTTTACATTTAATATTTTCCTTCCTTGATGTAGACATTACTTTTTTTTTTTTTTCAGGATGGGAAATCATCAAATGACTTCTCCCGCTCTGGGCGGAGCGGGAGGGCGTGTCAGACTTTTACTGACTAAAACCCACCCGTGTTCCATCAGTTGCCCATGTGCCAGGGTCACGGTATCTCTTTCGAACAATCACGCGACCCCGGCAGGCATCGGTCCTAGTAGACCCCTACACTGCTGCTGACATCTCTTTGAGGCGCGCGTGGAACACGGCGCGCCGTCGACCCGAGCTTGGTCCTTACCGGGCGGCGAGCTACCCATTGCTCGCCACCCGCAAGCTCGCGCCTACGGTGGCCGGGAGTCCGCTATTGAATGTAGACATTACTTAATATGTTGTAACTGTTAGGTACACGGTACATACCCGGGAGGTAATGGGATACATCGAGCTTTAGAAAGAGAAAGTCATATAGTATGAGCGAGAGAAAGACGATCATTTTATCCAATTACATCGAAACAAAAATAAGGGTTATTATTTTGCCCGGTATGTATGTATGTGGGTGTAATGTATCTGTTCTCTAATAGCTTCTAAAATTGTTATCGCAATTAACGTAAATGGGGTATCGAAAGCATCGCGTGGCGTCACATTTAATTGATTATGGCGCCGCGCGCCGTCTAGAGGACTAAAAAACCGGCCAAGTGCGAGTCGGACTCGCGCACCGAGGGTTCCGTACAAATATTCTCTAGTATTCTCGGTTTATGCATAAGGTTTATGTTTATGAAAGTAAATGTGTTTTTTTTAATTTTTATATTTCATCTGATTGAATGAACGGTAAATTGCGGTTTACGATTTATGACGTTTTAAAAAAAAAACTACTTACTCAATCTCGTTCAAAACAATTTTCGCTTGTAGTTTATATGGTAATGTACATCATATATTTTTTTTAGTTTTATCATTCTCTTATTTTAGAAGTTACGGGGGGGGGGACACATTTTACCACTTTGGAAGTGTCTCTCGCGCAAACTATTCAGTTTAGAAAAAAATTATATTAGAAACCTCAATATCATTTTTAAGACCTATTCATAGAAACCCCACACGTGTGGGTTTGATGAAAAAAAAATTTTTGAGTTTCAGTTCTATGTATGGGGAACCCCAAAATTTATTGTTTATTTTCTATTTTAGTGTAAAAATCTTGATGCGGTTCACAGAATACATCTACTTACCAAGTTTCAACAGCGTAGCTCTTATAGTTTCGGAGAAAAGTGGCTGTGACATACGGACGGACAGACAGACAGACAGACATACAGACAGACAGACAGACATGACGAATCTATAAGGGTTCCGTTTTTTGCCATTTGGCAACGGAACCCTAAAAAGTCATGAACTTAAACTTACAATAACAAAACAATAAACTCTAACAGTAGTAAGCGATTATAAGCTTTAGGGCAAAGTTGTATACGGCCACGGCAGTCAGATGAGAATATTTTATTGTTCAGAAAAGAAAGAAAAAGAAAGAAAAATTGTTTATTCTGCACAAACAAAACGCACATTATAAAATTAAAATAAAAAAAAGACATTAAATGCAACGTAGCCAAAAGCCCCGTATTTAAGTCAATAAAAAATTTAATAAACCTTAAAATTATGAGTCGGCGCTTTGAGAGATCTTTGTTCAATCATTTTTCAGCGCCGACTCAAAATTTTAAGGTTTATTATTTTTTGCTTTTCAGTTTTTTCGGCGGTTTAATTTTTTGTTAAAAAGTTTTTATTTCATAATTTTTTATGGCTTTAATGTACTAATAATACTTAGCAAGGTATACCCCATCCAATGAAAAAAGAATTATCAAAATCGGTTTACTCTGTATAAAGTTATGCGTGGAAATACATTACAATCAGTGAGTGAACAATCAAACATCCCCTGTTTTCCGACCCTTAGGGTTCGATTTTGTTTTCCAAATTTATATGGGGCCACCTTGGGAGTATACCCTTTAAAATACAAAAAGAATTATCACAATCGGACCACTATGTGAAAAGTTATGCGTGGTCATACATAAAAAAAAAAAAAAAAAATATACGCGTCGAATTGATAACCTCCTCCGTTTTTTTTCGTCGGTTAAAAAATCACGCATTGCCTTCTGTATTTTTGACGTTCAAATAGTGCTGACTCTGCCTGAGTAAAAATAACCTTAGAATAATCATAGGAACAATTACGGGCCATAACCCGCTTAACAAACATATTTATAGTACAGGCGCCATAGACAGCCGGCTTTGGAGAGCTGCCTTGACATCGAAGAATTATCTGCCCACGTCATCCTGGAAGCTCCGCGAAGCCTGTGAAGCTCCCAGGAAGCTTTTGTGCTTTTGGGCGGAGCTAGCTTTGTTACCTAGAACCTCCACGCACAACGGACCGAATGAGAGTCTCTGTGCGGAAAAGGGAGACCCCGTCATCATATTAGTGTTGATTCTCAACCGTTTTTTGTTTTGAGGGTAGGAAATCATCAAGTGATGTCTACCACTCTGGGTGGAGCGAAAGAGCGTGTCAGACTTTTATTGACTAAAACCCACCCGTGTTCCTTCCGATGCCTGTGACAAGGCCACGATTTTTCGAACAATTCTGCGACTCTGGCAGGTTGACTCTCAGCCTAGTTTGAATTAATGACTTTTGATTTTGTACCACGTATCGTACCTCCCTAACATAACAAAGAGCATTCCTACACAACATAAACAAGCCCATTTGGTTGCGTCGCAGTACTCCGCGCTCTTCGCAAATCAGATTATAATCATTTGGCAAGCCCTAGTCATGTTCTTGTTTTGTCATTTTTACTGTCATGTCACGTTGTCCTTGCGAGTACTTCAAACGTTCCATCAGTCGATACTGTACATATGATAAGTCCCCACGATCGTTAATTGTAGAGCTATAAGGAAACACGTGGGGCGCATTAGAATGGTCTCCACGAGGCGCTATTTAAATGTATACGTTTGTGGTTTGCATTATTTGATGTGCGTCAAAAATCCCACGTGCCTCGGCAAATCACCGCTGATCTCGGCTATCTTCAGAGAGTAGCCAGAAGCCTTAAAGTCTGACAACCTTTCAGAACTTATTGAACGTCAAAGTTACATAAGACAGTCCTTCGGTACGCCCGCCTTTCACCACTTTCTAATGCTTTAGCTGGGAAGAAGTGGCGCGAAAAACCTAATTTACTAACACATATACTGTGCGAAAAAAAACGCATTCTTAGGTCCGTGTGCCTATCGATTGAGTCATATTGCAATCTTGAATTACGTATAAGATACACAAAGAGACAGATTAATACAAAGAGATTTCCATAATAACAGAATAACACAAACTTATAATAATTCTATTACAATATTAATATGAGTGGGCACGGAGTAAACAGGCAACAGAGAGCGAACCCATGACCAATGTCTACCGCTGTCTATACGCGTCGTCATAGCCTTTGTGGTGCCGGACGTAAAGAATACCACCATCCCATTTCTTCCCGTAAGTGTCGTAAAAGGCGACTAAGGGACTTACTAGAGATTGGGCGGCAGCGTTCTCTATGCGTTGTACCACCATACTGCGATCGCCAACCCACCTGCCAAGCATGCCGATTATGGCTAAGCTCCCCAAAATGAAATGATGATGATGATGATAATTGTAACGGTCGTATTTTGTTCAACAGACTTGACACTGACGTGCAAGAACGTAAGACAATGTGAATTTCACTGACTACCCTGGAAGTACCGCCTTAGGTATAGTATCTGCCAGAGTTGCGAGATTTGTTCGAAATAGTTACCGTGACCCTGGCATATAGGCAACTGAAGGGACACGAGTGGGTTTTAGTCAGTACAAGTCTGACACGCCCGTCCGCTTCACCCGGAGTGGGAGACGTCATTTGATGATTTCCCACACACAAAAAAAAGGGTATCTGTAGTATTATTAGCTACTCCGCACATCGCTACCCATGACATTAGCCCGTACAAGTGCATCGCAGCTTGTTTATAAGGTGGTCGCCTGCACGTGTCGAGAGAGGCAGCATTCATGTGTTTATAACTAGTTGGCGTTAGAATTTAGATCTAGTCAGTCAGTTAGGAAATAAATTAAACAGCTGTTACGATTTTATAAGAATTTATAATATGTAACATTCTATGTCACGACAGCATTCCCGAAAGGTGTATAAGAATTTATTAATAAAAAGTGACAGATAGTTATTGATAATATGGTTATAAGATTTTTAAAAGCTAGCAAAGTTAATAAAATGTTTATGGGAGCACAACTTTTTTTTTTCATCATCATCTGCCAAGCCTTTTATTTTCTATGGGTAGGATAACATCAAATGTCTTCTCCCTATCTGGGCGGAGCAGGAGGGCGTGTCAGACTTTTACTGACTAAAACCCACCCGTGTTCCTTCAGTTCCCATATGCCAGGGCCATGGTAACTCTCAAATTCGCGACCATAGCAAGATTACCATCCCAACTAACTGGGGAAATATGGGTGTAGGTAATATACACCTGTGCCCACCCGTTCGAGGCTCACATTCGCGATGATGTTATGTAAATACAGTCAAATCAATATTACTCTTTGTACTGTATATCTTATACCTTTAAACGAGCAATTCTTGTATATATATATATAATCTGAATCTCGGAAACGGCTCCAACGATTTTCATGAAATTTAGTATACAGAGGGTTTCGGGGGCGATAAATCGATCTAGCTAGGACACATTTTTATAAAATGTCGTTTTATTCGTGTTTTCAATGACCAACTTTATCGATAATCAACTTGAACATAAACTTATTATTTTAAACACAATTTACCAAAAAATACCGAGCCAAGCTCGGTCAACCAGATATTTGGTATTCTACGAGTACGCACTGGACTGGCGCGTGGCGTGGCGTGGGACCTATAGTGTGTTTATGGTAATGTCTTGACCGGCCTGTTAGTCTAGTGGTTAGTGACCCTGACTGCTAAAACTGAGGTCGTGGGTTCGATTCCCACCCAGGACAAATGTTTGTGTGATGAGCACAATCATTTGTTCTGTGTCTGGGTGTAATTTATCTATAATATGTTTGTATTTAGAAATATATATGTATATTTATCAGTTGTCTGGTTGCCATAGTACAGGCTCTGCCTAGTTTGGGATCAGATAACGTTGTGTTGGTTGTCCTAAGATATGTTATTATTATGCCGTGGTGTGCTTACAACACGCGGGCAGGCAGTCACTGAACTAGACTGACTCTGTGCAAGGACGGCATTGTGTCTAGAATACCTAAATACACTACTGCGAAGGGTAACGTGTTTATGTGAGAATGTCTGTATGTTTGTTCCTTTGTGCCGGACGTACTCTTTGTGTCGTAAGACGCGACTAAGGGACTTACTAGAGAATGAGCAGCAGCGTTTTCTAAGCGTTTTACTACCATACTGCGATCGCCAATCCGCCTGCCAAGCGTGGCGATTATGACAAACCACCCAAATTGGGAGAGGCCCAGCAGTGGACGTCTTTCGACTGAAATGATGTTATTGATGATTAGCGTTTTGATCGCATAGTGAAAGCCAATATCTACTGCCATGGGTAATGGTTTGAACCTGACCTAGATATCTAATTCTTTTACCAAAGAGTCTAGTACAGAATGTTCTCACAATAACAACTTTGATCATAATCTCCATAATGGCATCAGGTGCACACGTGGTGCACGTCATATGATAACAGAAACAATGCGCGGCTCCTGCGCTGTTTACTAAACATTGCTCTCAATAGGATTCCATACGCGAAGGACGCCTAAGACTCCGCCCTCCTGCCAGGGTCGCGAGATTTGTAGAGGTACCGTGGCCCTGGTACATGGCCAACTGAAGGAACACGGGTGGGTTTTAGTCAGTAAAAGTCTGACACGCCCTTCCGATCCACCCAGAGTGGAAGACTTCATTCGATGATTTACCACCCACAAAAAAAAAAAAATATGGCTTCGCCCTCCGTGTGTCATAACAGGTAGACACTATGGCCGTTAGAACAACAAAAAGAAAACAAAATTAAAAACCCTTATTAACAAAAAATTAAACCGACGAAAAAAAAGGATAAAATTAATTAACCTTTTTAAGTACCATTGAGTATTGAGCTTACCTCGTATAACATAAGAATATCTGGATGACCGAGCTTTGCTCGGTATTTTTTGGTAAATTGTGTTTAATATTATAGGTTTGTGTTCAAGTTGATTATCGATAAAGTTGGTCATTGAAAACACGAATAAAACGACATTTTATAAAAATGAATCCTAGCTAGATCGATTTATCGCCCCCGAAACCCCCTGTATACTAAATTTCATGAAAATCGTTGGAGCCGTTTCCGAGATTCAGATTATATATATACAAGAATTGCTCCTTTAAAGATATAAGATAACATCACGCCTTATTTCCTCGAAGGGTTGGGTAGAAGTGTACCTACACATGTACACCCACATTCCGTCAGTTATATTTAAGTCCCATGTAATAGGGTGCGAGCTTATTGCCATCAATCGGGCACATTTCCAGATTCTGGGCTGCTACTGAGAAATTCCCGATGAAAAATCCCAATAACACTGCCGAACTTCGGAATCGAACCCAGGACCTCATGTTTAGCAGTAGCGCTTGCGACCACTGGACCATCGAGTCAGAACCTCGTATAAGTTGTACTAATATTTAATAGCAGAATTATTGTACACACGGCTACAGGTAGAGCTATACATTTCTAGTTTTAGCTGACCTCGCATTGTATAGGCTTTTCGGACAATGACATGTCAGCTTATACTGAATATGCATAGCTTGATGTATGGCCGTGTGTACTATAGGTTTACATAATAAATACTCCTTGTTGACAGATTGAAGAAACACATGCGTTTTATGTCATCAATAATAACTGCACGTGAAGGTACAGTCAGCGTCAAAATCTCGGGACGAGCATACTGTTCAAATTGATCTCAACAACTAAGAAAACCGTGTGGACGTTTCATTCCATTTCTTGACGTGGGTGTCATCATAATTAAGAGACCTAGAGATGTTTGATACTTTAGAATTTGACAGTAAGTGGTGTAAAGTAAAAGAGTGTAGTAGAACGAGAAATATGAGTTTGATCCAAGTTTTGATTGATAGTGTATTACGCAATTAGAGTGTGGTGTTTTTTTCTTTATGAATTTTTCAATGAGTCTTTCTGAAGTCAACTGAATTCAAATCATCGTAAAGTTGATTATCAATTGTAAGCAAGAATTAGAATAGCCTATAGTTAGCTAGCTCCGGACTAACGTATAAATACTTATTTCCTGTAGTTTTTTTGTGGGTTCAGTCGTAACGGCGGCGACCACGGCGGCGGCGGATGTTATACGTATGTGATGGAGACACTCAATTATGGGTTTTTTTTTCATTGATTTACTAAACTAGCAATCCCATAAAATTCAAGGAAGTATGGTATTCCGTGTATTATTTGTATTCTTATACTATTGACTGAACAAGTCCACTCAATCTGTGTGGTTCTTTCCTCAAAAGACGAAGTTATGTTTGAAGTGTACAAGAGACTGAGTTTGTTTCGGCCTTTCTTCTCAGAGTAGTCAGATAGGAAACGCCGACAAATGATAAATGATAAATGATTTTATTTCTGTAAGTAGGTTTGTACAAACACTTTTACATGTCAATTATATTTTTTTTTTTAACTAGATGAGTTCGGCGTTTCCTAACTGACTACTCTGAGAAGAAAGGCCGAAACAAACTCAGAGGTCACAGTCTCTTTTAAAGTCCAGACATAATAATCTTGTTCACATCATGTGAAGATCATGAAGATTGGTGACTGAAATGGTCTTTTGAAGAAAGAACCACACAGATTGAGTGGACCTGTCCAGTCAGTGCAAGCATTTGTCACGACCTCATCTAGTTTTAAAAATATTATTGACGCGTAAGTGTTTGTACACACAAACGTACATGTGCATCATCATCTAGTGTTGCAAAGGACTCGAGTCCTCGAGTCGTGATTTTAAAGACTCGACTCAATTATGCAAGACTCAGTGTGCTCAAAAGGCTCGGAGTCGAGAGTCAACCCGACCCCGAGTCATTCTAGAGTCTTCAAAAGGGACTCGAGTTTTAAAAACGACTCGAGTCTTAAAATGAACTAACCACTAATTTGAATTTATTGCCTTCTTTCGAGTCTTTTTAAATGGTGAGAAATAAGTTTCATCTTCATGCTCCGAGTTTTTAAGACTCGAGTCCTTTTTAAGACTCGAGCCCTTTTTAAGACTCGAATCCTTTTTAAGACTTGAGTCTTTTAAGACTAGAGTGCTTATCTGTAGACTCCGAGCCTTTTGAGCACACTTTGTCTTGCATAATTGACTCGAGTCTTTAAAATTAGGACTTGAAGACTCGAGTCCTTTGCAACTCTCATCATCTGCCTGTACATTTTCCCAACTATGTTGGGGTCAGCTTCCAGTCTAACCGGATGCAGGTGAGTACCAGTATTTTACATGGGGTGACTGCCTACGTGACTTCCACAACCCAATTACGAGGTAATACTTGGTAAGACTGGTTGTCAGACAAGACGAGACTCGGATGGTCACCCATCTACGAATCGACCGCGGCTAGCGTAGCTTAACCTTCGATCGAGCCGACCGGCTGTTGACATTTAGCCACGATATGTATTACCATATAGCTTTATGTAATATCAATATATTCGTGCCACGGAATGTAAATTAAATACAAATGTATTGCACTCTTGAACTTGAGGTCATCTTGAACTTGAGTTGTGTTTGCTAAGTAGGAGTACGGACTAGCGGGCCGGAAATATATAGAATGGTCATTGTAATAGTGAAATATCAACGTAATGTAACCTTGTCAGGGAGAATGAGAGACGCAGAAATGGTGGTTTTATCGAAATCAAAAGACATTTATCCAACCTAGGCTGAGAGTCAGCATTTTTTGAACGCCAAAATAACGTCAGACAGCCCTCCGACACACGCAGTGCCAGCTACACGATGACTGATACATACATACCGTCTGTTGGGACAGGGTCAGCTCAAAGCTGCAATGGCTCTTTCTTCAAAAAGCTCTTACAGACATTGCCCTGCATGCTAGACTCATGCATACTATTCTTATCTATACTATCTATACTAATATTATAAAGCTGAAGAGTTTGTTTGTTTGTTTGATTGAACGCGCTGAGCTCAAGAACTACTGGTCCGAATTGAAAAATTCTTTTTGTGTTGGGTAGCCTATTTATCGAGGGAGGCTATAGGCTATATAACATCACGCTACAACTAAGAGGAGCGGAGCAGTAATGAAAAATTTTGCAAAAACGGGGAAAATTTATTTCTTTTCAGAGTTTCCGTTGCGTGCGCTGCGTAAACGGTTAAAGTAACGCAAAAATCATGTATGACGGAATTGTTCCTTCGAAAAAGTTCTAAAAAAAAGTCCGCGAGAGCATATGTCTAACTTTAAAGGTTGACTCACTATAACTCAAAAGGAGCGAGCAGCAACACTAGCAGGCAAATCGATGCGACGGGAAGTGTCAGGGGAGCAAAAATTTGACGCGGACGAAGTCGCGGGCAGAAGCTAGTACTTAATATAATGTTTGGACTTTAAAAGAGACCATGACGTCTGAGTTTGTTTCGGCATTTCTTCTCAGGGAACAGTCAGTTAGGAAATGCCAGGGCCTTTTATTTTCAACCGACGAAAAAAAAACGGAGGAGGTTCTCTATTCGACGCGTATATTTTTTTGTTTTTATGTATGACCACTGCATATTTTTTTACATAGTAGTCCGATTGTGATAATTCTTCTTCTATTGGAAAGGGTATACTCCGAAGGTGGTCCCATATAAATTTGGAAAACAAAATCGAACCCTAAGAGTCAGAAAACAGGGGATGATTGGTTGTTCACTCACCGATTATAATGTATAACCACGCATAACTTTATACAGAGTAGTCTGATTTTGATCATTCTTTTTTTATTGGATAGGGTAAGTCAAGTATCCTTGCCCTTGCCAAGTATTATTAGTATCTACATTAAATCCACAAAAAATTATAAAATAAAAACTTTTTAACAAAAAATTAAACCGCCGAAAAAACTGAAAAGCCAAAAATAATAAACCTTAAAATTCTGAGTCGGCGCTGAAATCAATGAACAAAGATCACTCAAAGCGCGGACTCAAAATTTTAAGGTTAATTATTTTTTGCTTTTCAGTTTTTTCGGCGGTTTTATGTTTTGTTTTATCAGTGAGTGAGATGTGATGTTATAGTTATTCATGTGTCATTTCTTCTTTATCTTTACATATTATAAAATAAAGTCACTTCGCTGTCTGTCTGTCCCTATGTATGCTATCTTTAAAACTACGCAACGGATTTTGATGCAGGTTTTTTTAATAGATAGAGTGATTCAAGAAGAAGGTTTATCTTCTTTTCTTTACATATTATAAAATAAAGTCACTTCGCTGTCTGTCTGTCCCTATGTATGCTTATATCTTTAAAACTACGCAACGTATTTTAATGCAGGTTTTTTTTAATAGATAGAGTGATTGAAGAGGAAGGTTTATATGTATATAACATGCATAATATAGTAAAGAAACGCTGATAATTTTAGAGGTTTCTAATGTGATGTCATAAATAAACACATTTTGAGCGCTTACATTGCGAACGCTGGCTGAACCCTACGAAATAGCTCAAAATAATGTACTACAGTATTGTACACCTTAAAAAGTTCTACAAAAAGTCCGCAATGCTATATGTCTAACTCTTAGGGATAACCCATAATAACCATTTTTATCCTTTACTTTTGACGAGAAATAATGGCTTATTTATGAATGCGATTTTAAGCAATTCAGCATTAATCCTTATGCAATTAAGTACCTTAAATAAATTGTGCATTTCATGTAGATCAAACTTTCCCTTAACAGCATATCATTAAAATTCATATTTTAGAAGATATCAGAGATTATAATAAAATCGCCGCAGAGCGGCTAGCGGGCCTTCCCGCGTCCGGCCGTCCCGGTTGGTAGCGGTCGGGTAGTGCATTAATAGGATTGTAATATTGTAATTCATATTACTTTGGCTTCATAGTAAATGCGAATATCATGTGTGTTCGAAGTACTCAAAATAAACCTAATTGTATTATTCCAAGTAAGAGACCGCGAAATATTGCTTAGATGTTTAGATTTTTGGATGGATTTGGATTTTTGGTTATCCTGGATACTTACCATATACATAGGATACTTTATCCCGGTAGTAGGTTTCCGAGTGATATTTTCCGAAAGCTATACGGGCGAAGCCACTGGAAAAAGTACTATTACTTATAACTATGTTTAATTTTTTGTCTGGTAAATAATTGAGTGTCTGTATAGGTAGAATACGAGCGTTAAGAAAAACCAGTAAGACTTATATTCAGTTTAATCCAGCCCTATGTCGCAGTCTTCTTACTCTGAATACTATTAGTTTTATTGTAAGTACATCAAACACACACGATATGTAAGGATCGTAACAGGTGGCGTTCCGTAGTTTCTGCCTACCCCCATGGGTAGCTAGTATTACATATTATAATAACGAACCGAAGCAATAGAAATCACTTAATTGCAAACTTTCTTGTTTATTACAATTTGAGCCTGATTCGTGCCACTTATACAGCGATACGTTCTACTGTGGCATGTCTAACGTTGTTATTATACAACTAGCTTCTGCCAGTGACTTTGTTTGCGTAAAATAGCCTCCGACCCCGTCGCGTCTTACCCCATAACCCGCCCGCGTCACGTTTACATTTTCTCTGTCCAACTTTTTCTTATTTTGCCAGACCGTATTCCGGCCACGGCGGCGGCCAATCTCAACGGAGACTAGCCATCGGCGCGGGAGATATTATAGTACACACTTGTGTGCAGACACACGGGCATTTACTATTACTTCACTCTCATAGTCCGATGGGACGGCATTGGTAGTCCGACACGATCTGAGAAAGATTCGCCACAGGACTAACGTGCGCACCGAGGCACGCCAACTTACAATCTCCGAGCTGTTACTAACCTTCCTCCAATATTGGATTTCGATGCTTTGAAACAATTGAAAAACAAAAATAAAACTGTGCGAAGCTAGTGACGGTCACTAGTGTTAGGACAAAGAACCCTTACGCGGCGTACACACCGACGTAATAAATACAGTGGCTGTAATAAGTCCGTGTGTACTTCGACTTACAACGTTACAAATGCCTTCATCTATTGCAGACACTCAATGGGGGATTATGGCAATCCTCTTTAACTGTTCAGACGATTACCATCGCACAGTTCAGAGGATGATCCTAACTGGCTTAGTACGCGAGCAGGAAGACTGGTGATGCATCTTCATCGGCCCACTGCCCCGTAGGTCTCGTGGTCGCAGGCGCGACTGATGAGCGTGGCGCCCTGGACTCGATTCCTAGGTCGAGCAAAGTATTATTGGGTTTTTTCATTCGGGAATTCTTAGTTTTGGAAGTTGGCAGTGTGATATCTCCGTGCCTCGGAAAGCACGTTAAGCCGTTGGTCCTACACCTGGTCTCTCTCCGGTCGTGTCGGATTGTCGTACCATCGGACTATGAGAGTGAGGGAACAGTGAGTGCTCCTGTGTCTGCACACACGCCTGCACTATAATATCTCCCGCGCCGATGGCTAGTTTCCGTTGAGATTGGCCGTCATGACCGAAATACGGTCTGGAGGCCCATATATGTATTAATATTATTTAATTCTCTGTGTCGTAACGTGTATTTTGTAATTGTCTTCGGTCAAGTCATTAGTCCTGACATTTACAAGCAATGGACAATATTGTCTGTTTATTTTTTTTTTTAATACTAAAAAAAAAAAATACGGGGCTTTTGGCTACATTGTATGTGTGCATTTTATGTATCTTTTTTATTTCTGCGAATTTTTTTTTCGGATTTATCCGGTTAGACTGGAAGCTGACCACAACGTAGTTGTCATTAGGCTAGGCAGATAGAAAAAAAAAAGAAAGAAAAATTGTTTATTCTGCACAAACAAAACGCACATTAGAATGCCAGTATTTTACATGGAGTGACTGTATATTTGACCGCTACAACCCAGATACTGAAAACTCTCATTTCACCCTATAATTTAGAGTGAACCTTAATGCCTTTAGGTGGTCTAGACTACTAATTAAATATTACGAAAACAAGAACAAAACACTGCGCAATCCGGCCATCAAACTCACATAGAACCCACGCGTGACTCTCGTCCTTTGCGTCACGTCGTCGCTCGTCGCGCGTCGTCCCTATCACTCATACTTAGGGTTGCCAACCGTGCTCTAAAATAAACGTACACTAATAGAGTACTAAAATACTCGTTTTACATAAACTGGACATTTTCACATTTCAAGTTTTGACATTTCTTCATTCACTCCATTTCTGGTAGCGTTAATTCATGAGTTCGCTTTTGTTCCACTATTCCGATGTTTCAGGTGATTTCAATATTTGAAATAAATTTATTAATCATGAAAAAAGTCAGAATTAAAAACTTTAAATATTGCTTACCTATTTCCCCATAATCATTTTCTTCAAAATGTTTTCGACATAACCTTGAAATAATTATGTTCTCTACAAATAGTTTTCAGCCAGTCTTCTAAGTTTTCGGTCTTTTGGAAAATGATAGACTCCAATTCCGAGCATTGAGGAACACAACAACGAGACATTTTCACAAAAATGAATAAAAACTATAGCTTGTCTTGAGAACTAGCTATGACAGCGCGCCATTTTAATAGACTTCTTCCCCATAAAAAAATAGAACTTTCATGTCGAATCTAATTTGAATATCGAACAGCAGCCATCTTGTCAAACAATGGCGGGCGGAACCTTCGCGTAATGAACATAATTGGACGGGTTACATTGCGTGTTTACCCGCGCACGCAATTATGGGGCTCCTGAGAAGCGGGCGATGGCAATGAACTTGACGAATGAGTCGTCGTAATGTCAAGGTGGGTTCATGTTACGTGTGCAAATGATTATATCGTGATTATTTCGTTTTTTGTTTAATTTTTATTAAGGTAGGTAAGTGATATAATTTATTATGGTTAGTATGGAGCTGTCTCTAGCTCTATGATTAAAAATGATTTGTGTTCCGACAGAACACGTGTCTTCAAGCCTGTATTCTACGGAATGGTAACAGAATTACTACGGACTTTTCGAACATCAAAAAGGTATTAGACATTCCCTCATAACACTCGCTCTTCACCACTTCCTAGTGCTTTAGCTGGGAAGAAGAAGTGGCGCAACAAACTGTCCAGCAGCATAGCTGTCTGTTCAGTTAGATAAACTTGATTATGTACAATATTAGGTAGGCAAAGTAATCAATATTAGGTAAGTTACGAGACACAAAACTTTAAATTATATCAAGGAAATAACCAAAATACAAGCCTCCAGGCATAAAGGCATTTGTGAGCTAACACGCGTCAGCTTACAAATGCAATGCTTTTCAAAATTAATTGGTTTCTGTTTTGTCTCATTTAGGTACTTCATTTTAATCGTGGTCTGGCAGTTTGAGTAATTTATGTGGCCACAAATATCTTTTCTATGGTACCTATTGTTCGTCCAATCGTTGAGTTCCTTAAGTTCTGAGTTGAGCTGCATGATTACTGATAAATGCGTGCACTGATTGGACAGGTTCACTCAATCTGTGTGGTTCTTTCCTCAAAAGACCATTTCAGACACAAATCCACGTGGTCTTCGCATGATCTGACCAAGATTATATCTTGACTTTAAAAAGACGGTGACCTCTGAGTTTGTTTCGGTCTTTCTTCTCAGAGTAGTCCGATAGGAAACGCCTGCCTCATCTAGTTTTAAAAATATGATTCATGTGTAAAAGTGTTTACTACAAATCTACTTGCAGAAATAAAATAATTTAATGCTAGATTATGTTCACATGTTCCATGTCCTTGTAAATTTTGACGTTGAAGCGTGCCATTTATACGTGCATGCCTCGGTAATTGAAATAAATGATTTGCCTTTGACTTTGAAATGTTTATACAAAGTCAACTCTTACATGTACATCGATGGCCAAATCCGAAACTTTTAGGAAACTAGCTTTTGCCCGCGGCTTCGCCCGGGTGGATGTCGGAAATTAACGCAGGTATTTTTCTAAAATAAAAGATTTTTTCAAAATAAATGTAACGTAAGTTACTCCTTATTACATCAGCTACCTGCCAATAATCCCATCAAAATCGGTCCAGCCATTTCAGAGATTAGCCGGAACAAATAGACAGACAAAAGTTAAAAAAAAAGATTTTTTGGTGTAAGTACCGTATTTACTTTCATATAGTGAAAAGCTGTTAATTTGAAATTACAAATAGACACTTCAGTTTAAAAAAAAAAATAATTTGTATGTATACATAGATAGCGAATAATACGCTGAACGTTTTCAGAATTCGATCTATTTATTGCTTGAATTAACCACACCGCTAAGTATGTTAAAATAAGCTACAATGTTTATTTAGGTATCTTGATTTTGCTTAGATTGTTCCCAATGCTGAGTTTCAGGCCTCCGTGGCCCGGATCGACGGCGCATTGTGTTTCACGCGCTCAAGAAGATGTCAGCAAAATTGAAGAGGTCCTCGAGAACCGATGCCTGCTAGGGTCGCAGATTTATTCGAAAGAGTTACCGTGACCCTGGCCTCCACTCCGTTAGTATGGGCCGCGGATACGGTCTCACTCGAAGGGGTTGCCACCTTCCCAAAAGACATTGCCTGATAGTAGAAGGCGAAAAAAATTGTAGGTATGGTTAAAAATACCTATGTAATTAATCACATGTAATGCTTGTTTTTTGCTATTTTGAGGATACTACATACAATTATAGTATGTACAAACATCGTAATTTTGCTCTTTTTAACCCCCGACGCAAAAAGAGGGGTGTTATAAGTTTGACGTGTCTGTCTGTCTGTCTGTCTGTCTGTCTGTGGCATCATAGCTCCCGAACGGATGATGCGATTTCAAGAAAAGAAAATATGTATTAAAGGTGACTTATCTGCGAGTGTTCTTAGGCATGTTTGATGAAAATCGGTTGAGCCGTTTAAAAGTTGTGGGGGAGAAAGTGGGGAAGAGTAAGCGAATGTCAGCAAATATACTCGACTGGGGTCTCAAATGAAAGCGCACTGAAAGAGAATATTAATGAATTAATCGAGAGGGTTCTTAGCATCGTTTGATTCTACATTATAATAAGTATGTATCTATAAAAAGTATAAAATAAAAAATTTAATTAAAAAATTAATAAACCCCCGACACAAAAACCTAATTTCCCTTTAAAAAGTAAACAATAATAAAAAAAACTCAATCTTAAAGTTCATAAGTAGGTATTAATCATTAAAAAAAAAAAAATACGTCGCGTTGGGGGACCGCTCCGCGAGGGCAGACGTTGACAGTCGTATCCTAAATGCAATATTGTGAAGTCATTTTATAAAAGTTTTCTTTTCTTAATTAGTTAGATAATAGAATATTTGTAAATAAATTGTTAGGTTTGGAGCGGTCCCCCAACGCGACGTATTTTTTTTTTTTTAATGATTAATACCTACTTATGAACTTTAAGATTGAGTTTTTTTTATTATTGTTTACTTTTTAAAGGGAAATTAGGTTTTTGTGTCGGGGGTTTATTAATTTTTTAATAAAATTTTTGTTTGAAATAAACCGTTCGTCGTCCCTCATTTGTTTACTTTTCAAACGTGAAATCTATACTTATAATAAAACTGTAGAGAAGTCAATTCTGTACATTGAAAATATATTCAAAATTAATATTGGAGGATGAATGGTGATCGATATTGATGCCAAAAATGCAATCAGTAAATTTTTTGTCTGTCTGTCTGTCTGTCCGTCTGTCTGTATGTGCACGCATGGGTCAAAAACTACTGAAGGGATTTTAACCAAACTTAGTACGATTGTAGTCCATACTCCTGGGCAGGTTATAGGCTATATAACATAACGCTAAGACACATAGGAGCCGAGCAGTGACGATAAATTTGAAGAAAGTCGGACGAAAATGCGCTTTCGAGCTAAAAAAAATAACCTGGATTAACACATAGGCTACTTTTTATCCCGGGAGTAGGTTCACGCGGGATATTTTCCGACCTCCACGCGGGCGAAGCCGCTGGCAAAAGCTAGTGATTAATAATACCAGCCGCTTTTCATCTATACTAATATTATAAAGAGGAAAAGTTTGTATTTTTGTTTGTTTGTTTGTTTGTAATGGATAAACTCAAAAACTACGGGACCGATTTTAAAAATTCTTTCACCATTAGAAAGCTACATTATCTGCGAGTAACATAGGCTATATTTTATTTTAGAATAAATAGGGGTCCGTAATCATCCAAAAAAGTTCCTTATTAATATGTCTTCGAAGTACCAGATAGTCATAACTTTGTAGGAGCTCACCTAACATGGGTGTGTGATACCTAGAAAACGCTTTATGTCTGCGAAGTACCAGGTTGGCATAACTTGGTAGGAGCTCACCTAACATGGGTGTGTGGTAGCTAGAAAACGCTTTATGTCTTCGAAGTACCAGGTTACCATAGCTTGGTAGGAGCTTGGTAGGGCGGTACGAAGTTCGCTGGGTCAGCTAGTATATTCATATGCATATTCATTTATTTAAACTTCTCGTACACAAAAGGTAATTTCCAAACTCCTCCCTATGCTTTCTCAATTTTTTTTTTTAATATTTTCTGCTATTTCTTTGCATTTTTTTTTTGCTATTTTCTCTCATATCTGTGTTTTTAAACGAACGCTTCTACTAACTTCTGCGCGGGATAGTCTCAATGTTACATTGTTACTCAAAACATGCAATTAATCATGGGTAGTTAGCACAAAAGTCACAAAAAGTTTATAAAAAACTAAAATTCTTTATAAAATGCTTTTAGTCATAATACAATCGTGAATTCGATAAGGCTCAGACTTCCGCGCTTCTGACTCAACTTGGTTCTGAGAATTATGACTTTGTTCACACGACGATAAATGAAGTTACACTGTCCACTATAAGCTGACCTGTCGGAGAAAAGTAACCGTGGAGTTTCTTGCCGGGCTTACCCTAACTACGTTTTGGTCTGCTTCCAGTCTAACCGGATGCAGCTATGCAGCAATAACAGTATTTTCCATGAAGCGACTACATTGGAGAATTCGATACCTAATAGTAAAACTGGTTTACACTTTCGGGCTACTGACGAACCGTAACGATTGTCAACGATCTACAAATGACAGCAGGGACCAACGACAAAGCACGGAGGGGTCTCGATTTGTAATTAAATGAGATTGCCTCGTTGGTCTAATGGTAGCAAGCGCTACTGCTGAGCTTGAGGTCCTGGGTTTGATTCCCAGGTCGGGCAAAATTATATTGGGTTTTCCATCTGGAATTTCTCAGTAGCAGCCTGGAGTCTGGATTTTGTGCCTGGTTGATGGCAGTAGGCTCGCACCCTATTACATGGGACTTAAACATAACAGGCGAAATGTGGGTGCCTCTCTGGTGGTACATCTCTGCCCAACCCTTCGGGGAAACAAGGCGTGATGTTATGATGTTATGTTCATCAACATTTATAAACAGAGGTCTAATTATACTGGTAATATAGTTTGACTGTAGTCGAGTGTACGCAGGGATTCCCAACATAGCGGTCAGTTTTATTATTAATTACTTGCATCAATATTGATCAATTTTGTGTTTTAAAATAATCGGAATTGTGATGAAACTTCGCATAAATTAATTCATTGTATAGTTTGAATGTAGGGTGCGGGGATTTAAAGATTAGCATTCAGTATGCAAAGCTGATAGTTGCTAAATTGTTGACGTCAAAAATATACCCAAAATATTATGTTAAACGATATAATTTAGGAGATTAAGGCCACAAACGCCCTTGAGTTTGACAGATATCGGTGCCGATTCCCTTATTCACAAACTAAACTAAATTTAAGTTCAGTGCATCTTTTTCTTTCTATTTCATTAAGGAAAGGACAGAAGATAAATTTTAGTTTAGTCCTGTCAAATTAATCAGCGCTTGACGTAAATTGACGTAACTTTAGTAGGCAAGTTTTTAATCACGTTTAAACTTGTATGGAGTAGTGACAGGCGCTGACTAATTTGACAGGACTAAACTAAAATGTTTCTTTTGTCCTCTTCATAATGAAATAAAAAGAAAAAGATGCACTGAACTTAAATTTAGTTTAGTTTGTGAACAAGGGAATCGGTACCATTATCTACTGATTATTCCAACTTAGTAGAAGTTAAAAAATTTAAAAAAAAGTTTAAAATTTTTATTACGGAACAATAACACCGGACAAATTTTACAAGTAAAACGATGGTAGCTGCAAATGTATAAACTATAGCGCAGCTAACAACGCTCTTCTCCAGATACAGAATGGAATGATGTTCCATGCGAAAAAATGCTAAATAATTTACATCCAATAATTAATATAGAAACAAGAAAAAAAAGAAATAAGTAAGTCTAAAATATACAGTATAAAAGATGTGATTTGGGATGTATTTTGAGAAGTTATGAGAAACTGGTTGGATAATTCCTCTTCCTCCATAATTTGTTAGTTCTTCTAACTGAACAGACAGCAGTGCTGCTGCAGAATTTGTTTAGCATCATCATTTCAACCGTAAGACATCCCCTGTTGCACATAGGCCACCCCTAATTTGGGCAGGTATGCCATAATCGCCACGTTTGGCAGGCGGGTTGGCGATCGCAGTATGATGGTAAAATGCATAGAGAACGCTGCTGCCCATTCTCTATTAAGTCCCTTAGTCGTCTCTTACGACAGCCACTGGAAGAAATGGGGTGGTGCTTTTATGTACGTACGGTACCACACGGAACAGATATTTTTTGCGCAACTTCTTCCCAACTAAGGCACTAAGAAGTCCTGCCAGGGTCGCGAGATTGGTTCGAAAGAGATACCGTGGCCCTGGCATATGGGCAACTAAAGGTACACGGGTGGGTTTTAGTCAGTAAAAGACGCCCTTCCGCTCCACCCTAGAGCGGGATACGTTATTTGATGATTAACTAGCCACAAAAAAAAAGCCACTAACAAGTGGTGAAGGGCGTACGTTTTGAAGGACGTCTGATATAATTTTGACGTTTGAAAACGTTTGATTCTCAGTCTTATTTTTGTTAATAGCTTTTGATTTTTTATTGAATTGGGTCTGGTGGGCAACTGCTGACGTATGTTTTTTTCTTTTGGTAATAACATCGCAGGTCAACCTATGAGGTTGTCGCCGCCCGACGATTGATGTCGGGCATACAAGTTTGCGCGATGCAGGATTTTGTTGTGACGTCAGTGTGATGCGTAATTCGCATGCGGCGTTTGGTTGGAGAATACTCCCTTTTCTACGGAGGTTGAGTGAACTTTACAACGTTTTGTGTGTGGGAAATCATCAAATGACGTCTCCCGCTCTGGGCGGAGCGGGAGGGTGTGTCAGACTTTTACTGACTAAAACTCACCCGTGTTCCTTCAGTTGCCCATATGCCAGGGCCACGGTAACTCTTTCGAACTAATCTCGCGACTCTGGCAGGAACTTTACTCCCTCTCAAATACCTACTTTCCAAGAGATATACATAAACCACAAGAAAACTTACCAAAGAGGAAAACTGTCACAATTTGAATACAATAGGGTTCGTGAACTTGTTAATTGAATGCAATTGAATTGATTCCGTGATTCAATTGATTCACGTCCGGAGTCGAGCAGTTTTATTGTAATTTATAATTGGAAGAGAATATTGTAATGAAGATGTTTCTTTTTTTTAAATAATTAACCAGTTTATTTGCATTATGGTTTATTCATCTACACTAGTCTATACCAGTATTCTAAAGAGGTCAAATTTATGAGTCTGTATGCAGGGGATAATCTTTGAAACTACTATTCCGATTACACAAATGAAAAGCTACTGTATTGCCGAGTGTCATAGGGTATATTTTATATGTTTCAACAAAGAAATTTTTCGATGATAATATTCCGACAGAAGATAGTTTTAAGAACGAAAAAATAATAATAGACTAGAATTTAACTACTTATGTCGGACCGCAGCCGAACATGCGGCGATCGCCAAGCGTGTTTCTACGGTCCTTGTATGCGCTGCGATGTTGCCCGCCTGGCTTATTCTTGATTTTAATTCCGATCGATTGACATTGGAATTTTGACGTTTCGTATTCTTGAGTTCGAAGCTAGCGCCAAAATGTGTTTAAATTGCGTATCCATTTTGGAGAACTAAGTGGAATCGAGATCGGGCGTTGTTGTTGTTCCAATGTTGACACTATTGTTTTCAAAAGTACCGAATTACGTGTATGCAAAATTAACACTGGAATCGTACTGGCTTTAAATTGGAATTGAAGAGTAAGAGACCCCTGAAGTGTGCGATGGTTTAAAAACTACGAGAGTGATAATATGGAGGATTTTTGGAATGTGTTCCATTGCGTGCGCGGCCGCCATATTTTGAGCAAATCCAATTTGACATTTGACTCTGCTGACACAATAAAGGCGGGATTTTTTTGAAAATAGAATAGTACGTTTTATCGACGCGTTTGAGATGCACTCTGTGGGATTCTCAAAGCTCACAGCAGACACGAACTGGAGAAGAGTTACTAGAGATAGGATAGCATAGGATTCAGTAGATGTTGTTACAGGAGGCCTTTGTCAAAAGGTACACTGAACTAAGAAACATTTTATAAAATACTGCAACACACAGATGTTCAGAATTAAACGGGCTTATTGATCAATGATGAATGATTTTATTTATGTAAGCAGGTTTGTACAAACACTTTTACAAGTCAATCATATTTTTTTAAACTAGATGAGGTCGGCGTTTTTTAACTGACTACTCTGAGAAGAAACGCCGCAACAAACTCAGAGCTTACAGTCTCTTTTAAAGTCCAAACATAATATTGATCACATCATGTGATTGGTGACTGAAATGATCTTTTAAGGAGAGAACCACACAGATAGAGTGGACCTATCCAGTCAGTGCACGCATTTGTCACTGTCACTGCACGATTAGTGACAAATGCGTGCTCAACTCGGAACTTAAGAAGCTCAACGATTTTATCATAAAGTTACGATCCATTTAACCGTTAACGTTAAAAAAAAACTCCATAACTCTTTGGCAGACGTTTCCGTAACGAGTGACGTCATCGAATCCGCCATCAACTGGCTTATCATCGAACTAATTTGCATACATCAATTAATTACGCGCGTTCGGTGAAGATGTTTCATAATGTTTATGTAAAGTTGATCAGCTGATTCATCTGTATCGTCGATGTAGGTATGTATGTCTCGTCTGACTAGCTTTTTTTGTGTTACTATGCGATGTTACTTGCTGGCTCTTCTCCATAGGAATCAACAAATTAGAACCATGCACCTAGCTTCTGACGGAGAGAGAGAGAGAGCCAGAGCCAGAGCCATCAGAGCCCATGTAGGTTTATGTTACTTAAAAATATTTTGATATGATTTTGTGAAAAGCATCGTCGGGAAGCGGCTTTCAATGAAGACGTGCTCCATGCCTTATTGTACACTTCTGATCCAAATTATATCAAGTTTGAGAGAATATCAGCAACAATATCGAAAGTCAGATGAAGCCAAGGACTTGGCTGCCAACGAAAATCTGTAGGAGCTTGCTTAATTTTGCACTTAGATACATATATTTGTTTAATTTGGTATTGTTTGTATTACATTTCATGCAAATTCATAAAAGACGTTTCTTTTTTTCTTAAAACTAATTAATCAACAGAATTTTCAAAATGAAAATGATTTTCATTTAAAATATATACTAGTATACAAAATAAAACATGTGTACACAATTGCAGCTCATTTACTTTTGAAACTACTGAGATATGGAGTTTTGAAACGAAATATACGCGATTTTCCCATAGTGCGGTGGGTGGACGAAGTCGTGGGCGGTCTGGCCACGAGTTCGTCATCGTCATCATTGGCAGGCGGGTTGGCGATCGCAGTATGGTGATAAAATACATAGAGAACGCTGCTGCCCATTCTGTAGTAAGTCTCTTAGTCGGCTCATACGATATCCACGGGAAGATATGATATGGTGCTATTGTTTACGTCCGGCATTACAAGGAACAAAGCCCAGGGTAGACCCTAGTATTTCATAAAATGGCAAAGCCATTCAAAATGATTCCAGATTAAGTCCAAGATGTATGTTATTGATTCTACTGTAATAGTTTGCCTAGTGAAAGGTATAATGACGTGTCCTGACTCGATTAAGGAAAGAACTTGAAATCTGACGAAGATGTAATGATTTGACTGATGTAGGTACCTATGTTCCAGCAACTTCTACAACATTTTAGGTCCATAGGTAAGTAATTTAAATCTGTGGTCGATTGTAATTGAGACTGGAAATTTCCCCCGCGATGACATTCTCAGAAGGAGAAACCATTACATACTTACCTACAGATATTTTGATGCTTAAATAATTGGCTTGATTTAAAAGAAATTTGTTGTACACCACAATTTTAGACCATTCACCAATTAGTTTCGTTCGTGTGCCGAAACGTACAATTTAGATAATAACCATCATAATTCCCACAATCGGTTGTCAATGAATAAGTGAGAAGACTTTAGAGTATGAATGAATAAATCTATATTGGTACCGATTCTGTTGTTACAAAATTCTCTAAACTAAACTAAAAATCACTAAATTTTGGTAATTATTCCTGTCAAACGACGATTTCCTATTCTGAAATAGACTAAAGTGACACAACTTGACTATATTTTAGTTTGACAATACTAAGATTGCACTGAGTTATTAGTTTAGTGAAAATGCCAATTTTGCTATTCTGAGTTCGCCGGATTTCACCAAAAATTTTGCCTATAATAATTTATTTTAACTAAATCTGACTATTTTTAATCGCGATTAAAAAGGTGTGGATTAAAACTAGTGGTCATGAACAGAAAATTCACACCAACATCTCACCTTCACGTGCAAAAACAGCACTGTATTTTTTTCCATTTCTTTTGCCTAATATCTCGAAAATGGCATGTCCTATCGCAAAAACGATGAAATTTTCGACCCCTTTTATGAAACCACTATACATATGTATAAATCTCAACACGTGGGTAATATTTTTTTATATTATTCAAACAAAAAGTAAAAAATCTATACTTTAATATTATAAAGCTGAAGAGTTTGTTTGTTTGTTTGTTTGTTTGTTTGATTGAATGCGCTAATCTCAGGAATTACTGGTCCGAATTGAAAAAATATTTTTGTGTTCAGTAGCCTATTTATCGAGGAAGGCTATAGGATATATAAAATCACGCTGCAACTAAGAGGAGCGGAGCAGTAATGAAAAATGTTGCAAAAACGGGGAAGATCGCACGGGTAGGCGATTCGACGCGACGAGAAGGGTCGGGGGAGCAAGAAATTTAACGCGGACGAAGTCGCGGGCAGAAGCTAGTTCCATATAAAACACGTCCAGGCTGACCCTTGCACGCGCCTTCGTCTCTAAAAAAATTCATTGCGTAGCGCACACAAGTATTACGTTGCGAAGCCAAAAGAAAAAAAATACCACGTTGATTCGCGATTGTCAAATTCGATTTTAGTCGTGTCAAAATAATTTTTAAATTTAGAGATTTTTTCTTGCAGAATAGCGTTACAATTCTCATAGCCAAAAGTAAGGAATTTTAGAGATAATTTAGTTAGTTTAGTTCGTGTACAACAGAATCGGCACCATTATCTACTTATAGGTACTAATATTATAAAACTGAATAGTTTCTTTGGTGAAACACGCTAATGTTAACGGAACTTATGGTTCAAATTGAAAAAATATTTTAGAGTTGGATAGCCCATTTATCGAGGCTATATAACGGCAACCTAAGACTTTTAGGAGCCGAGCAAAAAGACAAAAGTCACGAATACGAAGACCTCGCACAGGCAGGCGATTCGGGCGAGACGGGATGGGTCGTGGAAGCTAGAAATGTGACGCGGATGAAGGTGCGGGCAGGAGCTAGTATTACATAAAATAATAATTATTTCGGAAGGTTTATTTTTATCAAAGTCATTAAATTATATACTTTAAATCTCTCTAATGCGTCTGAATAAATTATCTAGAAGAAGGTGAAACTCACATCAAGATCCATTTCATAGTTCAAAAGAACATTGCGGTCACTCAGATAGACCCTTAAAGCAATTTAAATTTTTAATATGTATGTATAGATCGATAAAGTCTTGCATCAATTACAGAAAGAAAAAGATATAATAATACAATAGTGCTTATGTAATGCGTCTCAGAATTCTGTAGACATCGTTGTATAGGTATCCGAATGCGCGACGCAAAAGAGAGTTATATCAGCCCACATATGTATGTAATATTTTTGCCTTTATAGCACTCTAGAAACCATATCGTGGGCCGATTTTCTCCTTATTTCGATGATTCTTACATCAACCGCTTTGTCATTTTCTTGCGTCAATAAAGACATGACCTTAACCAAAATTCAATATGGCGACAACCAGACGCCATATTTTGAAAAATTTAAAAATGAAAGTCTACGAACTATGTCAAGTGGGATATCATTGTATCATTGAACTAGCTTCTGCCCGCGACTTCGTCCACGTCGAGTCTTGCTCCCTTGACCATCCCGTCGCATCGAAATGCCTGCCAGTTTTCGTCCATGTTTTCATTGTTGCTCCGCTCCATTTGATCGTAACGTGATGTTATGTAACCTATAGCCTTTATCAATAAATAGGCTACCCAACACAAAAAGAATTTTTCAATTCGGACCAGTAGTTCCTGAGATTACTGCGTTCAACCAAGCAAACAAACAAACTCTTCAGCTTTATAATATTAGTATAGATAGTATAGAACTGGTGTTTGAATATCATCAAACACCAGTTTTTGAATGACCGGAATTGAAGTTGGTTAGCAGGTCTACACTGTCCTCCCATACCTATTAACACTGTAATTTGAAAACATTGTAAAAGCCAATTATTTTTAAAAGAGTAACCGTGGAGTTTCTTGCCGGCTGTTCTCCATAGGAATCAACAATTTGGAACCGTGCACCTAACTTCTGACGTTTAAACATTTTGTTTCACATAAACCTACATGGGCACTTTGCCCATGTAGGTTTATGTGAAAGAAAATATTTTGATTTTGTTTTATATGAGCAACCGTTCGCAGTAAAATTTTACGAATTTGCAATAAAGCGGTGATAAAGTCCTTATAGTCCTTATACAAATGTATAAAAGGTTTTATTAACCTGAAATACAATTATAATTAGCCAAAAAGTGTAGAGTAAAAAAAACCTGTCTGCGTAAATGATCTTTAAAAAACCGGCCAAGTGCGAGTCGGACTCGCGCACCGAGGGTTCCGTACAAACCTGTAGGTATTCTCGGTTTATGTATAAGGTTTATGCTTATGAAATTAAATGTTTTTTTTTTAATTTTTATATTTCAGTTGATTGAATGAAAGGTAAATTGCGGCTTACGATTTATGACGTATTAAAAAAAAACTACTCACTGGATCTCGTTCAAACCAATTTTCGGTGGGAGTTTACATGGTTATGTACATCATATATTTTTTTGAGTTTTATCATTCTCTTATTTTAGAAGTTACGGGGGGGGGGGGGGGGGGCACACACATTTTACCACTTTGGAAGCGTCTCTCGCGCAAACTATTCAGTTTAGAAAAAAAATGATATTAGAAACCTCAATACCATTTTTGAAGACCTATTCATAGATACCCCACACGTATGGGTATGACGAAAAAAAAAGTTTCAGTTCAAAGTGTGGGGAACCCCAAAATTTATAATTTTCTTTCTATTTTAGTGTAAAAATCTTGATGAGGTTCACAGATTACATCTACTTACCAAGTTTCAAAAGCGTAGCTCTTATAGTTTCGGAGAAAAGTGGCTGTGACATACGGACGGACAGACAGACAGACAGACAGACAGACGGACAGACAGACATGACGAATCTATAAGGGTTCCGTTTTTTGCCATTTGGCAACGGAACCCTAAAAAGTAAGTTAAAAAAAAACCTGTCTGCGTAAATGATCTTTAAAAAATACAGAAACAGGAAAATTGCATTTTAAGAAGTCATTAATTTAAAATAAAATATTTCTGTTTCTGTATTTTTATTATACTTAATAATAACATATATAAAATTCACGCCTTTTATCGTGGGACGCACGAACTACTTTTTATTTTTGCTCAGCTCCTAGTGATCATAGCTTGATGTTATATAGCGTGTAGCATTCCTCGATACATAGGCTACCAAACACTAAATTTTTTTTCAATTCAGTCTAGTTGTTCCTGAGATTAGCACATTCAACCAAACAAACAAACTCTTCGGCTTTATAATATTAGTTTAGATGAATTGCTGTGATTAGTGAAAAGTTTTTAACAAAAAATTAAGCCCAAAATTAATTTATTGTTAAAACTTTTTATTTTATCATATTTTGTGGCTTTAATGCACTAATAATACTTGGCAAGGTATACCCCATGCAATGAAAAAAGAATTATTAAAATCTGACTACTCTGTATAAAGTTATGCGTGGTTATACATTACAATCAGTGAGTGAATAATCAATCATTCCCTGTTTTACGACCCTTAGGGTTTGATTTTTTTTCCAAATTAAATCTTTGAGAATAAAATCCCTAAATCAATGTAAAAATCGTATCAAAATTCGTTTTGTAGTTTACGACGTGACTATACGGACAGACACAAAAAATGACTACCTCTAATTTGTAATACCTATATTTAAACGAATAATTTTGTAACCCATTAAAATAATTAATGTGAAATTTTAATGTTTAAATGTTTGTTAATTAATCACGCAAAAACGGCTGTACGATATTGAATGAAATTTAACCCAGAGATACTTTATAATCTGGTTTAACACAATGGATACTTTCATCCTGGCAGTACATTCCCGTGGGATGATTGCCAATCTCTACATGTGCAAAACCGCGGGCGAAAGCTAGTTTAATAATTATTTATACGAACCTGGTAAGACTGGTTGCCAGGCTCTCTGACTACCCGTAAAGACAGTCAAATATCCTCCAAATGGCAGCCGGGACCAACAGCTTAACGTGGTTCCCGAGGTACGGAGGGGTCTCGAGTCTCAATATGTTATGGACTTTCACCCATCCACAAACAGACCGCGGCAAGTGTAGCTTAACTTACGATCGACCTGTACGGCTGTTAATATTTAGCCACGAGCCAAACAAATGCGTGTGACTAAATGGCCAGCTGTTATAACTTTATTTATTACGAGCCGCCATTACGCGGTAGTCTCGAAGTAGAGTCTACGAGTTCAAATATTGACACAAGAACTTGTCTTATTTAAGTAAACAGTTCATTAACGGATGTAAGTACTTGTGACTGGTTTCGCAGAAATATCAACGATAAGTTCCAAAAGTTGGAAAAAATACGTATTTTTGAACGAACCAACCACCCACCCAACTCAAGAACCACTGATCAGAACGTGATCACATTTAAATAGGAATACTGGGTAAGTATACGCTTTTAAATTAAAGAAGAATTTTTCAAATCTGTTTTAGTATGACTAAGTTCTGATGTTAAAAACATAAAAAACAAGGCATTTCATAACCTCCTCCTTCTTGTGAAGTCGGTTAGTGAAAATAATAGGAGGTTTAGCCTTTTCCACTGAACGGGCAAAAACCGGCATGTCCTAGATCCAAAAATTCAAAGACTTGTGACATCTAAAACCCGCACTGGGCCCGCGTAGTGGATTGGGAACGTTATAAGTTGATTATGCATTGATCGGGCAAATGAATAAACTCTGGGATACTACTTACAGAGAATTTTGTAGCAGAAATACGCAAAAGTCAAAATCAAAAGTCATCTATTCAAATTAGGCTGAGAGTCAGCACTTTTTGAACGTCAAAATGACATAAGACAGTTCCCCGACACGCCCGCCCTTCACCACTTCCTAGTGCTTTAGATGAGAAGAAGAAGTGGCGCAACAAACTGTGCAGCAGCACAGCTATCTGTTCAGTTAGAAGAACTTGATTCTATACAATAGTAGGTAGACAAAATAATTACCATTACAAGACACAGAACATTAAATAATTTGCCATATGTCAGCTAGCCAACCCAATATACCAAACACCGGCCACTCGACCTGGGTCCTATCGTAGAAGCATGAGGGAACATGCAGGAAAATTCCTCGTCCTTCATAGTGCTGGGAGGTCCCTCCGACGATGCATACTCTTGATTTTAATTCCGATCGACTGACATTGGAATTTTGACGTTTCGTATTCTTGAGTTCAACGCTAGCGCCAAAATGTGTTTAAATTGCGTGTCCATTTTGGAGAACGAAGTGTAATCGAGATCGGGCGTTGTTGTTGTTCCAATTTTGACACTATTGTTATTGACACTATTGTTGTGTATTGTTTTCAGGAGTACCGAATCACGTGTATGCAAAATTAACATTGGAATCGTATTGGCTTTCGACTGGAATTAAAATTAGGTGAAAGAGTAAGCCCCCTGGCGGGTGTTGTGCCTCGGGGGCACCTGCCCGACGTCGGTTGTTATCGGGTTTCCGCATAAGTATACATAATTATGTTAAACGCCAAAAACACAGCTTGCAAGATGTAAACTTATGCGTGTCGTCAGGTGTAGTGTAAAACATAGTTCGTATGCTGCGTTCTAGATGCCTTTACACTTATTTTTTAATAGAAATGAAATACAAGGCTGGTCCTCTCACTGGTTTCCTATTCCTACGCGTGCACTGTCTGGACAGGTCCACTCAATCTGTGTAGTTCTTTCCTCCAAAGACCATTTCAGACACTAATCTACATGGTCTTCACATGACCAAGATTATGTCTCGACTTTAAAAGAGACAGTGACCTCTGAGTTTGTTTCGGCCTTTCTTCTCAGAGTAGTCAGATAGGAAACGCCGACCTCACCTAGTTTTTGAAATATGATTGAAGTGTAAAAAATGTTTGGACAAACCTACGAACTACCTAGATAGGTGTCTGAAAGGGTCTAAACAAGAGCGTATGTGTCAAATAATGCGAACGTTCCCTTCAAAAACCGTAGCGGGAACCTCACATCAGCTTGGCAAAAGCCCATTGCAGTAAACACGAGTATGTAAACTATACATACCGTATTGTGCTCATGAAACTGGTTGCAGGCCGCCTTGAACTTGGCCGAGCGTGGCCGAGGACGGCCGAGCGCGGCCGAACGGTGAATCGTTGAGATCATATTGAAACCCTTCTGTGATTAATCAAAGAAAGGGCTTGGAAGTGAAATTAATTAAATTTTAAAGGTGTCTTCTGGTCTGACATGTTCATCTTCACTCTCCTGGCCTTATCCTTATTTATTAGTGGTCGGCGCAACATGTCTTTTTCTTCCACACTTCTCTATTAGTCGTCATCTCAGTAGTCACTCCCTTTCTATCCATAATTATCATCATTCACACAGCCCAGCTATTGTTTCCTTGCTCTCCCTCTACTCTTATAGCCATCGTGATTCACTTACTGACTTAGTCGTATACTATGTAAAGATTACGTACCAAGTAGGTAGACATAGACACATGTAACCTCCTTGCAGTCAACTTGCACTTGTATTGTTTCTGCAGCCGAACACCATGAGAGCGAGGGAGATGTGGAGATGAATTCAATGTAGAGCACTGTCTCTTTCTAATTGTTTTCGATCTTAAACCCGTTCTGGAAAGATTCCATGGAACATTGGCTTTGGGGTTCATTATGATTACGTAAAAGAAATAAAAATATACTTATGTATTTATAGACAACATACCTATCATCACACCTGTATTTCAAAAAAGGGTTGGTAGAGACGCAACTATAGTACACCCCCATTTCGCCTGTTATGTTTAAGTCCCATGTAATAGGGGGCGAACCTATTGCCACCAACCGGGCACAAATACAGACTCCAGGCAGCTACTGAGAAACTCCAGTTGGAAAAAACTTTATAACAAAGAATTAAACTTTTATTAAGCTCTTCAGTTTTTTCGGCGGTTAATTTTTTTGTTAAAAAGTTTTTTTTTTTTATAATTTTTTGTGGCTTTAATGTACTAATAATACTTGGCAAGGTATACCCTATCCAATAAAAAAGAATGATCAAAATCGGACTACTCTGTATAAAGTTATGCGTAGTCATACATAAAAAAAAAATATACGCCTCGAATTGAGAACCTCCTCCGTTTTTTCTTTGTCGGTTAAAAACTCAATAACATTTTGCCCGAGTTGGGAACCGAACCGAGAACTTCATGCTGGCCAGTAACACCAGCACAGGCTGTTACTATGAAATTACTAATGGAAAACCAGATAACACTTTGCCCGACCTGGGAATCGAACCCGGGACTCTACGCTCCGCAGTCGCGCTTGCGAACACGAGACCAACGGGGCAGATGGTAATAATGGACTTGGACTGTCGTGTATAGGACCATCTAATAATGTAATTTTTATTGCCGTCGGGGCGTTGGACCCCCACTGTTTTTCGTTTCGTCTACGTTATAAAACGAAAAATAATTTATATTATCTAAAATATTCATATTGTAAAGTAAATAAACCAACAAGAAACATTGCTTACATAGTTTCTCATCATTCCTTTACGAAAAACTATTCCCTTTGCTCTCAAACCGTATGTATCTATGGTAGAATGTATCTTGTACGTCATAAAACAACAAGGTCTATTAATTGTCTATGTCTTTGTGACAAATAAATAAAATAATACACTTAAAGTTCCAATTTCAAACCAATTTAAAAAAATAATCAATTCCGAATAAAATCAATTTCAATTCCAATTTTTCTGTTTAATTCGTAATTGAATTCAAATTTAGAATAATACAATAATACTGTTATACTTGCTGTGAGCTGTGATAACCTTATAGTAAATAAATAAATACATTTACTAGGAGTTGTAGCAGTGATTTAATCAAACAATTATTTATTTAATACATCAAGAACACAAATGCTCAGAGAATAAAATATACCTAATTCTCTTTATTAAGTACATAATTTTATGAATTACAGATATTGATGTAGCAATAAATGCCATAATTACGGTGTTTATTATACTGTGCCTTGATTAGTATCGCTTTCATAGGAATTTTCTTTCAAGTTACGAGGTCGACTGTTTATAGGTTCAAAGATTGTTAATTTTCCTAGTAATTGAACATTTTGGTGTTTTCAACCGACGACGACGAAAAAAAACGGAGGCGGTACTCAATTCGACGCGCATATTTTTTTTTATGCATGACCACGCATAACTTTTTATGTAGTGGTCCGATTGTGATAATAAAACTTGAAAATAACGAAGAAATCTGGATGTTTTGTCAACTCGTCTACCGAGCGAAGTAGGGGCGGGTCGGTAGTCTGTAGGTATAAATAGAACATATGAATTGTGGTGACCGAAACATTACATAAAACATTCTAGGAACATTTTGAAACGTGTGGTTTTGGACCGCAGCTGTTAACTAACCACAATGGTTTAAATAAATACATTATTATGCGTTTTAAAGTTCACTCACGTTCATCAACAACTTCTTATGTCAATTTGTCGAACAATAACTATAATATGAGCTAAACGGCTGAACCGATTTATGATAAACTTATATTGGATAGAAGCTTATATACTAGCTTATTATTGTACAAAGTTTCATCACAATCAAATGAGTTTTTTTTTTTGTAATTAATAAAAATGTAAAACAACTAACAAATGAAGATTTGCGCAAGGTAAGTCGGTAAGAAGGCATTATTATTTTGATAATTTTGACCTCTAGTAACATTGACATAAGACTGGTTGGGATGAGAGAAAAAAATGGAAGAATTCGGAATGTGTGTTTAAGACCACACGGAAAATATTTGAAGAGGACACAATGCCTTAAAAGGCCTGCTAGAGATTGTTTTACCGATACGGATGCACGCCCTTTTTTTCCAAAAATGTATTTAACTGGCTGCCTTTTTCCAACATGTTGATTTCAGTTTCCAGTCTAACCAGATGCAGCTGTCTGTATATTAGAATTTTCAAGAACATGGAATGACTACCTATCTGACCTCCACACCGAGGGAGGGGGGGGGGGGAGCGAAGGGCGGTGAAATTAACGATTAATGAACTGTGTGGAATAGAATAGAGATGACCACTGATAAAGATGTATGGAAGAAGAAGACAATCTATGGCGACTGCAAACTGAAATATATAGCTACATACCAGTATTTTACTCGGAGTGACTGCCTACCGACCTCCACAATACAGTAAATCTATACTATATTACTATATATAATATTATAAAGCTGAAGAGTTTGTTTGTTTGTTTGATTGAACGCGGTAATCTCAGGAACTACTGGTCCCAATTGAAAAATTATTTTTATATTAAGTAGTCTATTTATCGAGAAAGGCTATAGGCTATATAACATCACGCTACAACCAAGAGGAGCGGAGCAGTAATGAAAAATGTTGGAAAAACGGGGAAAATCGCACGGGTAGGCGATTCGACGCGACGGGAAGGGTCGGGGGAACAAGAATTTAACGCGGATGACGTCGCGGGCAGAATGGGTAATACGCTTTAATACGATACCATTTGGTAAGACAGGTTGTAACAGTTTCGACCTTTTGACGACTGTATCAACTGTCAAAGATCCACATATGATGATGCCTCAACACAAGCCGGTATTCCCCGACTGGTTTCAACACCAGTGTCAAGAGTGGGCCACTCGAGTCCGAATAATAACAATTCGATTATATTTTAAACCGATAATTTATGAGCGCGACAGTTCACGGCCTCGATGAATCAAATTATGCGAAATATCGAATAACTTTGGCGCGAAACGTCTTTCTCGAATGACCATCAACATCCATATCTTGGCAAAGACGTAGAAGGGGATTTACATGACACATGGGTAATAGGTTTCACTAAAAGAATAGTACCATCCCATTTCTTCCCGTGGGTATCGTAAAAGGCGACTAAGGGACTTACTAGAGAATTGGCAGCAGCGTTCTCTATGCATTTTACCACCATACTGCGATCGCCAACCCGCCTGCCAAGCGTGGCGATTATGGCAAAGCCCCCAAAGTGGTGGAGGCCTATGTCCAGCAGTGGACGTCTTTCGGTTGAAATGGGTAATACAGGGTACGCACTAACTGGGCACTAATCCAGGGTCCATTAACGGGTCCAATGTTACGTCCAGTTAATGGGTCCAATAAAAACTTTTAAAGTTATTTTTGAGTTTGTAATGTTTTTTTTAAGGAAGTTGGTTGTTTTTTTTTTTGTTAAAATTTTTTAGTTTTAACTTTTTAGTTATGGTAGATACCCCGCACTAATCTAATCGCGTTACTCGTTCATTTGTCGCGCAAATACTTAATGCAAATTTAAGACTTATATGGTTTTCACATGGACCCCATTGTCCGAATGGAACCAAATTAAAATGGGACCATTCGGGAAGCACCAGCTTTCAAATAAAAAAAGAATCATCAAAATCGGTTCACCCAGTCAGAAGTTATGAGGTAACAAACATAAAAAAAAATACAGACGAATTGATAACCTCCTCCTTTTTTTGAAGTCGTTTAAAAATACATAATCAACCTATAATGTTCCCACTGCAGGGACAGGGATTGGGCTGTCATCCACTACGCGGGCCCAGTGCGGGTTGATAGATGTCACAAGCTTCCGAATTTCTGGTTCAAAGACACGCCGGTTTCCTCACGATGATTTCGTTCACCGTTTTAAGAGGAGTGGTGATGAAATAATTTACAGCGAGTGAAGCGCATTTCTGGGTTTAAATCTACGATCTAAACCTTTGAGTTGTAGCTGTTCCCACTGGGTTACCGCTGACCTGCACTTTACCCCATATTTGTTGACCGACTTCAAAAAAGGAGGAGGTTATCAATTCGACTGTGTTTTTTTTTTTTTTTTTTAATGTTTGTTACCTCATAACTTTTGACTGGGTGAACCGATTTTGATGATTCTTTTATTTGAAGCTGGTGCTTCCCGAATAGTCCCATTTTAATTTGGTTCCATTCGGACAATGGGGTCCATGTGAAAACTATATAAGTCTTAAATTTCCATTAAGTATTTGCGCGACAAATGAACGAATAACGCGATTAGATTAGTGCGGAGTATCTACTATCTACCACAACTAAAAAGTAAAAATAAAAAACCATTAAACAAAAAAAAAAAAACAACCGATTTCCTTAAAAAAAAAACACTACAAAGTCAAAAATAACTTTAATTTCGGAAGTCGGTAGCAAAAACCTTAAATACAGAGCCTTTTTTATTTTTTTTATTTATCTTTTCATAGTATAAAACAGTCGCTTCCCGTGTCTGTACGTTTAGATCTCTTAAACTACACAACGGATTTTAATGCGGTTTTCATCAATAGACAGAGTGATTCAAGAGAAAGTTTAAATGTATAATACACGGACGAAACCACTGGAAAAGGCTAATCTAAATAATAAAGCTTCGCCTAAGAGGATGTGTGAGTAACAACTTTGACTGGACAGTTTGTTGCGCCACTTCTTCTTCCCAGCTAAAGCACTAGGAAGTGTTGAAGCGCGCGCGTGCCGGGGGACTGTCTTATGTAACTTTGACGTTCAAAAGTGAGTCTCAGCCTAGTTTGAATAAATGACTTTTGATTTTGATTTGATTAATCACTTTGGGCGCTACAAGCGTGGTGTTACGTGATAATAACGCTTCTCATTATAATTTCATTTGTGGCCCTTCAGAGCATGATGACGTCAACTCTAATTAAAGTTAAAACTGTAATTAAGAATGTTTGTGTGACAATAGGGAAACTATATAGTATGTGATAATGAGTATTATTAATAATTATGTATTATGTACGAATAAATGACGATCGTTAACGTTTATGGGGTTTTGTGAATAGCTCCGTGGGACTGTGCGGACACGTGGCTATACAACCCTGTTTATGTAATCGTTTGACAAACAATTGAAACCATCCAACCGGAGCGCGGGGTCATTGCGTAACACTATAGTAAGACTTTGAATCTGTCGCGTGATTGTTCGAAAGAGATACCGTGACCCTGGCACATGGGCAAGTGATGGAACACGGGTGGGTTTTAGTCAGTAAAAGTCTGACACGCCCTCCTCCTCCTTAAGTCATTTGATGATTTCCCATCCTGAAAAAAAAAAAAAAAAAAAAAAAAGACTGAATCTCAAAACGGTGAAGGAAAACTTCTGAGGGAGCGAAGATTTGAACTGCAATGAGGGGCAGACTCTTCCCTTCTGTCGTTGGTTATTGTTTAATTTGGAGTCAAACCGTAGCTGGGAGTGCTTTTTAGCTTCAGTAAGCAAGATAAAGGTTTGTCTAATTGTAAGGATGTCCCATTCCTTGTATAAATCACTAGTTGGAAAACGAAAAGGCAGACCAGCTCCCACCTTAAGTATAGCGCGCTGCGCTCTCTCTACCTCGATAAGATGCGTTTTAGCGGACCCGCCCCAAGTTGTGATGCAGTACTCAATTAACGACTGGCATGAAGCAAAGTAAACCATTTTAATGGTCTTTCGATCAGCAGTGTGTCTCAAGACTTAAAAATATACTTAGATGAGTTTGCGAATCCTCGGAACAAGCGCATCAAAATGAGATAAAAAAAAGATGAGAGTCAATAATAATCCCCAGGTACTTTATATTAATAGTTCTTTCAAGGTGGGGACACGTGGTTTATACTGTGTTACGCGTTAGGGTGCTGAACTGCTCATAGAAAGTGCTGACAATCGATCTTTAACTGTGTTTGAGCCAGCTTTCAGTCTAACTGTATGCAGCTGATTAACAGCATTTTAAGCTAGCTTCCCACGGTCCGTGATATCGCGGACGGACGCGGACCATCTCGCACGAAACACCGTGGGAAGGGTCTCGTCCGTGGTAGCACATAACGTCTGTGGCGGTGCGCCGGTATCCGTCACGAGGCGGTATCTTCAAAGGTACGGTGCGACACGATCCGAGCGCGTACGACGCGGTCCACAGACGTCCTGTGCTACCACGGACAAGACCCTTCCCACGGTGTGTCGTGCGAGATGGTCCGCGTCCGTCCGCGATATCACGGACCGTGAGTGCGTCAGTGTCGGTGCGGGCTGGTCCGCGTCCGTCTGCAATCCGCAATATCACGCACCGTGGGAAGCCAGCTTAACATGGATTGACTGCCTGTCTGACCTCCACAACCCAATTACTGGGAAACATGATACGCGTTGGTAAGACTCGTTGTCAGACCTTCTAACTTCTGACGACCCGTAACGTCTGTCAAAAATCCACCAATGACAGTCGCGACCAACGGCTTAACGTGCTTTCCGTGGCACGGAGGGGTCTTGGTACCCTTCACGGTTACCCTTCCACGGACCGACCTCAGTGAGCGTTGCTTATCCTTTGATCGATTCGTGCGGCCGTTATTCATTCCTTGTTGTGCCTCATTCTCCTGTACTTATCCCAATTTATCAACATGTCTCTTTCTTCCATGTACTTCTCTGTTAGTCATCATCTCAGTAGTCACCCGCTTTCTATCCATATCATAATTCACACAGTCCATCCATCGTTTCTTTGGTCTCCCTCTACTCTTATAGCCATATTATATTCCTTGTCATACCTTGTAGTTTCAATTCTGACTAAGATAAAAATGGCGCGTGTATTTACAGTTCAGTGGTACGTCAACACATTCTGTTACTTAATTATGTAATAATTACTTTATTATAATTAACAATGACTTAAGTAGTTAGATACTCGATCTTTTTGCGAACTCATTCGAGGTGCGAAATATAGTTTTTGTTAAAACAGTAGTGTCATTGAACAGTTTTTGACTTAGGCAAAGATTTTATCTGAAAATTATCTGTTTATTTTGTACCTATTGTAATTATGATTCACAATTATTTTCTGCCTATTTTTGCAGAATTGTTCGCTTACCTTTTCTGACAACCAGTCTTACCAAAGGTCAGCGGATTGGTGATTGCAGTATGGTGGTAAAATGCATAGAGAACGCTGCTGCCCGTTCTGTCGTAAGTCCCTTAGTCGCCTCTTACGACACCCACGGGAAGAAATGCGATGGTGTTATTATTTCTAGTTCGTGGATTGGGGATCCTCTTTACATACCAAGACCCCTCCGTGCCTCGGAAAGCACATTAAGTCGTTGGTCCTGGCTGTCATTTTGTCATTTGGATCTTTGACCGTCATTACGGGTCGTCAGAAGCCCGAAAGTCTCACAACCAGTTAAGACTGGTTGTGAGACTTTCGGGCTTCTCGGTATCGTACAGCTTCGAGGTATCGTATTACCCAGTAACTGGGTTGTAGAGGTCAGATAGGCAGTCGCTCCATGTAAAATACTGGTACTCAGCTGCATCCGGTTAGACTGGAAGTTGACCACAACATAGTTGGAAAAAGGCTAGATATATGGACAATAATATTAACATTGATTAAAATGTTTAAAAAATCATTTGACATTAGTGTTACTAAAGGTCACAGTTCACTTCCCAGAAGTGACACCGACACGTACTTATAGTGAAAGGCGTGACAAACAGACAAAAACATTATATATAGAGTTAGCCTTACAGTAAACTGACAATGGTTCTAAAATAAATAAATTATATAAAAAATGTATTCAAGCCCGCTTCGGTTCAATTTAGATTTTTATCTGCTAAGAATTATTTTACGTGAAGTTCGCTTAAAATTAGCTATTGTTAAATTGTTGTCTAGTTATTTGGTTCTTTTAACTATTATCTAACATACAAATAAATGCAATTAAGTGTCTGTTTTTAATTCCAATGAAAGTATAAACAGTATTAATAATAAAAATAAAATAAAAACCAATTTTTCAAAATTTTGTCTGTTTGTTTCCCTACCCTGCGAAACATCTGGATCGGTTTTGACGGAAATTTCACTAGCAGACATCTAGCTAATGTTATAAGGAGTTTGTCCCGGTAATACTTTCCCGTGGTTGGTACCAGCTAAGCACATCACGTCTGTATTTTCTGAGGGAATCGGCAGAGGAGTGGTATTTTTAAGTTCCATGTACCTAATAGGGGGCGAGAAATCGGCCACAAAGCTGGCAACGTCGCAAATAGTTGTCGTTGATTCCATAGACAGGCGCGCCGCAATGGTGAGACGTGATTCTGACAGAGAAAATTCTACGAAGTTTTCTTAAAAATTGTTTTACTAGTGTCGCGACGCGCCTGTTTGCGGAAGCCTTTAGGGAGTAGAGCCCTGATCCCGGCACCTCGTGCGTAACGCGCTAAATCAGAATCTGTATCATCTTGAAGATTATTTTAAATCCACTGCGTCTTACATTAAAAAAATTGTCTGCTCAGCAACGTTATTAACACAATGAATGTTGTTGAACTATCACAATAAAAGCGATTCCTACATTTCCTACTAATAGTAAGTTACGTAATTACCCCTCAGGTTTATAACGGTAAGACCGTATTATAGCGCTAGAGTTAGGTCCTGCCAAGGTCGCGAGATTTGTTCCAAAGAGTTACTGTGACCTTCGCACAGGCAACTGATGGAACACGGGTGGGTTTTAGTCAGTAAATGTCTGACACGCCCTTCCGCTCCGCTCAGAGCAGGAGTCATTTGATGATGTCCCACCCACAAAAAAAGGTGCCTAACGGTAAAACCGTATTACATTGCTAGTGTTAGTTCGTGCGTCAATAGTTCTCTCGTGTGTGATACTTTTCTCGACGAGATTCGACAAACCGTGAGTCGGGTTTCCCCAAACGCGATGTGAAAGGCGCCTGAGTACTGACTCACTCATTAAAGCTAAACATTGGTTGTAAAATTTAACTGTATGTGGGTTTACCGGACGACCGGAATTTGTCTGGCTTTGTGTTTTGTCCGAAATTTTCAACTTAAAAGAGATGCGCCATATTTCAACTAAATATACTAAAGTGAACAGCGTTGTGGGCTGCAATATCGTCTAGTTTTGTGTTTATCTTGTATCTATGTTGTATCTTATATTGTAGCTGTTTGTTGTTCCTTTTGAATAAAATAAAATAAATAGTCTTCGAACTAAAAATAAAATTAAACAGATATAAACCATCAAGGGCACATGAAACGTCAACTGGTCGTTTTTGCTATGGAAAAGAGCCGGCAAGAATCTCCATGGTTACTCTTTTAAAAAGAATTGGATGAATGTTTTTAAAAATGTTTTTGTTTTTTTGTAGGTGAGATCAAGTGTACTTTAGGGGTAAGGTTAAAAGATTCAGCCCTATGACAGATGGTCGGACGGATGCACAACCGAGCCCCACTTATAGGGTTCCGTGGGCAGACTTTCAGTACGGACACCTTAACAGCTCCCTCAAAAAGGCGCGATGCGACTCTATGGGAACAGTTTCCATGAAAATTTCTTCAAAATTGTTCTAGCAGAATCGCATCGCGTCATTGTCTGCGGAAGGCTTAAAAACTAAAAAGATTCCGATTTTTTTTACAAATGGCCGCCTGTGTGTCAGGATGACTTTTCAAATGTCAAAATGATGGTGAATGGTGACCCTAGTTGTAACTGGCTGACCGTTAACATGAGTTACCGCAGTTTGTCATGACTATACTTAAGTTATTTCGCTCTAACTGGGTTAGCAGACAGATAAATAATAACGTAACTTAATCACGTCTATATTCTTTGATCTACTTCTAACTACTTCTTTTTCTACCCAGGTAGAGGTGTACCTAGAGTGCCTACACATTTCGTTAATTATGTTTAAGTCCCGTTTAAAGGCGATCGCCCTTTTTGAACGGGCACTAAGCCAGCACCCTAATTGTATAACAAATTCAATAAAATTCTGAATCATTTTGAAGGATATTTTTGCTAATACATTGTTTTCTATGTTCGGAAATTTGTCAGCTCAATGACGTAAATAACATAGTGAATGTTGTTGAACTATTTGTTGACTGCCTCGTTGGTCTAGTGGTAGCAAGCGCTACTGCTGAGCACGAGGTGCTGGGTTCGATTCCCAGGTCGGGCAAAGTGTTATTGGGTTTTTCCATCTAGAATTTCTCAGTAGCAGCCTGGAGTCTGGATTCGTGCCCGGTTGATGGCAATAGGCTCGCCCCCTATTACATGGGACTTAAACATAACAGGCGAAATGTGGCTGTACTATAGCTACACCTCTGCCTAATCCTTCGGAGAAACAAGGCGTGATGTTATGTTTATGTTGTTGAACTATCAAAATTAAAGTCCTACTGTTAGTGCGTAAATCAATTATACCGCTGATTTTTTATTGTTATTGAGCCATTCTTATGAGAAATAACCCAAAGTTATAATAATATATCGTCTCCTTATCTATACACAGTATAAAACAAAGTCATTTCCCGCGTCTGTACGGTTAGATTTTTTAAACTACGCAACGGATTTTAATGCGGTTTTCATCAATAGACAGAGTGACTTGAATGAAATCACAGGAAGGTTTATATGTCGCAGGCGAAGCCGCTGGAAAAAGCTAGTAAATAATATAGAACGTTAATAATAACTACTTAATATTGCAATGTTCCCCCTTTTAAGATGACGAGAAAACAGTAATAAAACCTGAAATTTGGCTTTGAAGTCAAATCGTTAATTCGACTTAAGGGAGCGTGGAGATCATTAGTAGTGCCTCTGTGTGAGAAGGAGCGTATGCTCTACTGTGGAACAGCAACACGCCATATTAAAACACTACAAAGTGAAAAATAACTTTAGTTTCGGCAGTCGGTGTCTTAGGATTTGTATTTAAGGTTTTTGCCACCGACTTCCGAAATCAAAGTTATTTTTCACTTTGTAGTATTTTTAAGGAAGTCAGTTGGGTTTTTTTTTTGTATAAAAGTTTTTATTTTTAAATTTTTAGCTATGGTATTTACCCCGCACTAATTCCAAACAAACAATGCATATTTATGGAACTGAATTGTTTGGTCTCAGGAACTCATCATCAGATCTATATGAAATTTATATGGGACCATTTCGGAATAAACCCTTATCGAACAAAAAAAATTTGCAAATCCGTTTATATACGACGGAGTTATGGCCGAACATACATAAAAAAAAAATATAAACATCCGAATTGATAACCTCCTCCTTTTTGAAGTCGGTTAAAAATCACAGTATTTATGGAAAACTTACAAGTGTACCTTTCAAATGTATTTTTATGAAACTTTTTGCACGTTCAGCGGGAATTAAATACCCGTTAATGTGCCTGTAATTACGATCTTCATTTGTTTAAAACCGAACTTCAAAATTCAAATATTAATAACATAAAATATTTCAAAGATAAAAAAAAAACATAATTATTACTATTAAGACCCTCTGTATTATGTATGCTCAATCTTGACATATGATTTTTTTTGTCTAATTTATTTTCATAATTGGTTTTCTAAATTTTTATTGTGTTTACTTAGTTATGTGTGTGCTGTGAGCTCCTATAATTAAGAGAGCACACGAAAAATAATCTTTTTACATTGATATTTAGATTAACAAAGGTTCCACACGTACAATATCCTTTGTTGGAAATCCTAAATAAACAAAAATAAATTACTTATCATAATTTTATCTGCATATTGTTTTATCTCAACATATTGTAGATGCTTACTAGATTTTAAAATGCACAATCTGAAATAGAGAAAGGTGCCATGACCGGCTCATCGTTGGCATTATGAAGAATTCTTTTGTTTTGAATGACGATAAAACTGTTATCTTTTTCAATAAACCAGTTAAATATAATGGAGTTTTATTTATATGTTTGTGGCATGTTTCTAGTTGTATTAGAAACCGCTGTACCGATTGTGATGCGGTTTTTGTTGATAATGATTTGGTTTTGATTTTTAAGATACGATTGTTTGACACATCAGTAATTAGGTAGGTATTTAGTATGGAGCGCTGGTAAGTTGGAGTTGAGAATCAGAATTTATTGATTTGTAAAATAATTAAATGAAAAAAAAGGAGAGCGTACAGATTTGATTTGACGTTTTAATAACATAAACTTATTTTGACCGTAGTATATTTGAGTAAAATAAAAGTACCTACTTACTTAATAAAATATTAAAAATATTAAATATGAATTATTGAGAGAAAAAAAAATACACCTGTTGAAATAAAACACGTATAAAACATGTGATGTAAGCAAGTAGGTATATTGATGGTTTATTTACCTACCTTTGAATGAATTCAAGAAATATTTAGGATTTGTCTTTAAGTTAAATGGTTTATGGATTGTAAACATAAAAAAAAATATTCAAACACGTTACTGATTTTTTTTCAATTGCAAGAATGAGGAAAAATTGTGTTTATACTAATACTGAATTAAATAAATAAGAATTATAAATGCAGATTATATCTAACTATTTATGATTTGTATTTTATAGTTCTACGATAAAATTTTGGTTAAATGTGGTGTTTATAATTGTCAATAAAAATAAAAAACACTCAAATGTTATCGATTTCTATAAAAGTAGATGATACAAACTATGAGTTTATTAAAAGAGAAGAAACTTCTCAACTTCAACGGTTCACACAATAAAAAACTTTCTTTAAACCAATTAAAAAAGTCTCTTCAAAACTTACCAGATCAAAAAATCCAATGTTCTCATTCTCCTTTTTAGCGACGTGTATCTCGTACGCCTTGCCCTTTTGGCTCACAAACCGCTTAACTTGGCCCTTCATCACTATAAATTAAAAAATCGAACTGTCACTTTGATTTCGCGCGCGATCCCGATTAGGTTTTTATAAGCGCACGGAGCGGCGTGACCGCGGCCTTTCGCGTCGCTGGCGGTACTGTACTGAAGCGGAGAGGAACGCGTCAAGTATAAAAAACCTCGTTGATTTACCTGACTCGTCATCTCGTTTGGGGAAATACTGTGGTCTCTAAATATTGTTGTGATTGGTTTGTTTGACGTCGTTGACGCAGGTGCGGGTTAGCGGTAAGGGAGTATTGCTTCGGTTTCCGAGAAGAGTTCGGTGGTCGTCGTAAAAGTCTGTTCTTTCACCAGTTTTTTATTATTGTAGAGTTCTTTTTTTAAACCCGATACTAACTTGACAGGTGTAATATTAAACTCATGTTAGTAGTAAGTTTAAAATAAGAATGTAGTGTAGAGATAAAAAAAAAAAGTTATGGCTACTTTTCCCTGTAGTGTGTATTTTAGTTTTTTTAACGGTCTGCCTAACTGACTTTTTATTTCGAATAGCCGGGTTTTTTGTTAGAATAGCCGGGAATTGGTAATTTTGCGTACATGCTGCGTGCCTTCGATGTGGTAGCCGTTTCTCGAGCTCTCTCTCCGAAAAATTTAGTAAAAATCGCGAAACTTAGGGTGTCCATTAATTACGTGAGACATTCATTAGGGGATGGGGGGGGGGGAGTCGAATCGAATCTCACTAAATCTCACGTGGGGGAGAGAGGGGTATTAGCAAATATCACGTAATAAATGTTTTTATCGCAGGAAACATTACAATTGTGAGAAAACTGAGTAGAAAACTGGGTTTTATTAAATAAAACATTTTTTTTCCGCTAAATCCTACAAAATAATATTTATTGCGGTGATGCAAATGCCACAAAATAACACAGTAGCGCTTCGATCGTTCAGTCGCCATCGGACAGCCAAGCCAGCCAAACGCAACGCATAAATCCAACGCAAATAAAAAAAAATACACATTGACACTAAAAGTAAGCATTTTGAAAAAAATCAGGAGATATTTTTCAAAACGCTTACTTTGTCGAGCCAAATCCAACCAAGAGGGTCGAAAATCACCAAAATTACGTCACGTATTTAATGGACGCCCCCTTACAGACAAATCTTGGTCAGGACAATGGGACAAAGTGATTGATTAGGATATTGTTATAGGTCCTTGAAAAGTGCACTAAATTTCAATTTTATCTGACGTTTTCAAGTGGGTGAAAATCACGTTCAACAATTCCGCTACATACTCAGATGTAGATCATAGATGTAGGTGAAGTTAGTACAACCGTGTTAGAAACGATATTTGCGTATACTTCGAACTCGGCCGCGCCATGGTAACTAGCGGATTCCGAATTTGTTTTGTTTTTGCGATTGGCAAGTCGATGTCAGGTTGAATACAATAATTATTAGCGACATTAACAAGTATATTTTTACAGTTTTTTTATGACTGGCCTCCACTGTCCCACTCCAGGGTAAAGGCTTCCCTCAACACCTTCCATCTTTCGCGAGTCCACGCGTCCTCCTTCCAGTTTTGACGGAATCTATCCAGCTGGTCCCACCATCTCCTACGTGGTACCGCGACCTCGCTTCACTGTCACAGGATACCAGTGTGGCACCAGTTCTGTGCTACTTGGGCCCACAGTTTGTCCGAATATATTAACAGAATGCTGCAGCTACAACCTTCTAACTTAATTTAAGTACATAATTCTATTTAATGGCTATATCATGAAAAAAATGTCCGTGTGGGCAAAAGGAATAACATTATCCCATTTCTTCCCGTGGGTCTCGTAAAAGGCGACTAAGAGACTTACTAGGGAATGGGCAACAGCTTTCTCTTTGCATTTTATCACCATACTGCGATTACCAAACCCACCTGTCAAGCGTGGCAAATATGGCAAACCTCCCAAAAAACACACAACATACAAGCACTAAGGACAAAAGGCCCCTAGTTCCCGTCGGTCGATTACGGCTACGGTTGCGGTTAAAACTACGGCGAGGAAAGGGATGCTAAGAATCCCCGGAAGAGATCCGGCCGCCACAATCATCTACAACTGGACCTGGCAACGTACATCAAACAAGCGTACACTTCGGACCGACGAGACGATCGCCAAACTTGAAGAAGAATTGAGCAAGTTACGATGGGATATAGTAGGGTTATCTGCAGTCCGAAGACAAGCGGAGGACTCGATAATCCTCAAATATTTACTTGCTCTATTTCCGGGAGGGCGACCAGCAGTCCCAAGGTGGTGTCGGGTTTATCGTCCATGAGTCCCTTGTGAGCAACGTGGTGAAGATCGAGAGTGTGTCGACCAGGGCGGCGTTCCTTATAATCAGAATATTCGCAAAGTATTCGCTAAAGGTCGTACAGGTGTATGCCCCGACCTCGTCAAACCCCGACAATGAGATGGAGACTATGTATGAGGATATTTTCATAGCCATGTATGGCTGTAGAACTCACTTCACCGTTGTCATAGGAGACTTCAACAAAAACTGAAACTGGGCAAGCGAGGCGATGATGAGCTGCGAGTGGGGCAATTTGGAGTTGGACGTCGCAATTACCGTGGTCACCTACTAGCCAGTTTAATGGAAAGCCTCTTTATTCTGAAACTCCATCTTCAGAAAGCGTGAGCACAGAAAGCGGTGACCTGGCAGAACCTGTATGGTGCAAATAAAAATGAGATGCGAGAAGAACAGAACCGGTTGAAGTGGTGGTGCTTGGGTTAGGCCTATGCCCAGAGCAAAGGACGTCTTACGGCTGAAAGAGAATAAGACGATGAAAAGAGATATGTATTACGCAGGTCTTGAAAAATAATGGAGTCCTTTGAGTGCAAGAGTTGATTTACAATCATATAAATTGCATAAACTTATTACAGGTGTCATCGTTATCTGCCTGCCTTTTCCCAACTATGCTGGGGTTGGCTTCCAGTCTAACCGGAAGCAGCTAGTAGTATTTTACATGCAGCGACCATATCTGACCTCGACAACCTAAAAAACCCCGGTAATACGATAACCCTTGGTAAGAATAGTTGTCAGTCTTTCGAGCTTCTGACGACCCGTAACGACTGTCTAAGATCTACGAAAGACAGCTACAGGTGTAGAGACCTTAATAAAATTTAGAAATGATTTGAGTTAAAAAAGGGTAAATTATCTGATTCCACGATTTACCTTGTAATATAATAAACTAGTTTCTGTCAGCGGCTTCGCCCGCGTGGAGGTCGGAAATTGTCCCGAAAGAACGTAGTACCGGGATAAAAAGTACCCTACGTGTTAATCCAGGTTATAAACTATCTGTGTGGCAAATTTCATCCAAATCCGTTCAGTAGTTTTTGCGTGAAAGAGTAACAAACATCCACACATCCATACATACAAACTTTCGCATTTATAATATTAGTAGGATACATACACACACTAGTAACCGGCGGCGTGTGTGTATGACCAGATGTATGAACATAATCGAGGCAAGAGGAGTGTGTAAGGATCGTAGCAGGTGGCGTTCCGTAGTTTCTGTCTACCCCCATGGGAGGAGGGGGCGAGTTTATGTATGTATTGTACGTATGAAAAAATTTTTTTAAAAAGAAATAAATTTCTTATTATTTTGGCTGTTCAAATTACAAATGAGGTAGATTCGCTTTTGTATTCTGCTAAAAAAACAGTTTGCGGTCAGTCTCTAGTATTTTAAAACTTGCACAATATCAGAAGAGGATTATATCAGGTTTCCTTTTAAATGTCAAAGTTTATATAAATAATAAAACCATTGTGAACATGACAGCTTCATGACGATAAATACTTAACATTTTTATTAAATTATTTATTATCTTTTCCAGATGTTACTGTCTTACGCAATGTTTAAAGTGGGTTAAACTTTAAATTGTGACATTATTGACCCAGTGAGCTAGCTATGAGTGCTAAATAAAAATGTTTCAATAGGATTTAATGAACTTAGAGGGTGATATTGATGGTTTTATTGATTATTCTGTAAATACATATGTTTAGTCCCGTTTAAATTGGTTACTCTATGCGCCTTCGGAACGCGCCCGAACGGAATGACATCTGACTTGTCAGTTTGACTTTGACACTTGACACTTCTCTTGGATTTGGCGCTTGAAAAAGGTCCGTCGCCACTTTGGGACCTCGCGACGCGTTTGTTGTAATTAATCCCTTTGAATCGATCCGTTTGTGACAATTAGTCGTGATCCAATTGCTTTGATTGTAAATAACCCCAATTTGGTGAAATAACACGGGTTGAGTTTTGGATATATTTTGTTGAAATAGTTTGAAGGTTAAGTGAAAGTGACGCTATTGGAAAACGCGTGATTTGAAGACCGCTTGTCTGGAAGGCAGACCTCTTGGAGCGGATTGTAACCTGGAGATACTCATAACGTCATACACGATACATATACACTCACTTACATACATAACTCCAGGTAGGCACCAGAGCAGGTGTTCTTCTACCACCAGGTGAGTGCTTTGAATTGTACTTGTATTGTCTGCTCCGCGTACGGTGGACTAGTTTCGCTAGCCACTCTTGACCCAGGGCCCACGATTATCACGCTTCCACATAATAATTGAAATCCTATGGTCGGGGCTCTGGCCTGGCGTCGAACAATGTGTATGAAGCCAAAGCCGCTTGCAAAAGCTAGTTTTAGTATATAGATTTGTAACAAAAACCCTGTCCGATCCAATAAAGGCGTAATCCTCGTTCAACATACGTACTAGAAAAAATGATATATAAATGTATCTCAAATAAAACAAAAGGTAATTGATTTTTTTATTTTTATAATCCATGCGAAATATAACAGTGAATATGGCAAATTTTCATAAGTAAGCAACACTCCACCCACCGGAAAAATCTTGTTATTTGTACCTATTTTTATTTCAAAGATCTACCGCCCTACAGTACCACGTTGTAGGCACTCGTTCGGCTCTTTGATGTTGCCGACTGGTTGCCTACCGGTGCGCTACTTGTTGGCCAATGGCCAGTCTTTCGTGTAGATAGCTTTTGATCGGACGTCTGTACGTATCAATCACGTGCCGCTATCGTTTCGCGAGCAATGTCGTATTCCAATCAGGAATATTTTAATATGTTGATGTGCTTAGGCAAGACCGACTGTAATTATGCAGCTTCGCGTAGAACGTATGAGGTCCGCTTCGCTAACAGGCCAGGTGTGACAGTACCGTCGGAGCGTACATTCCAACGCCTGCATAACCGTGTGTTCACCACAGGCAGTGTTCATGGGCACGAGTCGCAGGCTGCTGATGCTGGAAGACCACGAGAGCGTAACGTGGAAATCGAGGAACAAGTGTTGGATATGTTTGCCGCGCACCCCACGCAAAGCACACGCTCTGTTGCGCGACAATTAGAAACAAACCACATTCTGGTTTGGAGAGTGCTGAAGGAAGATGGTCAGCACCCTTACCACTACCGGCGGGTTCAATCCCTTCTACCCACTGATTACGAACCAAGAATGGAATTTTGTAACTGGGTCTTAAGAAAACTCGAAGGAGATGAAGGTTTTTTGAATCGTGTGCTTTTCTCCGATGAATGCTCGTTTGAGAGAACAGGTGTATTCAACTGCCACAATGAACACGTGTGGGCGCTCGAAAACCCGCACGCTATGAAACCGAGTCATTTTCAACATCGTTGGCGTGTGAACGTGTGGGCTGGTATCCTCGGAGACCGAATTATTGGTCCATATTTTATTAATTCCACCATGAATGGTCCCAACTACCTGTCTTTCTTGAGCGAAGAGCTAAGTGAAGAGTTGGATGATTTAGACCTCAATTTCCATCGCTCAATGTGGTTTCAACATGACGGCGCGCCACCACATTTCTCGCGTGCGGTGCGCGACTATTTAGATACTCAGTTCCCAAGGCAATGGATTGGTCGTGGGGGACCAGTTTCGTGGCCAGCACGATCTCCCGATCTTACGCCACTGGATTTTTATTTATGGGGTCATGTTAAACAAATTGTTTATAAAAGAGAGTGCGATTCGGAAATCGAAGTTAGAGCTCGAATTGTGGCAGCTTTCGACTCACTTAAGGGTCGGATACACTGCAAGCGCGAGAGAAAATTAGGTATTGAAGCGCTACTCACACAGCGGTAGTCGCGCGCGCCTCGCTCACGCACACATAGATGTTTACATAGTGGTTCGAGCGGCAGGAACCTTGAAGATAATATTAAAAATAGAAGTGGATAATATGTTGTTTTTTTATTGCATTTATACTTAGTAAGGAAGGATGGGAGATGTGGTGGTTTATTGTAGTTTTGTATGTAGACATCAATCAGCTGTTATATTATGATTTTCAAAAATAAAGTCAATTAATACGTCTACATCATGATTTTTTTTCAGAGTGCAAGTGCCTCTTTTTGTTGCTTGAGACTATAATCTAACGAGCCCAAACTAGAGTTGCAAAGGACTCGAGTCATCGAGTCTTAATTTTAAAGACTCGACTTAATTATGCAAGACTCAATGTGCTCAAAAGGCTTGGAGTCTACAGATAAGCACTTGAGTCTTAAAAGGGGCTCGAGTCTTAAAAAGGACTCGAGTCTTAAAATGAACCAGAGTCTTAAAGAAAAACTCGAAGCATAAAGATGAAACTTGTACCTCATCATTCGAAAAGACTAGAAAGAAGGCAATAAACTCAAATGAGTGGTTATGATGAAACTTTGCGTACAAAAAAATCTGACAAGTTATTCGAGTTTTTTCGAATGATGAGCTACAAGACTCGAGTTCATTTTAAGACTCGAGTCCTTTTCAAAACTCCAGTCCTTTTTTAAGACTCGATTATGACTCTGGCTCGGCTTGACTCTAGACTCCGAGCCTTTTGAGCACACTGAGTCTTGCATAACTGAGTCGAGTCTTTAAAATTACGACTCGAGGACTCGAGTCTTTTGCAACACTAGCTCAAACACCACGAGGTTATGTTGTATACTTAAAGTAATCGACGAAGGGGATGGCGGGGTCTGGAAGACCTTAACATGCCCTTCGTGGTTATTTATATTGATCCTAAGGTACTTTGACTTTAAGGTCACTTTCCATGAATTTTGACCTGTTTTTGCTCTTGAGAATCGCGAAAATTTACTTTCGGAATTTTGACTTTGGCCTCAAGGTCAATGACCATGAGGTCGAGGTTAGTGATCTTGTGAAAATAGTGAAACTTGACTTTCGGAATTTTGATCTTGACCTCAAGGTCAATGACCATGAAGTCAAGGTCAGTGACCTTGGGAAATCGTGGATCTTGACTTTCGAAATTTTGACAATGACTTCAAGGTCAACGACCATGAGGTCAAGGTCAGTGACCTTGGGAGAACCACGGATCATGAATTTCGGAATTTTGAGTTTGACCTTAAGGTCAACGACCCCAAGGTCAAGGTCAATGTTCTTGAGGTGTCCCATGGTATTCCCCCACCCTACCACTCCCACATCCCACCGGATCCCAAAGTTTCATAGTGCCCGTTTCATATCCACTGACCAAGGAGTTTCAATGGCCACCTTCCGACTTCATCATCAGACCTGGACACCATCTAGATCTGTAGTACTTGTCAAGACAAATCTAAAGAGCCCAAACACGACTAGGTTATGTTGTATACTTAAAGAGTTCCTATGGTCACCGGTTGGCTTCATCATCAGACCCTGGACATTATTCTAGTTCTATAGTACTCATCAAGACAAATCTAACGAGCCCAAACACGACGATGTTATGTTGTATACTTAAAGAGTTTCTATGGGCACCTTCCGACTTCATCATCAGACCCTGGACACCATCTAGATCTATAGTACTTGTCGAGACAAATCTTACGAGCCCAAACACGACAGGGCTATGTTGTGTAGTTAAAGAGAACAATTATGTAGTTAGAGCAAATTATATCACACCAAGTACTTGAAAATAAGATTATAATTATGAACCGGAAAGACGTAAAAATAATAACAAACAAATAAGGAATTGTCACAATATACAAAATATGTGCAGAAAGAATCGAGCTCAAAAATCTTAAATTTTAGTACTTGTATAAATTGTTCTGACTCCGACCACTGTGCGGGGGATCTCGTATACGCACAGGCCATTATTTGCCGCGTATTTTTTTACTAAGAGCGACGTGCACCCACCTTGAAGACGCGCGGTCGACTGAGCTCCGCGGTTCGAACACTGCTATATAAATGGTAAACCGCGTCGCCATAGTAAATTGTATGGAGATTTCGAGCGTCAAAATTGAGAAAGTTTGCGAATTTTTCACGCAAATCAGAAGTAACATTATGGAAAATTAAAAAATGCATCGGGTTTTCTGTTCCTTATTGTTTTTATTTATGTATAAATTCAATAGGTGCCTTCTTGTTTTAAGCCTTAAGTTAACAAAATACGGCAGTGCTTTTTACACGTTTTTAGAGAAATTCAATATTTTTTTAACAATCATCTGCAAGGTTTATGCCCAACCCGATTTTTTCATCGTCTAGTAAAACTCTTGAGCTAGCCAGATGTATTTTTTCGTGGCAATTACTTTAAGTTTACTATATAAACTTATCGAAATCCCATAACACGATTTCCTGCTGCTGACCCTTAAATCGGACACAAATGCGCTGCAAAGAGTACATGCAAATTTAGTGAAAAGGTGTCGAATGTGTATCAGTGTTGGAGGTGGACATGTGGAGCACGATCGCCGAAGTATGCAACAACAAGAGAACTGAAACCTGCAGTCGGTAAGTACATTGCCCAAAGGACATCATATTAAAAAAAAGCCCTTATCAGGGCTACATTTAATTCAATTAATTGTTTCTTGATAAACATGATTAGGTCTCCGGATCACTATGCCTACAAAACAATATCAGCTGATACCTACGCGTAGGCATAAGGTATGACGTAGCGTAATTTTCTTTCGTTATAAGTTTGTTTGGCGGCACGCGACAAAGCAGGTTCATGACAAAGGCGGCGGCTTCTTTGACACAAAACTGTACATAGTAACACGTGAACTTTGTGAGCGATCAGTGTTGCCTTTGATTCGTTTTTATTTTTTATTTTATGTGGTAGAAGAACACCTGCTCTGGAGCCTACCTGGATTTATGTATGTAAGTGAGTATATATTGTATTGTGTAGTGACGCTGTCAGTAATCTAGGACAGACAACAAGGCCAGAAATTGGTTCCAGCACGCGGTCAATGGTCACTTCAAAGTTCTTCAATTTCAACAAACTTAACCCGTATTATTTCGTCAAATGGGGTTATTAAACACAAAACAATTGGGTCATGACAGATTGTCCACAAAAACGACCGGTTCAAACGGATTACTTTAACAAAAGGATTAATTTACAACAGGGTCGCACAAGCCAAATCGACCGACATTTTTTCCTCCAAACTGACAAATGACAGTTGTCACTCCGTGACGTCTAGAAACGTAGGCGCATAGAGTAAACAAGTCGAACGGGACGGAACACACATAATGTATATACGTTCCTCTTGAATCACTCTGTCTATTGATGAAAACCGCATTGGAATCCGTTGCGTAGTTTAAAAGATCTAAGCGTGGAAACATGAAATGCTACTTTGTTTTATATTTACCTACTATCTAAAGATGTAGGGAATTTGCTATTTCGTAAGTTAACTGGGCGCTTCCCTTAGGGACGCTTTTTTTTCTGAAAGCAAGGTCACACAGGTACTAGTGATAAACAGGATCGAACTAGTGTGGAGCAAGTAGAGTCAGCAAAATGCTTCACTGAAGGTATGACCTGCCAGGGTCGCGTGATCTGTTCGAAACTGTTACCGTGGGTCTGGCATATGGGCAACTGAAGGAACACGGGTGGGTTTTAGTCAGTAAAAGTCTGAAACACCCTCCCGCTCCGCCCAGTGCGGGTGACATCATTTGACGATTTCCCACCCACAAAAAAAAGGTACCTATGAGGAACAGGGAAAAAGTGTATAGCTCACTCAACCTCCATTGAAAAGGGGAGATCCTCGACCGATGTCGTGTCTAGTGGGTGGCTTGAGGAAAGTCCTTGAGTATGAAAGTCACCGGTTATAAGAGTAGGGGAAGGCCAAACAAACGATGTATGGACTGTGTGAATGATGACATGGATAGAAAGGTGACTACCGAGATGACGACTAATAGAGAAGTGTGGAAGAAAAATAATACATAGTTTTCAAAAAACTAAAAAACACGCTTTCATAGAAAACTAAACTAAAAAGTAGAAAATAATGGAAAAAAGCGTGGGGTGCTTTTTAAGGTATTTTTATTGATCAGACACCCCACGCTTTTTTTCCATTATTTTCTACTTCTTAGTTTGGTTTTCTATGGAACTATTATTTATTTAAATTTATTTAGGGTGTTTCGAATTTTGAGACGTATGTCAGCGTAGTTTTAGATGAAAGTTTTTTGCTGTCCTGGTAACCATGGCAAGGATAATGGCACAAATTTATGAAATTATTGCATTGTCATCGGTCTTTAACAGGTGTGCAAAGTTTGAATGAAATCTGGTCGTTTAAAGTGGGTCAAAATCGCGCTACAAGGAGTCGGTTACAAACAAACATACATACAAGTGAAGCTAATATAAAAAAGCGTGTAAAAAGACATGTTGCGCCGACCACTAATAAAGTACGATAAAGGCAGTAGAATGATGATGAATGATGCTGTGAAATGATTAAACGTAGGTACAGTTTTAAATTATAGATTGCGTTCGGGATTTCCCCGACGAAAGATTTCTCTGCGCGGTTTAATCTCTCTTGCTTCTCGTAACAAGCTAATGCCTTCCGCCTTTAAAACTTCACTGACTACTAAAGTCAAAGTTTTCGTTTTGTTATACATTGATGTAATCTATACTAATATTATAAAGAAGAAAAGTTTGTATTTTTGTTTGTTTGTTTGTTTGTAATGGATAAACTCAAAAACCACTGGACCGATTTTAAAAATTCTTTCACCATTATAAAGCTACATTATCTGCACGTAACATAGGCTATATTTTATAAAAAAAAAATAGGGGTCCGTAAGATATTTGGGGTTGTCGGACCCAAGGTGTAAAAAATCATCCTTATTAATATGTCTTCGAAGTACCAGGTTGTCATAACTTGGTAGGAGCTCACCTAACATGGGTGTGTGATAGCTAGAAAACGCTTTATGTCTTCGAAGTACCAGGTTGGCATAACTTGCTAGGAGCTCACCTAACATGGGTTTTATTGATTCTGAGACGGTACGAAGTAAGCTGGGTCAGCTAGTTAATAAATAAGTGGGTACTACAGAGATCTCTATTTTTTGCAGTTAACGACTTTCAAATATCAAATAGGCATATGTAATTCAAGCATTCAGTGCAGAGCTTTACCGGTTACCTTTGGTGTAAACGTGTTCCTGAGTGGAGAGAGCGAATCTTGGATTAGTTTGAATGTGAAACTGCACACTTATCAAGGACCGATGAAAATACAGTAATTTCATATTTTTTTGCTATTATTATCCTGGCGAGGATCATCAGGATAACAAAAACGATAAAACACACTTTCATAGAAAACCAAACCAAAAAATAAAAAAGAAACGTGGTGTGCTTTAAGAGGTATTGTTTAGATTTAATTGATATCAAGCCTTACATGTTTTTTAGTTTCATCATCATCATCATCATCATTTCAGCCGTAATACGTCCACTGCTGGACATAGGCCTCCCCCAATTTGGGGGGCTTTGCCATAATCGCCACGCTTGGCAAGCGGATTGGCGATCGTAGTATGGTGGTAAAATGCATAGAGAACGCTGCTGCCCATTCTATAGGAAATCCCGTAGTCGCCTCTTACGACACCCACGGGAGGAAATGGGGTGATGCTATTCTTTACGTCCGGCACCACACGGAGGGTTAGTTTATTGAACTATTATTTTCATAATTCTAAGAGATTGATCCTGTGATTTTAATCTAGGTTCAATCGAATACATGCATTATTAAGGTCACATTATCTTCGGTGGGTTCCTGTTCAGGATAAAGCGGGAGGATACGTCCGGGTGTTTCCATTGCGAGGATCGTCTGGAGGACACGGTGGAGCATACGGTGGAGGTGTGCCCTGCCTGGGCGGAGCACCGCCGTGTCCTCGTGGAGTCGATCGGCGGCGGCGACCTCTCGCGTCCGGCCCTGGTACGAGCCATGGTACGGAGCGAGAGGGAATGGGAAGCCGTCACCTCCTTCTGCGAAGCAGTAATGCTCGCGAAGGAGGAGGCGGGGCGCGTGAGGGAGTGGCAGTCTCTGCGCCCTCACGTCCCTAGCCGCCGCAGGAGGAGACGCCCCGGACGTCGGGAGTCAATAGCGGACTCCCGGCCACCGTAGGCGCGAGCTTGCGGGTGGTGAGCAATGGGTAGCTCGCCGCCCGGTAAGGACCAAGCTCGGGTCGACGGCGCGCAGTGTTCCACGCGCGCCTCAAAGAGATGTCAGCAGCAGTGTAGGGGTCTACTAGGACCGATGCCTGCCGGGGTCGCGTGATTGTTCGAAAGAGATACCGTGACCCTGGCACATGGGCAACTGATGGAACACGGGTGGGTTTTAGTCAGTAAAAGTCTGACACGCCCTCCCGCTCCGCCCAGAGCGGGAGAAGTCATTTGATGATTTCCATCCTGAAAAAAAAAAAAAAAAAAAAAAAAAGGTCACATTATACCGGCACCGCAACGGCACCGCTCCAAACCAGAGATTAACTTGTCATTCAATTTACAGCATTAAATCGTTCGTAGTAAAATACGTACTTAACATTTTTTTATACAGAAATACTGATGAGTGCTGATTTGACGGTTTTGCATCGGAACAAATCGACCCGCTCTCCCATTCAGAAACAAGACTTTTCTAGGGATTTCATGTTCATATCGTTAAGTTTAATTGCTGAGGCTGTAGTTATTACGCATTTTATTCAATAATGATGGAAACTACGGAAGCTGAAGCGACCCAAATGGTGGCTTTGCTGTAATAAGGCCTAAATCAACGTGTCGTGGCCAGGAGGTTAAATTTCAGCTGATCTGCAGTTCGGTGAGGTTACTAAAGGTTTCTGGAGACTGGGTAATATGTAAGAAGATCTGGATCTGGGAGACAAAGGGTGGCAATTCAAAGGGATGACCGCTTCATTGTGGTACCAGCTCTATGAAATCGACACCTTTCTGACGTTGATCACTAGCGACGCTTACCTGAATATCGAGGTGTGGCTATAAGTGACAGTACTGAAAGGGAGAGACTATGTGAGCAGAATAAGACCACACAAGCCAGCAATGGTGCCACAGTTGACCACAGCTCATCGGTAAGTCAGACTTCAATTTGCGCAGAATCACGTCAACGAGACTACAGGTCAATGGGAGTCAGTTCTTTTTAGTGATGAGAGAACGATGACTTTATACGGTTCTGATGAACGCCTTAATGTCATGCGCGGGCCAGATAAACATGATGCCCAGTGTTGCATAAGAGAAACAATCAGTTATTGTGGGGCTCTATAATGTTTTGGACTGGACTATCTTTAACTGGACGCACGGAGCTGGTTTTTATAAAAAGTAGTGGTTTAACTACGGTAAGCTACATCTCGGAGATCTTGATAAATGATAATGATAAATGATAAATGACTTTATTTTTGCAAGTAGTTTTGTAGAAACACTTTTACACGTCAATCATATTTTTTTAAACTAGATGAGGTCGGCGTTTCCTATCTGACTACTCTGAGAAGAAAGCCCGAAACAAACTCAGAGGTCATAGTCTCTTTTAAAGTCCAGACATAATCTTGGTCAGATCATGTGAAGACCATGTGGATTGGTGTCTGAAGTGGTCTTTTAAGGAAAGAACCACACAGATTGAGTGGACCTGTCCAATCAGTGCACGCATTTGTCAGTAATCATGCAGCTCCACTCAGAACTTAAGGAGGTCAATGATTCGACGAACAATACCAAAGAAAGGACATTTGTGTAGGTCGCATAAATTACTCAAACTGCCAGAGTGTGATAAAAAATAAATGAGAAGAAAAGGAACCTAGAAAAAAAACTAACACCCACTTAATCTTCACATTTACAATAATTAAAACAATATAATACTTTAAAAGTAAATATTCATGTCATTGTATAAGTAAAATTCATCAATGTCAATGTGTATATAAAATCAGGAAATAGTCCCGGTCTGATCATTTGAGGACCATGTACATGGGGTTGTCTGAAATGGTCTTTTGAGGAAAGAACCATACAGATTGAGTGGATCTGTCCAGTCAATGCACGCATTTGTCAGTAATCTTTCAGCTCAACTCAGAACATAAGGAGCACAACGATACGACGAACAATACCAAAGAAAGGACATTTTGGTAGGCCGCATTAAGTACTCAAACTGCCAGATTATCATTAAAATGAAATGAGTAAGAGGAATATATAAACAAAAAAAAAAAACAAACATCTACATAGTCCTCACATTCAAAATTATTAAAATAATAATAAGTAATAGTATACTCCTCAGGGTATATATTCATGTCATCGTTAAGCAATAATCATAATGTCAAAGTGTATAAGCAATAATCAAAATGTCAAAGTGTATATTCCCAATAAATAATTAATAAAAAAACCGGCCAAGTGCGAGTCAGACTCGCGCACCTAGGGTTCCGTACAAACCTGTAGGTATTCTCGGTTTATGCATAAGGTTCATGTTTATGAAAATAAATGTTTTTTTTTTTATTATTTCGGTCGATTGAATGAAAGGTAAATTGCGGTTTACGATTTATGACGTTATAAAAATACTACTTACTCGATCTCGTCCAAACCAATTTTCGGTGGTAGTTTACATGGTAATGTACATCATATATTTTTTTTAGTTTTATCATTCTCTTATTTTAGAAGTTACGGGGGGGGGGGGGGGGGGGGGCGCACACTTTTTCCCACTTTGGAAGTGTCTCTCGCGTAAACTATTCAGTTTACAAAAAAAATATGATTGAAACCTCAATACCATTTTTGAAGACCTATTCATAGATACCCCACACGTATGGGTTTGATGAAAAATAAAATTTTTGAGTTTCAGTTCTATGTATGGGGAACCCCAAAATTTATTGTTTTTTTTCTATTTTAGTATGAAAATCTTAATGCGGTTCACAGAATACATCTACTTATCAAGTTTCAACAGCATAGCTCTTATAGTTTCTGAGAAAACTGGCTGTGACATACGGACGGACAGACAGACAGACAGACAGACAGACAGACAGACAGATAGACAGACAGACAGACAGACATGACGAATCTATAAGGGTTCCGTTTTTTGCCATTTGGCAACGGAACCCTAAAAAGGAAAGTAATTAATAATAAAAAATAAAAAATATCATTCAGTACAATAATAATTTAAAAATAAAAATTGGAGCAGCTTAATCCCAAGCTTTTTTGTCCTCAATATAATCTTTAACAGTGTAAAAGGCTTTCTGGCACAACTTACGTTTAATGAATGATTTAAATTTATTGAGACTTAGATCTTGAACATGGCTTGGAAGTTTATTATAAAAGCTGATGATATCTGAATGAGCCACCTATTTTCTTGAGCCTTGTTGAAGGTACAACAAAGTGTTTGTTCCTAGTATTTATACTATGGATATCACTGTATTTTTTAAACAATTTAATATTCTTATGGGCATATAAAAGATTTTCAAAAATATACTGTGACAGCACAGTCATTACATTAATTTCTTTAAATTTCTCTCTGAGTGTGTGTCTCGGGCTTAATTTTTAAATTGATCGGAAGAAGAGCATGAGGTACCATATGCCGGCTATATTGGAGAAAATTTTGAACTTATGCATGATAATGCACGGCCACATGTAGCACACATTGTCACCGATCTCTTTGAAGAGGTCGGCATTCGGGTTATGTCGTAGCCAGCAAGAAGCACTGATCTTAAACCTATTGACCACATGTGGGACACCCTTAAACAAAAGATCAGAGCCTGTAACCCAGCCTGTACATCCTTAAGAAACCTGGAAACCGCCATCAGGGAAGGATGAACCCGAATCCCTCAAGAGACCATCAAAACCTTGATTAGGTCACTAAAACGGCGAATGCAGGCCATCATTCAAGCAAGAGGGGAGAATACTCAACAGAAAACTGCAGCAATTGTGTTCATAACACTTAAAATTTAAAATTTTGAGCGTGTTCAAATTTTTCCAAAAAAGTGTAAGTAAAATTATACTTTTTAATTTTAAAATCATAATTTACTTTTTTTAAGTAAATTATGATTTTTATGTTTATATTGTGCTAAAATTAGGGTAAATAAACAAGTCAAATTAAACATATCATTGCTAAGTAATTTTGTTTGGTTTCGCTAAAGAAAAATCGTGATTTCCGGAAAAACTGCAGGTGGGCCGATTTTTTTGATGACCAGTATATTTTATAATGTCAATATGGAAAAGCCAACGGCGGCGGGCAGTCAGCGCGCTTGCCACTACCATACAACTCGACTCGCAGCCCGCGTGCTGCAAGCGAGTGGACCATGTGTTTACAGCGCGCCGACCGCATGCTTACTAGTCTTGTGTAGTTCACGAACGAACTAGTTCGTAAGAGCGCTCCCATAGATGAACTACGCGAACTAATTCGCTCATTTCCCGATCCATAGTTCGTTAGTTCATCAGTTCGCGACCGAATGAGCGAGGATGGCGTCAACCGAACTGATACACGGAACAAAATACAAAAAGGTTTTTGTAATCACTAAACTAGTTATTTATTGCAACAATAAACCTTGGTATTATTTACAATCATGATCTTTTTATGAATTATCACTCAATGGTTTTTGCTGTTTTTAGAGTCCAAAAATTGTAGGTAAAAGTAGAACATTCCATAATCTTGTCACATGCAGTAGGTACGTGCAAAATCTAAACGAGCGAAGGAGCGAACGATCTGCCTCTCTTTGATTCGAGCTGGGAGCGGATGAACTAGAAGAGCGGATGAACTAGAAGAGCGGAGGAACTAGAAGAGCGAACTAGTTCGTTAAGGAGCGGTGAACTAAACTGAGCGATCTCAGTCGCGAACTACTATGCTCAAGCCTATTGCTTACTACGCTCCGACTCCGAGTCGCCAGCGAAACAACGCCGTCGCCCGCGCACCACCGTCGCCTCACGTGCCTCTCTGCATCCTCCCTCTAGTCTCGAATCAGATTTAAGACAGTGGATACGCTTTGCTACGGCTTTAGCATGAATAAAGAAAAGATTATGGAGGAATTACGAAGATACCCATTTCTTTACGATCTTGGTGATGCAAAGAATAGCGACACAATAAAGCTTGCACCTCGTGGCCGGCGCGCGGGCTGCGAGCTTACACCTAGTAGCCAGCGCGTGGACTGCGAGATTGCACCTCGCGGCCGACGACGCGTAGTTAGTGCGCTAGGAGCTAGCCGTAGCCTGAATTCGAGGAGACGCCGTGCCGTTGCTGTGCACTTGCAGTGCCGGTATAATGTGCTATAACCTTTACTGCACACCGCACCGCACGTGAGGCCCACTCTCAAGGAAATGTCAAAATTAAACCATGTAGACACGTTTAGATGCTAAATGTTTGTTTACTTCTAAACTGTGACCATTCCGCAGTGTTATTATCCTAATGTCATTCATAATCAATATACAACACAAACCGGTATTTTATCATTTTATTTAGTAACTAGCTTTTGCCAGCGGCTTCGCCCGCGTGGTAGTCGGGATAAAAAGTAGCCTATGTGTTAATCCAGGTTAATTTTGCGACGATAAGAGCCCGAAAGCGCATTTTCATCCGACTTGCTTCAAATTTATCGTCACTGCTCGGCTCCTATGTATCTTAGCGTTATGTTATATAGCCTATAACCTGCCCAGGAATATGGACTACTATCGTACCAAGTTTGATGAAAATCCCTTCAGTAGTTTTTGACCCAAGCGTGCACATACAGACAGACGGACAGACAGACAGACAGACAAAAAATTTACTGATTGCATTTTTGGCATCAGTATCGATCACCATTCATCCTCCAATATTAATTTTGAATGTATATTCAATGTACAGAATTGACCTCTATACAGTTTTATTATAAGTATAGATATGGGTATTCCATTAATGGTTACATACGTGTATTATAGGTACACCTCTGCCCAACCCTTAGAAAAAACAAGTCGTGATGTTGTGTGGATCACAACATCACGCCTTGTTGCTTTTCTTCCTTGTTAACTTCTTTTCTTTACATAGTAAAAAATAATAGTATAAAAACTTCTACTCAAAAAGCACCCCACGCTTTTTCCATTATTATCTACTTTTTAGTTTTCTTTTCTATGGAAACGTGTTTTTTTTAAACTAGGTATTATTTATTTTCTATTTTTAGGGTGTTTCGAATTTTGTGACGTATGTCAGCTTAGTTTTCGAAGACAGTTTTTTGCTGTCCTGGTAAGCCCGGAAAGGATAATGGCACAAAATAAAATTATAGTATTGTCATCGGTTCTTGATAAGTGACTCCTATTTCATCAATAGACAGCGTCTTTCAAGAGAAAGGTTTATATGTATATAATGCGAAGGAAGACGCTGGCAAAAGCTAGTAATATTATAAATTCAAAAGTGATTTTTTTTACAACGCTATCACGTTGAAACCGTGGAACTGATTTCCATGAAATTTAGCACCCGGGTAGACCATGCTCTGAGTTAGGACAAAGGATACTTTTATCGTGCTAGTACTGTTCCGTGATTGCAAGTTAGTTTAGTTAATTTTGATTAATTCATCATCAAGTCAGCCTATCGCAGTCCACTGCTGAACATGCTGCGCCGTAACACCCCGTTCCTCAGCCTTCCACATCCAGTCTGTCCCAGCCATCTTTTGTGGTCGTCGGTCCATCTAGCTGGGGGGCGTCCCACACTACGCTTGCTGATACGCGGTCTCCACTCCAGGACTCGTCTGCTCCATCGGCCATCGGTCCTTCGACAAACATGGCCAGCCCACTGCCACTTCAAACTGCTTACTCTGCAAGCTATGTCGATAACTCCAGTTCTTTCCTTGATAACTTCGTATCTGATTTTATCCTTCAAAGAAACTGCGTGCTGAGCGACCTTGAATTTGTGGACCAGCCCAACTATCGGTGTCTACGTTTCGGTACCCTAAGTTAATTCATATAACATTCCGAAATATTTGACAGCTTTAAGCGACGTTGCCAACTTTCACAATGAACCGTCAATGTGGTGCAGGTTTTCTTGTGTCCAAAAGCTTCCTTAGTTAAACATACCATTGTTTCTCTACGTCTTAGTACTACCAAACTTTTCCACACCCAATGATTCACTAGTTAAGATACCTACCTACCTTTAATATGAGTAAACTTATCCTCAAAAGGAGACATGTCCATATTTTGCATATTTTCCTATAGTATCTCAGTAATTCCCTTGCATCCGATACCTCCACTCTCCGGGGAAGCCCGCTGCACACTCATTCAACAAGGAGTACCTAACCTGGGTAGGTTTGCCTACTCGCATGTAATAAATAATTATTCAACCTTCGTCGCGTTCACCTCCTCTGACGTTGACGCGCCGTTTTGTATTTTGCGTTGTCTGTATATTGTCAAATAATTCTCATTTTGTTTTCCTAAAATTATTAATGAACATAAAATGAATGCGCCTATCGTCTTTCCACGTGCCGTACAGACTATTCTTTCCCATGACCCCATCACATTCCACCATCTCATTTCTTGCCGTGGATGTCGTAAGAGTCGACTAAGGGATTTACTAGAGAACTAGCTTCTGCCCGCGACTTCGTACGCGGATCCTATTGCTTATGCCAGTGACAACAGGGTCGTCAAAATCGAAGATCTGAAACGTCTGATGTAGAATTCTAAGGCCCGGGGACGGGAAAACAACGGGATGAGCGAGACGATTGGAGTCGTTCCAGATCTTTCATTTTTGTATGTCAATAGGTTGTCCAAGAAATGTTTTGACTGTGGATGGTCACCGTTTAGCAGTGATCTTAATATTTCTGGAGGAATTTGTAATATTTCAATATGTACTTTCCCACTTGAGCAACACATACCGGTTGTTTCTTTTTGCCATTTAACAGCTTAACAAAATGTACAATTTTGAACCACACCTTCGATGGCGGAATATGTGGCGTAGTCAATCATAGGAGTGTACGTAAATGCACTCCATTCCTTATCAACCCAAGGAAGGTCGCCATGCCCTACGGCGATATCTTGAGACACGTCCGAATCTTCAGATGATATCGACATTCTGTTCAGAGAATGTCGAAGGCGATCAGAATTCAAACGTTCGTTGCGCTCTTCTTCTGTCTCTTCATGCCGTACTCCAGCAATTCTTTATCTCTTACTTTCTAACTGATTATGAATATTTTGTTGTGTGCGTGTTCGGGACAATGTATGATAATCTCGATGAGCAGTTAGTCGGGCATCACGTTCATCACTCGTTTCGAAAGACCTGTTAGTAGATGTGCGAATTCGCTGAGAACTCAAGCGTGATTCTGTATCGGTAAACGTCTCCGACTCTCCAAACAATGCGTGATGTTCACGATCAGCGGACAGTCGCGCATCATGTTCTGCACTTGTCTCTAGAGACCTAGCAGCAGATGCATAGATACGCTGAGAACTCAAGCGCAATTCTCTATCAGTGAACGTCTCCGACTCGAGAGACAATGCGTGACGTTCACGATCAGCGGACAGTCGCGCATCATGTTCCGCACTTGTCTCTAGAGACCTAGTAGCAGATGCGTAGATACGCTGAGAACTCAAGCGCAATTCTCTATCAGTGAATGTCTCCGACTCGAGAGACAATGCGTGACGTTCACGATCAGCGGACAGTCGCGCATCATGTTCCGCACTTGTCTCTAGAGACCTAGCAGCAGATGTGTAGATACGCTGAGAACTCAAGCGCAATTCTTTATCCGTAAACGTCTCCGACTCGCGAGACAATGCATGACGTTCACGATCAGCGGACAGTCGCGCATCATATTCTGTCAAGTCATGGTCTTTGGTGTCAGCGGTCGATGTTCTGAAACTATGCCCCCGGTCAAGTTGAACGGAATATCACTTCTACGGGTATACAAAGTGAAATACTTGGGACATCTTTTGGCCGCTGACCTCAAAGATAATGATGATATTGAGAGAGAAAGAAGGGCGCTGTCGGTGAGAGCTAATATGATCGCTCGCAGGTTTGCACGTTGTTCTAGATTAGTCAAGAAAACCTTGTTTCGTGCATATTGCACCTCATTTAACACGTGCAGCCTGTGGGTAGATTACACTCTAAAGTCGTACAGCGCCCTTCGCATTCAGTTTAATAATGCGTTCCGGGTGTTAATGGGGCTGTTTCGCTTCTGTAGCGCGTCAGGGATGTTTGCTGAAGCTCGTGTCGATTGCTTTTACGCTACGATGCGAAAAAGATGCGCCTCCCTGGTGCGCCGGGTGCGGGCCAGCCCCAACATTATACTGCGGTGTATCGCGAGCAGACTGGACTGCGTCTATGTGAATCGCTGCTGCAAGCTGTCCACTTCGGTGTTGAGCGTGTAGCAGGGATTCGCGTTTAAGTATAATGCAGTGTAGGTTAAGTGTGTAGGATAAGTCTACTAACATAGCTGATAAGAAATATTGTTACTAACACATTTGAGTCATTGTCACTTGTATCCGAAGATGTTTTTACGGAGTGAGTTGCAGCCTGACGTTCTCGAACAGCATCAAGTCTATCCTGACGCTCTTCGGTAGATTCTTGGGATCTTATGATCCTCAATCTTTTAGGTCCTTTGGAACGTTGGGAAAGATTTGACCTCTTTCTAGGCATAGTTATAGTTTTATTCTGAAGATACCTGATCAATTAAAATCTAAGTGACTGCTCCCCTGCGTTACAGGGTAGGCTACCGTGTCACGAAGATAAATGGAAAAGGAAATTAAACACTCAAATACCATAAGCCCGAAGGCATATTTCTTCGATAAAATAAAATAATAAATGGGAGTTTTAGCCAGTAGAGTCAAATTTTCAATCATTCATAGAATTTTCATCGAAAATCAGTCCTAAACTGTTACCGCCTTCACCGCGTGGAGATACTCCCAGCTTATGTTATTTTATAATTATACAGTGAAATTAGTGAAAGCTTTGATTTCCACATCAGGTGTTCCAGATCTACAATCTTTATACGTCAACAGAGAGTGCTCATCAGGTTGAACAACTCTTGCTAAGACGTCATTCCTATATATGTTATAGTGTAGCTGGGCTGTTGGAGTTCCACATCAGCTGTTCCAGATCTTCAAATTTTATACGACAACAAAGAATGCTCATCAGGTTGAACAACTCTTGCTAAAACGTCATTCCTATTTTTGTTATAGTGTAGCTGGGCTCTTGGAGTTCCACATCAGCTGTTTCAGATCTTCAAATTTTATACGACAACAAAGAATGCTCATCAGGTTGAACAACTCTTGCTAAAACGTCATTCCTATTTTTGTTATAGTGTAGCTGGGCTCTTGGAGTTCCACATCAGCTGTTTCAGATCTTAAAATTTTATACTACAACAAAGAGTGCTCATCAGGTTGAACAACTCTTGCTAAGACGTTATTCCTATATATGTTATAGTGTAGCTGGGCTGTTGGAGTTCCACATCAGGTGTTCCAGATCTTCAAATTTATTCTCTTAGCAGAAAATGGTAAGAAACAATTTTTGCTATGGTACCATTTTTGTATCTCTTATAGTTTAGCTGGTCTGTTACGGTTCTGCATCAGGTGTTCAAGTTTCCAAGATAAATTATAGCCTATATGTTGCCCAGACTTAATACCTAAACAACAAAAAAAAAAACATTCAAATCCATCCAGTAGTTCCGAAGATTAGCGTGTACAAACAAACAGACAAACAGACAGACACATTTTTTTTTTGGTTTCGTGCACTATTACTGTTTCTAAACCCCCCTCAATTATTTTTTTTTAATTTAATGTACAGACACAGTTTTTTTACTGTTTTATTATATGTATAGATATAGATATAGATGGGCAGCAGCATTTTCTATGCATTTTCCCACCTTTCTGCGATCGCCAACCCCCCCAAATTGGGGGAGGCCTATGTCCAGCAGTGGACGTCATTCGGCTGGAATTATGTTCATGAATTAATGCGCCACTACCTTTAATAATATTAATATTCCCAGGTCCTAAAGATACTTAATGGCCAGGTAACAGTGGCCATTTTGGCTGTACATTTAGTCACAGTTTGAATTTAGTTACTGCGACCATTGCGGTTCGTGCGTGGTTGGTCACAGTAGGTCCCTACCTACTGAACTGATCTGATGCTAAGACCAATTGACAGACAAAGCCAGAAATGGAAAAACAATAAGCTCATTGTTTAAAAAGTGTGCAACAATAAAAGCCTTATGGGTGTTAAGTTCATTAAGTTCGTTTTTAAGGTCAATAACTTTGCAGAGGATCATTCATTAACAGCCGTTGGTCCCGGCGGCGGTGGCGGCGGCGGCCATTTGTAGATGTTTGACACTCGTTACGGAAACGTTAACAACTGTAGCGAGCTTAGCGATGCGATATCGCGGATTGTATTTTTTGATGATATGGGGGAGCGCTAGCGTGCGGCTCGCCGGTCAACGACAAGGTTAATCGATTAGTATAGCCATCATCCATACACAGGACATAGGCTTCCCCAGAGCTCCGCCACTTCGACCGGTTCTGTGCTTGTCGCATCCAACGGATTCCTACAGCCTTCCCCAGGTCATTGGTCCATTTTCTGGAAGACCTTCAACTCTACGTCGTGGGTCATGGGAATCGCGCCCACGACCTCGGTCTTAGCACTCAGGGTCACTAACCACTAGACTAACAGGCCAGTACAGCTGTAGGGAATATTTTAGCATTAGTCATTTATTTCCGTGCCTATGTTATAAAATGTTTGTGCTCTGTTGTGGTCAGTTCTCAGAAACAATATCGTTTGTCAGCGGATTGTATCTCTTTGTGACAAATATCATATGGCTGCATGGATTTCTTTGAATTCTGAGCTTCTGGGTTTAGGGAATGTTTTCTTGACTAGTTCTAGACGCTCTACCGTGTACGTTGTTAGAATGAGGAAACGATTTGACAGTTGGGACTTTATTTCTTTATCACTAGCGGCTTAGCCCGCGTATTATACTTGAAAACTTCCTCGTGAATCACTCTATCTATTGATGAAAATCGCACCCCGTTGCGTAGTTTAAAATATCTTAGGGTACAGCCCGTGTAACGGGATGTGTGGATCGCCTGGAGTACACGGTACGAACACATTCACACTTGGTAACCACAAGTAAAGCGCGCGTCGCGTCGTGTGATAGAAATACTGTGGTAAGACGACACTACTGTTGATTCATCATCATCATTTCAGCCGAAAGACGTCCACTGCTGGACATAGGACTCCCCTAAGCATCGCCACTTCGACCAGTTCTGTACTACTTGAATTCTGCGGATTCCTGCGACCTTCACCAGGTCATCGGTCCACCTTGTGGGAGGTCTTCTAACTCTACGTCTTCCAGTACGCGGTCGCCACTCTAGAACCTTCCGGCCCCATCGGCCATCCGTTACGCGAGCGATGTGCCCTGTCCACTGCCACTTCAGTCTTGTAATTCTTCGAGCTATGTCGGTGACTGTTGATTGTGATCAGTTTGGTGAAGGAAACATTTCTGCCATCAGGAAAAGCATCCTGTGGGCCAATTCTCGTTAATAAAACATTTAAACTCTACTCGTCTCGGCGAGAAACTGACAAACAAATATAAAAAAATGTATGGAGACTCAAGGTATTTTTAAAAGCTTTTATTAAGATTGAGATTGAGAACGTTCTTCAATTTACGAGAAACGCCTCTCTGGTATTAAGCAGAAAACAATTTATTTATTTTGTTATTCTCGTAACTGAAAATTTTTTGTAAAATAATTCCATATTAAAATTCTTCGTCACGCATTTGGTACATTTACCGAAAAAAAAAACCCATTGACCATTTTTTTATATGTAGGTATATTTATGAAACCATTACAATTAAATTAAGAACAAAGTTTAATTTCTTATAACGACTAATATCAATTAATAATACTACTAGTATTGAGTAAATAATACCAAAGACTTATAATACTTATTCATGTACGCATGGCGACAAATCAAGGTATACATTTCCATTATAAGCTGACTTTCCATTGTACGAAAAGCCTATACAAAGCGAGGTCAGCTAAAACTGGTTTTTATAGCTTGATATGTAACCGGTGTACACTCAAAAAAAGCTACCTACTTCACCCTAGATTATTTCTTCGGTTTGTTCCAAAAGAATCAGATAAAAGTGTAAACAAAGCCAGTTCAGGTTAGAAAGATAGAAAAAAAAAATACGTTTATTTGCGGTAAACATGACGCAAAGAAAGACCAGACAAAGGAAAAAGCTGGGGGAAAACATGCGTCACATCCACGCAAAACGGCCATCGCTCAGCATAATGCTATGCGAGTGTATGCGAGACAGAGCCCCAGCGCAAACTTTAAATCACACTAACATGTGTTTTAAGGCAACCAAACGTCGGATAAGTTTTGATTTTTGTGAACAATGTACCAAAAACTTTTTACAAAAAAAAAAACAACCGACTTCCTTAAAAAAAACACTACAAAGTCAAAAATAACTTTAATTTCGGACGTCGGTGGCAAAAACCTTAAATACAGATCCTAAGACACCGACTTTCGAAATTAAAGTTATTTTTGACTTTTTAGTGTTTATTTTAAGGAAGACGATTGTTTTTTTTTTGTAAAAAGTTTTATTTTTAACTTTTTAGTTATGCTAGATACTCCGCACAAATGTTATCGCGTTATTCGTTCATTTGTCGCGCAAATACGTAATGCAAATTTAAGACTTATATGGTTTTCACATAGACCCCACTGTCCAAATGGAACCAAATTAATAAAAAATAAAATAAAAAAATGCGACTATTCGGGAAGCACCAGCTTTAAAATAAAAAAAGAATCATCAAAATCGGTTCACTCAGTCAAAAGTTATGAGGTAGCAAACATAAAAAAAATACAGTCGAATTGATAACCTCCTCCTTTTTTTGAAGTCGGTTAAAAGGAAGAAAAAACATCTTTTTTGTGCCATTCGTTTTCGATATCTATAATTCGATAGCCATCGCTTGGGTAAAATATTGGCAGCTAATTCAATTGGACCATTTATAAGGTGACTAGCTTTTGCCAGCGGCTTCGCCCGCGTGGAGGTCGGAAATTATCCCGCGGGAACATACTACCGAGACAAAAAGTAGCCTATGTCCTTTCTCAGGCTCTAAACTATCTGTGTACCAAATTTCATTTAAATCGGTTCAGTAGTTTTATTAGGAAAGCGAGACAGACAGACAGACAGACGGAGTTACTTTTGCATTTATAATATTATTATTATATTATAGTATGGATAGCGTGGATTTATAATTACACGACTCCCGTTAATAGAAATTGTGGTTAAGTACTTGTACATACCCAAGTAACACATAATTATCGTTCACCAGTAAGTTTTTATTTGTTTATATTTTCATCAGATAGGTACATTTTTGGAAGTCTCTTTTGTTGAGTGTACTTGAATCCCTTTTACCTACCCCAAGGAGTCTACATTTACTTTTTATAAGTACCTAAAGCTATTTTTACAGGTTAGCTTTGAGCTGTTCTCGTATTAATGTACTACCTGAGTACGAGACTTTGCCTGCGTGGATATCACAAATTATCCCACAGGGACGTGGTACTGACTCTGAGACAAAAAGTAGCATTTGTTGTATGCTTTTAACATCAGCTATCTGTGTCATGTCATGAAAGTCCTGCCAAATTAGTCCAGCCGTTTCGAAGATAAGCCGGATCAAACAGATAGACAAAAAAAGTGCTTTATCATAAGTACCTACCGTATATATCGACATATAAACCAACTTTCACATGACTTCTGTAAAAAGCTGTTATTTTGACATCACCAATATATTAGACATTTCAATTAGACATTTCAACCTAGGTGTTATACTTAGATATAGATTATTATATCAGTCACCATACTCACCATTTACCACAAATTAAATGATGATAGTTAATTAATGTAGATAATAATAATAATAATGTTAGTTTGACGTCAAACGTCACTTATCCCGTTATTAAACAGTCATAGAAAAATAGTATTGCAATATTCCCTTAATAATAATATGTCGGCAATGTTATTCACGTAGTGTGCAGCGCGGCACCATTTTTTCGAAGTCGTATTAGTGTCGCTATTGCCCGCAAGATGGCAGGAGCTGTTCGTATCGCCAGTCGACCCAATAGAAGTGTTAGGAATAACTTCGCGGCCTTGTGGATCATGTACAACCTGTAAAATGTAGAAAATATACATGTTTTGATTGAATTAAAAGTAACGTTGTTTTTGGGTATTAAAATGTTTTTGAATTTAAATTTCAAAACAGCGCCATCTCTTGTCTAGTAGCAGACTCATTGTGAATAAGTTACTTTTTAAATTTTGATTTTGTAGTTTGACTACTTAATTTAACTAAAGAAAAAACATTTTTACAAAAAAACAAACCGACTTCCTTAAAAACACTAGATACAAAATTTAAAAATAACTTTAATTTCGGAAGTCGGTGTCTTAGGATTAGTTTTATGCCACCGACTTCCGAAATTAAAGTAATTTTTCACTTTGAAGTGTTTTTAAGGAAGTCGGTTTTTTTTTTTGTAAAAAAGTTTTTATTTTTTACACAACCCGCACTAATTCCTATACCACTACTGGCTACGTGAAATTTGAGACTTGTATGGTTTTCTCATGTAATGAGACCACACGGTAAGAACCAGCTTTCAAATAAAAAAAGAAACATCAAAATCGTGTCATCCAGTCGAGAGTTCTGAGGTAACAAAAAAAAACCAGTTGACTTGAGAACCTCCTCCTTTTTTGAAGTATGTTAAAAATAAATAGCTAAACAATGGCATTAATATATCTAATGTAAAACAGTTACATGTGCATTCTTCTCTGTGCTTTCTCGATGTCGTGATCTTTTTCACGCAGTAAGTACTTGCGAGCTCCCTTCACGAAGTCCACGCAGTGCTCCTCCCAACTGAAATACAAATCCTTCATGAATGACCGAACACGTCATGAAATGATCAATAAGATAAGATAAGATTTCTTTATTCGTTTACACACTGTATACATACAAGTGTATGCAAGATATTATATTATTTCAGTCCAGTCATGTTTAGCCGTAAGTATCGGCGTACAAATATTTTTATGCATAAAAAGAATTTAAGACATAAAAGAATTAGCAATAAGAAAAATCAAAAACTTACATATATTACACTTACAAAATGATAAATTATTTTTATTTTAAAATATCAAAAATTACATATTTAAATACATTTTATTCATGGTGTAATTATAAGATCTAGCCACATTACCTATGACAAGGAAGAAAAATGTTTGAGGTTTGAGTTAAGTTCGTAACGAAAAGCGGCCTCAAGTCTGCTATTACAATAGTGTCAGAATGGTCTATCATTGATTTCATAATGGTTGATTTTGACAAGTTTAGTAATCTATACTAATATTATAAAGCTGAAGAGTTTGTTTGTTTGTATGTTTGTTTGTTTGATTGAACGCGCTAATCTCAGGAACTACTGGTCCGAATTGAAAAATTCTTTTTGTGTTGGGTAGCCTATTTATCGAGGAAGGCTATAGGCTATATAACATCACGCTAAAACCAAGAAGAGAGGAGCAGTAATGAAAAATGTTGCAAAAACGGGGAATATCGCACGGGTAGGCGATTCGACGCGACGGGAAGGGTCGGGGAACAAGAAATTTAACGCGGACGAAGTCGCGGGCAGAAGCTAGTCTACTAATATAATGGCGTCATTATGACTTTCCAATGGTCAACCACTGACACTCCATTGAAAGAAATGGCTTAGAATGGTAATCTCGTACATAATGACAAATGAATGACTGACTTACACTTAGGAACTGTCAAAATTTGAGCAGATTACCGCATAGGTAATCTGCTCAAATTTTGACAGTTCCTTTGATCAGTGACCTACCATTGGACCGTCATTGTGCAGTCATTGCTTGTATTGTAATAGCTCGGTTGTCAAAAAGTGTTTGCTAGCTATCGTGTTTGTGGAATATTGAACGGAGAAATGTATTCACTACGAGCAAATATTCTCGAGCTAGCCAACGCAGTGGATGCTAAAGAAAGAAGATGGGCAGAATGCAAAAGACGTCGTCGAGCCCGTCGCTTGACGAGAATGAATACAAACCCCTTTATTGATATTTCCGAAGCGGAATTTATAAAAACTCAGTAAGGGGATTAATTGAAGAACTCATTCCCCTTATGGCCAGACCGCGTCGAAACGATAGCGTATCGGCAAAAATTAAGGTGAGAAAACTGAATAAATAATTAACACACAAAACACCGGCCACTAGAAATAAAAACAGATTAACGTCAGTAAGCAGTTATGCTACCTTTGACTTTGACAGCTAAACAGATAAAATATTATTGAGTTGTCTATTTTCACATTTATCCGCGTTACACATGTAAATGCAAGGTTTTTGCTATTCACGAACTTCTTACTACTTCAGATTGTTTAAAACACTAATAAATAATATGTAAATATATATATAACTGAAATCTGGCATACTTAAATGTTCAAATTTAGTAGTAGTTTTTAGAAAATCATTTCTACTAACGGGTTTTATAATAATGGCAATACGACAATGTCATTGTACCACGATTCTATTACGAGACCACTGACCGACCAATGATCCACCATTATGATTTAGCAGATTACGAACTTTTAGCAAAATGACAATAGGATTGTGTTGGAATGACGAATTAATAAAAAATAGCAGACTTGAGGCCCAGATGACGAGTTACTTGTGACGTGAATGGACAGTTTGTAGCGCCACTTCTTCTTCTCATCTAAAGCACTAGGAAGTGGTGAAGGGCGCGTGTGCCGGGGGACTGTCTTATGTCATTTTGACGTTCGAAAAGTGCTGACTCTCAGCCTAGTTTGAAAACATTTATTCAAATTAGGCTTAGCGTCAGCACTTTTGATTTTTGAACTTTAATGACATAATTATACGCAACATCGTATGGCAAGCGCCATACGAAGCTATTAAAAAAAAAAAAAACATTATCGTGTTAACTTAGACGAAACTTTGAAACATAATAATCTGTACTTAATATTATAAAGCTGAAGAGTTTGTTTGTTTGTTTGATTGAACGCGCTATCTCAGGAACTACTGGTCCGAATTGAAAAAATATTTTTGTGTTGAGTAGCCTATTTATCGAGAAAGGCTGTATATAACATCACGCTATAACTAAGAGGAGCGGAGCAGTAATGAAAAATGTTGCAAAAACGGGGAAAATAGCACGGGTAGGCGATTCGATGCGACGGGAAGGGTCGGGGGAACAAGAAATTTAACGCGGACGAAGGCGCGGGCAGAAGCTAGTTAAGGAATATTTTAGGAATTTCCTTCAAATTCCTTCAGATTGTGATAGAAACTGTGTTAACCAATTGGCATATGCATCCCTGTGCAGCCTGTGAACCGTGCAGATGACAGCGACTCACTCGATAGTGGTAGGGTCCAGGTTGTAGACCGCAGCGTCGGGTGGCGACAGGCGCTCCTTCAAGCGGCGAACGTTGTCCGTGCTGAAGTTCCACTCGCGCGTCGCGAAGAACTTCAGCGCACCGTTCATTGCGTGCAGGCGCTTGCTCACCGTGGACAGGCTCGGTCTGAAACACGCAATGTACACACATAATGAAGGAAAATGTGGATTTTTCTTGTGGGCAAGTGAAGGAACACGGATGGGTTTTCGTCAGTAAACGTCTGACACGCCCTCCCGCTCAACCCAGAGCGGGAGAAGTCATTTGATGATTTCCCATAAAAAAAAAAAACAAAAACCATCGCGACGGACGATTCCACTCTCTAAATTAATTTTGAATTGGTTGTCTGGGCCTGTTTTTTAATTTGTAATAAGCAAGGTAAAAATACAGTCCAATTCTGTAATGGCTGAAACAAGAGCGTTTAGAATTGTGTTAAGTGAAATTCCAGAATGAGTTTATTGGAAACGTTTACGCGAATAGAGAACGCTTAGATCGTTCATCGGATGATCAGAGGTGACGTCATAGTCCATTATCATCTGCCTGCCTTTCCCAACCGTGTTGGTTCTGGCATCCAGTCCAACTACACTCGAGAGCAATGAATCCGGGTCACTTAAAGAATCCTAAAAATCTCGGAAACTAAAAATGCTAGGTTAATGCAATACATTGTATTTAATAGACAATGTAATACTCCTTAAATGAAGGTATTAAAACTTCTTAGTTATTGTAAAGTTATATCATAAAAAAATCAAATTTGAAAAAGGGCCACTTTCGAAGATGGAACTACGAAATTACAGCATTTGGTTTTGCTTTTGTTTGTAATCTGTCATTTATGTGGGTACATAAACCATGTTGATAGTGCTCTATATTCATTATTCAAGCTGAAATTATGTCGCTTACGCCTGAAGAATGCACCAGAATACTTACAATGCTGGAAACCGGCCGGAGTCAGCGCGATACAGCCTGGACTGTCGGTGTGTCGCTGTCAACAGTACAAAGAGTTCTCCGACGTTACGAAGAAACTGGTTCTAACCTACGCAGACCAGGAACGGGCAGAACCAGGTGTACCACAGCACGAGAAGACCGATACTTGGTGAACACCATGCTTCGAAATCGCTTTCTCACAGGAACTGAACTCACAAATCAGTTTCGACGCCTCGGAGGAAGTAACCCAAGTGCATGGACAGTAAGACGTCGGCTTGCTGAATCTAACTTAAAACCCCTTAGACCTGCAAACGGCCCTAAACTGGAGCGTGGGCATCGTATTTCAAGACTAAGATATGCCCAGAGCCACGTAAATTGGAGTATTGAAGATTGGTCAAAAGTTATGTTCTCCGACGAATCAAAATTTATGCTCTACAAGCACGATGGAAGACACAGAGTGTATCGAAGACCGGGGGAAAGATTCAAGCAAGCATGCATCGAAGAAAAAGTAGCCTACGGTGGTGGGTCTGTACTTGTGTGGGCCGGAATTTCTTCTGAAAGTCGCACAGAGCTGGTGATCATAGAAAACGGCTCTTTAACTAGCGTAAGATATGTGGAAGAAATCCTCAATGATCACGTTGGTCCATTTATGGTCAATTTAGGTGAGGATGCTATATTTATGCATGACAATGCCCGACCTCATACAGGTAGGATTGTAAAAGACTACCTTCAAGAGATGAACATTACTCGTATGGAGTGGCCAGCGCGCAGCCCGGATATCAACCCGATCGAGCATGCTTGGGACGAGCTAGGCAGATGCGTAAAACAACGAAACCCTCCCCCAATCACGCTTCGTGAGCTCAAAATTGCTCTCACAGAGGAATGGGAGAATATTCCCCAAAATCGTATAAGGAACTTGGTGTACAGCATGCCAAACCGCGTAAACGCAGTAATGGAAGCACGAGGAGGCAATACGAAGTATTAAAATTCAAGAAAATCGTAATAAAGTTCAAAAATTTCATGTTTCCTATTTTTGTTTTAAGGAGAGATCAGCAGTTTTTTTCTTTATGTAATTTTGTGTTAATAAAATGTATGGTGACTCATATTTTTTTTACTTTCATTTAAGGAGTATTACATTGTCTATTAAATACAATTTATTGCATTAACCTATCATTTTTAGTTTCCGAGATTTTTAACATTCTTTAAGTGACCCGGATTCATTGCTCTCGAGTGTAGATGCCAATGTCGCTTGGAGGAATTACCTAGTAATATTATTGACGAAGCGACAGGATTAAAATTTTCTTACGACAGACTTTTGCATGAATAAGTCATACAGTGGGTTTACATGCCATTACTTCCGAGTGCTGCCGGACGTAAAGAATACCATCATCCCATTTCTTCTTGTGGGTATCGTAAAAGGCGACTTAGGGACTTACTAGAGAATGGGCAGCAGCGTTCTCTATGCATTTTAACACCATACTGCGACCGCCAACCCTGCTAAGCGTGGCGATTAAGGTAAACCCCTCCAAAATTGGAGGAGGCTTATTTCCAGCGGTGGACGTCTTTCGGCTGAAGCGATGATGCAGATATGCTCTTAGAGGTTTTTATTGATAATTTTAATGGTTTTAATTCTGTGGTGTAACAGACAATCAACGAGCCAAACATACGACCCAGTGGGTCTCGTTTATTGGTAAACGACATCGCGGCAGGCCCACACGCAGATGGCAGGTTAAGCTGGATTCTTTTAATAAGGATTAGTCCGCTTAGCAGCTCTGGATAGAGAGACGTGGAAAGAGAGTAGAGAGGCCTTTGCCCAACAGTAGGACATGAATGGCTAATAAAAAAAAAAACTATCAACTCATGCGTGCTATGGTTGCCAGTCATATTTCCACCCCTAAGGTTATTTGAATTTCGCAAGCACTCTCCTCGTAGGTGTCGTAAAAGGCGACTAAGGGACTACTAGAGAATGGGCAGCAGCGTTCTCTATGCATTTTACCACCATACTGCGATCGCCAACCCGCCTGCCAAGCGTGGCGATTATGGCAAAGCCCCCCAAATTGGGGGAGGCCTAAGTCCAGCAGTGGACGTCTTACGGCTGAAACGACGACGAAGCACTCTGTCATATACTTACTACATTTAGCGAAAAAAAATATAAGTAGAACTAATTTTGTACCTTGGTTTACTCCCGCACATTTTGGAAATGTAGTGGATCAGGTATAGAGGGATTGTATGCAGTGTGGTCGCCAGGATCGTCTGCATCACGCTGTAAGCGAAAAGACACGAAAGATGTTTGAAATGGGTACTAAAAATAATTTATTTATTTAGAGACAGGGTTATGGCAAAAATTATTTCTGAAGACCTGTGAAATATTCGTTTAAGACAAAACAATAAGACTCTACTAAGGCCGATCCCACAGAATAGTTGAAGCTACTATTATATTCAAGTAAGGTTGAGAGCAGTGGTACCCCAGTGGTACCAGCCATGACTGATAAGTTGTAGGTTGTAGGCTGGAACCCAGGCATGTGATTTACTCTGTGTAAATTGTTTCACAACCACAGCTCTCAAAACGGTGAAGGAAAACATTGTGAGGAAAACGTGTATTAGAACCAAACATTCGAAGACATGTGACATCAACCGCAGGCCCAGTGCGGATTGCAGCTCATTCCCTTCGAAGAGCGGAGGCCTGTGTTCCCGCAGTGGGAGCAGTATATTATAGCCTAATTATTCTAAGACTGGAAAACAGCACTTCTCGATTGTAAAAAGTTTTCAATTATGACTTCCGGCTGCAACACCGCGGGGACAAAAACTACCGTTTATCTGTATTTCAGGAATTTTTGACTGATACAAAGTATCTAAACCATTTTCTTTAAACTTATTATTAACAACACTTTCACGCCAGTTTACGCCAACATCAAAAGTCATTTATTCAAACTAGGCTGAAAGTCAGCACTGCCTTTCACCACGTCCTAGTGCTTTAGCTGGGAAGACGAAGTGGCGCAACTAACTGTCCAGCAGCACAGTTGTCTGTTCAATTAGATAAACTTGATTCTATACGAAAGTAAGTAATAAACATTATGAAATGCAAAACATTAAATTAAATTATTTGCCATATGCCAGCTAGCACATGCCAATATACCAACAAAAATGTCCAAAATAAATTATGTTTTAAAACTAGATGGCGTCAGTGTTTCTTATGCCTAGAGTAAAATCTCTGGAATAAAACGGCAGTAGTAACGGGTGTGGTACTCACGTGTTCTCGACGAGGATTCCGAAGGGGTACCACATGACGCTGTCGAAGGGGTGCGCGCGGACCCCGCGCAGCATGTTGGTGCGGAACTGGTTCCACGTGGTGGGCCGCGCGCACGAGCTGCAGTTGTACACGCGCGCCTCTCGCTTGCTGGAGATACACGTTACATGTTACAATAGCTCTTAATACCTAGGTACTAAGAGCTATTGTATTGTACACTAGTATACAAGATGCAATTTTGAACCTGCAAAACATTTCAGGAGGTTGTTATGAGACTCGTAAATAATCATATAACAATACGATGCCAAGTCAATAATCAATAATACTTTTTATTTTAGATTTTTCAATTTTATTGTTTTCAGAATAACTCTCTTAATAACCCTCTTCAAAAAATCTATGAAAGAAATGTCGGTTGCGTTTGTTTGTGTGTGTGAAAGCGCAGTTTAAGGACACTTACAGACTGGCCGCGGTTTAAAAAAGGGGGTTCACACTTACTGATTTCCGTAAATAAGAATAAAATGAAAAAAAAAAAAAAATACCTGCCCATTTTATTGTTGATTCGGGTCGAGAATCACTAACATATGTAATTACCTCCTAAAATGTTTTGCAGATCCAAAACTGCACCTTGTATAAATGACATAGTAGCGTGAATCCTATCCTACTAATATTCTTAATGTGAAAGTTTGTGAGGATGGAAAGATAGATACTCGTAGATCTAGACCTTTTTAACGCAAAACCTACTGAATGAACTTAATAAATATGTATGCTCTAAGCACCAAATTAAGGAACATATCCTTGCTACAAATGAATTGGTAGACAGAGTGGATTTGCTGACTCTCAGTAACACTCAGTGTACTTGTCGAAGGGTATCCAACCCTGATGCCCTCCAGCCTGAGGCAATGGTGAACCCGTCCCAAGTTGTGAGTAGTCTGCACTCTATCTCCATTCAAAATATACCTGATACTGTGCATGAACAATCTCAAGGGGTACAGGTAGTAGCTAGTAGTGTTACCCCTTGTTGCAGTCAACTTGGTTTTCAGTCCGTTATGTTTTCAGATAGTATAGGAAGAGGTTTAGGGAAATTAGTTAGTAACAAGTTGAATATTTCGAATCAAAATAATTGTTTGCCTGGGAAATCCTTTACAGAAATAATGACATCAATTATGAGATATCAATATGATTGTAATACCAACATAACTGTATTTGTAGGTAATAGTTCAAAGGTCAAACAAAATGATATAACTGACAGTGTTACTCAGCTTTTAAAGATTAATTGTAACAAAATTATTTTGTGTGCATTTCCAAATTTTGAGAAATTATCTAGTAGGAAAAACAAACATATTCATATGCTTAATAATCATATGCAGTTTTTGGTCAGTCACTACAATGATAAACTTATATTTTTTGACACTAACATTTTTGTTGATAAGTTAAAATCGACAAGGAATACAGTGTATCTTCCCCTTAGGTTTAGACATCAAATAGCGAGGCTATTAGCTTATATTAACTCAGACATAAGTAGTATGTCACAGTCTTATTTAATTAGTGTTGGTAGTGATACTAACACTACTATTGATACGCCTAATAGTTTAAACTACTAGGTGCGACAACGGATGAGCCGCATATGTTGAATGTTGTTCATCAAAATATGCAGGGTCTGTCCGGCAAAGAGTTAGAGTTAAGTTTATTTATAGAGAACCATGATGTTCAGGTATTATGTTTAACTGAACACTGGTTGAAAGAACATGAAATAGTGTTTATCAATGATGATAATTTTACTGTACAAAGTGCATTTGCGAGAAAAAGGGCCATCCGTGGTGGTTCTTTAGTTCTTGTTTCAAACAAGCTAAAATGTAAGCAACGTTCAGATTTAGTAAATCTCTCTATTGAGCGCACTATTGAGTTGTCTTGTGTTGAACTCGAGCGATACGTTATAATTTGCGTTTATCGACCCCCCTCTGGGGATTTCGTTTGTTTCGAGTCAGTAATGGAGGATTTACTCAATAAGTTAAAATCAAGTAAGTAATAAAAGTATAATTGTATGTGGCGATTTTAATATTAATATTTTAGATGTTACTCCATTGAGTATTAGACTTCTCAATCTTTTCAGGTCTTTTAATTTATTTAACTTGTTTTTTGAACCAACTAGGATCACAGCTTCTTCGTCAACTTGTCTTGATAATATATTTAGTGATGGTGATGCCAAAAATAAATTAGTGCTAACTGATTTAACGTCCGACCACTGTGGTTTGCTATCTAGCTTCCCTATGTCATTGTTTAAAAAGGCACATAAACTTGAATGCAGGCCATATACAGCTAGTCGTTGCACCAAGTTTAAAAATAATGTAGCTCGTAGAATTACACCATCCATAGTAGAAAACGAGAATCCTAATGCAATTTATGAAGCCCTCTTTAATGTAGTGCAAAAAGAGTACAAATCTACTTTCAAGACCAAAACCATTGACATTAATGGCACCTCCGTCGGCTTTAACCAATGGGCTACTCCAGGTATTTATAAAAGTAGAGCGAGGCTATACGAGTTATATGGTTTAAAAAAATACAGGTTTGATACTCCTTTCCTAGAGTATGTAAAAAAATATTCAAAATTATTTAAACAGGTTAGTGCTTTTGCTAAATCTAAATTTTTAAGCGATCAAATTAAAAATTCAAATAATAAAATAAAAACCACTTGGAAAATCATTAACAATGAAACGGGTAAATCGGTTAAACAAGAAAAACAACTTGAAATTATGGTCGACAACAAATTAGTAAATACGGCAGCTGACGTTAGCACAGGCATTTAATGAGTTTTTTGCCAACATACCTATAACTACGACTCGCTCCTTAAATTCCTCCCCGTCTAAAGCTAAAACCTTTTGCATAGTAGTGTGCATAAAAGTAGTTGCCTATTCAATTTTGAACATGTAACACCTCGTGATGTAGTTAATGTTTTTAACACACTTAAGTCTAAAAACACTGGTGATTTCTGGGGCATTTCCATCAAACTATTAAGTAATATAATAGACATCGTAGCCCCCTCTTTAGCTGTTACTTTTAATAAATGTGTTGATGTCGGAACTTTTCCTGACCTCATGAAGAGTAGCAAAGTCATACCATTATTTAAATCAGGTAATAAAAAAGACGTTTCTAATTTTAGGCCTATTTCTATCTTACTTGCATTTAGCAAAATATTCGAAAAGTTAATACTCAAGCAGTTGTTAAGACATTTTAATTTAAACAGCCTCCTTCATAATGAGCAATATGGCTTTACGAAAGGTCGTTCAACTACAGATGCGGGTGTTACTCTCTTGAAACACATTTTTAACGCATGGGAGAACTCGCAAAATGCTATCGGAGTATTCTGTGATCTCTCCAAAGCCTTTGATTGCGTGCACCATGACACGCTTTTGCGTAAACTACGTCATTACGGTGTCCATAACGAAGCTTTAAACGTAATAAATTCTTATTTACATAATAGGTTCCAATGTGTAGATATTAATGGTGTAAAATCTACCGGGCTACCGGTTCAGTTAGGTGTGCCTCAAGGCTCTATACTCGGCCCATTCTTGTTCTTAGTGTATATCAATGACTTACCATTCTTTTTAAAGGGTATTTGTGACGTTGTACTGTTTGCAGATGATACTTCTCTTATTTTTAAAGTAGATAGGAACAGACAAGATTTTGAAGACGTAAACAGTGCACTCTCAATGGTTACGGATTGGTTTACGGCAAATAACTTAGTTCTCAATGCCAAGAAAACGAAATGTGTAAAGTTCGCCTTACCGAATGTTAGAAATCTAGGTCCCGAAATCGTCTTAAATAAAGAGGTTCTTAAAACTGCAGACTCGACAGTTTTCCTGGGCATAGCAGTGGATGGCAAACTACAGTGGGGCCCACATATTTCAAGTCTAGCGGGGAGGCTCAGTTCAGCCGCCTACGCCGTCAGAAAAGTAAGACAATATACTGACGTTGATACAGCTCGGTTAGTCTATTTTAGTTATTTTCACAGCATTATGTCTTACGGTATTCTACTGTGGGGCAAAGCCGCTGATATTCAAAATATTTTTGTCCTTCAGAAACGAGCTGTTCGAGCAATTTACCAGCTAGGTGCCAGAGTTTCTCTAAGGGACTTTTTTAAAGATATTGGTATTCTTACGGTAGCATCACAATTCATCTTCGCCAACATTTTATATATTAGGCAAAATTTACACTTACACGCTAAAAACAGTGATTTTCACACTGTTAACACTAGAAATAAGGACAAACTACGTGTTCCCTTTCACCGGCTTCATAAGGTGCATAACTCATTTGTTGGGCTTGGTATAACATTTTACAACAAGCTACCACCTTATTTACTAGAATTACCTTTTAATGCGTTTAAAGCTCAAGTAAAATCCAACCTTTGTCTAAAGGCATATTATTCCATCAACGACTATTTAAATGACAAAACTAGTTGGTCGCTGTGATTAACTCAAGACAATGTTTGTGTTCTTTCTCCAGTACTAGCGTACCTAGTGATAGGTTATATAGCTGTAATATAATTTTTATTATATATTTTTTTTACTGTGTTAGTCATTTTTTTTTGTGTATTTATTGGTTTTGACATGTTCTATGCTTTGACATATTATAATGATTAGTATTGCATAAAATGATTAGCTAGCGACCTCGACAAGTTGTCATTCAATTCTTGCCTGAGCAACCGGCAGCAAGTTCGTCATGCTCCCTTAGATGTCAATGCTTGCGGTAGCGTCAGGGGTCGGGTTACCCCCTTCCCTCAAATACGGCGAGGGGGGTAATGGCTGATCTTTGCGTTATGCTCGTGAACGGGTGCTGCTTGTGGTGACTGGTCGTCTTGCTGACCTTGATGTTGGTATTGTTGTTAATTACCTACCTGTTTATTTGTTTTTACGCCGATGGTCCTAGTTTATCATTTTGAGGCCTCGAGTTGTAACTCGGGTCGTAACAGCTATGTGAACGTGATTCAGCATTACATATGTAAGCTGTCACGCCCTTATGCCAGGAGGCTTTTATTTTGGTACCTTTATTTACATGATAAAAATATTTTTTGCTTTTGCTTGAGTATAGATTTCATGTTATTTCCTGGATTATTGGGTTGGCTAGCTGACAGATGGCAAATCATTTAATTTAATGTTTTGTGTCTCATAATGTTACCTCCTTACAATTGTATAGAATCAAGTTCTTCTAACTTAACAGACAGCTGTGCTGCTGGGGAGTTTGTTCCGCCACTTCTTCTTCCCAGCTAAAGCACTAGGAAGTGTCGAAGGGCGGGCGTTTTGGGGGGACTGTCTTTTGTAACTTTGACGTTCAAAAAGTGCTGACTCTCAGTCTAGTTTGAATAAATGACTTTTGATTTTGATTTTGATTTTGAAATGGTTTTGGATGAAATTTGGTACACAGATAGTTTATAACTTGGAATAACATTTTTTATCCCGGTAGTACTTTCCCGTGGGATAATTTCCGATAACCATGCGGGCGAAGCTGCTGGCAAAAGCTAATACGTAAGAAATTCGTATGAACACTTTGGATGGAAATAGTAAGTAGCATATTGGTACAGAACTGAACCCACGTAAGCAGGAGCTGCAGTACACTCGCGCCTTCATTATGACGAGACTAAGGTTGGGAATGACGAAGGAGCAGATTAAGACAACGTTAAATATCAACGTGCATGATGTGTGCTCGCCTGGCTCCTCCGCAGTGAGCACGTGTATATATGTATGTTGTACTAACTCATCGATGGCGCTCTCCCAGGCCACGGCGACGAGCGTGTCGATGCACATGTCCACTGGCATCATGTCTGCTCGCCTGGCTCCTCCGCAGTGAGCACGTGTATATATGTTTGTTGTACTAACTCATCGACGGCGCTCTCCCAGGCCACGGCGACGAGCGTGTCGATGCACATGTCCACTGGCATCATGTCTGCTCGCCTGGCTCCTCCGCAGTGAGCACGTGTATATATGTATGTTGTACTAACTCATCGACGGCGCTCTCCCAGGCCACGGCGACGAGCGTGTCGATGCACATGTCCACTGGCATCATGTCTGCTCGCCTGGCTCCTCCGCAGTGAGCACGTGTATATATGTATGTTGTACTAACTCATCGACGGCGCTCTCCCAGGCCACGGCGACGAGCGTGTCGATGCACATGTCCACTGGCATCATGTCTGCTCGCCTGGCTCCTCCGCAGTGAGCACGTGTATATATGTATGTTGTACTAACTCATCGACGGCGCTCTCCCAGGCCACGGCGACGAGCGTGTCGATGCACATGTCCACTGGCATCATGTCTGCTCGCCTGGCTCCTCCGCAGTTCAACACGTGCAGCACTCCCTTGCCGGCTCCCACCAGCGCGCCGCTCGGACCGTTCAGGTTCTCGATCCAGCCGGGGAACGGGTCGCGGAGGGATGATATAACTGTAAGTGTGGAAAATAATTGAAATTGTTAATAGTGCACTAGCAAACGCTAACTCACTAAAAAAAACAACAATAAATTTTGGGGTTCCCCATACATAGAACTGAAACTCAATTTTTTTTATCATCATACCCATACGTGTGGAGTATCTATGAATAGGTCTTCAAAAATGGTATTGAGGTTTCTAATATCATTTTTTTCTAAACTGAACAGTTTCCGCGAGAGACACTTCCAAAGTGGAAAAATGTGTGTGCCCCCCCCCCCCGTAACTTCAAAAATAAGAGAATCATAAAACTAAAAATAACATATGATGTACAGTACCATGTAAACTACCACCGAAAATTGGTTTGAACGAGATCGAGTAAGTAGTTTTTTTTTAAACGTCATAAATCGTAAACCGTAATTTACCTTTCATTCAATCAACCGAAAAATAAAAAAACATTTATTTTCATAAACATGAACCTTATGCATAAACCGAGAACACCTACAGGTTTGTACGGAACCCTCGGTGCGCGAGTCCGACTCGCACTTGGCCGGTTTTTTAACTTTAGGGCTGCTAACATATGGAGTTTGTAAGTTCAAATACTAACATAGCGAGGATGATTTCTCAAATAAATGATTGAATTGAATTAATGTTTGAGTTTGCCGCTGTTCTATCCACCATTTATTTCCTTATTTTGCTAAGTCGCGCGATACGGGCGTTTCCTGGCTTTCCCGCTTTGTATCCAACGAACACAACATCATTAAGCGTTTGAAATAAAAATCCATTACTTTCGCTACTCGCCGCTAGATGGCAGTATTTTAAAAGAGTGAAAAGAGATAGCATTATTGTCGTCTGATAACTGTTGGTTGTTGTACTCGTTGCGCACTTTACTCTGTTACCCATTCTCTTAAAAAAGTAGACAGCAAAGTAACAGCTAGTTTAAAGTCTTATTTAATTGTTCGATCTAGTAGTAACTGGTTACTAACCTATGGTTGGTCTAAAGATGGCGGTCGCGTACTTGGCCGTGACGGCTCGCTCGGCCACCGCACTCTCCGCCACCGCTTTAGTGAACGTGTACGTGTTGGGCTTTGGGGATATCAACCTGAAATTAAATAAAAAAGGAATTATTGAGGAGCTTGTGGCTAAGTCATCAAAGCCGCGGTTGTTTTGTAGATGGGTGAATATCTTTAAACAGCAAGACACCTCCGTGCCTCGGCCGTTGGTCCCGACTGTCATTTGTCGATCTTTGACAGTCGTTACCAAGTCTGACAACTATTCTTAATCAGAGGTATCGTATTACCCAGTAACTGGGTTTTGGAGGTCAAATGGGCAGTCGCTCCATGTAAAATACTGATATTCAGCTGCATCCGGTTAGACTGGAAGACCCCAAAATAGTTGGGAAAAAAAACAACCGACTTCCTTAAAAGAAACTCTCACTACAAAGTCAAAAATAACTTTAATTTCGGCAGTCGGTGTCTTAGGATCTGTATTTAAGGTTTTTTTGCCACCGACTTCCGAAATTAAAGTTATTTTTGACTTTGTTGTGGTTTTTTTAAGAAAGTCGGTTGTTTTTTTTTTGTGAAAAGCTTTTATTTTTAACTTTTTAGTTATGGTAGATACCCCGCACTAATCTAATCGCGTTAAGTATTCGTTCATTTGTTGCGCAAAAACTTAATTCTTTAAGACTTATATGGTTTTCACATGGACCCCATTAGATATTGTCCGAACAGAAACGAATTTAAATGGGGTCAAATAAAAAAAAAAATCATAAAAATCGGTTCACTCAGTTTAAAGTTATGAGGTAACAAACATTAAAAAAAAAATTAAAAAAATACAGTCGAATTGATAACCTCCTCCTTTTTTTGAAATCGGTTAAACAGGCAGGTAGATAATGGTATTATAGAGTGGCAACTGTTGGCGCCTGCAGCTTTTATGTCCGCAACACGCGCTTTCTGCAACAAGTTGCGGAACGAAGTTTGCCGATTGGTGCGAGCCGAATGAAAGCCGAACATATCCAGCAATTGAATCAGAATGGTAATTCTCGTTTAAACGTTCAGTGTCTGATGTCAGTCTCTATCTGTCAACAATACCTCGAGTTTACATACATTTTCGACAAGTTTTTGACATTTGATTGTTACCGATAGGGGCCATCCAAAAATTACGTCACACGATAAGGGGGGAGGGAGAGGGACGACGAATTGTGACATTGTGTGACAAGGGGGTGGGAGGGGCCCTAAATTTTGTGACGGCACATTTCAAAATTGAATTAACATATTTAAATTACTATTAAAACACGAAATATGAACAATGAAAGAAAAATTAAAATAAAATTAATTTCTAGATGTAAAATATATGACGTCACACTAGGGAGGGGGGATCTCACGAATGTGACCAGCTGTGACAAGGACGGGGGGGGGGGGGGGTAAAAAAATCATGAAATATGTGTGACGTAATTTATGGATGGCCCCATATGAGACTGCGACAAAATGTTTAATGTCTCTAATGACGAGAATTGGCTTTCAGATCTGTTTTGTTGTTCAACAAATACTCTGAATTGAATGTCTACTCGAAGATATGTACATAATTATGTGTAGTACCCCTTTTTTCAAACCAAATCAAATCAATTTATTTGCAATAAGTGTTGGTACAATTTCGGTCTTAACATAAATAATTATACAGATTCAAAACACTTAGTCATACTACTGTGACATGCAAACATTTGGGTTTATACATAGTCAAGTTAAATTCTCTCTTAAGGTCTTTAAGGTCTTTACCTATGAAATTGCCGTTCTGCAGTACTGGCCATTTAAAATCAAAATGATTTTTGTTTGTCTAAGAATTCTAATTTCAAATTAATTTTATTTAAAAAACATTGAATTCTTTTTCCAAAACTAGTCATTTGTTTATTGATTAGTGTTACATTTTCATCGCATTTCAATCTTTTTCGTCATCATGGATACGTTAAAAATTCGAGTAATCTATACTATATACTATATACTATATATACTATATACTATATACTATATATTAATATTATAAAGCTGAAGAGTTTGTTTGTTTGTTTGTTTGTTTGTTTGTTTGTTTGTTTGATTGAACGCGCTAATCTCAGGAACTACTGGTCCGAATTGAAAAATTCTTTTTGTGTTGGGTAGCCTATTTATCGTGGGAGGCTATAGGCTATATAACATCACGCTACAACTAAGAGGAGCGGAGCAGTAATGAAAAATGTTGCAAAAACGGGGAAAATTTATTCCTTTTGAGAGTTTCCGTTGCGTGCGCTGCGTAAACGGTTAAAGTAACGCAAAAATCATGTATGACGGAATTGTTCCTTTTAAAAAGTTCTAAAAAAAAGTCCGCGAGAGCATATGTCTATCTTTTAAGGTTGACTCACTATAACTCAAAAGGAGCGAGCAGCAACGAAAAATGGACGAAAACTAGCAGGCAAATCGATGCGACGGGAAGGGTCAGGGGAGCAAAAATTTGACGCGGACGAAGTCGCGGGCAGAAGCTAGTTATGGAATATGAGTACCGTCGTGGCAGCAACGCGGCACAAGCGGCACGCAACATCAATGACGTTTACGGAGCTAACACAACAAACCAACGCACCACCTGTTATTGGTTTGCTCGCTTCCGTTCTGGAAATTTCGACCTGAAAAATTAACCTCGCGGTCGTCCGAAGACTGGTCGACAATGACAAATTAAAGGCGATTGTGGAAGCTGATGATACACAATCTACGGCTGAATTAGCAGCAGCTTTTGACGTTAGCGTCAAAATAATATTGGTCCATTTGCGTCAAATTGGCAAGGTAAAAAAGCTTGACAAATGGGTGCCCCACGAACTCAATGATCGCCAGCGCGAAGTACGCGTCGAGACATGCCTTGCAGTGCTCAACAGACACACAAATGAAGGAATTTTGAACCGCATTGTTACCTGCGATGAAAAATGGATTCTGTTTGATAACCGCAAGGGCTCAGCAAGTTGGTTGGATCCTGGTTCAGCACCTAAACAATGCCCTAACCGAAAACTTACCCCTAGAAAAGTGATGGTCACTGTTTGGTGGTCTAGCGCCGGTGTGATTCATCACAGCTTCTTACCAAACGGGGTGAGCATTACTGCAGATGTGTACTGTGAAGAACTGAACTCAATGATGGAGAAGCTGGCACATCTCCAACCAGCATTGGTCAATCGCTCGTCTCCGCTGCTCCTGCACGACAACGCGCGACCTCATACTGCACAGCAGACGGTCTCCAAGTTGCAAGAACTGGGGTTGGAAGCTCTCCGTCATCCGCCCTACTCACCAGACCTTGCGCCTACAGACTACTACTTTTTCCAGAATTTGGATAACTTCTTGGCGGGAAAAAAATTCAATACCCGAGAGGCAGTACAAAATGCCTTTGAAGAATTTGTTGCCTCCCGTTCAGCTGATTTTTTTTAAGAAGGGCATCAATAAATTGCCACTGCGTCGGCAAAGATGCATTGATTGCATGGGTGATTATTTCGATTAATACAAATAAAAAATACATGAAAAAAATTCGTTTAATTTTTTTCATACAAAACGGCATTTTCATAGGTAAAGCCTTCCTACCTCCTACCTATTATATTCATAGTTACAATTCAATTATCATAAATTCACAATATTATTATATTATTAAACACATTAAGAGAAAAAAAAAATGACAGAGAAATGTCCAATATTATGATTGTTATCCATTTTTAATCTCTTATTAAATAATAATAATAATAGGCAGCTGGGTCAAGGGCTTGATTCAGAAAGCGGTACTTCTGGACACGGCTCGCATCGTCAGGAGGTTCCTCTCTCTGGAGCCCTGACCGCCGGTAGCTTGGACCCTGTTCCCGATACCGGTGGGCTACTACTTTTTATATTTTTAAATGTTTTTATTTTATATTCTAATATTTAAAAATATAATTTATATGTTTATATACTGAAATAAAGGAGATAATAATAATAATCTTCTGCCCGCGACTTTGTCCACGTTAAATTTCTTCGTCGCGTCGAATCGCCTACCCATGCGATTTTCCCCGCTTTTGCAACTATTTTCATGACTGCTCCGCTCCTCTTAGTTGTAGCGTGATGTTATATAACCTATAGCCTTCCTCGATAAATAGGCTACTCAACACAAAAATAATTTTTCAATTCGAACCAGTAGTTCCTGAGATTAGCGCGTTCAGTCAAACAATTCAATCAAACAAACAAACAAACTCTTCAGCTTTAAAATATTATATAGTATAGATTTCGCTTAGTGAGTAGAAATTCTTTTCCCATTACCATACTTTAAGACACCTTGTTTTCCCGGCCACCGAAGGCGCGAGCTTGCGGGTGGCGAGCAATGGGTAGCTCGCCGCCCGGTAAGGACCAAGCTCGGGTCGACGGCGCGTAGTGTTCCACGCGCGCCTCAAAGAGATGTCAGCAGCAGTGTAGGGGTCTATTAGGACCGATGCCTGCCGGGGTCGCGAGATTGTTCGAAAGAGATACCGTGACCCTGGCACATGGGCAACTGATGGAACACGGGTGGGTTTTAGTCAGTAAAAGTCTGACACGCCCTCCCGCTCCGCCCAGAGCGGGAGAAGTCAATTGATGATTTCCCATCCTGAAAAAAAAAAGACACCTTGTTTTTAGGGTTCCGTTGCCAAATGGCAAAAAACGGAACCCTTATAAAAAAAAAAAAAAAAAAAAAAAAAAAAAATCCATTTATTTCAGGTTCTCCCATATGACCACTACACGAAACACGAGATAATACAAAATATCACAAAATAACATAGACAACACATACACACAGAACACACACACAGATTCGCACACATAGATTCGTCATGTCTGTCTGTCTGTCTGTCTGTCCGTCCGTATGTCACAGCCATTTTATTCCGAAACTATAAGAGCTATGCTGTTGAAACTTGGTAAGTAGATGTATTCTGTGAACCGCATTAAGATTTTCATACTAAAATAGAAAAAAAACAATAAATTTTGGGGTTCCCCATACATAGAACTGAAACTCAAAAATGTTTTTTTTCATCAAACCCATACGTGTGGGGTATCTATGAATAGGTCTTCAAAAATAGTAATGAGGTTTCTAATATCATTTTTTTCTAAACTGAATAGTTTGCGCGAGAGACACTTCCAAAGTGGTAAAATGTGTCCCCCCCCCCCCGTAACTTCTAAAATAAGAGAATGATAAAACTAAAAAAAATATATGGTGTACTAAATAATTTTCGTTGGAAGTTTATATAACCATATAAACTTCCACCGAAAATTGGTTTGAACGAGATCCAGTAAGTAGTTTTTTTTTTTAATATGTCATAAATCGTAAACCGCAATTTACCTTTAATTCAATCAAATCAAATATAAAAAAAATAAAAAAAAAATATGTCATAAACATAAACCTTATGCATAAACCGAGGATACCTACAGGTTTGTACGGAACCCTCGGTGCGCGAGTCCGACTCGCACTTGGCCGGTTTTTTTTAAATTTATTAACCGGTAAGATTTTAATGCTCTCAGGTATAGCATTATATGTATATGCGACCGCACATTGCATAGCTATTTTTGCTATATAATGCTGTTCTGGGAATGATGGACAGAACTACTCTATTTCTGTGTCTAGTAGTTTTTGCAAATACTTCATGAGCTTTTTTAATTAACTCCGGGTGAATTTAACAAATTAAGCGCATTCAAAGATATATAAACTTGGAACCGTTAGTATCTTGAACTTTTTGAAAAACGGTTTGCAGGACTACAATAGTTTAACTAAAATGTTATTACTGGTGTTAATACAACTAAATAACTTTTCAGAATTTTTGTTGCTTTATGATAACATAACATCGTTTGTGGATGGGAAATCATCAAATGACGTCTCCCGCTCTGGGCGTAGCGGAAGGGCGTGTCAGACTTTTACTGACTAAAAGCCACCCGTGTTCCTTCAGTTGCCCATATGCCAGGGTCACGGCACGGTAACTCTTTCGAACAAATCTCACGACCCTGGGAGGATTTGTAGTACCCTAACAAGTTCACCTGGGCGTGATCTCAGCCAGAATGTCTGGCGGTAGCGCGTCGACAAAGTTCAACAGCTGCTCCAGCGGCGCCGGCGAGTCGTAGACGCGCTCCTCCACTGTCGTCCGCTCCGCGTTGCTGTATGCCGTCGAGACGTGCACCAGCACCTGACAGGGAACATTGTATTGTTTGTTCAAAACGATCTCATGAAATTTTTAACAAATGGATAGTAATATAGTAATATACTTTATTGTTTTCTCATAATCACGGAAAATGGTGGCAGCTAATTGTGGTTTAATTTGATTGTTTAGATACCACAAATATTAATTTTAAATCACCATAAATATGCTTTTCTTCGGTATGTAAAATATAAAATAAAGGTTCATTTTATAAGCTCACTTTTTTGTCGTAGTTTTTCCAATTACAATTCACCAAATAAAACACACATTTGAAAACTTGTAAATACCGATGAATGTGTTACTTTTGGAAACTGACTGTTATTAACATGTTCGCTGCCAGGCTAGACCCCCTAAATAGCATTTCAATAGCGCAGTGGAAGTTATGATGGTGGGGTCCAGGAGACAAGAAGTGGCTAGCGAAACTAGTCCGCCGTACGCGGAGCAGAACAATCAAATCAAACACTTACAATACAACAAAAGAACTTACCTGTGGTAGACGAACACCTGCTCTGGTGCCTACCTGGAGTTATGTATGTAAGTGAGTATATATGTATTGTGTTGTGACGTTATGAGTATTCTCCAGGTTACAAGCCGCAACAATGAGGCTGGAAGCAATCACAGCATTCGGTTTCCAATAGCGTCACTTTGCTTAACCTTCAAACTATTTCAACAAGATATATCCAAAACTCAACCCGTGTTATTTCACCAAATTGGGGTTAGTTACAATCAAAGCAATTGGATCACGACTAATTGTCACAAACGGATCGATTTAAAAGCATTAATTTACAAAAGGTCGCGCAACTCAAAACGGCGACGTGCTCCATTTTTCAAGCGCCAAAAACCAAGAGAAGTGTCAAGTGTCAAAGTCAAACTGACAAGTTAGATGTCATTCTGTTACACGTTTAGAAACGGAGGCGCATAAAGTAACTAATTTATACGGTCCGGAACATAACAGCTGTCAGATAAGTTATTCAAAATGAACAGACAGCTGTGCTGCTGGGAAGTTAGTTGCGCCACTTCTTGTACCCAGTTACAGCAGCTAGGAAGTGGTGCAGGGCGCGCGTGCTGGGGGACTGTCTTATGTAACTTTGAAGTTCAAAAAGTGCTGACACTCAGCCTAGTTTGAATAAATAATTTTTGATTTGATTTCATATATCAAAGGTACGGTCAACCACCGTTAAGCTGAAATTCCTGAACTGAGTGGCTATTAGGCTCATTATACCTCTAAATGCAGCAACCCTAAAGCAGCCTTATAACAATGAAAATAAAGATCATTATGATTTTGATGGACTAGTTCGTACCTGCATGTTGGGCAGCTGGTCGCAGATGTCCATGAGAGTGATGACGGGCCGCACGTTCTGCCGCACGGCGGCTGACAGCGGCTCGTCAAACTTCAGCGTCGCCGCCGAGTGAAACACCACCGACACCTGCGGGGACCTTCATCTTCAGACACATCATCATCTGCTTAGCCTTTTCCCAACTATGTAGAGGTCAGCTCCCAAGTCTAACCAGATGTAGCTCAATCTCAATATTTAGCAGGCAGATTGATTTGTTTGGCATACTGTAAGTGGTATCATGTTCCTCACCTTATTTTTTATTCATATAAAATCTATGTATTTATTACACAAAATGCAGATATTTATATATTACTAGCTTCTGCCCGCGACTTCGTCCGCGTCAAATTTTTGCTCCCCTGACCCTTCCCATCGCATCGAAGTGCCGTCCATTTTTCGTTGCTGCTCCACTCCTTTTGATTGTAGCGTAATGTTATATAGCCTGTTAGCCTTCCTCAATAAATAGGCTACCCAACATGAAAATTATGTTTTCAATTTGGACCAGTAGTTTCTGAGATTTGCGCGTTCAACCAAACAGACAAACAACCTCTTCAGCTTTATAATAATAGTATAGATTTCGGCCGCTCCCTCTGATCTTTGATCCCGAATACTTAACTTTTATAAGTTTCAGTTTCAATTTAGTTCTTTGTTAAACTATTAAATACGTCAATCAACGTTACATATGACGTCAAACAACGATGTTTAAACCAGTGTTTGAACTAATGTTTATTTAATGACATGAATATTTACTTTTAAAGTATTATAATTGTTTTAATTATTGTAAATGTGAAGACGAAGTGGGTGTTCTTTTTTTTTTTGGTTTCATTTCTTCTAATTTAATTTTTTACATTGTCTGGCAGTTTGAGTAATTTGTGCGACCTACACAAATGTCCTTTCTTTGGTACCTATTGTTCGTCGAATCATTGACGTCCTTAAGTTCTGAGTGGAGCTGCATGATTACTGACAAATGCGTGCACTGATTGGACAGGTCCACTCAAGCTGTGTGTTCTTTCCTTAAAAGACCACTTCAGACACCAATCCACATGGTCTTCACATGATCTGATCAAGATTAAGTCTGGACTTTAAAAGAGACTGTGACCTCTGAGTTTGTTTCGGCGTTTCTTCTCAGAGTAGTCAGATAGGAAACGCCGACCTCATATAGTTTAAAAAAAAAAATTGATTGACGTGTAAAAGTGTTTGTACAAACCTACTTGCAAAAATAAAGCCATTTAACATTTATAATTTTTGGCAAGCCGCCAGAACAAAAATTTTATCGGGCATACCTTTATAGCGTTGAATAAAGTACCTACAACAAGCTACATTATTATATGACTCATTATCGTCATAATTATTTCAGCCGAACGACGTCCACTGCTGGACATGGGCCTCTCCCAATTTGGGGGGGCTTGCTATAATCACCACGCTTGGCAGGCAGGTTGGAGATCGCAGTATGGTCATATGATGTTTAGAGAACGGTGCTGCCCATTCTCTAGTAAGTCCCGTACGTCACTCACGGGAAGAAATGAGCTGGTGCTATTTTATACGTCCGGCACCACACGTGAACTAATATTATGACCAGGGATGTTAGGGAGCTCCGTAACCGTAACCGAAACTATCGGATATCCGATATAAAAATTTATCCGTAACCGTAACCGAATCCGAAAAAAATGTTTTGGATAATATCGGATTTGTTATTACATTTTTATTTTAGGTAGATTAGATAACACTCAATATATGTATATTTATAATCATTTTTATTTTAAATAGCTGTAATAATTACTCATAGACTGATTGTAATTCCTACCAAATGGTGACATATAAATAAAACCATTTTATTAGCTATTTGTATTTTACTTTTGAAATTCCTTAAAAGTTTAATATCCGTTATGCGTATTAGTTTTATAACCGAAATTATCCGAAACTAACAGATAATCCGAAATAATTTCATATCCGTATCCGTATCCGGTATAATAATCATTCCTACATCCGTAACCAATCCGTATCCGAAATTTCATATCCATAACATCCCTAATTATGACTACAAATAATTGTTAAAACTGACTGAAAAGTTTTGAGTACGAATGTGGATGAGTGAGTAGGAATCGACCACAGAAAGGAAGAAAGACAATGAGAACGAAATGGAAAAACATAAAAAAAAATACAGTCGAATTGATAACTTCCTCCTTTTTTTGAAGTCGATTAAAAATAGTACCTACCGAATTCTTAGTTTGATTTGAATAAGAGCGAACATGAGTTTGATATTAATATCAAAGCGTGAGTCCACTATGTCCTGATGGTGCGGTAGCTAATACCTATTATGTGGTCGTGTAAACTGACCTGGTTTAGCTGGTTGATGGAGTGCTGGTCGAGGCCAAACCGTGGCCTGGTGACGTCACCGGCGACCATGCTGAGCTTGTCCAGCTGCTGCGGGCAGTGCTGACGGATCACGTCGAATACCTTTCAAAAACAAAATTAATGTGAGCGACGGAAATGGTGTTTTGTGCCATCTATGATATGGCTGGAAAGGGACTACTGATATTAACGGTGGTAGAGACGTGTGGGAGGAGAAAAGAAGGTGGGTTATGAAAAACTAGCTTCTGCCCGCGACTTCGTCCGCGTTAAATTTCTTGTTCCCCCGACCCTTCCCGTCGCGTCGAATCGCCTACCCGTGCGATTTTCCCCGTTTCTGCAACATTTTTCATTACTGCTCCGCTCCTCTAGTTGTAGCGTATTGGGACACGTGCATAGCATGACGCAATAATATGCGAGGTTGCATTATACAGGCCACGACGACGAGGCAACGCTGCACGCTCCCGAACACAATCAGTGGACACAAGTAGGGAAAGACTCAACATAGCGTGATGTTATATAGCCTATAACCTTTCTCGATAAACAGGCTACCCAATACAAAAATAATTTTTCAATTCGGATCAGTAGTTCCTGAGATTAGCGCGTTCAATCAGACAAACAAACATACAAACAAACAAACTCTTCAGCTTTATAATATTAGTATAGATAATTGGCTGTTTCATACATTTTGACCGCGTAGGTATTGCAGTTTCTAAATTTCTACGCTAGGGAAAAACATTTCTAGTATTGTGTGCATAATGTTATTTACCTACCATCCTGTATATAGTTACTACTTAAATCTAATATACTTATATACTTATATAATAATATATAATATAATATATATAATATATAATAATATTATAAAGCTGAAGAGTTTGTTTGTTTGTTTGTTTGATTGAACGCGCTAATCTCAGGAACTACGGATCCGAATTGAAAAATTCTTTTTGTGTTGGGTACCCTATTTATCGAGGAAGGCTATAGGCTATATAACATCACGGTACAACTAAAAGGAGCGGAGCAGTAATGAAAAATGTTGCAAAAACGGGGAAAATTTATTCCTTTTAAGAGTTTCCGTTGCGTGCGCTGCGTATACGGTTAAAGTAACGCAAAAATAATGTATGACGGAATTGTTCCTCTTAAAAAGTTCTAAAAAAAAATCCGCGAGAGCATATGTCTATCTTTTAAGGTTGACTCACTATAACTCAAAAGGAGCGAGCAGCAACGAAAAATGGATGAAAACTAGCAGGCAAATCGATGCGACGGGAAGGGTCAGGGGAGCAAAAATTTGACGCGGACGAAGTCGCGGGCAGAAGCTAATATTTTATATGAATTTACTTTATTAGACTTTTTATTTAATGATTGTAAAGGCCATGGGTGTCTCCTAAGCTCCGCCACTTGGACCGGCTCTGTGATTCCCTCATTCAAACAATTCCTGCGGCCTACAAAAACTCATCCGTCCATGTAGAGTTAAAAGGCCTCCCACAACGTGGACCGATGACCTTGTATTACTTAATAGATAATATCCAGTTTTAGAATAATTATTATTCATTTCAATCTAGTTTAATGATAGTAAATGATTATCATATGAATCACGATGTAATCTTTAAGAACAACATAAAAAACTAGGTATTATTCTGTACAAAAAATCAAGCATCTAGACTTGGCGAGCGAGGTATGAACAATAACAGGATATGTGCATAGCAATCATTGTGCCGATAGTCGGGACAGCCAACGACTTGATAGCCAAGAGCCTCGACCAGCACCTGAGGAGGCTCTCGTTGGGCAGCTGTATTATATAGTCCAGATATATATCGTTCGTTTGGATGAACAGGGTATTAACTCAAAATTTACGATTTTTAACCTAAAAATACAGTCCTACTAAAAATCATGCGATCTTTCTAACAAACATGGTTGCACAACAACGTAACAACAAAGCTAAAAAACAGACGCTAAAACTAACTTTCATGTGGTTTAAAAAAAATAAATAAACATTAATGAAAGCCTTCAAAACGCTCACCTGAAAAATAGGCTTTTTTGAGTTATTACCCTGTTCATCCGGACCAACGATATATAGTCTAGATTATCTATACTAATATTATAAAGAGGAAAAGTTTGTATTTTTGTTTGTTTGTAATGGATAAACTCAAAAACCACTGGACGGATTTTAAAAATTCTTTCACCATTAGAAAGCTACATTATCTGCGAGTAACATAGGCTATATTTTATTTAAAAAAAAAATTGGGGTCCGTAAGATATTTGCCGTGAAAATCATCCAAAAAAGTTCCTTATTAATAATATTAATAAGGAACTTTTTTGGATGATTTTTTACACCTTGGGTCCGAAAAACCCAAATATCTTACGGACCCCTATTTTTTTTTTATGTCTTCGAAGTACCAGGTTGTCATAACTTGGTAGGAGCTCACCTGAAATGAGTGTGTGATAGCTAGAAAACGCTTTATGTCTTCGAAGTACCAGGTTGGCATAACTTTGTAGGAGTTCACCTATCATGGGTTTTATTGATTCTGAGGCGGTACGAAGTTCGCTGGGTCAGCTAGTATATTATATAGTCTTGTTTCAGAAAGCGGTAATTCTGGACACGGCTCTTATTGTTAGGAGGATCCTTTCTCTGTTGCCATGACTACCGTCAGCTCGGATCCCGGTCCTATGACATTTTCATTTTATTTGTACTACCTTTGGCCAGCGGCTTCGCTTGCGTATTATACATACATATAAATCTTCCTCTTGAATCACTCTGTCTATTGATGACAACTGCTTTAAATTCCGTCTAAGCGTACTTACGGACGCGGGAAGAGAGTTTGTTGAAAACCGGCCAAGTGCGAGTCAGACTCGCGCTCCGAAGGTTCCGTACAAACCTGTAGATATTCACGGTTTGTGCATAAGGTTTATGTTTATGAAATTAAATGATTTTTTATTTTATTTTTTATATTTGAGTTAATTGAATGAAAAGTAAATTGCGGTTTACGATTTATGACGTATTAAAAGAAAACTACTTGCTAGATCTCGTTCAAACCAATTTTCGGTGGAAGTTTATATGGTAATGTACATCATATATTTTTTTTAGTGTTATCAGTCTCTTATTTTAGAAGTTACGGTGGGGGGGACATACACACACACACATTTCACCCCTTTGGAAGTGTCTGTCGTGCCAACTATTCAGTTTAGAAAAAAAATATATCAGAAACGTCAATACCAGAGTATGGAGAACCCAAAAATAATTGTTTTTTTTTTCTATTTTTGTGTGAAAATCTTAATGCGGTTCACAAAATATATCTACTTACCAAGTTTCAACAGCATAGCTCTTAGAGTTTCAGAAAAAAGTGGCTGTGACATACGGACGGACGGACAGACAGACAGACAGACATGACGAATCTATAAGGGTTCCGTTTTTTGCCATTTGGCAACGGAACCCTAAAAATTACCTATTCAAGTGTAAAATTATGCAATAAAGGAGAGCATAATGAAAGCAGTGGTGGCCTAGTGGCAAAGACTATATAACTACGTGACTGCGCATGCGCATACAGTGGGGCACTGTATGCGCAGCAGCGGCGCTCGAAAACTATTAGTATTTTGTCGCCTATGCATAGGATACGGTTCTAGTAACCATTTTAGTTGTGACCAATTGTTAGACCTCTGTGCACGCTAAATTAATGCAAATAATATAACTTTATCTGCAATTATAACGTATCAAAATGCCTTCATGCCCGGTGAAGTGGTGTGGGAAACATTCCAAGACATCTAGTTACAAAAAGGATGGCATAACCGTTCATCGGAAAGGAAACAGAACGAAAAGTATTTTTGATTTAATCAAATTATGATCCGCCGTAGGGGTCTATTTAAAATGGTGATGGGTAAACGAGCACACGGTTGAGTCGCGCGCGTTGATGTCTTCTGGAAATGTCATGTTCTTTTATGAGACAATAATTCTAATGCTTCTATCCCTTACTTTCCATTTGTATTTATATCGTAAAATTTTGTGCTGTTACTATATAAGGTGTATCTATTCATACACGAAATATTTTAAGAGGTACACCTGTGGGTGGTAAAGAAGCTATAGTAGCAAAAATATTTTTTTTATCTAAGCGTTTTTGAATTTTCGTTATTATTATAATTTTAAAACCGCGTGAGACGTTTTGCATAAAATCTTTACTCCAAATTCTATGAATGGCCCGCCTGACGCTGCGAGGGCGGCTACCGGACGGCACGAGCGTGGCCGCGGTGTCTCGGGCCGTAAAAGATAAGAAGGAGCCAGTATTTCTCATGTGCGTCAAATCCACACTATCCACATCCACACTAATATTATAAATGCAAAAGTAACTCTGTCTGTCTGTCTGTCGGTCTGTCTGTCTGTCTGTCTCGCTTTCCTGCTAAAACTACTGAACCGATTTAAATGAAATTTGGTACACAGATAGTTTAGAGCCTAAGAAAGGACATAGGCTACTTTTTATCCCGGTAGTATGTTCCCGCGGGATAATTTCCGACCTCCACGCGGGCGAAGCCGCTGGCAAAAGCTAGTAATTTATAAATATTAAATTTTGAACAAATACATTTAGAAAAATTTTTTTTTCGTTGTTATAGCTTCTTTACCACCTACAGGACGGTGTACCTCTTAAAATATTTCGTGTATGAATAGATACACCTTATATATATTCTTCCTCGTCCCCCGGCCCGCAGTGGTGAGTCGTGTGCTTAGAAGAAATCGGCGTATACGCTGTCTAGTGGTTATATTCTCTATGCCTAGTGGTAACGGCTGCGACTAACGAGTGTCGTAGTATGAGAACTTAGACCTAGGGGCGTTACTTTGTGCAAATTATTCACTGCTTTTAAAACGGTGGAGGAAAACATCGTAAGGAAACCGGCATGTCCTAGAACCGAACATTCGAAGACATGTGACATCTACCAACCCGCACTGGGCCCGCGTGGCGGATGACAGCCAACTCCCTTTCGAAGATAGGAGGCTTGTGTCCCAACAGTGGGAATATTATACGCTGATTATGTTGAAGGAGACAAATTATACTGTGATAAGGCTTCTTCAGATTGGTGCGACGCGACAGCGCGATTCTTGTAGAGCAATTTCCATTAAGTTTAAATATAAATTGTTCTCCGAGCGTCGTGCTGTTGCGTCGTTCCTGTCTGTCAGATGCCTTATATAATATACCCTATACAAGTATATAAATTTCAATGTGAAGTAGTCAGACCTCCTGCCGGGGTCGCGTGATTGTTCGAAAGAGGTACCGTGGCCCTGGCACATGGGCAACTGAAGGAACACGGGTGGGTTTTAGTCAGTAAAAGTCTGACACGCCCTCCCGCTCCGCCCAGAGCGGGAGAAGTCATTTGATGATTGCAAATCCAGAAAAAAAGTAGTGGTACCTGGGAATGTTTGAGCTGCGCGAGTCTCTTCTCGGGGGCGCAGTCCTTCTTGTGGCGCAGCAGCAGGTGCAGGCGCGCCACGTCGCGACATGTCCACAGCAGGCGCTCCACCAGCACCTGGAGACACGTACTCTTGATATACAGACAAAATATAGTTAACGTAAGGGCATGTCTTAAATTGACATCAAACACTTCCTATCTAAAAATAACAAAGACAATTTAATCTATACTACGAGTAATATTATAAAGCTGAATAGTTTGTTTGATTGGTTGAACGCGCTAATCTCAAGAACTACTGGTCCGATTCAAAAAATATTTTGTGTTGGGTAGCCTATTTATTGAGAAAAACTATAAGCTATATAACATTACGCTACAATCAAAAGGAGCGTAGCAGCATCGAAAAATGGATGAAAACTGGCAGGTAATTCGATGCGACGGGAAGGGTCAGGGGAACAAAAATTTGACGCTAGGTGAAGGTTGAAGCTAGGTGTATAATAAACTAGCACTTCGTATAGCAGATGCTAGTCTGAAATAATGTGGCTTTCGAAATGTGAAAGAATTAAAAAGCAATAGAGTGTGGCAGCTTCGACTCGTAACTGGAGTTAACTGCTTACGAACGATTAGGTACTTGCGACGCATAATGTAACGTAACGCATAAAGTAACGGAGAAAGTTTGATTTTACTTCCCATTTTTCATACCCCGGGCAAATATAAATTTTTGTTTATTTTACTTATATCAGACATAATTTATAGTCCATAGTTTTACACAAATAAATAAACACTAAAAAATTACACAAGATACAACAATATAGACTAAATAATTAACATTATAAACTGTGTTTAAATTCAAGACCGATATAAACCGAAAATTAAATTGTGATTAGTTCAATTTGAAAGTTCAACCATATATGAAAATCGTTTCTTAATGAGTACACTCCAAAGATCAGTTTAGTAGTTTTTGAGTTTATCCTTTACAAACAATCAAATCTTTGCTCTTTTAATAAAAACAGTTTATTAGTGTAGTTATGCCTCTTTTATTAGTCTCAAATAATTCTTATTATGGTCATCTTCATCTTAACTACTAACAAGGAGTAGCTTTAAATATTCAGCTGGCAGGCAGTCGCCTATCTGACGTCTACAACCCAGTTATTGGGTATTTGGTAAGACTGGTTTGTCAGACGTTTGGGGTTCTGACGAGCCGTCACGACTGTCAAAGATCCATGCCATTTTTGCGTGATCTTAAGATTTAGGAGCAGTTAATAGACATTTACATAGTTAGACTGTTAATGATATACCAGGGAACTAACATGTGCAGAAGGGATTATTGCCAAATTTTCTTTATCTTCCCCGTAGTCAGTAAGGACACAATTTGACGTGTGTTTTGAACTTTTCATCGCTAAGTTCTGTAATCGACTTTGGCAACTTGTTTTAAAAACGGATGCAGTTTATAAGAAAATATGACCAGATTTCATTGTTAGGTATCAGAATTTCATTTCTAATATGTATATATATATAATAGCTTCTGCCCGCGACTTCGTCCGCGTCTTTCTTGCTCCCGCAACCCACCCCGTCGCATCGAATCGCCGCGCGCCGCCGCCCCGCGCGCCTGCCCGTACGTAGTATTGAGCAATCAGGTTGTTATATCTCGTAAGATATTCATTAATCTCAAATAATGTAAGGGCATGTGTGAACAAAGTGGTCAACATTAAACACTTCTGACGGATAAGGATTACATCCATGTTTATGAAAACACCTTCGCAAATAATGCATTTTTTATAACGAATTTGAAAAAAAACATAGTGCGCCAACCTTAAAAGATGGACATATGCTGTCGCAGACTTTTTTTTAGAAGTATTTAAGAGGAAAAATTCCGGCTTACATAATTGTTGCGTTACTTTAACCCCACGGTTCCTAACCTGGGGGTAATTACCCCTGCGGGGGTAAAACTGGTATTTTGCGGTGGTAATGAGCTGGTAATATACAACAAAGATGATTACCTTCAAGAGCTTTCGTTGCATGCCCTGCGTAAACGGTTAAACTTTAACCGTTTACGCAGCGCACGCAACGGAAACTCTCAGAAGGAATCATTTTTCCCTGTTTTTGCATTTTTCATTGATGTTCCGCTCCTTTTGATTGTAGCGTGATGGTATAGCCTATAGCCTTTCTCGACAAATGACCTACACAACACAAAAAAAAAATCAAGTCGACTCAGTATTTCCTGAGATTAGCGCGTTCAATCAAACAAATAAACTCTTCAGCTTTATAATATTATAAAATAAATAAAAAATTAATAGTATAGAAGTATAGATAAGGAAGTCGCTTCTTATTTTGAAAAGTCCTAAGTTTGTGCGAACATACAAAATAGCACTAGCCCGTGACTTCGTGCGCTATAAATTAGTTTTCGCTTAGCGTTCCTTTCAACTTGTTTACTTTTTCTTGGCTCCTAAGGGCTTAAGCGTGATGTTAAATAGCTTATAAGCCTTGCTCAAAAATGGGGCTATATCGATTTCCATGAATTGGAAGTCTCATTTTTTACAGAACGCACAATAAGTTATAGACGTTCATGTCACAATCGATTTCAATAGTTTGATAGTTTTCAATTGTTAAACAAAAAGCCAATGTAACTGCTGACCTACCTTGCCCATAAATCCAGTGGCACCAGTGATGAACACCTCTCTCCCCGCGAAGTACTCGGGGATGAGGGGGGGCGTTGGCGACTGCGGGACGGGGCGGGGCACCATTGTGTCTTACTTCAGAGGTGGCTTGTTGAACCTGCAAGAAAAAATCATTATAATGACCGATAAATTGTGTATTACGGAGGCAGGGGGTCATCTAAGTGTGACAAGGGGTGGAAACAACTTATAAGCTTCGTGATGACACATGTATAAATCAAAGTATTTAAACTCGTAAACTTCAGTTCTAACGAAATTCTTTAAAATATTAATATTTCAATCAATATTACTGTTACTTACACATCATTCAAAATTACATCCTATGGAACGCCACACCAGGTTTTACCTGTGACATGGACGGAGGGACTCCAAATACTATAAAATTCATGTGACGTAATTTTTAATGACCCTTTAAACAGAAAGGGGTACATCACACTACCCTTGGGTATTCCATACTGTAAATTATTGTTAATAAAGAATTATTTTTAGTTGTGAGGTTATAATATTAACGACATAGATTTTAAATTAAGCCAATTGTTTCTTCTTACCCTATATCCTATATTTAATATTTGTGAGGAAGAAACCATATGATAAACAGTATTGAAAGCCTTTGAAAGAACCAAAAGCTTTTTGGAAAATGTCTAATATTCCTAGCTCCACATCACTTGACTTGTCTCCCCGCTTCAAGGGGAAAATATAGACTTTTAGAGTAAGTCGCGAATACGGAAACGCAATCCCAAAACTAGCGGTTAAGTGCTATTATAGAGTAGGTACCTATCGTAATTAAGTGTGGAAACAAATATGTTTTCGACAAATATAGTGCCTCATGGTGTACTTACCGGCTGCGTCACCATTTACTGACAATAACGTGAGTTTGTCGTGTTTATAACACCACGCACGTGAACTTGAAACTTGTTACATGTGTAAATATCATCTGACAAACACTCAGAGAGCCTACTTTATATATTTCTAGTACCACACCTGATTACTATTGATGTATTCTATGAATAAAATCTTTTTAACCGACTTCAAAAAAAGGAGGAGGTTATCAATTCGACTGTATTTGTTTTGTTTTGTTTGTTACCTCATAACTGTTAACTGGGTGAACCGATTTTTATGTTTCTTTTTTATTTGAAAGCTGGTGCTTTCCGAATGGTTCCATTTTAATTTGGTTCCATTCGGACGGAAGTCGGTTGTTTTTTTTTTTGTTAAAAGTTTTTTAAATCAACATTTTGTTACAAACATTTGATGACTTGTATAACGATGAGGGACTTAGTCTCTGTGCGTTACCTCCTCCCTGACCTCACATGTACTTTTCTTACTAAATGAAGTGCTAATGCTTCAACAAATATTTGTCTCGTGGCTGTCCGGAAGACAACGCCATGGAAGCGATGGGAACCCATAGTTACTTAGCATGTATGTGGTAATTATATAATGTATAAGGAGCTATGGCGTATGACTTATGAGCATGGTTCCATTAGATTCCAATTAATTTGATTTTGTTTTCGACATAGTTCTTGTTTATTTTTTCAACCGACGAAAAAAACGGAGGAGGTTATCAATTCGACGCGTATATATTTTTTTTTTTTATGTATGACCAGGCATAACTTTTTACATAGTCGTCTGATTGTGATTATTCTTCTTGTATTGGAAAGGGTATACTTCGAGAGTGGTCCCATATAAATTTGGAAAACAAAATCGAACCCTAAGGGTCAGAAAATAGGGGATGATTGATTGTTCACTCACTGATTGTAATGTATAACCACGCATAACTTTATACAGAGTAGTCCGATTTTGATCATTCTTTTTTTATTGGATAGGGTATACCTTGCCAAGTATTATAAGTACATTAAAGCCACAAAAAAAATATAAAATAAAAACTTTTTAACAAAAAATTAAACCGCCGAAAAACTGAAAAGCAAAAAATAATAAACCTTAAAATTTTGAGTCGGCGCTGAAAAATCAATGAACTAAGATCACTCATAGCGCCGACTCATAATTTTAAGGTTTATTATTTTTTGCTTTTCAGTTTTATATTGGCAAAGTGCTACTGATTTCCGTTCCGTTTTTAGGGATCCGTACCCAAAGGATAAAATGGGACCCTATTACTAACACTCCGCTGTCCGTCTCTGTCTGTCTGTCCGTCTATCACCACGCTGTATCTCATGAACCGTGATAGTTAGACAGTTGAAATTTTCACAGATGATGTATTTCTGTTGTCGATATAACAACAAATACTAAAAAAAAAGAATAAAATGAATATTTAAGGGGCTCCCATCCAACATACATGATTTTTTTGCCGTTTTTATAGATTATGGTACGGAATCCTTCATTCTCGAGTCCGACTAGCTCTTGGCTGGTTTTTTTTTGTATTATCTACGATGATCTATATCTACAATGAGAATTTGAAAAATATAATGTATTTAGTCATTGTATTGTAGATCTATTGCACAAATATTTATGTAGTTACTATTATGACCTATTATGTGATGATGTCACGAGTTCATCGTACGAATTAGATTCCAAACCTTTTATTGAAGCTTACTCAAGAACTACATAAGCCAAATGGATAACATATATGTAGTATACATATGTTTGTATAGATTTGGCCGTAAATTAAAAAATGTGGATTATGGTCCCATAGGTACTCCCATTATAAGGGAGTACCTATGGGACCATAATCCACATTTTCCCATTATATGGGAGTACCTATGGGACCATAATCCACATTTTTTAATTTACGGCCAAATCTATACAAACATATGTATACTACATATACATATACCAATAAATAAAATTGGAGTGTCTGTTTGTAATATTAAGTAAGTAGTGGAGTAACTTAGGCTACTTTTATTTGATAAAAAATCTTTTATTTAAAAAAAAATACCTCCGTTATATTCCGATATCCACGCGGGCGAAGCCGCGGGCAAAAGCTAGTTAAAAATAAATTACGGATCTCGGTACCTAAGTACAGTGATCATGTAGATATCAGTGTAACAGGGCCTAAGAAAACATGATGCCCTCTCTTTTTAACACGCTTTATATTAGCTTCATACGCATGTTAGTATGTGCCTATGTAACGGAAACTTTGAACATGATTTTGACCCTCTTCAAAACGTCGGATTAATTTGAAACTTTGCATACTTATCAAGAACTGATGTCAATACAATAATTTCATAAATTTGTACCATTATAAAATAATTAAAAAAAAAATGAAAGTACACGATGTTGTTGCTAGCCGAACTAAAATATAAAAATAAAATAGAAAAATAAAATAATACTTAAATAACTAAAAACACGCTTTTATAGAAAACCAAACTAAAAAGTAGGAAAACTGGAAAAAAAAACGGCTGTTTTCTAAGAAAGCGTGTTTTTTAAACTATTCTTTTGTTTTTAAGTCGGGAACAAACACAATAGCTGCAAACATAACATCAAGCCTATAATCTCGTATGGTTTGGGCAGAGTAGTCACCAGTCATGTTCAAGTGCCATGCAATACCTAAGGGACGAGCCTATTGCCAGCAACCGGACACAAATCCGAACTCCGGGCTGCTACAGTTACTGATAAATGATTTTATTTCTGTAAGTAGGTTTGTACAAACACTTTTACAAGTCAATACTGAGAAATTTCAGATGGAACAACCGATGCAATAACACTTACCCCGTCATAGGATCGAACCTTGCACCGTGAATGACAAACGGTCACGTTGAAGTCAATATGATAGTCAAACAATTGTATGCACCATACAGACACAGGGAGTGTTTGCGAAGTGCATAAAATGAACAAGTGCCGGTCGGTCTATTTGATTTACTTACAACTTGAATGTTAACGATGTTGGCTGACTATCAACATAATGCTGAGCTGACATGCACTGCACATATACACAGTGTACACACAAACAGACATATGATGCTTGAGCAAACAGTTGGGTAATGACGGGACACGGGTTATTTTTTTTTGTGGGTGGTAAACCATCAAATGACCTCTCTCGCTCTGGGCGGAGCGGGAGGGCGTGTCACAATTTTACTGACTAAAACCTACCGGTGTTCCTTCAGTTGCCTATATACCAGGGCCACGGTCAATTTTTCAAACAGATCTTGCGACCCTGGCAGCGGGCTCGGGTTATTTCTAATGCCCGTTTGGTCTCGTGGTAGCAAGCGCGCCAGCTGAGCGAGGGTTCTTGTTCGATTCCCAAATAGCGCAGTGTATTCCAGTAATTCCAGATGGCAAAACCCTCATCCTCACCATCATTTCAGCCGAAACACGTCCACCGCTGGACATCGGTCTCCCCGATCCCTGCTGCCTATTCTAGTAAAGAAGTTGATCCCGAATGTCATTCGTATTTTTAACCGACTTCAAAAAAAGGAGGAGGTTATCAATTCGACTGTATGTTTTTTTTTATGTTTGTTACCTCATAGCTTTGAACTGGGTGAACCGATTTTGATGTTTTTTTTTTTTAATTTGAAAGCTGGTGCTTTCCGAATGGTCCCATTTTAATTTGGTTCCATTCGGACAATAATATAATAAAAGTTTATTTATTTCTCTCGCAATGGTTTGCAGCATTTAACAGTTTCGACTATAATAATTCACATTGTGAGAGCTGGTGTCTGAAGTAGGTTTAAGAAAAACCTATATTACAGGTCACCAGACCCCATTTTGTGGCATGATAAAATAGACAAGTTGGTATGATGTTTTCCTTACTAAACTATTACTGGGTATAAATACAATTTAAACCAAAGAATAAATAAATAACTAACTAAACCAAGTCAATAGGGTCCCTGTGAAAACCATGCATTAAGTTTTTGCGCGACAAATGAACGAATAACCCGATTAGATTAGTGCGAGGTTTCTACCATAACTAAAAAGTTAAAAATAAAAACTTTTTACAAAAGCAAAAACCGACTTCCTAAAAAAAACAAAACAAAAAATAACTTTAATTTCGGAAGTCGGGGGCGAAAAATTTTAAATACAGATCCTAAGACACCGACTTCCGAAATTAAAGTTAAGGAAGTCGGTTGTTTTTTTTGTAAAAAGTTTTTTTTTTAATAGTTGTTTCGGAAAGTCAGAAGCCCGAAAGTCTGACAACTGTTCTTGTCATTGGGTATGCATCCGGTTACACTGGAAGCCGACCCAACACAGTTGGGAAAGTCTAGGCAGATTGATTGATTGATTGATCACTGTATCAATATGTATTGAAATGAGTAACATCATCATTTCAGCCCAAAGACATTAAATTATATAGACGGGACATAACGAACAAACTCGTAATCCAATACTTGTGTCCTAGTGGTCATATGGCGTTTAGTCTAGGATGGCATGTCTGCATGTCAACACGCATTTGTGTCCGTTTAACAAGAAAAGAAAAACATTTCTTAAATAAATATGAATATGAATAATACGATATTGCAAATCACGCTACGGTAAAACGTCTAGACCTAAGTTCGGTTTGTTTTCGTAAATATTTTTCAGTAATTTTATTAAATAATATTCATGGATGGTTCTAGAACATACGATAATTTTGTAATAAACGCCCTCTATTGCTGAGTAGCTTTACTACTGCCTTGCAGAGATGTTATGATGTTTATCGACTTTGTTATCGATAATATTTAATTATTGGTTTCTGTTATTTTAGGTTTCCGAATGAAAATACCCCACACCCCTACACCCCTCTTTTTGCGTCGGGGGTTAAAAAAAGTTAAATTATTTATTAATTTAATGTTGTTTGAACCAAATTAAGACATTATAATTCCAATACAGTTACTCGTGAAGTGTTGTTACTTAAAGTAATATTATGCCTAAAAATTTTCACAAATTAACAGTTTTTAATTTATAGTAGATACAATATGATAAATAAATATTGCATTTCATCCAATTATTTATATTTGGTAAAAAATTACAATAATTTGTTTTCGATATGCAAAAATAGTCTTTTTTTTAATCTGCTACACTGCGCAATATTATTGACCGAGTAAGATTAATATTGAAGATTGCGATGGTTTAATATTGTAGAAAATAAAAAAATTGCGCAATATTATTGTATTGATCACTAAATCGCAAGCCCATCTTAGTCAATCATAAGTCCGAGCAGCCAAGGTTCGAAGTTGAAATTAGAAAATTCGCGGTCCGATGCTATTTTGTCTAATCTTTGTCTATAATACAGAGTGTTTCACATTTTATTTTATTTGTATACAAATGTGTTAAAATGTCCTATAACTTGCCTGAACATTGTATTATTACGCTTTCGGCTCCAATCCGGCCTCAGACGTAGTAACGAACTTAGCCCACTTATAACATAACGTATTATATTAAAATATTCTTAGTAATAATAATTTCATATATGTATAGGTTCCTCTCTCTAGAGCCCTGACCATCGGCAGCTTGGACCCTGCTCCCGATGCCGATGGGTCACTATTTTTTATATATTAAAAGTTTTTTTTTTTTAAATTTGTTAAAATATTTAAAAATATACATAAAATATGTTAGAAAATGAATAAATGAAATAATTTATAATTATAGTAATATCCACCGTATAATATCAAATTAATTTACCTAACTTGAATGTACGTAAGCATTTTTGTTTTTTTTTTAAGATTAAGTAAAATATATTTATTTATACAGCATGATATGTAACAGAGAGCGTTCCCTTTAACCTATAATACAAAATTAAAAAAAAACATATTCCCATTTTATTTTAGTAAAAGTTAACTATATTTTCGAATATATAAATAAAAACTTTTAACAAAAAAAAAAAAAAAAAAAACAACCGAGGAAGTCGGTTGTTTTTTTTTGTTAAAAGTTTTTATTTTTAACTTTTTAGTTATGGTAGATACCCCGCACTAATCTAATCGCGTTATTCGTTCATTTGTCGCGCAAATACTTAATGCAAATTTAAGACTTATATGGTTTTCACATGGACCCCATTGTCTGAATGGAACCAAATTAAAATGGAACCATTCGGGAAGCACCAGCTTTCAAATAAAAAAAGAATCATCAAAATCGGTTCACCCAGTCAAAAGTTATGAGGTAACAAACATAAGAAAATAAATTAAAAAAATACAGACGAATTGATAACCACCTCCTTTTTTTGAAGTCGGTTAAAAAAGAAATTATTTAAAGAAAATTAAACGAATTTACTATAATACAACAATAAGCTAAAATTAAATATCGATAAAAATAATCGACCATCGCTTTCGACTCTCTAATTGCATGCGTGTACATTGGATGTTCGCATTTGCGAAGCATTGTTTGCATTTTTTTTTTTTGCATTTGCTATTTAGCAAGTATTTACAAGTGAATGCCCCGCCCATTCTATGTATGTGTGCTATTAGAAATTGATTTAGTGTAGCTGCTTTCTTCTTGGTGTGCGTGTTCAAATGTTAAATGTGTGTCGTCAGTATACTATTTGTTAATGTTATGTAATTTTTCGGGTGGGAGATAAGTGGCGACATTAGGACACCTTACTATTCCGCAATGAAGGCATATCTCTGGATATGTATGGTTTTGCCAGACTAAAGAGGAGGCTAAGAGGGACACACTACAATAGCTTGGATAATTTTCAAGAAATACTGAAATTAGCCGTGGCGGAACTTAATAAATCAAAGTCTGTGACTGGAGTGCAACAATTGCCCGAGCGATGGCAGCGTGTAATAAATTCCGAAGGATCTTACATTTAATTAATACATTAATGAATATCATAACGCCCAATAAAGACATAAAACTAAAAAAATAAAATGGATGTATTTGCTTGGGACAGCCTAATACAAAACCACATTTGCTTGCAAATTTATGCAATACACATATTTATTCAATTCATTTATTTCTCAGTATATGGTATATTAAGATCTTAAATTAAACATTGTTTCACACATACTACCATTGCTGGCGATATATATATATAAAGTGTGGATTAGTGTGGATTTCTACGCCAATAAATAATTATAATTGCATAAGTTGATAAAAAAATCAACGCAATAGCTTTACCGCGGCAGTACCCGAGTGCTACACGTTTTTTTCTATTTTTGCGTGAAAATCTTAATGCGGTTCACAGAATACATCTTATTACCAAGTTTCAACAGCACAGCTCTTATAGTTTCGGAAAAAAGTGGCTGTGACATACGGACGGACAGACAGACAAACAGACAGACAGACATGACGAATCTATAAGGGTTCCGTTATTTGCCATTTGGCAACGGAACCCTAAAAATGAAGGTTGTACTTTTATGATGCAAATAAAGTTAATTACATATAATGAGAAATAATGAATTATACAATGTAAAAAACTAAAAAACACTCAAATAGAGACTCATTTACAATATAAATAAATTTTCAAATGTTTTTTAAGATTTAATTCGTTGTTAGTAGATTATGTCAGTAGATTAAAAGTTTGACTTCTTAATTAACATAAAAAATATTTTTATTAGTACAAAAAAAAAACTTGAGAGGTGTCAAGGGACACCTGGATGGAACGAAGTTCCTTTCGATTAATTAGTGAAGGAATTGTAATAAAATTTTATTTTTTATTATTATGCACAAAAAACCTGTATACACTCAACAAAAATAATCGTCGCGACACCACAGTGTTCAATGCGAAATAGAAAGACGAAACGAAAATAACTGGCTTGCTTTCTATGAGAGAGGGAGAGAGAGACAGACAGAGAAACACGCGCACGCCGCACGGCTTACAACTATAGCAAAAAGTGTCGTTACAACTTTTGGTCTTAATTTTTTCCGTCTAGCCCCCTTTCGCAACGCGCGATAAGGAACTTTGTTGCAAAAAAATGTTTATTATTTTGATAAGTAAAACTTAACAACTAGTGATTGGAGCCTCCTTTTAAGCAGATAAGCCTGTTTTAGGAGCCTCCGCTCTTCCAGAACTTATCATTATATTTTACTTGTTTTATGTAATGTCATCATCATCATCAGCAGCCTATAAATGTTTCCACTGCTGGGATACTTGGCTAGGGGGGCTCCCCTAGCCAAGTTACAACCGTTTCGTGTCGAATTCCTTTCTCCAATCGGTAACGCTTCGGTGTCAGCAATTGTAGAAAACGATAAGTTGGTAGCCATGTTGACGCGCCTGAGTCGGCCGCTCGTTCTACAATGTCTTTAGAAAAACGACACATTATAACAATTGATGTAGCGTTGAACATTGAAGAAACGATAATAATTCATTCTATCATTTTGAACGATGTGCACTTGCATACGAATTTTCTATTAGTTTTTAGGGTTCCGTTGCCAAATGGCAAAAAACGGAACCCTTATAGAAACCCATACGTGTGGTGTATCTATGAATAGGTCTTTAAAAATAGTATAGAGGTTTCTACTATCATTTTTTTCTAAACAGAATAGTTTGCGCGAGAGACACTTCCAAAGTGGTAAAATGTGTCCCCCCCCCCCCCCCCCCCCCCGTAACTTCTAACATAAGGGAACGATAAATCTAAAAAAAATATATGATGTACATAACTATATAAACTTTCACCGAAAATTTGGTTGAACGAGATCCAGTAAGTGATTTTTTTTTAATACGTCATAAACCGTACACCGCAATTAACCTTTAATTCAATCAACTCAAATATAAAAAAAAAAAATTCATACACCTAATGCATAAACCGAGGATACCTACAGGTTTGTACGGAACCTTCGGTGCGCGAGTCCGACTCGCACTTGGCCGGTTTTTTATAACCATGTGACTTATCGTTGAGACAATTTCATTCATATTTGATTAGTTTTCGACTAGCGTTAACGATTGCAGATTATCAACTTGGCTAGGGGTGCAGGCTCGTGTCGACGGCGCGTTATGATCTACGTGCGCGAAAGAGAAAAAGATGTCAGCCCACACTGAAGGGTGGACCCCCTAGGACCGATGCCTGCCAGGGCACGAATTTGTTCGGAAGAGTTATCGAGGCCCTGGCACAGGCAACTGAAGGAACACTGGTGAGTTTTAGTCTTTGCGCAGAGCGTGAGAAGTAATTTGATGATTTACCACCCAAAAAAAGAAAAAATAACAAGTCTTGATCAATTGTGCAAAACAAGCATGATCCTGCATAGACTAATGTCAATTTCATAAATAACTAGCTGACCCGGCTAACGTTGTTTTGTCATATAAATAATTTCCTAGGCGGGGATGACTAATTAAATGACGATTGATCAGTTTTCGACCGGAGAGGAAAAATGATTAAATTACTAAAATGGCTATTAAAAAATAAGGGTTGATCGTAGAAGGGTGAAAATTGAGGATTGTATGTATTTTTGTATGTTGTATTATAAAAAAATAGGAATTAAAAAAATTGTCTAAAAAATAAAAAAAATAAAATTAGGGGTGGACTACCCCTACCATTTAGGGGGATGAAAAATAGATGTTGGCCGATTCTCGTAGATACCGGATAAGCACAAAAAATTTCATCAAAATCGGTCAAGCCGTTTCGGAGGAGTATGGCAACGAAAACTGTGACACGAGAATTTTATATATTAGACTAGCTGACCCGGCAAACGTTGTTTTGCCATATAAATAATTTCCTAGGCGGGGATAACTAATTAAATGACGATTGATCAGTTTTCGACCGGAGAGGAAAAATGATTAAATTACTAAAATGGCTATTAAAAAATAAGGGTTGATCGTAGAAGGGTGAAAATTGAGGATTGTATGTATTTTTGTATGTTGTATCATAAAAAAATAGAAATTAAAAATTTTGTCTAAAAAATAAAAAATAAATTTAGGGGTGGACTTCCCCCTTAACATTTAGGGGGATGAAAAATAGATGTTGGCCGATTCTCATAGATACCGGATAAGCACAAAAAATTTCATCAAAATCGGTCAAGCCGTTTCGGAGGAGTATGGCAACGAAAACTGTGACACGAGAATTTTATATATGTACATATTAGATTAAATAAACAACAATAGCAGATGTGCACAGCAAAATGTATTGACGTCTGTTGTGTAGGTAATACGGTACCTATTTATGATAATTTATTAAATTATTAATTTGTTATTAGTATTACAGAGAAGAAACAAACATTTATTTTCTCTAGGATGGTCGTTTCTCCCAAATGACCTTTGACAATGAATGCACTGTATGTATTTTTAATGAGTTTTAGGTGTGGTTGGAATAATAACTGTTAATAATTAAGTTATTAATAACTATCTTCTGCCGCGACTTCGTTCGCGTGAAGTTTTTGTTTTACTATAACTCTTAAGATAATAATTTGAACTATATGCTGTAAAGGGTAGGTAATTTTGTATTAAGTACTAACGTATTGAACTAGATAAGGAACAATACTGTGCCACACACTACATCCTTGCCAGGGTTACCAGGATTCGAAAACTACGCTGACATACGTCACAAAATTCAAAACACCCTAAAATCCTACTTCCTACTAATAATATAAACTAGCTTTTGCCCGCGGCTTCGCCCGGGTGGATGTCGGAAATTAACGCAGGTATTTTTCTAAAATAAAAGAATTTTTCTAAAATAAATGTAGCCTAAGTTACTCCTTGTTACATCAGCTATCTGCCAGTGAAAGTCCCGTCAAAATCGGTCCAGCCATTTCAGAGATTAACCAGAACAAACAAACAGACAGACAGACAAAAATTGTAAAAAATGTTGTTTTGTTATAAGTATGTACCGTGTAAACATCCATATACACTTAGTAAGAAGTGGTTATCTTAATATTACAAACAGACACTCCAATTTTATTTATTTGTATGTATGTATGTATAGATGCGAAAGTTTGTATATATGGATGTGTGGATGTTTGTTACTCTTTCACGCAAAAACTACTGAACGGATTTGGATGAAATTTGGAATACAGTTAGTTTTTAATCTGGATTAACACATAAGCTACTTTTTATCCCGATAGTACGTTCCCGCGGGATATTTTCCGACCTCCACGGCAAATGCTAGTAGAAAATAAATACACAATAGTTAAAAAAAAAAAAAAAACTATGCAACGAATTTTAATGCACTTTTATAATAGTGCGTTTTGCAATTATACCTAAAAAAAATTATTTAAAAAATCAAAAACCCGATTGCTAAAAACATAATTTAATAGAGAATCACGAAAGAAAATTAATGAGTTCCGCTTGCTACTAAACTTAATGCGAATAATGCACTTACAGTCTTATTAATAAACGTCGACTAGAACAAGAATAACTTTACTCCAAATTTAATGTTTGAAGTAATTAAATTTAGTATTAATAAATGGGAAGTAAGGAGAGAGTAAGCGAATCCGAGCATACTCTCGGAGTAAAAGTTAATCATTGGCACAACATAGTTTAGCGACTGATTAAGCATAGAGTAACGGTGTATTTTGACATTTCACAAAATTCCTAACCTATTTTGTATTTCTAACTCTTGAGTATATGTGTTCTGTGATTTCTAACCATTGGTCGTTTGTGCTTCTTTCACGCGTGTTTATTGTGTTTAGAAAATGGAAAGAGATTATTTTATTGATGATTTGAGGGTATTAGATGAAGTAAATGAGATTGAAAACCAGACGGCATTAGTGAGACGTGTCAAATTGTATAAAATACGGAAAAATCCAGGGTTTTAGGCTCATAATATTAAGTCTTTACCTATGAAATTGCCGTTCTGCAGTACTGGCCATTTCAAATCAAAATAATTTTTGTTTGTCTAAGAATTCTAATTTCAAATTAATTTTATTTTAAAAACATGGAATTCTTTTTCCAAAAGTAGTCATTTGTTTATTGATTAGTGTTACATTTTCATCGCATTTCAATCTTTTTCGTCATCATGGATACGATAAAAATTCGATTAATTATGGAATATGAGTACCGTCGTGGCAGCAACGCGGCACAAGCGGCACGCAACATCAAAGACGTTTACGGAGCTAACACTACAAACCAACGCACCGCCTGTTATTGGTTTGCTCGCTTCCGTTCTGGAAATTTCGACCTGAAAAATGAACCTCGCGGTCGTCCGAAGACTTTGGTCGACAATGACGAATTAAAGGCAATTGTGGAAGCTGATGATACACAATCTACGGCTGAATTAGCAGCAGCTTTCGACGTTAGCGTCAAAACAATATTGGTCCATTTGCGTCAAATTGGCAGGTAAAGCTTGACAAATGGGCCACGAACTCAATGATCGCCAGCGCGAAGTACGCGTCGAGACGTGCCTTGCACTGCTCAACAGACACACAAATGAAGGAATTTTGAACCGCATTGTTACCTGCGATGAAAAATGGATTCTGTTTGATAACCGCAAGCGCTCAGCAAGTTGGTTGGATCCTGGTTCAGCACCTAAACAATGGCCTAAACGAAAACTTACCCCTAGAAAAGTGATGGTCACTGTATGGTGGTCTAGCGCCGGTGTGATTCATCACAGCTTCTTACCAAACGGGGTGAGCATTACTGCAGATGTGTACTGTGAAGAACTGAACTCAATGATGGAGAAGCTGGCACATCTCCAACCAGCATTGGTCAATCGCTCGTCTCCGCTGCTCCTGCACGACAACGCGCGACCTCATACTGCACAGCAGACGGTCTCCAAGTTGCAAGAACTGGGGTTGGAAGCTCTCCGTCATCCGCCCTACTCACCAGACCTTGCGCCTACAGACTACTACTTTTTCCAGAATTTGGATAACTTCTTGCCGGGAAAAAAATTCAATACCCGAGAGGCAGTACAAAATGCCTTTGAAGAATTTGTTGCCTGAGTCCAGCTGATTTTTTTAAGAAGGGCATCAATAAACTGCCACTGCGTTGGCAAAGATGCATTGATTGCATGGGTGATTATTTCGATTAATACAAATAAAAAATACATGAAAAAAATTCGTTTAATTTTTTTCATACAAAACGGCGTTTTCATAGGTAATCTGTTGAACTGAAGTTTCTTTGTGTTTAGTCCCGTTTAAAGTAGTTTCGGAACGCGCCATCGAACGGAATGACATCTGACTTTACAGTTTGATTTTGACACTTGACACTTCCTCTTTGATTTTGGCTTGAACAAGGAAAGCATGTCGCCGCTTGAATCTCGCGATCTTTTGTAAATTAATCCTTGAGAACCGGTCGTTTTGGTGGACAATAAGTCATGACCCATTGTTTGGATTGTTAATAACCCCAATTTGACGTAATAACACGGGTTTAGTTTCTTGACATTGAAGAGCTTTGAAGGTTAAGCAAAGTGACGCTATTGGGAACGAGTGATTTGAAGACCGCATGCTGTGATTGCCTCCAGCCTTATTGCAGCGGATTGTAACCTGAAGAATACTCATAACGTCACAACACAATACATATACACTCACTTACATACATAACTCCAGGTTGGCACCAGAGCAGTGTCCTTCAACCAACAGGTAAGTTCTTTTGTTGTATTGTAGGTGAGTTGTTTGATTTGATTGTCTGCTCCGCGTACGGCGGACTAGTTTCGCTAGCCACTCTTGTCTCCTGGACCCCACCATAATATCTTCCACTGCGCTATTGAAATGCTACTGTAGGGGTCTAGTCTGGCAGCGTACACTTTGTGTTTATTATTTACACGTTTTTATTAGCTTCACCTGTATGTTTGTATGTTTGTTTGTATGTATGTTTGTAAGTACTTATGTAACTATGTTTGTAACCGACTCCTTCGATTTAATTCCTCCTTGATTTTGACCCACGTCAAACGGTCAGATTTCATTTAAACTTTGTAGACTTAGGTATTGAGGACCGATGACAATACAATAATTTCATAATTTTGTGCCATTTGCCCTTGCCAGGGTTACCATGATAGCAATAAAAAAACTTTCTTTTTTAGCTAGCCGAACAAAAAAATAGAAAATAAATAAAAGTTTAAAAACACGCTTCCATAGAAAATCAAACTAAAAAGTATTGTACCTCACACAACGTTTTTTTTTTCAATAATTTTCTAGTTTTAGTTTGGTTTTCTGTGGAAGCGTGTTTTTTAGTTTTTTAAACATATTATTTTTTAGTTTTCTTTTCTCGTACAATTCTTTTTACTCCAATCGATAAGTTTGGTTACTTTTTTATTTTATTAACATATTAATACTATTTCGCGCCAAAAATTATAGACATTTGATTTTCAAGACGAATATAACGATACCATAACTATCGAAATCATAGGTCGAAATCCATCGAACCGTTTGGAAGATACGCGGTCATAAAGAAGTTTACAAACCTATAAAACCGGCCAAGTGCGAGTCGGACTCGCGCACGAAGGGTTCTATAAGAATGAAAGGTAAATTGCGGTTTACGATTTATGACGTATTAAAAAAAATACTTACTAGATCTCGTTCAAACCAATTTTCTATTATTTTTGAAGACCTTTCCATAGATACCCTACACGTATGGGTTTGATGAAAAAAAAAAAATGTTGAGTTTCAGTTCTAAGTATGGGGAACCCCCAAAATTTATTGGTTTTTTTTTCTATTTTTGTGTGAAAATCTTAATGCGGTTCACAGAATACAACAGCATAGCTCTTATAGTTTCGGAGAAAAGTGGCTGTGACATACGGACGGACAGACAGACAGACATGACGAATCTATAAGGGTTCCGTTTTTTGCCATTTGGCAACGGAACCCTAAAAATGACTACTTATAACCCTAGTTGTATTGTTTTTGATGAAGTAATCGCTCGACCAAAACGGGATCCGCGAAGATTTGTATTAAAAGGTAATTCTAAGACAGCCAAGTGTGCTAAAAGCTGCCTTGTGATGCGCGTACGTAGGTTTATACGAAACAATACCAAAACAACTAACTTTTTAAATAATACCTACTAGCTCATTAAAAAACAAACTGGTCAAGACACTAACCAAATTAGTTTATTAATTTGCTTGTTTGGCGCCGAGTCAAAATTACTTAGGCTTCTTATTTTTTGCTTTTCAGTTTATTCGGTGGTTTAATTTTTTTACCATTTTGGTACGGAACCCTAACAAAACCAAAACTATAAATGGCTGAATGCACATAACGTATGACATTAAAAAAATTCATAATCTTGAAAAATATAAAATTTGTATAAGTAAAGTTCATGAAAATGTTTGTAATGTATGATCTGAATGACCAGTATTGTCTACGACAGTACAAGTATCTACAGTAACCTCACCTTTAACTCGTGTATCAATTATTTTTTTGCATGCAATTGACACACGTTTTGTTGTAATTATGTATCACGTCATAAGTACACACATAATTAATGTATATAAATGATTTCATTTGAATGCTTTTATAACTAAACATGTGAACATTACTTCCAATTGTGACAGTAACAACTGTATACTATGTTAAAGTAAATAAAGACTTTTATTATCTATCTATCTTTGTTTATTAGAGTCGGGATTTCTAAAATAATCAATGAAAATTAACTATAGGTACAGTTGTCAACTGAAAGTTATTTTTAAGCAAGATATAAAAGTGGAACTTTTAAACTCTATTCGAATAACCGAATCAAAGCACTCGACTTACACTTGACTCGACCCTACTTGTTAGACTTACACTATCAATTGGAATCCACAGTTTAGAACAGAATTGAATATAATTTATTTCTGAGTATATGGTACGTTGAGATCTTAATATTCATAAACAGCACACTCGCTCTGTTTTTTTTTCGACCGACGAAAAAAACGGAGGAGGTTCTCAATTCGACGCGTATATTTTATGTTTTTTTTATGTATGACCATGCATAACGTTTTACATAGTCGTCCGATTGTGATAATTCTTTTTTTATTGGAAAGGGTATACTCCCAAGGTGGTCCCATATAAATTTGGAAAACAAAATCGAATCCTAAGGGTCGGAAAACAGGGGATGATTGATTGTTCACTCACTGATTGTAATGTATAACCACGCATAACTTTATACAGAGTAGTCCGATAATTCTTTTTTTGTTGGATAGGTTATACCTTGCCAAGTATTATCAGTACACTAAAGTCACAAAAAATTATAAAATAAAAACTTTTTGACGAAAAATTAAACCGCCGAAAAAACTGAAAAGCATAAAATAATAAATCTTAAAATTTTGAGTCGGCCCTGAAAAATCAATGAACAACGATCACTCAAAGCGCCGACTTATAATTTTAAGGTTTATTATTTTATGCTTTTCAGTTTTTTCGGCGGTTTAATTTTTTGTCAATAAGTGTTTTATACTACAGTTTCTCTGATCAATTTGGTTACATTAACCCGTAGCTACCCACTTCATCTTTCACTCAGTCCATCCATTGTTTTGTTGGTCCATCCGTTTCTTTCTCTATTTCAAATCCGTCCACATTCATTCTCAAATTTGTTTCCACAACATCTTAATTTTAACATAAATTTATTTTACGCCCGAACTTTTGGCCTCTCGAGTTTAAAATACCGGATATTTTTAACACCGTTAGTCACTCATAAAATAATGTTACACTATTTAGCTACAAAATTAGTATAATAAAGAACTATGGACACACCTCAGTTCCGCGAGCTCGCCGTGTGTACTGATGTGTGCTCATAGTAATGGTTCCTTATTTACGCTAACATTAGAACGTGGCTCGGAGTTGAGGGTTTTTTAGGGTTTCGTAACCAAATGGAAACAAAAAAGGTCGGTAGCTAAAACCAGACTACGAAGAAAAATACGCTCTAAAAAGTATAAAACGAGAAAATATTCTCTCATACGCAAAAAATTGAATATTATGATGAATATTGAATAGTTTAGTCTATTAAATAATAAAACTTATCATCTTCACTCTCCCTTATTCCAATTTATTAGTGGTCGGTGCAACATGATTTTTTCTTCCACACTTCAATATTAGTCGTCATCTCAGTAGTCACTCGTTTCTTTGGTTCCCTCTACTCTTAAGGCCATCGACTATAGTCTATTAAATAAAAAAAAACCTATATTTATTTATTTTATTTTAATGTTTTTAATAATAATTCCTAGATATGTTCAGAGAATAGCTGTGGTCGTATGCCACTTTGCTGTAAAGCATCGCTCGCTACTGTAAGATTTATTGTTTTTTTAGCAAAAAAATTAGTTTCGCTCATTTGGCTATACAGCTAGATGCTAATCTGTACGTCAAAAATTTCATAGTGGCTTTTGATAATATAAGAGTGCTAACAAAGGTTATTCGGTGCGCGCTACCGAACAGCAACAAATATAGAGCGATAAGCGGAAAAGTTATAAATAAATAAAATAAATAATAATAAATCTCATTTTGCAAGCTCATTTGGCTATACAGCTAGAAGCTAATCTGTACGTCAAAAACTTCATAGTGGCTTTTCATAGACGAAAGAGACTTGGCTCTTGCCTCATGACCTCACTTACGTCAGCAGTACTGACAGCGGTTTTGGATGTACGGGTACGTCAGCGGTGGACACCTCTGCGGGTGAATTCCCAGTGCCTCCCTCTTCACAACAGTAATGTTGTGAAGAGGGACATTGTGTGCTCTGCTGCCATATTTTCTGTTTATATGCCTATCGACTCTAGACACAATTTAATTGAGTTAACAGAATGTTTAGTTGAGATTAATGCCATAATTGAAAGTCACAATGTAGAAGATGAAGTCTCAGTGTACATACTGGGTAATTTGAACGCCCACCCAGGTGAGTTATTTGCATCTGAATTATTATGTTTTTGTGGCGACCAGTCTTATGGTCATGTATTAAAATGCAGTTGCTTCCATTAGAAGCACTTACATTTATTAGTGACTAGCTTCTGCCCACGACTTCGTCCGCGTCAAATTTTTGCTCCCCTGACCCTTCTCGTTGCATCGAATTGCCTGCCAGTTTTTGTACATTTTTCGTTGTTGCACCGCTCCTTTTGACCATAGCGTGATGTTATATAACCTTTCTCAATAAATAGGCTACCCAACACAAAAATAATTTTTCAATTTGGACCTGGTAGTTCCTGAGATTAGCGCGTTCAACCAAACAAACTCTTCAACTTTATAATATTTCTAGCTTCTGCCCGTGACTTCAGACTTTATCAGTTGTCTGGTTGCCATAGTACAGGCTCTGCCTAGTTTGGGATCAGATAACGTTGTGTTGGTTGTCCTAAGATATATTATTATTATATTATTATTACTTCGTCTGCGTTAAATTTCTTGTTCCCCCGACCCTTCCCGTCGCGTCGAATCGCCTACCCGTGCGATTTTCCCCGTTTTTCCAACATTTTTCATTACTGCTCCGCTCCTCTTAGTTGTAGCGTGATGTTATATAGCCTATAGCCTTTCTCGATAAATAGACTACCCAACACAAAAATATTTTTTCAATTCGGACCAGTAGTTCCTGAGATTAGCGCGTTCAATCAAACAAACAAACAAACTTTTCAGCTTTTTAATATTAGTATAGATATATATAAATATACAATATGTAACAAAAACCCTGTCCGATCCAATAAAGGCGTAATCCTCGTTCAACATACGTACTAGAAAAAATGATATATAAATGTATCTCAAAAAAAAAAAACAAAAGGTAATTGATTTTTTTATTTTTATAATCCATGCGAAATATAACAGTGAATATGGCAAATTTTCATAAGTTAACAACACTCCACCCGCCGGCAAAATCTTGTTATTTTTACCTATTTTTATTTCAAAGATCCACCGCCCTACAGTACCGCGTTGTAGGCACTCGTTCGACTCTTTGATGTTGCCGACTGGTTGCCTACCGGCGCGCTACTTGTTGGCCAATGGCCAGTCTTTCGTATAGATAGCTTTTGATCGGACGTCTGTACGTATCACGTGCCGCTATCGTTTCGCGAACAATGTCGTATTCCAATCAGCCATTCCACTGGATTTTTATTTATGGGGTCATGTTAAACAAATTGTTTATAAAAGAGAGTGCGATTCGGAAATCGAAGTCAGAGCTCGAATTGTGGCAGCTTTCGACTCACTTAAATCGGACACAAATGCGCTGCAAAGAGTACGTGCAAATTTAGTGAAAAGGTGTTGAATGTGTATCAGTGTTGGAGGTGGACATGTGGAGCACGATCGCCGAAGTATGCAACAACAAGAGAACTGAAACCTGCAGTCGGTAAGTACATTGCCCAAAAGACATCATATTAAAAAAAGCCCTTATCAGGGCTACATTTAATTCAATTAATTGTTTCTTGATAAACATGATTAGGTCTCCGGATCACTATGCCTACAAAACAATATCAGCTGATACCTACGCGTAGGCATAAGGTATGACGTAGCGTAATTTTCGTTCGTTATAAGTTTGTTTGGCGGCACGCGACAAAGCAGGTTCATGACAAAGGATCATACAAACCGCCTCGCTCTGGCGGCTTCTTTGACACAAAACTGTACGTAGTAACACGTCAACTTTGTCGAGCGATCAGTGTTGCCTTTGATTCGTTTTTATTTTTATTTAATTATATTCACAAGGGAAAAATAATAATCTCAAATCCATTAATTGGTTACGTAATAATGTACGCAGTACGATGCCGAATAATACCCTTAAGGATCGGACAGGGTTTTTGTTACATGCTGTATATATTAGTATATAGATTATAAATATGCACGGCAGCCAGCGACGGTTAGATTAGTTTGGTAACTGAAGCTTTAATACGCAATTCAATCTTAATTTTAAAAAGTTTGTAGCATAGCCAAGTCACGTTTTTTGAGTTTAAAAATTAAAAATAGCAGTAATGTAATTAAAACGACTTGGACTATACTAAACAGGAAGGTCATGCAACCGAAGTAGTGACTACAGTCTAGCTATTGAGGACAGTATAATTAAATCTGATTATCAAGTCGCCGCACAGTGGGCCCATACTGAAAATTAGTGGACTTAGGCAACAAAGTTCCTATATCGATGCGATTTTTTTTTATATGACGTGTTATATTATTCCTGACAACTTTTATTCTTATAAATTTCTTCTAAAGTTGATAGTTTGTCTTGAAAAAAATTAATTAGATTTTTTTGTATGGAGCGAATCACGTTTAATTTTTTTTCTTCAATTGTACTAATATGTTGAGTGTGTGGCGTAAGTATATGATAGCTAGGGTCATTCTCTATCCATGAAAAAAAAAATCAGCGCCGGCCATCTGCGGCAGCGCGAGTAATAATTCGGTAAAAAAAAAAATGATTTGGAAGAATTTTTTTGTCATTTAAAGTAAATTCAAAGCATATTTTTTGTCTCATTTGGCTGTTTTCACCTTCTTTTTAGTTAAATAAATAGTTTTAATAGCGCATACGTACTTATAACTAGTAATTCTGTTAGAGATTTAGTTATTATTGCATGTTATCGGTAGCACCTGCATTGTGATTGATGACTCATTTGTTTGTGCACTCGGCTAAGCGCATAACTAATGAGTCATCGAAAAATGCTCGTCTCTGATTGGCTGAATAATTTTCACTCACTGTTATGTCCACTACTTGAGTAATTAACACTAACTATAAATATAAAGACATTCATTAAGTCCATCTAGTTTCGCTCTTGTCGCTTGTTTGTGAACACAGTGAAATACTTGTATTTTTATATTTACATTAGAACTATGGCTGGATTTTGTACCAACCTAGATCTTTTTGTGAAATTAAGAAGTGGCGGTGATCTGAAAAATCATATGTTTCTGTATGAAAGTATCATTTCTGTCTTGACTACCGAAGTTTCTGAAGAAGACAAGAACCGAATCAAGGAGTTCTGTCGACTTTTTTTGTGTAAATTTAAATAAAAAGTGGATAGAGTCAAGTAGAAATCAAAAAAACTTTTATGAATCGTGTAATTAATCGCAAGTGGTTGGACAAAAACATCAACTGGCCTGTTTGTGACAGTGTTGATCTGAGAAGTGTGATGGGCTTTTCGGACGCAGCCTTATCTGAGCTTGTGGATATAGATTGCCATGTTCCTACTCTTGCAGTATGTACTGCGGAAGCGGGAACATCTACAGAAAAGGAGCACAGAAAACCGTTCGAAGAGTTAAGTAATAAGCAAAAGAAAAGACGTTCTACTTCCATAGTAGAAGAAAATTCCGAGGAAGAGTTGCAGCACTGGTACATAACAAAATTGAAAGACAACGGCAAAACGAATCTGGCAAAAGTGGTCGAATACCTTTCCAGTAATCCAGATGCACTATCCGAAGTAGAAGAGAGACTATTCAAAAAGCAGAGCTTAAGTACTGTCTCTGAAGATAAGTGTTTAGCTCTTTATACATCAGTTGCGCTCTCGAAATGGAAGTACTTAGCTCTTCGACAATTTCTGAAAGAAGAAAACTGTGCTGCCTTTCCATCTTATCCAAAGCTTGTAAATGCCAAGAAAAGATGTTACCCACCACAAGAGAGTATGGAGATTACCGAAAACGGAGCTCACATTAAATTGCAAGCGCTATTGGACCACACTGTGGAGAGGATATTACTTGATATAAATACTGTTGATAGGTCTCAAAATGAAGAACTCAAGTTGACCTGGAAATGGGGACTTGATGGTTCTTCGTCGCAGAGTAACTATAAACAGAAAACGTCAAACACAGCTACAGAGTTCGATGATTCATCAGTAGTCATGATAAGCATCGTCCCTCTTCGGCTAGTGTCTACTAGGCCATCATCTGGGAATGAAAATATAGTTTGGGAGAACCCCACACCTTGCTCAACTCTGTACTGTCGACCAGTGAAGTTCACTTTCACTTCGGAGACAGCTGACTTTATAAAGTCTGAAGAGTCTGAGATGAAAAAGCAAATTGATGAACGAATATCTACACAGTGTGGAAATATTATTGTATAACATGAATTGCATATGACCATGATTGATGGAAAAGTGGCCAATATTATTGCGGGTGTACGCTGCCAGACTAGACCTCACAATACGATTTCAAATGCGCAGTGGAAGTGTGATAATCGTGGGGCTCTAGAGACAAGAGTGGCGAGCGAAACTAGTCCGCCGTACGCGGAGCAGACAATCAAATCAAACAATTCAAGTGAAGACGCAATACAATTAACAAATGACTCACCTCATGGTTGAAGGAAACTGCTTCTGGTTTCTGGTTCTACCTGGATTTATGTATGTAAGTGAGTGTATATTGTATTGTGTTGTGACATTGTAAGTATTCTTCAGGTTACAATCCGCTGCAAAAAGGCTGGAGACAATCACAGCATGCGGTCTTCAAACACTTAACCTTCAAACTAACACAGGTATTTCCAACAAACAAAACCCGTGTTATGTCTTCAAATTGGGGTTAGTTGGAATCAATACGATTGGGTCATGACAGATTGTCCACAAAACGACCGGGTGGTAAGGGATTACTTTACAAAAGATCGCGAGATTCAAGCGGCGACATGCTTTTCTTGTTAAGCACCAAATTCAAGAACTTCAGTTTTAACAAATGTAACCCGTATTATTACGTCAAACTGGGGTTATTGACACTCAAAGCAACTGGATCACGACTAATTGTCACAAGCGGATCGATTTAAAAGGATTAATTTCAACAAAAGCGTCGCGGGGGTTCCAAAACGCGACGGACCTCTTTAGCGGCAAATCAAGAGAAGTGTCAACGTCAAAACTGTCAAGTCAGATGTCACTTCGTTACACGCGCATTCCGTTAGGCGCACAGATAATAAACGGGACAGAACAGCTGGAGTACCATTATATGCAACGTGTCCCATTTGCTTGGCAAAACCGAGTGAGATGAATAATTTAGACGCGTTGACTTCTAAACCACTTCGTGAAGAAATTTACAAACAAGGAATTTCTTCACTGCATATGAAGATTCGGTGTATGGAATGTCTTCTCCATATATCTTATAATCTGGATTTTCAACGATGGACTGCTCGCGGCGAACATAAGGCTTTGAAACAAGCTAAAAAAAATACCACACAGCAAGAGTTTCGTGAGCAAACTGGAATGCTGATTGATATAGTCAAACAGGTATGTATTTAATTTTCGCTCTCTTTATGTTGTTTGTGAATTATATCTCTATGTATTGTATATTACAGTATTGTTTTCCTATTTTAGGGTTTTGGAACTACAAACGACGGGAATACAGCGAGGCGCTTTTTTCAAGATCACAAAAGATCTTCCAGAATAACGGGAATTGACGAAAATCTGATTTTCAGATTTTCCGTTATTCTACAAGCCATATCATCAGGCAAAACATTGACTGTGAAAAATTTAGAAGATACTGTAGAGAAACAGCTGATGTGTACGTGCAACACTATTCGTGGTACTACATGCCAGTTAGTGTACATAAACTTCTAATGCACGGTGCAGACATCTGTAACCACTTTGGTGTTTTGCCAATCGGTAAGTAAAAAATAAATATAGTTTGATGGTTTATTTGACTCGATTGCGTTTTGAAATTAAAATGTATGTACTTATTCGTTTTAGGTACCTTATCTGAAGAAGCTTCGGAAGCCCGTAATAAGGACTTCAGAAACGTCAAGGAGAGGCACACTCGGAAAACGGGGAGAATAGCAACAAACGAAGACATCCTCCATGGACTTCTAATAAGCTCTGATCCCCACATATCCTACATAAGGCCTAAAATAATGAAACAGGTTCATAATGAGTTGTTGCCTGAAGCAACTCAGTTGTTACAGACCACTGAGCCTCCCTGTGACAGTGAAATTATGGAGGAAGAAGAATGCCTCATAGCAGAGTCCGAAAATTTGCCGGACCCACTAGCACTTCTGGAACAAGAAATAATGTGATCCGGCTCTAAATTATTCCCACAAAAGCCCATCAGGGTTAGGAATATGACAAACAGCCCTTTTCAGGGCTACAATTACTTCACAGTTTCATATTGATCATACGTACGATAACTTATACTATAATAATATACATACAGTTGATTATGTAGATAATTATCAACGACTTGCCCGTACAAATTTAAATTATTTCACCTATCATTAACAAAATTAGTATAACCTGAAACATTACGATATATTTATTCAACAATAGATAACGTGCAGTTAAAAAATAAAACAGCCAATCAGAGACGAGCATTTTTTGATGACTCATTAGTTATGTGCGCACAAACAAATGAGTCATCAATCACAATGCAGAGCACCTGCATTGTGATTGATGACTCATTTGTACCGATAACATGCAATAATAACTAAATCTCTACCAGAATTACTAGTTCTAAGTACGTATGCGCTATTAAAACTATTTATTTAACTAAAAAGAAGGTGAAAACAGCCAAATGAGACAAAAAATATGCTTTGAATTTATTTTAAATGACAAAAAAATTCTTCCAAATTATTATTTTTTTACCGAATGATTACTCGCGCTGCCGCAGATGGCCGGCGCTGATTTTTTTTTCGTGGATAGAGAATGACCTATCATATACTCACGCCACACACCCAACATATTAGTACAATTGAAGAAAAAAAATTAAACGTGATTCGCTCCATACAAAAAAATCTAATAAATTTTTTTCAAGACAAACTATTAAGTTTAGAAGAAATTTTATAAGAATAAAAGTTGTCAGGAATATTATAACACGTCATATAAAAAAAAATCGCATCGATATGGTAACTTTGTTGCCTAAGTCCACTAATTTTCAGTATGGACCCACTGTGCGCCGCGGCCTTTGAAAATTAAATAAAATAAATAAATAACTTTTCACTCTTTGTATGTTAAAAAGACCTCCGATTTATGGGGTAATTCTGTGGATACTGCTAAGTCGATCATATGGGTCGTATATGTCTATGGGTCACTGTAACCTGACAATAAATGTTTTATTATTATTTCCTTTATTCAAATTTTTACAACATATAAATTACATTTTTAAATATTAAAATAACAACATTAATAAAAACATTTAAAAATATAAAAAATAGTAGCCCACCGGTATCGGGAATAGGATCCAAGCTACCGGTGGTCAGGGCTGCTGAGAGAGGAACCTTCTCACTATACGTGCCGTGTCCAGTAATACCGCCTTCTGGATCACGTGCTTGATCCAGCTACCTAACGAGAGCCTCTTTAGGTGTTGGTCGAGGCCAATGTTGGTGACGGCCAATGGCATAATAGCCAAGAGGCTATTATGCCATTGACCGTCACGACTATCGGCACAATGATTGTGTTCAGTCCCGTTTATTTCTCTATGCGCCTAACGGAACGCGCCCGAACGGAGTGACATCTGACTTGTCAGTTTTGACTTTGACACTTGACACTTCTCTTGGTTTTTGGTGCTTGAAAGAGGGAATCGCCGCTTGGCTTCCGCGACGCTGTTGAAATTAATCCCTTTAAATCGATCCGTTTGTGACAATTAGTCGTGATCCAATTGCTTTGACTGTAAGTGACCCCCCTTTGACGTAATAATACGGGTTAAGTTTGTTGAAACTGAAGTACTTTGAAGTGAAAGTGACCTTATTGGAAACCGCATGCTGTGATTGCCTCCAGCCTCATTGTTGCGGCCTGTATCCTGGAAAACCCATTTACAATGTCACTACACGATACATATACACTCACTTACATACATAACTCCAGGTAGGCACCAGAGCAGGTGTTCTTCTACCACCAGGTGAGTGCTTTGAATTGTACTTGTATTGTCTGCTCCGCGTACGGCGGACTAGTTTCGCTAGCCACTTCTTGCTCCAGGGCCCCAGCATCGCGCTTCCACCTACTCAATTAAAATCCTATGGCTAGGGCTCTGGCCTGGCAGCGAACAGATTGCTGTATCCACATCCCACATCTCGACAACCTCGCGAGCCAAGTCAAGATATTTGATCTGCTTAGCTTTCACGAGGTTCTCGTCATGCGGGACTGCTATATCAATAATCATTGTGCGACGCTCTGATCGATCTATCACCACTATGTCCGGCTTGTAAGCAACTATAGTCCTATCAGTGATGATAGATCGATTCCAATACAATGTGATATTTCCATTTTGGAGAACTGGGTCGGGTACATATTACTTATAGTACGGTACTTCTGATTCCACAAGACTGTATTTCAGAGCAAGTTGCTGGTGGATAATCCTGGCTACTAGGTTGTGTCTATGCAAGTAGTCTCCGTTACCCAGACGAGAACAGCCAGAAATATTGTGTCGGATTGACTCCCCCGGACGGTGGCATGCCCGACAGATGTCAACCGTGCCATCCTTCACAATATATTTCCGGCAGTTGTTCGTCATCATAACTTCGTCCATAATTGCAAAGACAAAACCTTCGGTTTCTCCTAATAGATCACCGAATCGTAACCAGGATACGGACGCTAAGAGGTCTACACCGGGTCCATGTAGGACCCGGTAAAAGCGTCCGTGGAGCTCCTTGCTTTGACATACCTCCCTGCGCCAGTTCTCGTTAGCCAAGGAAAGCCGAGTGAAGCCCTTGTCCATCACATCTCGGTTCATCCGCACATCGGCTTCAAGGAAGTATTCCCTGAGACTGCATATCTCACGGTTGCGCAAGGTCTTGGCATTTAAAAAACCTCGACCTCCGCACTTCCGCGGGATATACAGTTTCATCACCGAGGACCGTGGATGATGCATCCGATTTACAGTCAGCAGTGTGCGGACCCGTCTATCCAGGGCGTCCAGCTCCATCTGAGTCCATTTGAGTATGCCGAAAGAGTACATCAAAACTGGCATAACCCAACCGTTGAAGGCGCGCAAATTAAGTGGTCGACACTTGATTACTTTAAAAAAAACTTTATTTAAGTGAACAGCGTTACAGTACATAAAATAGTAATGATTATTCTAGTTCTGAGATTGTATTTATAATTAATTATTGCTAGGTTTACAATATTCATATAACCTACTTATTTGCTATTTTGAGTGGAGGTGGGTTTGCTGCGCCATGGGATCTGGAGGCAAAGGTCCTCGCGCACATGTGGGAGTGGCGCGAGGAGGCCAAACGCCGGGGCGAAACTCCGCTGCCGCGACAAATCGCGGCACGGCGGACAGAGCTCCGGTGTGATCTCATGGCGACATGGTGGGTACGATTGTCGCAACCCAGTGCTGGGCACGCCACAATTGCGGCGGTAAGTCCCCTCTTTGAGGAGTGGATAGAGAGGCGTCACGGCGTCCTCACCTTCCGCCTGACGCAGGTTCTCACCGGGCATGGGTGCTTCGGTGGGTTCCTGTTCAGGATAAAGCGGGAGGATACGTCCGGGTGTTTCCATTGCGAGGATCGTCTGGAGGACACGGTGGAGCATACGGTGGAGGTGTGCCCTGCCTGGGCAGAGCACCGCCGTGTCCTCGTGGAGGCGATCGGCGGCGGCGACCTCTCGCGTCCGGCCCTGGTGCGAGCCATGGTACGGAGCGAGAGGGAATGGGAAGCCGTCACCTCCTTCTGCGAAGCAGTAATGCTCGCGAAGGAGGAGGCGGGGCGCGTGAGGGAGTGGCAGTCTCTGCGCCCTCACGTCCCTAGCCGCCGCAGGAGGAGACGCCCCGGGCGTCGGGAGTCGATTGCGGACTCCCGGCCACCGTAGGCGCGAGCTTGCGGGTGGCGAGCAATGGGTAGCTCGCCGCCCGGTAAGGACCAAGCTCGGGTCGACGGCGCGCAGTGTTCCACGCGCGCCTCAAAGAGATGTCAGCAGCAGTGTAGGGGTCTACTAGGACCGATGCCTGCCGGGGTCGCGTGATTGTTCGAAAGAGATACCGTGACCCTGGCACATGGGCAACTGATGGAACACGGGTGGGTTTTAGTCAGTAAAAGTCTGACACGCCCTCCCGCTCCGCCCAGAGCGGGAGAAGTCATTTGATGATTTCCCATCCTGAAAAAAAAAAAAAAAAAAGGTGGGTTTGCTGACAAAGCAAATAGTGTTAGGGTCGTCACACTTAACTCCCTAGGAGAGAAATTATCTAAAGGCAATTCAGTCGTCTTTAGAGAATTTCGTCTAAATCTCTTAATCAACAATTCTCTTTTTTGAAACAAAAACCCTGTGACGAGTACTATTATAATGGCGTAAATACTTATGGTCCATACACTGATTTTGTCACTGATTATAATAGTTTCACCATCACTGACACTATCACTATATTTGGCCTGGTTCAGCAGTTCCTTGATGTCGCCTAGATCTACTCCTCTGAGGTCCATCTGCTTGGCTGACGGGGTGACATCTCTGCGTAGCTCGGGCATCTGTACTGGTGGCAATCTGAAGGAGACTAAGCTGGTATTCATGGGTGTTGTGATTGAGATACCGGCAATCTGTAGGGTACAATGCTGACTTGGCACCATTATGTATGTGCCTTGTAGATTGTGTCTGCGGGTCTCATCTTCGCAGTGTTCCGTTGCAACAATTTCCCTTTCCGTGTATATCAACCAATGGATGCTGGATATAGGCTGCAGCTTGGTTTCTTCTATTTGCACTTACTGAAGTTATGTTGTGATAACATGAGCTGTTGGATACATGTTTCCTCCGCGTATTGACCATGTTGTCATCTGAACAGAGATATTTCAAATCTTCTATTTCTTTACAGCCATCGACTATGGATCTGTATTTCGACTTTTTCACTATTAGGTAAGGATATTGGGGTATAATGATATTAGGTTTTTGGGTTATCTGGTTATAGATTGGAATGGGAATAACTTTATAATAATTGTATGTATCTTTGTCTACTAATGGAACTTCTAATATAAATATAATTTTATTATTGTCGATATATCCCTTAATTTCTATATTTCCTTCTAATTTTACTAAGTTATCTAAGTTTAATGGATAAATTAAGTTATGGTGTTTTCTTATGACATTAAGGATATTAAATAATTCTGTGGAATTTACTATGGATGGATGTAATATGTTAATCCTACTAAAAGCAATTGCAGTTTCCAATTCATAAATAATAGAATAAATAGTACGACAATTATTTAAAACCTGATTCATACTGTTCATTACGGATAAAAGGTTAGAGTACTTGGTTTGATTTTGAATAAGTGTTTGGAATTGTTTTATTTTGTAATTCAAATGTTTAGTATTAAAATTAATGTCATCAGAAACATTGAGTAGTTTATCAAAAGCCTTCTGCATTAATGATACTTTTCGTTCTATTGAATGTTCCCTATTTCCTAAATTACTAATCTCTAAATTATATTTTCTAGCATCTTCGTTATCTAAATTTCCTGTTATTACCTTAATAAGGGATCCTAATGGGTTTAAAATTCCCCTTCTAGTTCTGCTAGCGGGTAGAATCTGTTTTAACCTATCTTTTGTCAATTCGATAAATGACTGTATTTGTACTGTCAACCCTATAAGTTCCCTATGTATCTCGCTATTACTTTGACTTATGATTTTTAACTTATTATACTCTTCTATATTATTTTCTAACTGAACCGTTAACGAATTTACATCTATGGTTTTAATAATATTCCAATGGTTAGTCCTCATCAGAGCTGTTCCAATCCGAATCGGAGCTATTCCCGGATTCTGGTCGATCCTCTGGATGTTCAGGGTCGTTCCTTGGTCCGCTAGGACGAGCAGTGTCATCCACCACCTGTGAGGGGCGTTTGACATTTTTTAGTGCTACTTTAGTATTCCTATTTTTAAGTTTAACTGGGACTATGTTACGTTTGGGTTTCCCAGTCACAATTGCCTTTTCGTATCGCGGTAGCTCTTTTGCTTTCCTAGTCCTAGTATTCTTCATAAAAATTACGTCACCATCCTCCATTTTTGGTGGGTTTTCCCCTCCTTTCTTGTCCCTAACTAAGCCTTTATGTCCGATCATTTTACTACTTAAATGCTCATAAAGTATTTTTAATAGTTTACGATGATCTTGCAATATCTTTTGCATTAAAGTCTTGTCCCTGTCAATATCAAAAGCATTTCCGGACTCCGTGTGCCCAAAAACTACTTCGCAAGGTGTAAAATTCGTAGCGCTATGAATAGTGTTGTTATAACTCATAATGGCATACGTCATAACGGATGCTGCATCTAAACTAGATTGTTCATATTTTGCTAATCTGTATATTTCGATAATTGTGGAATGAAATCTTTCCACTATTGCCATGGAGTTAGGGTTGTTAGGTGTCCCTATGTGCTGCTCAATTTTATATAGACTTAACATTTCCTTAAGCAATTCATTGTTAAACTCGGTACCTGCATCACTACTAATTTTTGTAGGTACTCCATACATACTAAAGTATTTGATTAGAGCTCTCACTACCTCGGGTGTGCTTTTGTTGGGAATCTGTATTGCTTGACCTAACTTACTAAATGAGTCCACTGCGGTTAAATATTGATTTTTCTCTATGTATAAGAGATCAATAACAACTTCCTGAAATGGACTGTCTGTAGTTTGAGTTAATTGTATAAATGGTTTTAAAGGTTTCCTGTCATACTTCATTTTCTTACATTCCTCACATGCATTAATGATAGCTGTAACTGTTTCCTTCATATTGCTCCACCAATATGTTCTTTTTAATTTCATTAGAGTCTCTCTAATACCTCTATGACAGGTCTTCCCTTGATGATATTTGATAACTAAATCTTTCTGGTCATTTTCGTCCGCAACATTCACAACTCTTTCAGTACATTCGACAAAGTTTTGAGTTACCTTTTTGTAAAGTGATAGAAAAACGTTTGTTAATGTAGCTAACATTAACAAACGTTTTTCTATGGCAATGGTCCTCAAAGTAAATGAAGTACTTATTTTTGTAATCTATGTATTCTTTAAGATTTTTTTTTACCAAGTTTTCGCTGTTACTAGTAGGTAGATGGACTTCCAAAATATTTTGTTTGCCGTTAGAAATATCTTTTACACAGATATCGTCCCTATGCCAGGTGAAAACATGAATTTGTCTAGCTTTGGTATCTATTGCCTTATTAAGCAGAGGAATACCTTCATGTTCCCTATTAGATATTGAATTTGCTGTGGCGACGTCGCTTTCGGACTCAGATAATTCTATCGTCTCTATTTCCGGCTCTTTATTACTAAGTTTTACGATTTCTTCCGTCACATCTTTCAAATGCTGCTGTAATCTCGCTTCCTTTTCATCTACATTCACTACCATTGATTCTGAGTCATCTTTTGTTAAATTAATTTTAATGCGTGATAAGGCATCTGCATTTGTGTTTTGTTTACCTTTCTTGTAATTAATATCGAAATTATAGTCTTCTAAACGTAAACGCCATCGACTTAGTTTACTGTTCGGTTCTTTTAATGAGTTCAGCCATGCCAAAGGTCTATGATCAGTATATATTATAAGCTTTCGACCATATAAGTAGGGCCTGAAATGTTTGACTGCCCACACTATGGCCAATAACTCTTTTTCTATAGTACTATACCTAGATTCAGTTATGCTTAGTTTTCTACTGGCAAATGCAATTGGTTTGTCTGACCCTATAGTACCTTGAGAAAGTACTGCACCTATCGCAAAGTTTGAAGCGTCGGTTGTGAGAACAAACGGTTTTGTGAAATCAGGGAATTGTAACAAAGGTGCATGTGTCAGCAATTCTTTGCACATTTCAAAACTTCTTTTATATTCGTCATTTATCACAATCCATTTTCCCTTCTTCAGACATGCTGTGAGAGGTGTGGTTATCTTAGAAAAATCTTTGATGAACTTCCTATAGTAACCTATTAAACCTAAAAAACTCTTAATCTCTGTTACTGTTTTAGGTAAAGGATATTTCAGAATAGCCTCTAAGGCCATCCTTTTTTTTTCAGGATGGGAAATCATCAAATGTCTTCTCCCGCTCTGGGCGGAGCGGGAGGGCGTGTCAGACTTTTACTGACTAAAACCCACCCGTGTTCCATCAGTTGCCCATGTGCCAGGGCCACGGTATCTCTTTCGAACAATCACGCGACCCCGGCAGGCATCGGTCCTAGTAGACCCCTACACTGCTGCTGACATCTCTTTGAGGCGCGCGTGGAACACTACGCGCCGTCGACCCAAGCCTGGTCCTTACCGGGCAGCGAGCTACCCATTGCTCGCCACCCGCAAGCTCGCGCCTACGGTGGCCGGGAGTCCGCTATCGACTCCCGACGCCTGGGGCGTCTCCTCCTGCGGCGGCTAGGGACGTGAGGGCGCAGTGACTGCCACTCCCTCACGCGCCCCGCCTCCTCCTTCGCGAGCATTACTGCTTCGCAGAAGGAGGTGACGGCTTCCCATTCCCTCTCGCTCCGTACCATGGCTCGCACCAGGGCCGGACGCGAGAGGTCGCCGCCGCCGATCGCCTCCACGAGAACACGGCGGTGCTCCGCCCAGGCAGGGCACACCTCCACCGTATGCTCCACCGTGTCCTCCAGACGATCCTCAAAATGGAAACACCCGGGCGTATCCTCCCGCTTTATCCTGAACAGGAACCCACCGAAGCACCCATGCCCGGTGAGAACCTGCGTCAGGTGGAAGGTGAGGACGCCGTGGCGCCTCTCTATCCACTCCTCAAAGAGGGGACTTACCGCCGCAATTGTGGCGTGCCCTGCGCTGGGTTGCGACAATCGTACCCGCCATGTCGCTATGAGATCACACCGGAGCTCTGTCCACCGAGCCGCGATTAGTCACGGCAGCGGAGTTTCGCCCCGGCGTTTCGCCTCCTCGCGCCACTCCCACATGTGCGCGAAGACCTTTGCCTCCAGATCCCATGGCGGCACTCCGGCAAGGAGGCTCGCCACCTCGCACGAGACCGAGTGGTATCCCCGGATTAACCGGATGGCCATGACCCTCTGGGCCGCAAACAACCGGCGCGCTGGGCGCAGCCTCAATGAGGGCGCCCACACCGGTGCCCCGTAGAGGGCCATGGACCGCACGATCCCCGTGTAGAGCCTCCGGCAGGAGGCGTTTGGACCCCCCAGATTGGGCAGGAGCCGCTCTAAGGCAGCCCCAGCCCGCTCCAGTCTGGGAGCCAAACGTCGGAATTGCTCGACGAAGTTCCACCGGCTGTCGAGGACAAGTCCCAGGTACTTCATCGTCGACTCGACGCCGATGTGAACCCCTCCCACCGTGAGTTGGGAACCCGCAGGTGGCGCGTTCCGAGGACCATGAAAACCCATGGCCTCGGACTTGTGCAATGCCACCTCGAGTCCCAATTGCCGGATCCTATTGACGATTGTCGCAACCCCGCGTGTCATAATTTCGGCCGCCACCTCGTACGACCTCCCCTGCGCCAGGACCAGCGTGTCGTCAGCGTAGCAAACTACGCTGACGCCGCTAGGGAGGTCGGCGCGCAGCACCCAGTCGTAACCGATGTCCCACAGATGCGGCCCCAGGACCGATCCCTGTGGGACACCGCACGACATCTCTCGCCGGTTCCATTCTCCGTGGTGACCGGGGTACACAACGGCCCTATCCGTTAGATAGGCCTCGACCACGCGACAGAGGTAGGTCGGCATCCGGTGATACCGGAGTACCTCCCTAATGCAACTCCAGGGCAGGGTGTTGAAGGCATTGGCGATGTCTAGAGACACCGCCAAGATGACCCCACCCCGGGCCACTGCATCCCCCGTCGTGAGGGCTCGCACGCGCATGATGGCGACAACGTAGAGCGCCCTTTGCGGAAGCCGTACTGGCCGTCCGACAGGTCCGGCCCCTCCCGCACCAGCCACCCGACGAGGCGGTCTGCAATCACTCTTTCAAAGAGCTTGCCCACCTCGTCTTAAGGCCATCCTTAGTTACAGTATGTCCCAAGTACAGACGCCAACACATCAACTTACCTCAATCTGTCAAATTTCTTTAATAGATTTTCAACCTTAAATCACACTAGTGGAAGGTAAATTTTCGATTGGTAAAATTTGACAGATTGGGGTGGCTTGACCTGCTGGCGTCTGTACATTACTTCCTTTCTTAAAAACTCTGATTTGTCGAGCTGGATTTTTAAATTAGTTTTCCGAAAACGCTCGAAAATCACTCGTAATTTCTCTATGTGTTCTTGCAAACTGGTAGAAAATATAATGACGTCATCCATGTACACAAGGCAATGCAAGCCTTGCAAACCTCTGAGAACGTTATCCATTGCACGTTGAAATGTCGCAGGCGCTGTTTTCAAACCGAACGGCATTCTGTTGAATTCGTATAAGCCGAATGGTGTTGAAAACGCGGTTTTTTGTCTGTCTTCTTCCTGGATTTGCAATTGATGGTAGCCAGAAGCAAGATCTAAGGTGAAAAAGTACATACTCTACCCCAACTTATCAAAAAGATCATTGATATTTGGCAAAGGGTTCGTCCACAGTTATCTCATTCAAACGTCGATAATCTACTACCATCCTCCACTTTTGTTGTCCGGAGGCATCTAATTTCTTTGGAACAAGGTGGACCGGTGCACTCCAAGGAGAATTTGATTCTTGGATAACATCGTCCTGTAACATTTTATCTACTTGACGCCTAATCTCTTCTGTTTGAGCGGGCGGCAACCTATAGGCCTTTACGTTAATGGGATCTTCGTTCACCGTTCTAATTTTATGTTTCACCTCGTTAGTGAAAGATAACGATATGTCTTCACAGTAAAAAATGTCCTTATACTCCTCACAAATATTCTTAATCATCGTTCTTTCTTCTTCATTCATGTGTTGTAACCTTAATTTTTTTAAGTTGTTTGATAATAACTCATCGATTCTGTCTGTGTCGTTTAAATGGTTAACTAAGATCTCGCGGTGATTATAAGGTTCTACCTGAAATGGACTAGTGACCTTGAGGGTCATTTCTATGTCCTTGCAGTTCTGGACGACCGTATACGCATATCCATTTACGCAGTTAACTAACGCACATGGCATTCGAATTCCTTTAGTTAATTCTTTAAAATCTAAAATAACCTCTCCATGATTTAAGTTTACGGGAAGTTTTACCCTCAACTCGCTACGTGGTGGTAAAGTATAAGTATCTTTTAGCGCTGAAGAATAAACAAAAGGTATGTCAGTATTTCTCGTGCATAAAGTTAATGTTTGGTAATCAATTTTCGCATCTAATTGTTTTAATAAATTACTGCCCAATAACCCGTCATAATGATTGTCAACGTCGTAAACGTAAAACTTGTGACTTTCAAAACTATTAAATATTTTGGGTAAGGGAGTTATAACAACTTCTGAATGCATGCTGACACCATGAGTACTGACTACTTCAAAAGGTTCCTTGTAGATATTATTTTTAAAATAATGGTAAGCGACACGCCGACCTATAAACGATCTAGAACTGCCAGAGTCTAACATGAACACTGCATTTCCTAGCTCTGGAACTACAATGTAAGGCAAAGAACGATAATTAGTACAATTTAAAGTTATCTTTTCTCTCTGTATGAGGCCCTCAGGTAAAAATTCTCAATTTGTTCATTCTCGTGTGATGTGCTTGGTTGTGGTTCGTAATCGCAGGTATTTTGTTCATTATTATCATATGTTGTAAATGAGTCATTATTCGTATAATTTACGCGTCTAGAGTTTGAAGTTCGTATGGTAACGTCGGTGTTTGAACCCCAGTTTGCCGGTGTTGCATTATGCACCGATGAGGTCCGCGGCGCGGCCTGCTGATTCGGCCACGGTGCTGACCTACTTTGTTGTGGCGACTGATTTTGAACATTATTTTGATTTCTAAAAGAATTTCTTGATTGAATTGAATTATTTGGAGAACCTGAACTATTCTGTACTTGTGTACTGGATTGTTTTTGTGGATTGGGTGACCGTTGGGAATTGTCATTATTGTTGAAAGCTTTTCCTGGCGGTTTAGAAGTTTTATTTCTATTATTTTTAGATTCATAAACCGTCTGAAAGTTTTGTTCTTCTAACACTACCTTCAAGGCATCTTCTAATATCGTCACATTCCTCAATCGTACCAACCTAACTAAATAAGGAGGTAAATTATATAGGAAAACATTCAATGACGAATTAGTATAAATATGCTGTTTGGCTTGACGTAAATTCGCATCGTCTACTGTTTCAATTATTTTTGCAATCAAGATACTACGCAAGTTTTGGATCCTATGACAGAAATCTAAATAACTTTCATTAGAATTTATTTTCATAGACTCTAACTCCAATACTAAACAATCTTCGGTTCTAGGGTCACCAAAATGTTGGCCCTGTAATGTTTTCAACTCCAACCAAGTACGGATATTATCCCGTTCCCCTACTAGGTTCGCGGCCTCCCCTGTTAATCTACTAGTAAGAACGTGGAAGAGATATTCGTTTTGGATTTCTGCCCCTTGGAATGTATTTATAATATACTGGACCATTGTGCTGACCAAGTTTTCAGCTTTATTTTCTGGTAAGCCATTGATCTCCAGATTTTGCTGACGCGATTTTTGTTCGATGAGATTTACTCGAATAGCCAAATCAGAAACCATGGTCTTAAGATCTTCATTCTCTTTATGTAGACTCTTGTTTTCACTCTTGCATGCCTCCAATTCTGTACTTATACGGTCAAATTTGGAACTTATGAGTTCCAAATTTGACCGTATAAGTACAGAATTGGAAATCAATAGAGTTCTCCAAGCCTTGCAGCATATCTTTGAAGCTCTTTAATTCACTAGTGATACAAGTTTTTATTGGAAGAGGTCGCATATATGTATGCACTGGCCTGTTACACATGCCTGTCACCGATTCAAATTAATATTGTTACGGCATATGTTTTTATGAGCCTTGTCACTTGTGTAAAAATATTGACCACGAAATATACGAATTATATTATCAGACCACTGCTCGTTATTGGCTTCTGTTTTCCATTAGGTTATGGGCCCAGGAGTGTGCTGGAGTTTTTTTCTGATAGTGCGTATAATTAATATGAGTGGTTTGCTGTAAAACTTACGAAATTTTAATTATGTCAGCTGAAATTGGTGTAAGTGGTATCAAGAAGCTGAAAGGATCGTCCGACTACCCAAATTGGAAGTTCTTGGTGCGAAATTACTTGGAGAATAAAAACTGGTGGGGAGTAATTTCTACAGATGTCGCAAACGCTGACGTAGACCGGCAGGCACGAACGACAATATGTTTGTTGTTAGAACCAGAGTGCTTTACCCACGTCTACAATGCGAAGACTGCGAAAGAAGCCTGGAACAGCTTACAGAAAGCATATGAAGACAAGGGTTGGGGAAGACGTATACATATTCAGCGAGAGCTTTTCAACTGTAAGTTAGAGAATTTCGATTCTATGGAAAGCTACATAAGCAAAACTACATTCCTGACACAACAATTGTCCGATATTGATGCTGATATTCCTGATGATTGGATCATATCGATTTTGCTGGGTGGACTAGCCGCTGAGTACAGCCCTCTCATCATGGCTGTAGATAATAGTGGACAACAGATCACGTTGGAGCAAATCAAAACGAAATTGTTACAAGAAGGAAGTAGACAGAGTAAGTTAAATACAGAGTACGAACAAGCCTTAGTTACACGTAAAGTACAGAACGATGCAAGATCTAACACAAAAACTAACGATCGCAAGCAGAAATTCGTCTACAAGTGTTTTAAGTGCCACAAGCAAGGACACAAGGCGTCCGAATGCAAGGAGCGGATCAAAACCGCGAATATCTGCCTGAATACGAAGAAGGCGATACACAAAGATAAGTGGTATTTAGACAGTGGGTGCTCATATCATATGACCCACGATAAAAACAAATTGTTATCTTATAAACCTGAAAAGGGCAACATGAAGATCGCTGTAGCAAACGGCGAGAAATTATTGGTGAAAGGACGAGGAAATGCTGAGCCACGAGTCAGCGAAAACGAAAAATTAATTTTAGAAAACGTTTTACATGTTCCTGATTTATCCATGAACCTTATTTCGGTGAGCGATTTGACCAAGAAGAATTATTGCATGAATTTTGACAATGGAGGTTGCATAATTCAAAATAAGAATCGAATTATTGCAAGATGTCAAGAGGTTGACGGAATTTATGAATTGACAGAAAATAAAAATAACGTCGTGAATGTGACACTGTCAACATGGTATCATAACTTCAAACAACCTGACAGAACCTTCAAAAAGTTTATTGCACTTATCACTAGATGGTGCTATTTACAAATTTCAATCAAAATATTTTTATTACACTGGTATTACTAGTTTTTTTTTGGTATGGCTACAATACAACATCGTTGTCATGTGTTTATTTCATTCCACGCAGACTTTGATGATACTTTTTCCTTTTTTCTCTTTAGCAAATACTTAAAAACTTAGGATACAAAAATACATTTTGAAGTTTATATACAAAAAATAATTATAGTAGATTATTAGTTACTGACTACCATTGAATAGAAAATGTTAGTTATGTAAACTTTTAATAGCTAGTAGTAATACTTATTGTTAGTAAAGAAACGTTATTTTAATGACATTTACTGTTTGTTTTGAATTCGCACAATCCGTTGATTTTCTTCTGAGATTCACGGATGCGATTATTGTTTTTCTAAATTTTCAAAGACGACCCGGCTTGTTACACTGTTTCTATTCCCGACTAACCTGGCTTTCACTTGGATTCCGATTATTGTGTATAACTGGTGCAAAAACACAAATAAGTTATTAACAAGGTCCAGAACTGATTATGATGAAGACGATGAAATTCAAAAATTAGCACTTATATAGTGTACGAAAAGATTAAAGAAATAAAAACAGATTTTTGTATGTATTTATTTCGTTTTATTTAATTTTCAATTGCAATATTTAAAAAAAATCTTTAAAGTGTATTGAAAGCCTAGGGCAAAAGTACCTTGCACAAAGCACCAGATGGCGCCATACGCTATACATTCCGCAAAATGACGCGAGTGACGACTCTATACCCTATATAAAAATGTACTCTGTGCAAGGAACTTATACCCGACCCCTCTGGAATGTGCATTGTCAATTTGACACCATTATAAAAATATACCTTATTTATATGACACTAAGTTCTATTACAGACAATCACTTGATCAAAGAGAAATTCGGTCCGAGAGAGAAAGCGTTCCGAGATTCCTGTGTCCCTTTCTTGAAGTAGGGTGCCCATAATGAACGAAATTATAAGATTATTTACGGGTAAAGTCCAAAATTTTGACGCATTTGCCCAATAAAAAGTGTCCCAACCATTTTTCTTAAAAACTACGTCTGTTAGATTTTTACGACAATTAATACTAAACAAAATGGTTATTTGCCCAGCGCGCCAGATATTCCAGGTTATACAATAATACTCGATAGCAAAGCTTATGCGTTGCGTTGCATTTATGTTTACTCCGTTTTACTTTAATCCATCTTTAAAGCGTAACTATTATTATTTTATTAAATCAAGTTATTGGTTAATATATTATATCCTGTTATATTAGTATCTACCTACATCATATTGCTTGGTCACCCTAATGAAAGGGACAGAGGGCTCTCGCAAAGCTATCTCGCTCGGACCGCGTATTGGCAGCCTCTGCGCATTCCAGGTTGGATTTAAGTTCCTTGACTCTGTGACTGTCAAAACAAAATGAAAATATTTCGAACATTTGGCATAAAAGATTAGCTCATTTATCGCGTAATAATTATATGAATAAAATGAAAGTTTTAGTAACCGGTATGGAATTTAAGAGTACCGATTTATGCGAGCCGTGTATTCCATGTATCGAAGGAAAGACCTGCAAAAGTCCCTTTAAAAACCAAGGCACGAGAGCGAACGAGGTCTTACAGCTGGTTGTTAGCGACGTTTGCGGACCAATCGAGGAGCCGTCGCGCACAGACTGGTAAAACGACCAAAAACTTGGCCAAAAATATTTTGTTTCTTTTTCTTTATCAGATAGGTGGCCCATGACGAGAAATGATATTTTTCATAAAAAAATATAATTTTGAATATATTTGGAGAAGGAGAAAAATAAAAAAATATAATTAAATAGGGATTTTTTTAGTGTAGTAACAAAGAATAAAATATACGTTGAAATACAGCGAAACTATGACTTCTTCAATTCTAGATTAACAAGAATAAACAAAAAAAAAAATTAAATAAAAAAAAATAAAAAATTTAGGTACATTATCACTTATTGTCTAATCTTCAGGTATAAAGAAACCTGCTGCTTCTTTAGTGAAAGCCTGTTTATTTTTATTCCTCTTTTTCTCACTTTGTCGGCTACTTATGAAAGGGTCAGATGTCAGAAGAAGCCGGTTCAGCACATCTTCATTGCAGGCTTTTCTAGAAAACTTCCTAGAGAAGCTTTCCCTATATAGTTGGAAGTGCTTGTTGCGGGCCTCCGCAGCCTCTTCTGACAATTGACCAATAGGCAGAAGCGCGTGATATATTATACTTGAAGAGTGTACCAATATTTTATGTACAGTAGGACTCATTGGTTGCCAGCTGTACAAGTTAATGTAGTAATGCGCTACATCCATAGTGTAGGCAGACATTTTTTTAAAATCTATTTTATATCCTGACGATATGACTTCTAAAATTGTTCTAAATTTTTTAATAAGGTCTTCGTCAATACCTGTGATGGATGCTGCTGTTTCTGGGTCGGAAAAGAATTTGCGAGAGGTATTCCCGTCATTCGTGTTTCCGTACCCAGCCTTGGGAATGTCTACTAGTAAACCCATTTTTTCCCGGAATTCTTCTTGTATCGCTGACTTGGCGGTTTTGATTTTATCTTTATCTTCTTTTCCAGATATCCGTCCCTTATTTACACCCGCTCTTATTTTATAAGACAGATGTAATAAAAATTCGAAAAAACGGATTCGCGCGTGTAAAATAGACAATCCGAATTTAAAAGTTTCTGGATTTTCCGGTTGTTGCGATGATGTTCCCAAATCGTTGAAACCTTTAGACGTTTTACCACATACATAGCAGCGCAATGTTGAACTCGTGTTAGTGGCCGCGTTACACACTTTTCCGTCGATCATTGTTGGGAGTAACACATGCTTAATTCGAATATTTTCATTAACAACTGTAGGCTGAAGAGACTTTATTTGGTTCTCAATATGATCGATTTCTTCGTTAGTGACGTCTTTATCTTCTTTTACATACCGAAACCTCACGGGCCGGCAGAATCTTGGTGAAGATGGTTGGGGATTCTGCCATATGATTTTAGTACCGTATGTGAGCCGAAGTGGTACCAAAGAACTCATAAATATGTTTGCGTCACTATTACCATCTTCCTCGAATTTTTGCTTGTATTGATTTTGGGTAGACCCATCGCATCCCCATTTATAAATCAGTACAAACTCAGCGTTTGGCTCCAGTCGTTCGAGAACTGGTTCTAAATATTTGCACAGCCGCGAAGCTGTGTGATCAAGCAGATCTTGTAGTATCACCTCTGCAACCGTCTCATTCACGTTTTTCGGTGGATAACAATCCTGTTTTGCCCTCTGGACATAAGTATAACAAGGGTATACGTCTTTATTTGCCTGATGTATCACCTCGTATTGACTTAAGGTCATGTCGGCTTCCACGAAAATCATTAGGGCATCTTCTGGCGTATGCTTTTTGGTAGTAGTAGTTTTACTACCAATAGCAGCTGCCTTGCGGAACTTTGTTGCTCGGGTAGGGCTTTTTGTCACTTCTTGAATCACAGAGGCAACATCGGCGTTACCTGCAGCTCTTTGGCTCATTTGTGCCGCGTAAGTGAGTTGCTCCACTGACACGTTTTGTCTAAGTGATATTGTTTTACGGCGCTTTGACCGATCACTTAATTCTCCGAATTCTTTAGATGGACGACCCTTGGAACTTCCTGGAATCGGCCCGGCAGGTAAAGTGACGTCTTCGTTAAGCCATTCCTCGTTTTTTTCCAGGAAACGGGTCTCCGTACTGTTGCACGCTAACCACTTACGTTTATATACCATTTTAAATGACTTGATTGTTTTGAAAAGTTCGTCATTTTTTTCAGCAGGGCACTTTGTCACTTCCACTAACTTCTTGTCCAAATCTTGGAGCTTTCCGTCAAGCAATTGCTGCGGACTAGCTCTAACTAATTCATGAAGCTCTTTCCTAGTCATAGATATGACACAATGTAGAGAGTCTGAAACAATCAAAATAATAGTTAAAAAATCGCGGGTAAAGAGACAGTTTTCAGAGTTAAAATTATCTTTTATGTGAATATATGTGAATTTTTTTGCTACCTAGTATAATTGCACATATCCTCTAGTTTATTGAAATATTACTACGATGCAGTGGCGATGAGTTGTACATATTTAAAAACACGAATTTATCAAAACATTAAGGAAAAATTCAATATTTTTAGGCATGTTGATATACTGCAAAGTAGATCATGAATAAGCTCTCATAATAAATAAAACGGATCATAGAATGTAGTACATACCTTGATTGATAGAATCCATAGCACTTTTTGTATCTTGAATCACTTTGCACATAAACTATGGCACGGAGAAATAATGATTTTTTAGAGTTGCCGCGAACAGAGACGAGTGTTGTCAACAAGCGCTAAGTTCCGACTGTCCGTGTAGCGGACGGGGACTCGGAAGCAGGTAGAGATTTTACCTAGTGACGCGTGGATTATCTACCTTTTATGGGATTAAGTTGGAAGTCTAGTAGAACATTTCGAGAAATTTGATTAATGGCCAGGTTTTGAGTCGTTTTACCAGTCTGTGCGTCGTTCGGAGGTTCGAGGTATATTCTTCTATTTATCGACGATTTTACTATGAAGACTCATGTTTATTTTTTGAAGAACAAAAGTGAAACTTTCGATAAGTTCCGTGAATACAAGGCGGAAGTTGAGAATGAGACCAGTAAATTCATTAAATGTCTGAGAACTTACAACGGTGCAGAGTACTGTAATGGTAAATTTAAATCATTTTTGAAGTCTGCAGGTATAAAACACCAGACGACTGTACCGTACACGCCGGAACAAAATTCTGTCGCAGAGAGAGCGAATCGGACTATAATAGAAAAGGCAAGAACATTACTCTCAGAATCGAACTTAAGCAAGAAGTATTGGGCCGAGGCTGTTAATACTGTTGTTTACCTAAAGAACAGAAGCCCCACATAAGCATTGAACAATGCGGTACCAGAGAAGCTTTGGACTGGAAAAGATGTGGATGTCAATCATCTGAAAATCTTTGGTTGTTTGGCGTACAGATTGATATCAAAACAAAAGAGACGGAAACTAGACATGAAGACAGAACCGATGATTTTTATTGGATATCCAGATAATCAGAAAGGTTATCGTCTGATAAATCCTAAGACAGGTGAAGTGAAAACTGCAAGGGATGTAAAATTTCTCGAAAACGTCTTTTTCCAAAAAGAAAACGTGGAAAAGTCGGAAGTTATCATAAACCTAAATACAGATTCTGTTTATGCCAGTTTACCCAACAGATCTACAAGCAGATCGGAACCCTTGGAGGCTCACGATGATGTGTACCGTGATGCTATAGACGAGAACGTAGAAGTATCGGAGGAGATACAACCTGAGCCTGTAGTACCAGAGCAAGAGATTGACGTATTGACTGAAGAGGAAGTCACAATACCTGAATCGGAAAGAAGGTATCCTTTAAGAGAACGCAGACAAGTCGATCGGTATGGATACAATGTTATGTATGCCAAGAGCAATCTTGATGATGCTCCATTGACTATTAATGAAGCGTTGGCGAGACCCGATGGTGACTTATGGCAAAAAGCGATCGATGATGAACTTATGTCACTAAAGGAGAACCAGACTTGGACGTTGGTGGATCGTCCGATCGATAAGAAGCCTATCCAGTCCAAATGGGTATTCAAAATCAAGAGAGATAGCGACGGCAAGGTAACGAAGTATAAGGCTAGATTAGTAGCAAAAGGTTTCACACAGGTACGTGGTGTAGACTATACTGAGACGTATTCTCCAGTAGTTAGAAGCTCTACTCTGCGAACGTTGTTCTCGCTAGCTGTTGAATACGGTTGGTTTATTGACCAATGGGATATCACGACTGCCTTTTTATGTGGCAAGATTAAAGAGGACATTTACATGCTCCAACCGAAACCAAAGTATGTAAGCTGCAGCGTTCTTTGTATGGATTGAAACAAGCTTCGAATGCTTGGTTCAAGGAATTGGACAAAGAGATGTTGAACTCAGGCTTTGTACAATCAAAAATAGAACCGTGTTTGTATCAAAAGCAGCTTAAAAACAATAACAAGTTAATTGTTGTTATTTATGTAGGTGACCTTTGTGAGATTATCTTTGGAAATTGTGAACAAGAAAAGCAAAAATTAAAAACCGATTTGCTTGATAAGTTTAAAGTGAAAGATTTAGGCGCGGCTAGGCATGTTTTAGGCATGAGGCTGAGGAGAGATAAAGATGTTATTTATCTAGATCAGCAACAGTGCATTTCGGAAATTTTGAATGACTTTAACATGACAGACGCTAAGCCAGTTTCAACCCCAATGGAAGTCGGTATGAAATTAGAAAGATCGACAAATTCCCATAGTAATCTGCCATATCAAAGCATGATAGGGTGTCTAAAGTATTTAGCCTGTAATACGCGACCAGACATAGCACATGCGGTGAGTGTACTTTCACAATTTAATTCGTGTTATGACGAAATACACTTTAAATGTGCAAAACGGGTCTTAAGGTATTTGAAGGGTACGTCTAACCTTTGTCTTACTTGTAGGAAGTCGGGATATTTGGACTTACGAGGCTATGTTGATGCAGATTGGGGAGGGGCACTTGATAGAAAATCTTTCACAGGATTAATTTTCAAGATAGGTAAAAATATAGTGTCATGGGAGAGTAGGAAGTAAGCGACAGTATCCTTGTCCTCCACAGAGGCAGAGTACGTAGGATTGAGTCTAGCTTCGAAGGAAGCTCTTTATTTACGTAGTTTACTTAACAGTTTGACAGCTGTGGATAGTAAAGCAGTAGTAATTTATAATGACAATCAGTCGGCGCATAAAATTGCAGCTAACAAAATGATGCATAATAGAACAAAGCATATAGATATCAAGTATCATTTTATTCGTGAATGTGTACTCGCTAACAAAGTTGAAATAAGGTACATGTCAACTGATATGATGATAGCGGACATCTTAACTAAAAGTTTTCACAGCCCGAAGCTTAGAGAATTTTTAAAGGATTTATCCCTGTCAAATTATTCTATTAAGGGGGCGATGAGTAGTTAGACGTTTTGATGTTTTATGTTTTTTTTTTGTGCTTTGTGTAATAGATAATTTAGTTTCGTTATGCATACTTTATTTTGTTAGATTACTTCTGTTTTTGTATTCTACTTTTGGGCACAGCGTAGTACAGTCGGACACAGAAGTGTTGGTGATTAATTTAATTTTATGTACCGACTTCTGACAAGTACAGAAGTGATCATACGCAGCGTAACTATATTAAGGGGGCGTATTGGAAGAGGTCGCATATATGTATGCACTGGCCTGTTACACATGCCTGTCACCGATTCAAATTAATATTGTTACGGCATATGTTTTTATGAGCCTTGTCACTTGTGTAAAAATATTGACCACGAAATATACGAATTATATTATCAGACCACTGCTCGTTATTGGCTTCTGTTTTCCATTAGTTTTTATGTTCGCTGAAATCTCAGAAGATAGAACTGACCGTATTTCCTCGCGAATAGTATCTAATAGTTCATTCTTGGAGTAACGATCAACATCCGGGCAGACATCGACTTCTGGTGAGCAGTCAGTCCGCTGTCGCTTGGATCTCGAGCCTGCGAGGACAGCCGGAATGTTGGGCTCTGACTGCAGCTGGGGTAACGTAGAGGTGTCTCCGACTTAGGATCGAACCCGTACCCCGTTGCACGGGGAGCGAACTCGAAACGGTTGCGCTATGGCTGATATATTTCTGTAGGTGAAATTAGTAACCGCTTAATTGTTCAAACAATCCCTGTCAACGCAGCCAGTTAGTCAAGGTCGCTATTTGTTTTGCGATTGGCATAAAATGGTCGGTGCGGGTAGTAGAATAATTTGTTCAGTTCACTTAATCACGTATTTGCACTTTTTGACACAGATGTTTATAGTTTTGGTTTATCACAATATGTTCCAAGTAATTCACAGATTGTTTTAATACTATTTGACACTTAAAAAGTTCACTTTATGATCACTTTAGAATTTTTGAAAGTCAGAGCTCACAAACGTACGACAGAGCTAACAAACGTCAAACGTCATCATGTTAACATATCTCGGGACCCTAGGGTCCCGGTCTTTTGGAAGGCGTACGAGGGTCCGAAGCCAACTCGCAGAGGCCCCTTAGAAAATTTAGATGAAGTGAGGCACTAACCGGCGGTTATCCCTGTATACACTGTACAAGTGCACCCAAGGACAACCTCCGGTTGGTGTTGGACTATTGCTAGATATGGAAACTAAGATGTTGGACTATGTATTTGGATGGCTAAAATAGACTGGTTACCAAGAACTATGGGAGGCCTATGGCCCCTGCCGCATCAATGTTTTGTAAATACACGGATTAAATGGCAGGGGGTGACTTGCACACTCAATAATGGGCCCCCGGGAAACGTCGCTGGCGCATAGTGACGCAGTGACAAGGGGGCAACACTTCAGCTGAGGTCCTTGAGAAGTGGAGAGGTATTCCACGGCTTTCAGAACAATCCCAGAGCCCGGAAGATGGTCAAGTCCCTACGAGCACTTACTGGAATACTTCCTTTCCCCGAACACGTTTGCTCTTGCGAATCTCCACTCAAGCCAGCCAATAAAGGCAAGAATGAGGTGGGAGCTCTGAACCTCGTCAGTGTTCACTCCAGCCGGCCAATAAAGGCAAGCCAGAGATGAGGAACAAGAATTCTTCCGGGAGATAAAAATTCTCCAACTCTCCTTCATAAAAATTCTCGACTTCCTCAAGTATCTCGGACTTTAAAGTAACGATTTTGCCATCCTCAATTTTAAGTTTCGTTAGATGGGACCTCCCTAGTTGCTGAGCGAACACTTTCGACCCTCGATTTTGCTCAATCGCGACTTCAATGTCGCGGGTGTTGGCGCACCGAAGGTCGCGTCGCGTCAGCTTCCTTATCTTTAAGTTTAAGGCCCTCTTATCTGACGAAGACGGCTGCGTGAATGGCAACTCTCGTCTTTCCCTCATAAGTCCGAGAGTCTCCGAGGAAAGTTTGGACACCTTACTTTTCCGCTGCGACGGGAAAAGTCTGCGGGACATGTCGCGCAGTGCTTTGACCACCTCGTCGGCCTTCTCGTCAACAGTACCAGTGATTTCCAGTAGAGCGAATCGATTTTGAAGTTCCAGTTGGAACTTTTCGGACCCTAGCGCGGCTTGGAGCTGCGTAGGTCGGAGGGTAGGCCTCATCATGCGGATTCTCTCAGCTCGGAAATTGATATTTAGAGTGCCTCGGACAAGTCTGTGATCGCTTCCGGTATTAAACCTACTGATCACAAAGACATCTCTAAATATGTGCTTTTTATCCGTCATGATGAAGTCTATCTCGTTCCTTGTCACGTTATCGGGGCTCTGCCAGGTCCACTTCTTTTGGGGTTTCTTTTCGAAGAATGAATTCATCAAAAAGAGCCCCTGTGACTCTAAAAAGTTGACCAGCATTTGCCCCCTGTGATTTCGGCGCCCCTCACCGAACGATCCGACTTTCGATTCGCCGCGTTCCTGTAATCCCACTTTGGCATTGAAGTCCCCCATAACAACGTTGTAGTGGGCCTTAGTTGTACTATGCATTGCCTTGGCAACATCCTCGTACATGGCCTCAGCTTTGTCGTCAGAGCATGTCGAAGTCGGCGCATATACCTGTATCACTTTCAGGTAGTACCTGTTCGTGAGTTTTAGTACAAGGTACGCTACCCGTGTCGACACACTACTGATTTCTACAACGCTGCTAGTGAGTTCCTTGTTGACCAGGAAGCCGACACCGCCTTGGGAGAGCTGATCACCTTCGCGGAAGTAGAGTAGGTGGCCTGACTCCAGAGTTACAGTATCCTCCCCCTGTCTTCGGACTTCGGATAACCCTAGTATATGCCAGTTAATGCGCCCTAACTCTACCTCAAGTTCGGCAAGGTGATGGTCCAGCCTCACCGAACGTCCATTATACGTAGCCAGATGTAGTCGTCGTTGGTAGCCTGCCGTAACCCGGAGATTCTTCGCACCCCCCGTCCCGCCGTTACCATGACCGCTACCTTGACCAGGAATAGCGGGACCACCGGGAACTGGGGGCCGTTGTTTTCGCACCTTTTTCATTTGGGAGGAATAATGCCCGTAGTCACCACGCTGGGCATGCGGGTTGGTGACCGCAGAGCCAATCCTTTCGCAGCGATGACGCTGCTGCCCGCCATCGCTCTGGAGGATTTAGGTTGGCTTCTTGGATGGTTATACCGCCATCAGCCGGTCGCCAGCGCCTCGTCTGTCAGTGGCAGGGTGTACCACGTGCAGGTGAGGTTGACATTTGGGGAGTCCAGATGTTGTGTGCCCTCCCTTACACCCCTGAGTCTAATCTCCTAATGAGTGATCTAATCTAAACTAATATTATAAAGAGGAAAGATTTGTTTGTTTGTATGTTTGTAATGGGCAAACTCGAAAACTACTAAACCGATTTTAATTTTTTTTTCACCAATAGAAAGCTACATTATCAGCAACACCTATAGGCTATATTTTGATTAAAAAAAAGAGATTATGACAAAAATAACAAAAATGTAACCCAAGGTATCCAAAAATTGCCTATAAAAGTCGTTATTTGGCGTACGCTGCTTTAACTATTGATGGTACATATAATAATGTACTACATGTTTATAGTACTCATCATTACCTGTCAAAAAGTCCGCGAGGCTGTATGTCCAACTATTACAGTTAAGTCATAATAACCGCTTTTTGTTCAAGTGAGTCCGTCAAAACACGGGTAGAATCGTAAGATGATGACATTCGTATCATGATATTAATCCTTATCCAAATAAATGGTTTCATAATCGAGGCTAATTATACACACGTCAATTACTCTTTAAAATATTCGAATCAGACCATTCAAAGTCAAAGTCAAAGTCAAAGTAAATTTATTTGCTCAAACATGTGTACACATGCAGAAATTACAACGTGCATGCAGGATAACATAAAAGAAAATATAAGTTCAGACATGTTTGCCACATATTATGGCGTGCAAATATTAATTATGATCAGATTGTTAATCATTTAGGTAGTCCAGTCAATATCATTAATTTACTTTGAATTTAGCAAACTGTAAGAAATTATGAATGTCAACAATAAAAATCAAAATAAAAAATAATAAAAAATCTATGTCAAAATACATGGTTCTGTCATAAATTCATTAATATTATAATACGCTTTCTCGGCTAGAAATGACTTAAGTTGTTTTTTCAATTGTAAATTATTAAGCTCCCTCCAAATCTTCGGTAATTTATTATAAATTATGGGAGCCATGCAAAAAACACTTTTGCGCATAAGTGCAGTCCTACTACTATGCAGACAGAGCTGACTTTGATCACGCCTAATTCTGGGAAATTTATCTGCCATTCGCGAAAAAAATGATTATTATTTCTAACAAATATTACTGACTCCAGAATATAAAGAGATGCCAATGTCAATATTTTATAGCGTATGAAATATGGCTTACAACTATCGGTAGTTTTTAACTTAAACATCGCTCTGAGGCATCTCCTTTGTGCTTTAAATGCAACTTCTTTGTTAGCCGAGTTACCCCAAAAGATAACACCGTATCTGAGAATGGATTCAGTTAACCCGTAATAAGCCGTTAGTAGTACATCTATGTTAACAGCCCGAGACAGATTGTACAAGGCGTACGCACAACTACTTAGTCTCTTAGTCAGGCTCTCTACATGCGCCTTCCAATTTAAATGGCGATCTATTGTAAGCCCTAGAAACTTAGTTGTACCAACTGTGTCAATTGTAATGTCATTATATATTATGTCAAGATTGGGAAGAGTCAATGCGCGCTGGCTAAAATGCATAATAACGGTCTTATTTAAATTTATTTTTAAATTATTATTGTCTAGCCATTCTATAGCTTCTGTTAATGTCATATTTATGTCTTCTTTATAAAAATCCCTTTCATTACAAGGTATAGTTATTGTACTGTCATCCGCGAACAGTGTCATGGGATGTTTGATTGCCATCGGAAAGTCATTAATATAAAGTGTAAAAAGCGGTGGTCCTAGAATACTTCCTTGTGGAACTCCGTAAATGACGTTACGTTCCTCAGATAGAAATATTTCTTCTCTTTTGGTGCTTCTATTAATTCTGCTTATTTCCGTCATTTGTTTTCTATCGCGTAAGTACGATTTGAAGAGCTCAAGGACATTTCCTCTAACACCGTAAGCATCAAGTTTTTTTAGTAAAATATTATGTTTCACATAATCAAACGCCTGGGTCATGTCACAAAATATGGCACACACTGGAGTATTTTTGTCCATATTTGTAATAACATTATGTAAAAAGTCATAAATAGCCATGTTTATTGTATTGTTTTTCCTAAACCCTTTTTGTTCGTAGCAAAGAATATTATTCGCTTCTTAATATAAATTGAGTTCTTTATATACATATTTTTCAATAATTTTAGAAAATATCGGTATCAATGAAATCGGCCTGTAATATTCTACTAACTCTCTATCATTCGTTTAGAAGTGACGACGGGCATACAATACTAAAAGTAAGAAAAATGCCGCGGTGTGAGCGAACAGCCCTACGCTTAGTCTATTAGTAATGAATATACTCAAAAACTACAGAATTGATTTTAAAAGTTCTTTCACCAATAGAAAGCTGTATTATCGCTGAGTAAGACAGGCTACTTTTAATCCCGAAAAAATGCACAGTTCCTGTGAGTCACGCGGACGAAGTCGCGGGTGAAGTGCTAGTTGTAAATATAGTAACTTCTAACAAACTGCTTCGTTGGTCTAGCGGTCGCAAGTACAAAAGCGCATGTCCAGGGGCTTGTAATATGCACACAGCCGCTCGCTCGCATACACACGTTGACATTTGAACTCGAACTGACTCTCGCACAGCTGACATCACGCAGCTCGCACATCCTAGCGGAGACCTAGCGCTCTTACGATGAATCGGGCGCACGCTCCGCCGCGAGCCATTTCAACTCGAGGTGCACCCGCCCATTTAGAAGTATTAAGTAGGTATTATTATTAGTGATATATACATATTATACATAATATGTTGTGTGTTCGGGGTAGGTATATCTACGTAATTAAACACTACTTTAAAATCTGTAGTATAAATGATTATCATCACTATTATGTAAAATACACGGCGCAATCTAGGAATGACATACATTCACGGTTGAAATTTGTAGATGTAGTGGACTGGCGAAGGCGTCCGAAGGGCGCGGGCTGTGCATGGGAGACGTGACGGTCCGATCGTCCTCGCGGTTCGGTAATGTTCGGTCGGTAGGGATGAAGCGGCCTACGGCCGAACGAGTGCTGGGGCTCCGCTGGCAGCCCTCGGTATTTTGCAAGGTGCATACCTACAGCATAGTAAGCGGATGTACAACACGTGTTTAGCCTACCTACAAAGTATTAATTTGACAAACAAATTAGTTATAATGACAAAAAAATTATAGGCGTTGGAGGCAGTCTGCTGACTGTAATATTGAAGAGACTAATCTCCCTGAAGATACGAATAAAAATGTTGGAGAAAGTATTATTTTGTAATCATTGAATAATGCCAAAGCATAATTGAAAAAATGCAAATAAAAGGTGCTTTATTCTCGCGGACGCCACGCCGTTCGCATAGAAGCCTCCGCCGCAGTTGCAGTGCCGCGCCTTTTATCTCACGAAGCAACGCATTTTGGTAACCAAGTGTACAACCACGTGCGTGAAGACGAGTAGTGTCAGCACATAACACACAGACGCACGCAAACACACTTTGGCCATGTCTCGGACGAGTCGGAAGTCGGACGGTACCACGGATAAATAGGACGGTACCGTCAGCTCCTGCAGTTAAACACACAACTCGCTTTATGTCAATTATTTCCTCACTACTGCTCTCAAACCGGTGTCAAACTGTCTTAGAACCAAAAAATTCGAAAACATGGGGCACCTATGGCCCAGCAGGACCCGCGTGGTGGATTAAGGCCCACTCCCTCTCTGTGAGAGGAGGCCTGTGTCCGGTTGTGGGAATATTATAGGCTGATGAAGAGATATACATAATGTAATGTGGATGTTTAAAGACTAAAAATATTTCTGTATTATATGCGATCGTAACAAATATGATTAAAGTCATTCATACAACCCTCTAAATTCATTTAATTCAATCGAATGAATATTTCATCATTCAGCTAAACTAAGATATCGCAGACCAATTCGGTTTTTCCTCAGCACTAAAATTTTTAACAAGATCGGTGTGGTTCGTCCGTTGTACGACTAGGGTTGCCAGATGAGTCGCGAAAAAATACCGGACAACCCCAAACAGGGGGAGGGGGGTATGCTAGGTCGCAAAAAATACCGTTGTTATACTAATATTTTATTTTAATTAATCAACATCATATAATTGAACTTAATTAGTATTAGTAACAAAATATAATGCAGTCATAAGATACAGACAGCGAGCGAGGAGCGCGCGCGAATTTTGCGTTTGAGGGATTTCATATGCCTACTTTTGTAGGCGCTTGTGACCAGTAGTACCGACTTTCCTCAAAATATCGGACATTGTTCTGTCCGGTATGACGCTTTAGGCAATCACTGGTGGGGGGACAGCAAGGGACTGGCTGGATCTGAGTTAAGAAATGGGCCCGCCCGATCGTGCGTATTTTATAGTCGCCGGGGCCGCTTCCCATTACCTTACAGAGGACCGCGATTTTTGAGCCCATTTCACTGTTAGTTTTCACCAAGCCGAAATCTTTGAACCCTTTATTTTGCATTAATTATCACAAAACCCCTTACAATCTATATATTTTTACATTTGTTATGTGGTCCCTTCTTATATAAAAACACAACATTACATGTACATAGTCACAATAAAAACTTTCTAGAACAAAAACTTACAAGGTTTAACTTAAGACAATTGCCACTATATTTAATTTACAATATCTCCGAATCCTGTGGTCCGATTTTGATAATTTAAACGCTAAAAGTGGTTTTACATCTAATTCTATCGTATACAATAAAAATAACAACAATCGGACCATAAACAAAAAAACCTCATTTTCAAGTTACGTAATTATGTATAAAACATCCTTACGAATTTTTTTTACATTTCTTTACAAGATTCACTCAAATTGAAGTTAATTAGATTCTAATAAGAGAACTAAACATGAAATCTATAAACGAAAACTAATTAGAATCTAAAATCTTAATGTATGAACAAAACTTTTCAAAATTATTAAATTCCTTACTAACTACAAAATTATTCCTTATATTTACATTTTATTATCAAGGCGGTCTCTGCGCTACTTGCACCCACTCCCAGAGGGGGATCTTCTTTTTTTGACATTTTTCGAACTATTGAGATCTTTACTCATTTAAAAATGCTTTCTAACTTACAAAATCATTGTCAGGGTGCACTCCGATACTACTTGCGCCTAGATGTTTAGATTTCGTCGCCGACAGTACGCTTAAATACCGGACATCTGGCAACCCTATGTACGACCGAGGCTCGCCGACAACATCCAAGCTGAGCCGAACTACTTAGGTTAAAGTCAGTAAGATATGTGCGTGTTACGACTGACAGAGGAAAAATCATAGGAGAGGGGAAAATGAACATAGAATTATTAATTGACTTAGTACAGGCCAAGCCTGTCTTTTACGACGTGAGGTGTGCTACCTACAGAGATAAAAGACTGAAAGGCAGGGTATGGGGACAAATTACAACAGAATTGCATTCCACAAGTAAGTACCTACATACTTCTTTAGATTACAATGATCGAATTCGGAAATGAGATCGTAAACTGAGAAATGTGGGATAAAATGCCTATTTGGTTGTCATGGTAATAATAACATTTGTTTTAAAAATGTTATTATATTTTACTAGCTTTTACCCGCGGCTTCGCCCGCGTGGATGTCAGAAATTAACGCAGGAGGACGTACTACGGCGGTAAGAATGTGTTAATCCAGGTTATATAGGTAATAGCTGTCACCCGCCACTTCGTCCGCGTGGTATTTAACAAAAAACATTTTAATTTTTTCCTGAGATCCTATTTTTAGGGTTCCGTTGCCAAATGGCAAAAAACGGAACCCTTATAGATTCGTCATGTCTGTCTGTCTGTCTGTCTGTCTGTCTGTCTGTCTGTCTGTCTGTCTGTCCGTCCGTATGTCACAGCCATTTTATTCCGAAACTATAAGAGCTGTGCTGTTGAAACTTGGTAAGTAGGTGTATTCTGTAAACCGCATTAAGATTTTCACACTAAAATAGAAAAAAAACAATAAATTTTGGGGTTCCCCATACATAGAACTGAAACTCAAAAATGTGTTTTTTCATCAAACCCATACGTGTGGGGTATCTATGAATAGGTCTTCAAAAATGGTAATGAGGTTTCTATTATCATTTTTTTCTAAACTGAATAGTTTGCGCGAGAGACACTTCCAAAGTGGTAAAATGTGTGTCCCCCCCCACGTAACTTCTAAAATAAGAGAATGACAAAACTAAAAAAAATATATGATGTACCATGTAAACTACCAACGAAAATTGGTTTGAACGAGATCGAGTGAGTAGTTTTTTTTTAAAACGTCATAAATCGTAAACCGCAATTTACCTTACATTCAATCAACTGAAATATAAAAATTAAAAAATATATATATTTTTAAGCCGAAAATACCTACAGGTTTGTACGGAACCCTCGGTGCGCGAGTCCGACTCGCACTTGGCCGGTTTTTTATTCTAAAATAAAAGTAGCCTAAGTTACTTCTTGTTACATCAGCTATTTTACAGTAAAAGTCCCGTCAAAATCGGTTCATTTCAGAGATTAGCCGGAACAAACAGACAGACAGACAAAAATTTTAAAAGATATTGTTTTGTTATATGTACCGTGTATACATCCATGTACACTTAGTAAAAAGTGGTTATCTTCATATTACAAACAGACACTCCAATTGTATTTATTTGTCTAGATTTATGAAATACCTACTATCATTAATGTATATTCTTTTACTAGCTTCTGCCCGCGACTTCGTCCGCGTCAAATTTTTGCTTCCCAGACCCTTCCCGTCGCATCGATTTGCCTGCTAGTTTTCGTCCACGTCGTTTTGAGTTATAGTGAGTCAACCTTAAAAGACAGACATATGCTCTCGCGGATTTTTTTTTAGAACTTTTTAAAAGGAACAATTCCGTCATACATGATTTTTGCGTTACTTTAACCGTTTACGCAGCGCACGCAACGGAAACTCTCAAAAGGAATAAATTTTCCCCGTTTTTGCAACTTTTTTCATTACTGCTCCGCTCCTCTTAGTTGTAGCGTAATGTTATATAGCCTATAGCCTCCCTCGATAAATAGGCTACCCAACACAAAAATAATTTTTCATTTCGGACCAGTAGTTCCTGAGATTAGCGCGTTCAATCAAACAAACAAACAAACAAACAAACAAACTCTTCAGCTTTATAATATTAGTATAGATACTTTGTGAATGAAATTGTGAGAACGTTGTAGGCCTTATAGACTGTACACAAGTTTCTATTTTATTAAGTACCTGGTACTTGTTGATTGCCCACTCACGAGGACAGTTCCTCCCATAGCTATTAAAACTAAAACCTAACCTAAGTAGGTACCAATGTCGATCGACCGGGGTATCGAACCTCAGGCCCCACGATAAGCAAACACGCATAGATCTGTGTTCGTCCTATGACGAAGATCGTCAACTACTGAGCTCAGATTGGATTGCACCGTCCTTTATACTCTCTTGTGCGGTGTCGCGTCGCGGTCGCGAAATCGCCGCGTTATCGCCGCGATATCGCCGCGACGCCATACAAAATGTACCAATAAGCTGTCGCGCTACTCGACGCGGCGCGACCGTGTCGCGGCGCGACAGGTCGCCCCTGTGTAAACGGTCGCGCGCGTTTTCATATAAATTGTTCTACGGATATAAAGGCTTATTCAGACCGGCGCGACGCGACAGCGCGACGCGATTCTTGTAGAACAATTTCCATGAAGTTCACATAAAAAATGTTCTACGAGTGTCGCGTCGCGTTGCCGCGTCGCGCCGGTTTGTAGGAGGCTTAAATCGCCAATTCGTGCGCAACTGTCGCGTCGCGCTAGTCTGAACGAGCCTTAAAGGCTCGTACAGACAGGCGCGACATGTCGCGCGACCTGTCGCGGAGGCGATTCTGCGACATATCGCGACGCAACACCTTTCACACCGGCCTGCTCGTCGCGCGACAGCTTTTAATACATTTTGTATGGCGTCGCGCCGTGTCGCAGCGATATCGCCGCGACACGGCGCGACGCCGTGAGAAATGGTATAAATGGCGGTACAATCTGGGCTGAGCTCAGTAGTAAACGATCTTAATCAGAGGAAGAAGGCAGGTATGTGGATGATTGCGGGTCGTAGGTTCGATTCCCTGGTCGGTCGAAATAGGTACCTACTTAAGTTAGGTAATGTCACACAACCCAACCCAACTAGAGGTACCTACGCTTGAAGTACTTTTACGTAGTAGTTGTTTAAAAATCAAGTTCTGAAGTCTAGGTAATTATGTTTGATTTTTGACGGACTTCTTAGTTTCCAATTCATGTGATTTCGGAAAAATGACTTTGTTTTATACATGTTAAGTGTACTTTCCGACACGACAATTATTATGAGGAGATTAGGTACATATTATGATTTTGAAATCTTAATTTACACTCTCGTCTACAAGTTTTGAAGTCTAGGTAGTTATGTTTGATTTTTGACGGACTTCTTAGTTTCCAATTCATGTGATTTCGGAAAAATGACTTTGTTTTATACATGTTAAGTGTACTTTCCGACACGACAATTAAGTTATGAGAAGATTAGGTACATATTATGATTTTGAAATCTTAATTTACACTCTCGTAAACTACGTTTAATAGACCGTACGCATAACTGGCGAAATGCGGGTGTAGGTAGGTACTATACGTACCGTTACCTATGTGTAACCCTTTGGGGATTGCACGGGGGATGTTATGTGTGTGTTTAAAAAAAAATCAGTAATTAATAACTTAATATGTCCAATGAGTGATCTAATCTAAACTAATATTATAAAGAGGAAAGATTTGTTTGTTTGTATGTTTGTAATGGGTAAACTCGAAAGTACTGAACCGATTTTAATTATTTTTTTCACCAATAGAAAGCTACATTAACAGCAACACTTATAGGCTATATTTTGATTTAAAAAAAGAGATCCTTACGACAATAAAAACAATGTAACCCAAGGTATCCAAAAATTGCCTATAAAAGTCATTATTTGGCGTACGCTGCTTTAACTATTGATGGTACATATAATAATGTACTACATGTTTATAGTACTCATCATTACCTATCAAAAAGTCCGCGAGGCTGTATGTCCAACTATTACAGTTAAGTCATAATAACTGCTTTTTGTTCAAGTGAGTCCGTCAAAACACGGGTAGAATCGTAAGATGATGACATTCGTATCATGATATTAATCCTTATCCAAATAAATGGTTTCATAATCGAGGCTAATTATACACACGTCAATTACTCTTTAAAATATTCAAATCAGACCTTTCGTTTAGAAGTTACGACGGGCATACAATGCTAAAAGTAAGAAAAATGCCGCGGTGTGAGCGAACAGCCCTACGCATAGTCTATTAGTAATGAATATACTCAAAAACCACAGAATTGATTTTAAAAGTTCTTTCACCAATAGAAAGCTGTATTATCGCTGAGTAAGACAGGCTACTTTTAATCCCGAAAAAATGCACGGTTCCTGTGAGTCACGCGGACGAAGTCGCGGGTGAAGTGCTATTTGTAAATATAGTAACTTCTAACAAACTGCTTCGTTGGTCTAGCGGTCGCAAGTACAACAGCGCATGTCCAGGGGCTTGTAATATGCACACAGCCGCTCGCTCGCATACACACATTGACATTTGAACTCGAACTGACTCTCGCACAGCTGACATCACGCAGCTCGCACATCCTAGCGTAGACCTAGCGCTCTTACGATGAATCGGGCGCACGCTCCGCCGCGAGCCATTTCAACTCGAGGTGCACCCGCCCATTTAGAAGTATTAAGTAGGTATTATTATTAGTGATATATACATATTATACATAATATGTTGTGTGTTCGGGGTAGGTTTATCTACTTACATAATTAAACACTACTTTAAAATCTGTAGTATAAATGATTATCATCACTAATATGTAAAATACACGGCGCAATCTAGGAATGACATACATTCACAGTTGAGGTTTGTAGATGTAGTGGACTGGCGAAGGCGTCCGAAGGGCGCGGGCCGGTGCATGGGAGACGTGACGGTCCGATCGTTATCGCGGTTCGGTAATGTTCGGTCGGTAGCTTCGATCAATATTTTGATCGAAGGTCGGTAGGGATGAAGCGGCCTACGGCCGAACGAGTGCTGGGGCTCCGCTGGCAGCCCTCGGTATTTTGCAAGGTGCATACCTACAGCATAGTAAGCGGATGTACAACACGTGTTTAGCCTACCTACAAAGTATTAATTTGACAAACAAATTACTTATAATGACAAAAAAATTATAGGCGTTGGAGGCAGTCTGCTGACTGTAATATTGAAGAGACTAATCTCCCTGAAGATACGAATAAAAATGTTGGAGAAAGTATTCTTTTGTAATCATTGAATAATGCCAAAGCATAATTGAAAAAATGCAAATAAAAGGTGCTTTATTCTCGCGGACGCCACGCCGTTCGCATAGAAGCCTCCGCCGCAGTTGCAGTGCCGCGCCTTTTATCTCACGAAGCAACGCATTTTGGTAACCAAGTGTACAACCACGTGCGTGAAGACGAGTAGTGTCAGCACATAACACACAGACGCACGCAAACACACTTTGGCCATGTCTCGGACGAGTCGGAAGTCGGACGGTACCACGGATAAATAGGACGGTACCGTCAGCTCCTGCAGTTAAACACACAACTCGCTTTATGTCAATTATTTCCTCACTACTGCTCTCAAACCGGTGTCAAACTGTCTTAGAACCAAAAAATTCGAAAACATGGGGCACCTATGGCCCAGCAGGAACCGCGTGGTAGATTAAGGCCCACTCCCTCTCTGTGAGAGGAGGCCTGTGTCCGGTTGTGGGAATATTATAGGCTGATGAAGAGATATACATAATGTAATGTGGATGTTTAAAGGCTAAAAATATTTCTGTATTATATGCGATCGTAACAAATATGATTAAAGTCATTCATACAACCCTCTAAATTCATTTAATTCAATCGAATGAATATTTCATCATTCAGCTAAACTAAGATATCGCAGACCAATGCGGCGCGACCGTGTCGCGGCGCGACAGGTCGCCCCTGTGTAAACGGTCGCGCGCGTTTTCATATAAATGTTCTACGGATATAAATCGCCGATTGGCGCGCGACTGTCGCGTCGCGCTAGTCTGAACGAGCCTTAACTCTGGATGCCAAGCTTCAATGGGCCCCCATATAGATAAATTGTCAAAAAAGCTTAGCACTGCAGCATACGCTGTTAGAAAAATTCGTGATTTAACTGATTTACAGACAGCCCGTTTAGTTTACTTTAGTTATTTTCATAGCGTGATGTCGTACGGTATTCTGCTGTGGGGAAATGTCGCCGATATTCACACAATTTTTGTTTTACAAAAAAGGGCAATTCGTTCGATTTATAAATTAAGTCCCAGATACTCCCTTAGAGACAAGTATAAAGAGATTAATATAATGACTGTGCCTTCTCAGTATATTTATGAAAATCTTCTGTATGCACATAAAAATATTAATCTCTTTAAAAGATACAGTGATATCCATAATGTCAATACAAGAAACAAACAAAAATTTGTTGTTCCTAAGACGAGGCTCAACAAAATAGGTGGCTCGGTTAGATGCCAATGTATTCGTTTTTATAATAAACTTCCTAGCCTCATTCAAGAACTAAGCCTAAATAAATTCAAATCTTTTCTATATATTAATATTATAAAGCTGAAGAGTTTTTCTGTTTGTTTGTATGTTTGTTTGTTTGGTTGAACGCGCTAATCTCAAGAACTACTGGTCCGAATTGAAAAATTCTTTTTGTGTTGGGTAGTCTATTTATTGAGAAAGGCTATATAACACCACGCTACAGTTAAAAGGAGCGGAGCAGCAACGAAAAATTAACGAAAACTGGTAGGCAATTCGATGCGACGGGAAGGGTCACGGGAGCAAACATTTTACGCGGAAGAAGTCGCGAGCAGAAGCTAGTCTTTTATAAAGCGTAAATTATGTCAAAAGCCTATTATACTGTTAAATACTATATTGAGGATAAAACGGCCTGGGATTGAGCTCCTCCAATAAATCTACACTGAGTGTTGTTTTTTTATTATTATTATTTTGCTATTTTTTATTATTTCACATGACATGAATATTAATAATTGTATGAATATTACTTTGATTATTGCGAATTTGAGGAATATGTGGGTCATTGTTTCACTTTTGATTATGATCTGGCAGTTTGAGTAGTTTGTGCGGCCTACCCAAATGTCCATTCTTTGGTATTGTTCGTCGAATCGATGAGCTCCTTAAGTTCCGAGTTAAGTTGTACGATAATCGACAAATGCGTGCACTGACTAGAGAGGTCCACTCAATATCTGTGTGGTTCTTCAGACACCGATCTACATGGTCATCAAACGATCTGACCAACAAAATTATATCCGTTTCTTTTTTTATACAACATTAATTTTTGTTTATGCGAAACCCGAAACACGGGTCTAGTATTTTTGTGTAAAGAATCTATGAAAAAAATTTCAAAACTGTATCATTAATAATCACAAAGTTATAAGCTTGATAAGTTACCTGGTTGTCCACGCAAAAACATATGCAGATCACCACAAACAGCTAGTGTACGTACCATCTCCGTGTAATGGACGTTTGAATACGAGAAAGACATGATAATTTTAAAATCGAAACAAAACAGCGCGCCCCGCGACTTGGAAGCGTAATTAAATATTTTTGGTACAAAATATAACATGGTGTAAAAATTATTGGAATCGATTCAGTTACTGATTCTGAACAAACTATATTCAGGTTTCGCATATACTAAAAATAATCTTGTATACATTGATGTACAATGTATACATATATATAAAAGACATTGATATTTTTTTATATATCGCACCTACGGTGCAAAAACGTCACTTATGCAATTTTTGTCAAAAATGATCTGAGTATGAGAAAAAGTAGCTAATGTACTCCTTTACCTGGTGAGTAAATTTCGCTTGTGTAGTGCGTATACTTTCTACGTGAGGGCTGTTGTGTCGTTATCGTTTTGGCACGAATCAAGCCGCCACTAGGAAAAACAACGTTTCATTGGCAAGTTGCGCGCGGCCCAACGCCTGAGCAATAGTTTCTTGGAGCTACAACGCCACTAAGGTAATAGTGTCAATTTTTTTTTTTTGACTTTGGCGAAATAACGATACAAAAGTTAGTTGTGACATTTGTTTTTTGAAATAACAAAGACACTTATGTACGCAGTGACATTGTTTCCTCAACTCTTATGTTGTGCTTTGTAAAGCTTACGTTCGATTAGCAATTGTGACAATTTCAGGTTACACCAGGAAGAAAAAACCTAAAGTAGACTTGAAAAAAACAGGGACATGAAAAAGTGTCATGAACCTGACACCAACACGATTGTTTTCACCTATGACTTACAAGCAGTTACCCTGTCCTGTTGGCAAATCAAGCTCTTTTTGCTACAAATCGATACTTGATGATTATAATTTAACAATATCTAATGCAAACAAGTAAGACACAACCTGTTGTTTTTTTGCACGAAGTCTTGGGTAATAGAGTATAACCTGTATGTATAACCTGGCACGGAGTGCACTTGAAAATCCTGGCAGCGATATAATTATTTACTCAGACAATTGCTGCGGCCAACAAGAGAATCGGTTTAATACCAGTGAAATTAAAAGCATTAAATTTACAAAGACTTGTGAAAATTACCAATATCGAACTACTTACAAAACGGAAAATTGGGAAGAGGCTATAGTGAAGGAAAATAATAAAGAGACTAAAAGTAAAAATTCGTGAGAAAATTGACGCGGAATTAGAGGAAACTCTCGAAGAATAGACGAAATCCCATTGAAGTTCGCTTACACTTCAAAAGTACCAATTTCAGAACGCAAAAAGCGTGCTGTATTTACAATTAGTGGAGGCAAATATAGTGCCAAGATAATATGAATGTTTTAACAATGATCTCATCAAATTTTTTGTATTTTAATACATTATAAAGCCACATTTCCACTTGCAGGAAAAAAAAATACTGAAACCGCAGACTCGCTTATTTTTCTGGAAATGTGGCAATTATTTTAGGTTCTTTTATAATTTTACAGTGTTTACCAAATTAGTACAAACATTATGATGATTAGAGATCAGTAAAATAATTTGTATTTATTTGGTACTGTTCATTATTATGTTATTTAAATACCAAAGACTGATTTGTCGCAATAATAGTAAGAAGATAACTGTGATCAAAAGTTTGATTAACATGTAGTACAGTACTATGTAGAATTAAATATATTTGTTCTTAATTCTTTTTAATTTAATGAATAAAACTTAAAAAATATAAATTTTCGTATTTTGATTGTTTGCCTACTTCCCATGAAGACAAATGGATTCTGACAGCTAAAACGATGGGCCGTAGCCTAATTACGACGGACAGCGTCGAAAACCGCTAAGAAATCGGCCTTTTAGTTTCAAGTTTTCGTACGCTGTATGCGGCTCACTGTATCACTAAGGTAGAATTTTCGTAACGAGTTAGCAAATTTTTTTTCCGTTTTTCGGAGCTAGACCGACGTGTGAGGTGTCAAAATACGCGTCTGCGCGCGGGCTGTTCAACGGCGACGTATTCGAGGGTGGGTTCACTACAAAATATTAAAGTTATATTGAAAAAACGAGATTTTTATTATTTTATTTAACACGAAATTACGCAATTTGGCCCCCCCAGCAGGCAGAACCGATCGAAGATCGCAGTCCACCCGGAAGGTGCGGCGTGTAAGTACTTAATTATATGAAAATAAACTATGTAGATAGTAAGAACATTAAGCAAATTTACACTAAGTATTGTTTTATTAATTGACGAAAACTTCAATTAGCACATTTGCCTACTTCCCATGAAGACAAATGGATTCTGACAGCTAAAACGATGGGCCGTAGCCTAATTACGACGGACAGCGTCGAAAACCGCGAAGAAATCGGCCTTTTAGTTTTCAAGTTTTCGTACGCTCTATGCGGTTCACTGTATCACTAAGGTAAAATTTTCGTAACGAGTTAGCAAACATTTTTTCCGTTTTTCGGAGCTAGACCGACGTGTGAGGTGTCAAAACACGCGTCTGCGCGCGGGCAGTTCAACGGTGACGTATTCGAGGTAGATATGAGCGCCGCGCTGGCGGCGCGCCGCCGCCGCCACGTTTCCCGCCGCGCCGCCGCCGCTGATCCTAGGCACCGGCGCGCCGAGCCCGAGCGGTGGCATTCAGTTTTACCAAACGCGCTGACCGAACCGTACGCACATCGGACAAGTACCCCAAGCGAAAGAGTTTATTTTCTTCTCAGTTCAGTTTGTCACGTCAAAATTATAATAAATCTTGATTCAAATCAGCCTATGGCAGTCCACTGCTGGACATAGGCCTCTCCCATGCTGCGCCACAACACCCTATCCTCCGTCTTCCGCATCCAGTCTGTCCCAGCTACATTTTTGAGGTCGTCGGTCCATCTAGCTGGGTCCCATACTACGCTTGCCGATACACGGTCTCCACTTCAGGACTCGTCAGCTACATCGGCCATCGATCCTTCGACAAACATGGCCAGCCCACTGCCACTTCAGTTTGCTTACCCTGCAAGCTATGTCGGTAACTCCAGTTCTTTTCCGGATAAATTCGTTTCTGATCTTATCCATCAAAGAAACTCCGAGCATAGCATAGCGCGCTGAGCGACCTTAAATTTGTGGACAAGCCCAACCGTCAGTGTCCACGTTTCGGCAGCGTATGTCATGACGGTCAGGACGCACTGGTTGAAGACCTTGGTCTTCAAACATTTCGGTATCAGCGACGAGAAGACCTGACGAAGTTTTCCAAACGCTGCCCAACCCAACTGGATCCTCCTGTCGGCTTCTTTCTCGAAGTTGTGCCTACCAAGCTGTATGACTTGCCCAAGATAGACATACTCCTTCACAGCCTCGAGAAGCGACCCTTTGATGCGGATTGGACTCGGCAAGACATGCGAATTGTACATGACTTTCGTCTGTCCAAGTTCATGCCGAGGACTACCCGCCGTGAGGCTCCATTTAGGCTAAGCAGCATCTGTTCTGTTCCAGCGTCTCTGCCATTATGACGATGTCGTCGGCAAACCGAAGGTGTGAGATGTACTCGCCGTTCACATTGATTGCCTGTCCAGTCCAGCGTTTTAAATACGTCCTCCAGCGCAATGGTGAACAGTTTCGGGGATATCACATCCCCCTGTTTCACCCCCTTGAGCAGTTGGATTGGGCTGGTTTTCGTATCCTGGATCTGGACAGTCATCGTTGCAGCGTCATACAAGCACCTCATCACCTCGATGTATCTCCAGTCAATTCGACATCGTTGCAGAGAGGCCAAAACTTCCCAAATTTCGATGGAGTCGAAGGCTTTCTCGTAGTCCACAAATACCATACACAGCGGCTAATTGTACTCCTCGGTCTTCTGTACAATTTGCCGAACAGTATGGATGTGGTCTACGGTGCTGAAGCCTTTTCGAAAACGAAAATATTGATTATACGTATATTATTTTTTTATTTAAATTATGGTAGTTAAATTAAGGTCACGCCCGCGACGCCGCCGCCGTCGACTTGCAAAAAATCGGCGCGCCGCCGCCGGAAGATTGGCCATTGGCGCTCATATCTAATTCGAGGGTGGGTTCAGTACAAAATATTAAAGTTATATTGAAAAAACGAGATTTTTATTATTTTATTTAACACGAAATTACGCAATTTGGGCCCCACAGCAGGCAGAACCGATCGAAGATCGCAGTCCACCCGGAAGGTGCGGCGGGTAAGTACTTAATTATATGAAAATAAACTATGTAGATAGTAAGAATATTAAGCAAATTTACACTAAGTATTGTTTTATTAATTGACGAAAACTTCAATTAGCACATTTACCTACTTCCCATGAAGACAAATGGATTCTGACAGCTAAAACGATGGGCTGTAGCCTAATTACGACGGACAGCGTCGAAAACCGCGAAGAAATCGGCCTTTTAGTTTTCAAGTTTTCGTACGCTGTATGCGGCTCACTGTATCACTAAGGTAGAATTTTCGTAACGAGTTAGCAAAAATTTTTTCCGTTTTTCGGAGCTAGACCGACGTGTGAGGTGTCAAAACACGTGTCTGCGCGCGGGCAGTTCAACGGCGACGTATTCGAGGGTGGGTTCAGTACAAAATATTAAAGTTGTTCACTGCCAGGCTGGGCCCCCATAAGGTTTTTAATTATTATGTGGAAGCGTGATAACCGTGGGGCTCTAGAGACAAGAGTGGCTAGCGAAACTAGTCCGCCGTACGCGGAGCAGACAATATATAAGTTAATTACAATAAGTACACTATAACGAACAAAGAACTCACCTGGTGGTAGACGAACGCCTGCTTCTTGGGGTTACCCGGATCTATGTATGTAAGTGAGTGTGTATGTATCGTGTAGTGACGTTATGAGTAAGTATTCTCAGGAACAGGTTACAATTCGCCGCTCAAGAGGTCTGCCTTCGCCTTCCAGACATGCGGTCTTCAACACTTAACCTTCAAAGTTCTTCAATGTCAAGAAACTAAACCCGTATTATTATATCAAATGGGGTTATTTAACACAAAACCATTGGGTCAGGACAGATTGTCCACAAAAACGACCGATTCTCAGGGATTACTTTACAAAAAAGTCACGGAAGCAAAAATCTACCCGACGCTTTCAAAGACCAAACTAAAAAAAAAAGGAAGTGACAAGTGTCAAAAATCAAACTTGACAAGTCAGATGTCATTCCGTTCGGGAACGTTCCGAAGGCGCATAGAGTAACTACTTTAAACAGGATGAAACATCTACCCCCCCCCGGACGGGCCTTCCCGTCCGCTAATCAATTGGCAATCTTGACAAGGTTGCGACCGCTCTATTCACGACCGATCCGTCCACCAAAACCTCTGCAAAACGAGGAACCCCGTCGGTGCCAGCCACCAAATTGAGAATGCGCCCCCGGCGCCAATACAACGGCTTAAGGTTGGCATCCTTAATCAGGACGAGGTCTCCAATTTTGGGCTGATGCGTTTTATCAGTCCACTTGACGCGCTGCTGGAGGATGTGCAAATACTCCAAGCTCCAACGCTTCCAAAAACTCTGAGCGAGCTGCTGCACCAACTGAAACCGCGATACCCGATTTTGGCTCACATCGACAAGAGGGTACTCGGGCAGGGCGACAAGTGGCTGTCCAATCGAAAAATGGCCCGGGGTCAGGGCCTCCAAATCGTGCGGGTCCGAAGACAGCGGGCACAATGGACGCGAGTTCAGTGCAGCTTCAATGCGGCAAAATACCGTAGCTAACTCCTCAAAGGTGAGAACGGTGTCTCCTAACGATCTGCGCCAGAGTCCCTTTGCCATTTTCACCGCGGCCTCAAAAATACCCCCCCAATGGGGGCAGGCTGGCGGGTCAAACAACCAAGTGACCCCTCGGCGAGCTAATTTGTCAACCTGGTTCTCAGCAAGGAAGGCGTATACCTCCTTCAACCTTGTACCCTTGTAGCGTTACTTGTACCCTTGTAGTTAGTACCGCAATCAGACCTGATCAAAGTAGGTAACCCACGGCGAGACACAAATCTATCCAAGGTCGCCACAAAGGCCTCCGTCGAGAGAGAGGTTACCAACTCCAAGTGCACTGCCTTAGTTGACAGGCAGACAAACACACATAAATAAGCCTTAACAATTTTACTATTCCGAAGAGGAGACGTCTTCACCAAAAAGGGACCAGCAAAGTCCGTTCCGACGCCTGCAAAGGGTCTCGCCTCATTGACACGATCAGCCGGCAAGTCTCCCATCATTGGCTGCATAGTAGAGGCCTTAGTCCGGTAGCACGGCAAACAACGGAAGACGATGCTACGAATAGTACGACGGGCCGACAATATCCAAAACTCTCGCTGCAGAATGGCCAACAGCGCATTGCAACCGGCATGCGAGTTCTTAATGTGACGATCAGTCACCAACAATTTAACCAAATGGCCCTCCTTAGGCAACAAAAGGGGGTGACGGGCCCCATAAGGAAGGCTAGAATGTCTCAACCGTCCCCCAACACGCAAGAGACCCGTATCGTCCAAAAAGGGGTTCAATTTACTAATGGCTCCCGACAATTTAGCCTTACCAGACTTCAAAGTTTCAATCTCCTTCTCAAAGTGTGCAGCCTGCACGGAGCGGACCCAAAGGAGGAGTGATTCCTGTCGCTCCTGAGGAGAGAGAACCGGAGACAGGCGTTTGTTCCCGGAGTTCCTAGAATTATTACCAAAACGCCTGATCCACGAGGTAACGTTCAACAATTTGTCGAGGGAGCTGTATCGATTCAACAAAAAATCAGGGTCCTTCGTTCCAACAGCGAGCACCTTGAGCCCGGGCAAAGGACCCGACATCAAGACTGGCGTTCGAGGCCAATCATCCTCGGGGCGAGTCAGCCAGGGTAGTCCCCACCATAGGGGGTGAGCAATCAAGTGGGGTGCCATGCACCCACGTGAGGCCACGGCGCCTGGGTTCAAATCTCCAGGCACGTGCCTCCAAATCAAAGGCGTTTTAGAATTTTGAATCTGGGACACTCGGTTCGCAACAAAGACCTCCAAAGAGTGGACGGACGTCTTCAACCAACACAAAACAATTTGACTGTCCGTCCAGGCGTAAGAAAACCGAATGTCCACAGTTCCACCCAAAGTGTGAGCAACGTGGTTCAATAGACGCACAAGACGCGCCGCCCCTGACAATTCAACTTAGGGATGGTCAGTGCCGTCCGGAGGGGGGCCACCTTGCTCTTGGCCAAGACCAGTGACAAATTCACCTGGCCTGTTGCGCAGACGGTGCGCAGACAAACAACAGCTGCATAACCGTGCGAAGACGCATCACAAACAAGGGTAGCAGTGTAGCTCCCAGGGGGGAGGATAGCGCGGGGTAACATGACCTCGTTGACTGCAGGGAGTGCGGATACAAATTGGAGCCAATATTCCAACAGGGTTTCCCGAATTGGCTCGTCCCAGCCAAGTCCCGCAGTCCAAAGGCGCTCAAGAAAACAATTTTGCCCAAAACAATACAAACAAACAACAAAACAATAGACAACAGGCAACCCTGGGCTCCCATGTCCATAATGACACGGACCACAACAGAGTCCCCCGTGGGCCCCCAGACCTGACCGATGCCGTTGGCAACAAAACCGTGTCGATCTGAGGGGTACCTTAGCGGGGCAGGCGCCAATGTTCTAACAATGCCTGGGCGGCGACCGATCGGCCCACACCCAGGCTCCGCACCCAGGCTCAAGTCCCTCGCGACGAGGATGGAGGCCAAACTTCTCGTCCGCGCGGTGTCCCGAGCCACGCGCCATCACTGGAAGGGCACATCCCACCGGATGCCTGAATGGCGGGGGGCGTGACTCCAAACGGGGACGTTCCGCCAATGGAAGGCGGTGCTGGTCTGGCCAGCGCTGCCTAGCAACAACTGCGTAATCACCTTTACGCGGGGAGACCAAATGGCGGTCGCGCGGCTCCCGATCAACTTGCGCGGGGGGTGGAGTGCGGCGCTCAAAATTGCGGGCCTCTCCCCGGTTCTGAACCGGCGAGGCAGAAGCCCGGTGACCAACTCCATGGTACCCCCCGTACGCGAACCTTCATCAGAGGCTGGTCTGCCAGCGTGGTTCGCGTTAGCGCACAATATGTCCAAATGGGACCCCCTACAAATTCTACAAGGGCGGGGTTGGGGCAGTCCCGATGGAAGTGAGCCCCCAAACAAGAGAAGCACATGCGGCGTGCATTGGCAATTCGGCGGCGGGTACTCACGTGCAATTTCAAAAAGGCCGCGCAAGTTGCCATGCCATGCCCCGTGTCCTTACAAAACTCACAACCAGGACGACTCTGGGTGCCAGCAAAACGAGCGGTGGGGCGACCATCAACAGGCCCGCGAGCCCTAGTCCGTCCCTGGTCTCGTGGCCGGGAAGACGGCTGGCATGACTCAGTGGTAACGCCAGAGTTGTCCACAAACCGACACTCATCCTCCAAAAATTGGACGAGGTCACCAAATGGGGGGAGATGTGTGACACTATCCCCACCATACTTTTGCTCGAAACGAGCCCTCAAATCAGCAGGAAGCCGTTGCAGCACAACATGCACCAAAGGGTAAGACCATTGGTCCACCGGCAAGTCCAATCGCTTTAAAGCGTTGGTCGCTACCACCAACGGGTTCAACAGGTCAGTACGCAATGCTGACAAACTAGTAATGGCCGGTAACCCCAAAATCAATTCAATATGAACGTCAGCCAAACAACGTTTGTTTTGGTACCGCTGGGTGAGTAGTCCCAAAGCGGTAGGGTAGGCTGAGTCAGTCAACGACAGATGCTGTACCAAGACTCGGGCCTCACCTTCCAGGACAGACAACAAATAGGCCAACTTTTGGGCGGGTTTGAGGTCCGAGCGTGCATCAACCAAACTTGCAAACAGGTTTTGGAAACCGTACCAGTGGTCCAAGCGACCGTCAAAGTGTGGCAGTTCCAAAGTAGGCAATCTACTCAATAGTCCGGGACCTGAAACAACCGAGGTCTCCGGCTTGACCTGGACAGGTGTCCGGCACTGCAATATTTCCATTTGTATGCCATTGCACAAACAATACAATTCAAATAAACCAAGCAAAAAGATAATTAAGTAACAAAGTTCAACCAATCAATTACAAAATAACTACAAGCAAACAATCAAACTACCAAACCGCTAATCAGCAACTCAAGAAATAACAAAATATTGGTTTGAATTCAATTCAACAACAAACTTTTATTTTAATTCTAATTAATCTAATCTCCCTGAAGATACGAATAAAAATGTTGGAGAAAGTATTCTTTTGTAATCATTGAATAATGCCAAAGCATAATTGAAAAAATGCAAATAAAAGGTGCTTTATTCTCGCGGACGCCACGCCGTTCGCATAGAAGCCTCCGCCGCAGTTGCAGTGCCGCGCCTTTTATCTCACGAAGCAACGCATTTTGGTAACCAAGTGTACAACCACGTGCGTGAAGACGAGTAGTGTCAGCACATAACACACAGACGCACGCAAACACACTTTGGCCATGTCTCGGACGAGTCGGAAGTCGGACGGTACCACGGATAAATAGGACGGTACCGTCAGCTCCTGCAGTTAAACACACAACTCGCTTTATGTCAATTATTTCCTCACTACTGCTCTCAAACCGGTGTCAAACTGTCTTAGAACCAAAAAATTCGAAAACATGGGGCACCTATGGCCCAGCAGGAACCGCGTGGTAGATTAAGGCCCACTCCCTCTCTGTGAGAGGAGGCCTGTGTCCGGTTGTGGGAATATTATAGGCTGATGAAGAGATATACATAATGTAATGTGGATGTTTAAAGGCTAAAAATATTTCTGTATTATATGCGATCGTAACAAATATGATTAAAGTCATTCATACAACCCTCTAAATTCATTTAATTCAATCGAATGAATATTTCATCATTCAGCTAAACTAAGATATCGCAGACCAATGCGGCGCGACCGTGTCGCGGCGCGACAGGTCGCCCCTGTGTAAACGGTCGCGCGCGTTTTCATATAAATGTTCTACGGATATAAATCGCCGATTGGCGCGCGACTGTCGCGTCGCGCTAGTCTGAACGAGCCTTAACTCTGGATGCCAAGCTTCAATGGGCCCCCATATAGATAAATTGTCAAAAAAGCTTAGCACTGCAGCATACGCTGTTAGAAAAATTCGTGATTTAACTGATTTACAGACAGCCCGTTTAGTTTACTTTAGTTATTTTCATAGCGTGATGTCGTACGGTATTCTGCTGTGGGGAAATGTCGCCGATATTCACACAATTTTTGTTTTACAAAAAAGGGCAATTCGTTCGATTTATAAATTAAGTCCCAGATACTCCCTTAGAGACAAGTATAAAGAGATTAATATAATGACTGTGCCTTCTCAGTATATTTATGAAAATCTTCTGTATGCACATAAAAATATTAATCTCTTTAAAAGATACAGTGATATCCATAATGTCAATACAAGAAACAAACAAAAATTTGTTGTTCCTAAGACGAGGCTCAACAAAATAGGTGGCTCGGTTAGATGCCAATGTATTCGTTTTTATAATAAACTTCCTAGCCTCATTCAAGAACTAAGCCTAAATAAATTCAAATCTTTTCTATATATTAATATTATAAAGCTGAAGAGTTTTTCTGTTTGTTTGTATGTTTGTTTGTTTGGTTGAACGCGCTAATCTCAAGAACTACTGGTCCGAATTGAAAAATTCTTTTTGTGTTGGGTAGTCTATTTATTGAGAAAGGCTATATAACACCACGCTACAGTTAAAAGGAGCGGAGCAGCAACGAAAAATTAACGAAAACTGGTAGGCAATTCGATGCGACGGGAAGGGTCACGGGAGCAAAAATTTTACGCGGAAGAAGTCGCGAGCAGAAGCTAGTCTTTTATAAAGCGTAAATTATGTCAAAAGCCTATTATACTGTTAAATACTATATTGAGGATAAAACGGCCTGGGATTGAGCTCCTCCAATAAATCTACACTGAGTGTTGTTTTTTTATTATTATTATTTTGCTATTTTTTATTATTTCACATGACATGAATATTAATAATTGTATGAATATTACTTTGATTATTGCGAATTTGAGGAATATGTGGGTCATTGTTTCACTTTTGATTATGATCTGGCAGTTTGAGTAGTTTGTGCGGCCTACCCAAATGTCCATTCTTTGGTATTGTTCGTCGAATCGATGAGCTCCTTAAGTTCCGAGTTAAGTTGTACGATAATCGACAAATGCGTGCACTGACTAGAGAGGTCCACTCAATATCTGTGTGGTTCTTCAGACACCGATCTACATGGTCATCAAACGATCTGACCAACAAAATTATATCCGTTTCTTTTTTTATACAACATTAATTTTTGTTTATGCGAAACCCGAAACACGGGTCTAGTATTTTTGTGTAAAGAATCTATGAAAAAAATTTCAAAACTGTATCATTAATAATCACAAAGTTATAAGCTTGATAAGTTACCTGGTTGTCCACGCAAAAACATATGCAGATCACCACAAACAGCTAGTGTACGTACCATCTCCGTGTAATGGACGTTTGAATACGAGAAAGACATGATAATTTTAAAATCGAAACAAAACAGCGCGCCCCGCGACTTGGAAGCGTAATTAAATATTTTTGGTACAAAATATAACATGGTGTAAAAATTATTGGAATCGATTCAGTTACTGATTCTGAACAAACTATATTCAGGTTTCGCATATACTAAAAATAATCTTGTATACATTGATGTACAATGTATACATATATATAAAAGACATTGATATTTTTTTATATATCGCACCTACGGTGCAAAAACGTCACTTATGCAATTTTTGTCAAAAATGATCTGAGTATGAGAAAAAGTAGCTAATGTACTCCTTTACCTGGTGAGTAAATTTCGCTTGTGTAGTGCGTATACTTTCTACGTGAGGGCTGTTGTGTCGTTATCGTTTTGGCACGAATCAAGCCGCCACTAGGAAAAACAACGTTTCATTGGCAAGTTGCGCGCGGCCCAACGCCTGAGCAATAGTTTCTTGGAGCTACAACGCCACTAAGGTAATAGTGTCAATTTTTTTTTTTTGACTTTGGCGAAATAACGATACAAAAGTTAGTTGTGACATTTGTTTTTTGAAATAACAAAGACACTTATGTACGCAGTGACATTGTTTCCTCAACTCTTATGTTGTGCTTTGTAAAGCTTACGTTCGATTAGCAATTGTGACAATTTCAGGTTACACCAGGAAGAAAAAACCTAAAGTAGACTTGAAAAAAACAGGGACATGAAAAAGTGTCATGAACCTGACACCAACACGATTGTTTTCACCTATGACTTACAAGCAGTTACCCTGTCCTGTTGGCAAATCAAGCTCTTTTTGCTACAAATCGATACTTGATGATTATAATTTAACAATATCTAATGCAAACAAGTAAGACACAACCTGTTGTTTTTTTGCACGAAGTCTTGGGTAATAGAGTATAACCTGTATGTATAACCTGGCACGGAGTGCACTTGAAAATCCTGGCAGCGATATAATTATTTACTCAGACAATTGCTGCGGCCAACAAGAGAATCGGTTTAATACCAGTGAAATTAAAAGCATTAAATTTACAAAGACTTGTGAAAATTACCAATATCGAACTACTTACAAAACGGAAAATTGGGAAGAGGCTATAGTGAAGGAAAATAATAAAGAGACTAAAAGTAAAAATTCGTGAGAAAATTGACGCGGAATTAGAGGAAACTCTCGAAGAATAGACGAAATCCCATTGAAGTTCGCTTACACTTCAAAAGTACCAATTTCAGAACGCAAAAAGCGTGCTGTATTTACAATTAGTGGAGGCAAATATAGTGCCAAGATAATATGAATGTTTTAACAATGATCTCATCAAATTTTTTGTATTTTAATACATTATAAAGCCACATTTCCACTTGCAGGAAAAAAAAATACTGAAACCGCAGACTCGCTTATTTTTCTGGAAATGTGGCAATTATTTTAGGTTCTTTTATAATTTTACAGTGTTTACCAAATTAGTACAAACATTATGATGATTAGAGATCAGTAAAATAATTTGTATTTATTTGGTACTGTTCATTATTATGTTATTTAAATACCAAAGACTGATTTGTCGCAATAATAGTAAGAAGATAACTGTGATCAAAAGTTTGATTAACATGTAGTACAGTACTATGTAGAATTAAATATATTTGTTCTTAATTCTTTTTAATTTAATGAATAAAACTTAAAAAATATAAATTTTCGTATTTTGATTGTTTGCCTACTTCCCATGAAGACAAATGGATTCTGACAGCTAAAACGATGGGCCGTAGCCTAATTACGACGGACAGCGTCGAAAACCGCTAAGAAATCGGCCTTTTAGTTTCAAGTTTTCGTACGCTGTATGCGGCTCACTGTATCACTAAGGTAGAATTTTCGTAACGAGTTAGCAAATTTTTTTTCCGTTTTTCGGAGCTAGACCGACGTGTGAGGTGTCAAAATACGCGTCTGCGCGCGGGCTGTTCAACGGCGACGTATTCGAGGGTGGGTTCACTACAAAATATTAAAGTTATATTGAAAAAACGAGATTTTTATTATTTTATTTAACACGAAATTACGCAATTTGGCCCCCCCAGCAGGCAGAACCGATCGAAGATCGCAGTCCACCCGGAAGGTGCGGCGTGTAAGTACTTAATTATATGAAAATAAACTATGTAGATAGTAAGAACATTAAGCAAATTTACACTAAGTATTGTTTTATTAATTGACGAAAACTTCAATTAGCACATTTGCCTACTTCCCATGAAGACAAATGGATTCTGACAGCTAAAACGATGGGCCGTAGCCTAATTACGACGGACAGCGTCGAAAACCGCGAAGAAATCGGCCTTTTAGTTTTCAAGTTTTCGTACGCTCTATGCGGTTCACTGTATCACTAAGGTAAAATTTTCGTAACGAGTTAGCAAACATTTTTTCCGTTTTTCGGAGCTAGACCGACGTGTGAGGTGTCAAAACACGCGTCTGCGCGCGGGCAGTTCAACGGTGACGTATTCGAGGTAGATATGAGCGCCGCGCTGGCGGCGCGCCGCCGCCGCCACGTTTCCCGCCGCGCCGCCGCCGCTGATCCTAGGCACCGGCGCGCCGAGCCCGAGCGGTGGCATTCAGTTTTACCAAACGCGCTGACCGAACCGTACGCACATCGGACAAGTACCCCAAGCGAAAGAGTTTATTTTCTTCTCAGTTCAGTTTGTCACGTCAAAATTATAATAAATCTTGATTCAAATCAGCCTATGGCAGTCCACTGCTGGACATAGGCCTCTCCCATGCTGCGCCACAACACCCTATCCTCCGTCTTCCGCATCCAGTCTGTCCCAGCTACATTTTTGAGGTCGTCGGTCCATCTAGCTGGGTCCCATACTACGCTTGCCGATACACGGTCTCCACTTCAGGACTCGTCAGCTACATCGGCCATCGATCCTTCGACAAACATGGCCAGCCCACTGCCACTTCAGTTTGCTTACCCTGCAAGCTATGTCGGTAACTCCAGTTCTTTTCCGGATAAATTCGTTTCTGATCTTATCCATCAAAGAAACTCCGAGCATAGCATAGCGCGCTGAGCGACCTTAAATTTGTGGACAAGCCCAACCGTCAGTGTCCACGTTTCGGCAGCGTATGTCATGACGGTCAGGACGCACTGGTTGAAGACCTTGGTCTTCAAACATTTCGGTATCAGCGACGAGAAGACCTGACGAAGTTTTCCAAACGCTGCCCAACCCAACTGGATCCTCCTGTCGGCTTCTTTCTCGAAGTTGTGCCTACCAAGCTGTATGACTTGCCCAAGATAGACATACTCCTTCACAGCCTCGAGAAGCGACCCTTTGATGCGGATTGGACTCGGCAAGACATGCGAATTGTACATGACTTTCGTCTGTCCAAGTTCATGCCGAGGACTACCCGCCGTGAGGCTCCATTTAGGCTAAGCAGCATCTGTTCTGTTCCAGCGTCTCTGCCATTATGACGATGTCGTCGGCAAACCGAAGGTGTGAGATGTACTCGCCGTTCACATTGATTGCCTGTCCAGTCCAGCGTTTTAAATACGTCCTCCAGCGCAATGGTGAACAGTTTCGGGGATATCACATCCCCCTGTTTCACCCCCTTGAGCAGTTGGATTGGGCTGGTTTTCGTATCCTGGATCTGGACAGTCATCGTTGCAGCGTCATACAAGCACCTCATCACCTCGATGTATCTCCAGTCAATTCGACATCGTTGCAGAGAGGCCAAAACTTCCCAAATTTCGATGGAGTCGAAGGCTTTCTCGTAGTCCACAAATACCATACACAGCGGCTAATTGTACTCCTCGGTCTTCTGTACAATTTGCCGAACAGTATGGATGTGGTCTACGGTGCTGAAGCCTTTTCGAAAACGAAAATATTGATTATACGTATATTATTTTTTTATTTAAATTATGGTAGTTAAATTAAGGTCACGCCCGCGACGCCGCCGCTGTCGACTTGCAAAAAATCGGCGCGCCGCCGCCGGAAGATTGGCCATTGGCGCTCATATCTAATTCGAGGGTGGGTTCAGTACAAAATATTAAAGTTATATTGAAAAAACGAGATTTTTATTATTTTATTTAACACGAAATTACGCAATTTGGGCCCCACAGCAGGCAGAACCGATCGAAGATCGCAGTCCACCCGGAAGGTGCGGCGGGTAAGTACTTAATTATATGAAAATAAACTATGTAGATAGTAAGAATATTAAGCAAATTTACACTAAGTATTGTTTTATTAATTGACGAAAACTTCAATTAGCACATTTACCTACTTCCCATGAAGACAAATGGATTCTGACAGCTAAAACGATGGGCTGTAGCCTAATTACGACGGACAGCGTCGAAAACCGCGAAGAAATCGGCCTTTTAGTTTTCAAGTTTTCGTACGCTGTATGCGGCTCACTGTATCACTAAGGTAGAATTTTCGTAACGAGTTAGCAAAAATTTTTTCCGTTTTTCGGAGCTAGACCGACGTGTGAGGTGTCAAAACACGTGTCTGCGCGCGGGCAGTTCAACGGCGACGTATTCGAGGGTGGGTTCAGTACAAAATATTAAAGTTGTTCACTGCCAGGCTGGGCCCCCATAAGGTTTTTAATTATTATGTGGAAGCGTGATAACCGTGGGGCTCTAGAGACAAGAGTGGCTAGCGAAACTAGTCCGCCGTACGCGGAGCAGACAATATATAAGTTAATTACAATAAGTACACTATAACGAACAAAGAACTCACCTGGTGGTAGACGAACGCCTGCTTCTTGGGGTTACCCGGATCTATGTATGTAAGTGAGTGTGTATGTATCGTGTAGTGACGTTATGAGTAAGTATTCTCAGGAACAGGTTACAATTCGCCGCTCAAGAGGTCTGCCTTCGCCTTCCAGACATGCGGTCTTCAACACTTAACCTTCAAAGTTCTTCAATGTCAAGAAACTAAACCCGTATTATTATATCAAATGGGGTTATTTAACACAAAACCATTGGGTCAGGACAGATTGTCCACAAAAACGACCGATTCTCAGGGATTACTTTACAAAAAAGTCACGGAAGCAAAAATCTACCCGACGCTTTCAAAGACCAAACTAAAAAAAAAAGGAAGTGACAAGTGTCAAAAATCAAACTTGACAAGTCAGATGTCATTCCGTTCGGGAACGTTCCGAAGGCGCATAGAGTAACTACTTTAAACAGGATGAAACATCTACCCCCCCCCGGACGGGCCTTCCCGTCCGCTAATCAATTGGCAATCTTGACAAGGTTGCGACCGCTCTATTCACGACCGATCCGTCCACCAAAACCTCTGCAAAACGAGGAACCCCGTCGGTGCCAGCCACCAAATTGAGAATGCGCCCCCGGCGCCAATACAACGGCTTAAGGTTGGCATCCTTAATCAGGACGAGGTCTCCAATTTTGGGCTGATGCGTTTTATCAGTCCACTTGACGCGCTGCTGGAGGATGTGCAAATACTCCAAGCTCCAACGCTTCCAAAAACTCTGAGCGAGCTGCTGCACCAACTGAAACCGCGATACCCGATTTTGGCTCACATCGACAAGAGGGTACTCGGGCAGGGCGACAAGTGGCTGTCCAATCGAAAAATGGCCCGGGGTCAGGGCCTCCAAATCGTGCGGGTCCGAAGACAGCGGGCACAATGGACGCGAGTTCAGTGCAGCTTCAATGCGGCAAAATACCGTAGCTAACTCCTCAAAGGTGAGAACGGTGTCTCCTAACGATCTGCGCCAGAGTCCCTTTGCCATTTTCACCGCGGCCTCAAAAATACCCCCCCAATGGGGGCAGGCTGGCGGGTCAAACAACCAAGTGACCCCTCGGCGAGCTAATTTGTCAACCTGGTTCTCAGCAAGGAAGGCGTATACCTCCTTCAACCTTGTACCCTTGTAGCGTTACTTGTACCCTTGTAGTTAGTACCGCAATCAGACCTGATCAAAGTAGGTAACCCACGGCGAGACACAAATCTATCCAAGGTCGCCACAAAGGCCTCCGTCGAGAGAGAGGTTACCAACTCCAAGTGCACTGCCTTAGTTGACAGGCAGACAAACACACATAAATAAGCCTTAACAATTTTACTATTCCGAAGAGGAGACGTCTTCACCAAAAAGGGACCAGCAAAGTCCGTTCCGACGCCTGCAAAGGGTCTCGCCTCATTGACACGATCAGCCGGCAAGTCTCCCATCATTGGCTGCATAGTAGAGGCCTTAGTCCGGTAGCACGGCAAACAACGGAAGACGATGCTACGAATAGTACGACGGGCCGACAATATCCAAAACTCTCGCTGCAGAATGGCCAACAGCGCATTGCAACCGGCATGCGAGTTCTTAATGTGACGATCAGTCACCAACAATTTAACCAAATGGCCCTCCTTAGGCAACAAAAGGGGGTGACGGGCCCCATAAGGAAGGCTAGAATGTCTCAACCGTCCCCCAACACGCAAGAGACCCGTATCGTCCAAAAAGGGGTTCAATTTACTAATGGCTCCCGACAATTTAGCCTTACCAGACTTCAAAGTTTCAATCTCCTTCTCAAAGTGTGCAGCCTGCACGGAGCGGACCCAAAGGAGGAGTGATTCCTGTCGCTCCTGAGGAGAGAGAACCGGAGACAGGCGTTTGTTCCCGGAGTTCCTAGAATTATTACCAAAACGCCTGATCCACGAGGTAACGTTCAACAATTTGTCGAGGGAGCTGTATCGATTCAACAAAAAATCAGGGTCCTTCGTTCCAACAGCGAGCACCTTGAGCCCGGGCAAAGGACCCGACATCAAGACTGGCGTTCGAGGCCAATCATCCTCGGGGCGAGTCAGCCAGGGTAGTCCCCACCATAGGGGGTGAGCAATCAAGTGGGGTGCCATGCACCCACGTGAGGCCACGGCGCCTGGGTTCAAATCTCCAGGCACGTGCCTCCAAATCAAAGGCGTTTTAGAATTTTGAATCTGGGACACTCGGTTCGCAACAAAGACCTCCAAAGAGTGGACGGACGTCTTCAACCAACACAAAACAATTTGACTGTCCGTCCAGGCGTAAGAAAACCGAATGTCCACAGTTCCACCCAAAGTGTGAGCAACGTGGTTCAATAGACGCACAAGACGCGCCGCCCCTGACAATTCAACTTAGGGATGGTCAGTGCCGTCCGGAGGGGGGCCACCTTGCTCTTGGCCAAGACCAGTGACAAATTCACCTGGCCTGTTGCGCAGACGGTGCGCAGACAAACAACAGCTGCATAACCGTGCGAAGACGCATCACAAACAAGGGTAGCAGTGTAGCTCCCAGGGGGGAGGATAGCGCGGGGTAACATGACCTCGTTGACTGCAGGGAGTGCGGATACAAATTGGAGCCAATATTCCAACAGGGTTTCCCGAATTGGCTCGTCCCAGCCAAGTCCCGCAGTCCAAAGGCGCTCAAGAAAACAATTTTGCCCAAAACAATACAAACAAACAACAAAACAATAGACAACAGGCAACCCTGGGCTCCCATGTCCATAATGACACGGACCACAACAGAGTCCCCCGTGGGCCCCCAGACCTGACCGATGCCGTTGGCAACAAAACCGTGTCGATCTGAGGGGTACCTTAGCGGGGCAGGCGCCAATGTTCTAACAATGCCTGGGCGGCGACCGATCGGCCCACACCCAGGCTCCGCACCCAGGCTCAAGTCCCTCGCGACGAGGATGGAGGCCAAACTTCTCGTCCGCGCGGTGTCCCGAGCCACGCGCCATCACTGGAAGGGCACATCCCACCGGATGCCTGAATGGCGGGGGGCGTGACTCCAAACGGGGACGTTCCGCCAATGGAAGGCGGTGCTGGTCTGGCCAGCGCTGCCTAGCAACAACTGCGTAATCACCTTTACGCGGGGAGACCAAATGGCGGTCGCGCGGCTCCCGATCAACTTGCGCGGGGGGTGGAGTGCGGCGCTCAAAATTGCGGGCCTCTCCCCGGTTCTGAACCGGCGAGGCAGAAGCCCGGTGACCAACTCCATGGTACCCCCCGTACGCGAACCTTCATCAGAGGCTGGTCTGCCAGCGTGGTTCGCGTTAGCGCACAATATGTCCAAATGGGACCCCCTACAAATTCTACAAGGGCGGGGTTGGGGCAGTCCCGATGGAAGTGAGCCCCCAAACAAGAGAAGCACATGCGGCGTGCATTGGCAATTCGGCGGCGGGTACTCACGTGCAATTTCAAAAAGGCCGCGCAAGTTGCCATGCCATGCCCCGTGTCCTTACAAAACTCACAACCAGGACGACTCTGGGTGCCAGCAAAACGAGCGGTGGGGCGACCATCAACAGGCCCGCGAGCCCTAGTCCGTCCCTGGTCTCGTGGCCGGGAAGACGGCTGGCATGACTCAGTGGTAACGCCAGAGTTGTCCACAAACCGACACTCATCCTCCAAAAATTGGACGAGGTCACCAAATGGGGGGAGATGTGTGACACTATCCCCACCATACTTTTGCTCGAAACGAGCCCTCAAATCAGCAGGAAGCCGTTGCAGCACAACATGCACCAAAGGGTAAGACCATTGGTCCACCGGCAAGTCCAATCGCTTTAAAGCGTTGGTCGCTACCACCAACGGGTTCAACAGGTCAGTACGCAATGCTGACAAACTAGTAATGGCCGGTAACCCCAAAATCAATTCAATATGAACGTCAGCCAAACAACGTTTGTTTTGGTACCGCTGGGTGAGTAGTCCCAAAGCGGTAGGGTAGGCTGAGTCAGTCAACGACAGATGCTGTACCAAGACTCGGGCCTCACCTTCCAGGACAGACAACAAATAGGCCAACTTTTGGGCGGGTTTGAGGTCCGAGCGTGCATCAACCAAACTTGCAAACAGGTTTTGGAAACCGTACCAGTGGTCCAAGCGACCGTCAAAGTGTGGCAGTTCCAAAGTAGGCAATCTACTCAATAGTCCGGGACCTGAAACAACCGAGGTCTCCGGCTTGACCTGGACAGGTGTCCGGCACTGCAATATTTCCATTTGTATGCCATTGCACAAACAATACAATTCAAATAAACCAAGCAAAAAGATAATTAAGTAACAAAGTTCAACCAATCAATTACAAAATAACTACAAGCAAACAATCAAACTACCAAACCGCTAATCAGCAACTCAAGAAATAACAAAATATTGGTTTGAATTCAATTCAACAACAAACTTTTATTTTAATTCAAACCAATATCAACGTTCAAAAATTCTGTTTCATATTCAATTCCAAATTCAAATTCAAATCCAATTCCAAATGTTAAGTTCACAAACCACTGTGTCAATGGTAAAACAATACAAAAATACAAAATACAAAATTTTATTATAAATAACTTTACAAACTTCTACAGTATTTAATCTTACATAGAGGTCTCCTTTTAAGTATACAAATACCTGTGCTAGGAGACCCCGCTCTTCTAAAACTAGAAACAATAATGTAGGAGTGTACATACAATGAAATCAACTTATATCTAAGAAGGCGTGTGTGTGGGCGTGTGTGTGTGTGTGTGTGAGTGTGTGTGTGTGTGAGAGTGAGTGGGTGAGTGAGTGTCGCTTTATGTCAAATTATCGCATGGTGTTCAATAAAAGTGTTTCAATGTCATCGTAGCTCTTGAGTTTTAGGCAGTCTGTTAATGATTTTTTACATTCGCGATATGTCATTGGGTAGAATTTACAAGTTTGTTTAATTTGTTGTAGATGGAAGCGGATTGTCTGGTGAACTGTCTTTCCGCATATGAGGTTTTAACCGAGATTTCTGGTGCAACAAGATATTTTCTTCTTTTTTCATTAAGGCTAGAATCATAGCAAAGGGTTTTATGTAATTTTAAAGCAGCATGTAGTACGTATAATTTCCTGACTGAGAGAAGGCCACTAAGTGAGTATAGGATTTCAGTAGAGAATCTATACGGTTTAAAATACATGACTTTCAAGAGAGACCTTTGCGCTCTTTCCAGTTCTAGGAATTTGATTTTAGTGGCCCCGCCCCATACAGGTATACAATACACTAGAACCGACTGGGCCAGTGATAAGTATATTTGGTTTAATAGAGTCTTGGACATAACATGTCTTAAAGTCTTGAAAATCCAAATAAGTTTTCTGGTTCGAGACATGATCATATCAGTGTGCAGATGCCAAGATAAACGTTGGTCTACCATAATACCTAAATATTTTATATTAGTCACTCTTGATATTTGATTGCAAGAACACTTTGTGCTAATAGGATTATCACAGCTATGTATTCTAAGGCTATGATTAGGCCTAGGTTGACTATTATTGTAGTTTGTGAATGTAATATATTTAGTTTTAGAGGTGTTTAGTTTAGAAAGAATTTAACCATTTAGCAACCTTAATGAGACCCTTTTCGGCATATTCATATGCAGATTCCCAGGTATCTCCATTGAAAACAATAGCTGTGTCATCTGCATAGGAAAAAACACGTCCATTGTCAAGCTTCATTTCGCAGAGGCTATTTATATATATTAAAAAAAGCGTTGGGCCCAGAACACTGCCTTGTGGGACACCGAAGCACACCTTTAACTCAACGCTAACGTAGTTTCCTATTTTTACACGTTGTTTTCTACCCTGGAGATAATCTGATAGCAGAGACAGAGGGACTCCTCTTATGCCTATGTTTTCCAGACTGCGCACAAGGACGGGAACAGAAACTGTGTCGAAGGCTTTCTTTAGATCCAGGAAAATAGTGAGACACCTTTTTCCTGCATCCACATTTTTAACTATATGTGAGATTAATCCTGAAACTGCATCTTCTGTCGATAATCCTTGTCTAAATCCGTATTGAGAGCCAGATATTATTTTATATTTATTCATGTAATTTATTAGTCTAGTGTTCATTAGTTTTTTTATTATTTTTGAGATTGCAGATAAGACCGAGATGGGTCTGTAATTGCTCACTTCGTCCTTGTCGCCACCCTTGTGCACAGGTGTAATAATAGCTTGTTTCAGAAGGGGTGGAAAAATACCTTGTGTGAAGCACAGGTTCGCAAGATGTGTAATAATTGGTACCACCACGTCATGGACAGACTTAAGAAAAACGGTAGGTATGTTGTCCCACCCAGGTGCACTCTCTGTTTTAAGACTCATCAGTACGCCATAAGTCTATGGAACATCAGGAACAATAATAAACCTTTATTCCAATTTAAAACAATGGTAATACTTAAAAATGCCAATTTCAACAAAACTACCATATTGATGGTACAAAACTCAATATTTTAATGTCTTCCTGACATTCAACAGAGGTCAGACACAAACAAGGGGTTGTAACATAGCCCAATTCATTCAACTCTACTAGCATATGCAACCCGGGCCGACATGAGTTACTCGTCTCAACAAATTTACAAATTATTTCAAATAAACAAGCAATCATAATTATCAAATATTTACAGCGTATTACTACTTCCCTTATAGAGACTGCCAAGTAATTAGCCTACTGTAAATTACCAATTTGTTGGTTATATGTCTTATAGCCACGCTCTGGCTACCAAAAATGTTCGCTGCCAGGCTAGGCCCCCATAAGGTTTTTAATTATTATGTGGAAGCGTGATAACCGTGGGGCTCTAGAGACAAGAGTGGCGAGCGAAACTAGTCCGCCGTACGCGGAGCAGACAATATAATTCAAATAACTCACCTACTATACAACAAAAAAACTTACCTGTTGGTTGAAGGACACTGCTCTGGTGCCTATCTGGAGTTATGTATGTAAGTGAGTGTATATGTATCGTGTAGTAACGTGTAAGTGGGTTTTCCAGGACACCAGGCCGCTGCAACTCGCCAGAGATTTACTCCAACATGCGGTTCAAACACTTAACCTCCAAAGTTCTTCAATGTCAAGAAATATCCAAATTCAACCCGTATTATTTCACCAAGATAGGGGTTATTAACACAAACAACTGGGTCATGACCTATTGTCCACCAAAACGACCGGTTCTAAGGGATTACTTTACAAAGGGTCGCGAAAACCAAGCGGCGACGATCCTCCCCGGTTCCAGCACAAACTCCAAGAGAAGTGTCAAAGTCAAACTGTCAAGTCAGATGTCATTCCATTCGGGCGCGTTCCGAAGGCGCATAGAGTAACTAATCGAACGGTCCGAAACACCGTGCGCAGCTTACCGGTGGATGGCTTGAGGACCGCGTGATGCGGCAGGAAATAATGCTCACTTGAGCGCCAATCCAAATTTGACACCGACATGTGTCCCAAATCTGCGTATTCCCGCATGAAATCCAAATATTTCTGCCGCAGCACTGGGTCCCTGCTCATGCGGCGCTCCATTGCCAACAATCTCTTCTCGGCCGTAGGTCTGGATTCGCCGAGAGGTGGTCGCACCGCAACAAAAGGCAACCTGGTCACAAGCCGGCCGGAATGGAGTCGACCTGTGTTGTTCTGGTAGAACAACTCGCACTCCTCGTGTTCCGGGTTCAAACGGGCTACCTGAGGGGGCTCTTCAACTTCCCAAAACCTCTGAACGGCGCCAGAGAGGGCGGAGCCGGATGACAACACAAAATCAGGTTCAGGTGTAGGGAGGACCCACAACAATGGTCCCATCAACGCAAAGCCAAAGATGGTCGAGACAGCCACCAAACCGCGTGGCTGCAGAACCTTTATATCACCCAAAAGTATTCTCCCTAGTACATCGGAACCCAACAACAAATGCGCTGTACTAGGGGAATCAAACCGGGGGTCAGCCAATTCCAGGCCTGACGTCAACCGGACGATTTCTGAAGACAGCTGACATGGTGGATGACTACCCAAAATATTCGTCAGAACAACGGCCGAAGCAACAATTTTAGGTGCCATACAATTCAGAGGAGTGACCTCAAACCAAGCCAGTCCCTTGGGGGTGACATCTGTTTCGCCGACTCCCCTAATTTTGCGTGAAAAGTCACGCACATCAAGGTCCACCTGTCCCGCTAAAGAAGATGACAAAAGGCAACCTTGGGCTCCCGTGTCCAAAATGGCACGGACCACAACAGAATCCCCCGTGGGCCCCCAGACCCTGACCGATGCCGTTGGCAACAAAACCGTTTCGATCTGAGGGGGTACCTTAGCGGGGCAGGCGCCAATGTCCTAACAATGCCTGGGCGGCGACCGATCGCCGCACCCAGGCTCAAGTGTTTCCCGACGAGGATAAAGGTCAAATTCCTCGTCCGCGCGGTGTCCCGAGCCACGCGCCATCGCTGGAAGGGCATATCCCACCGGATGCCTGAATGGCGGGGGGCGTGACTCCAACCGGGGACGTTCTGCCAATGGAGGGGAGGGAAGGCGGTGTTGATCTGGCCAGCGCTGCCTAGCAACAGCTACGTAATCACTTTTACGTGGGGAGACCAAATGGCGATCGCGCGGCTCCCGATCAACTTGCGCGGGGGGTGGAGTGCGGCGCTCAAAATTGCGGGCCTCTCCCCGGTTCTGAACCGGCGAGGCAGAAGCCCGGTGACCAACTCCATGGTGCCCCCTCGTACGCGAACCTTCATCAGAGGCTGGTCTACCAGCGTGGTTCGCGTTAGCGCACAATATGTCCAAATGGGACCCCCTACAAATTCTACAAGGGTGGGGGTTGGAGCAGTCCCGATGGAAGTGAGCCCCCAAACATGAGAAGCACAGACGGCGTGCACTGGCAACTCGGCGGCGGGCACTCACGTGCAATTTCAAAAAAGGCCGCGCAAGTTGCCATGCCATGCCCCGTGTCCTTACAAAACTCACAACTAGGACGACTCTGGGCGCCAGCAAAACGAGCGGCGGGGCGACCATCAACAGGCCCGCGAGCCCTAGTCCGTCCCTGGTCTCGTGGCCGGGAAGACGGTTGGCGTGACTCGGTGGCAACGCTAGAGTTGTCCGTAAACCGACACTCATCCTCCAAAAATTGGACGAGGTCACCAAATGAGGGGAGGTGTGTGACACTATCCCCACCATACTTTTGCTCGAAACGAGCCCTCAAATCAGCAGGAAGCCGTTGCAGCACCACATGTACCAAAAGGTAAGACCAATGGTCCACCGGCAACTCCAATCGCTTTAAAGCGTTGGTCACTGCCACCAACGGGTTCAACAGGTCAGTACGCAATGCTGACAAACTAGTAATGACCGGTAATAACCCCAAAATCTGTTTGAAGAGAACATCAGCCAAACAACGTTTGTTTTGATACCGCCGGGTGAGTAGTTCTAAAGCGGTAGGGTAGGCTGAGTCAGTCACCGACAAATGCTGTACCAAGGCTCGGGCCTCACCTTCCAGGACAGACAACAAATAGGCCAACTTTTGGGCGGGTCTGAGGTCCGAGCGTGCATCAACCAAACTTTCAAACAGGTTTTGGAAACCTAACCACTGGTCCAAGCGACCGTCAAAGTGTGGCAGTTCCAAAGTAGGCAGTCTACTCAATAGTCCGGGACCTGAAACAACCGAGGTCTCCGGCTTGACCTGGACTGGTGTCTGGCTCTGCAATATTTCCCGAGCACGTTGACCAATAACATCCCCCAGGTCCAAGATCTGGTCGTAGTCAGCAAGGAACTTGTCACGTGCTGCCTGGTCCAGCACTTCCAGAGCCACATCACAAATGTACTCGTTGTAGCGGGTAAGCAGAGCATCAACGTTGCCGAGTCTCACATTCAACTGCTCGAACCGAGCAAGAGTGATCCCTTCGAGATCCTGGCGCTCAGCAGTCGCTGCAGCTGAAGTGAACCACCGTAGCTGTGTGGTCAATCCACTGATTGCCTCTCTCACCGCTTTGTGTGCCATTGCACAAACAATACAATTCAAATAAACCAAGCAAAAAGATAATTAAGTAACAAAGTTCAAACAATCAATTACAAAATAACTACAAGCAAACAATCAAACCACCAAACTGTTAGACCACAACTCAAGAAATAACAAAATACTGGTTCCAAATATAATGAACAAAAATAAACTTTTATTATAATTCAAACCAATGTCAACGGTAACCAAAAATAAACATTTATTCCAATTTTCAATGTTAATGCTCAATAATGCCAATCAACACTGTTAGCATATATAACCAGGCTGACTATGGTAACTTCAGTTTACCCGACACAACAAATTTAAACGAATTATTTCAAATGAACAAGCAATCATAGTTATCAAATATTTACAGCGTATTACTACTTCCCTTATAGAGACTGCCAAGTAATTAGCCTACTGTAAATTACCAATTTGTTGGTTATATGTCTTATAGCCACGCTCTGGCTACCAAAAATGCTCGCTGCCAGGCTAGGCCCCCATGAGGTTTTTAATTATTATGTGGAAGCGTGATAACCGTGGGGCTCTAGAGACAAGAGTGGCTAGCGAAACTAGTCCGCCGTACGCGGAGCAGACAATATATAAGTTAATTACAATAAGTACACTATAACGAACAAAGAACTCACCTGGTGGTAGACGAACGCCTGCTTCTTGGGGTTACCTGGATCTATGTATGTAAGTGAGTGTGTATGTATCGTGTAGTGACGTTATGAGTAAGTATTCTCAGGAACAGGTTACAATTCGCCGCTCAAGAGGTCTGCCTTCGCCTTCCAGACATGCGGTCTTCAACACTTAACCTTCAAAGTTCTTCAATGTCAAGAAACTAAACCCGTATTATTATATCAAATGGGGTTATTTAACACAAAACCATTGGGTCAGGACAGATTGTCCACAAAAACGACCGATTCTCAGGGAATACTTTACAAAAAACTCGCGGAAGCAAAAATCTATCCGACGCTTTCAAAGACCGAACCAAAAAAAAAAAAACAGGAAGTGACAAGTGTCAAAAATCAAACTTGACAAGTCAGATGTCATACCGTTCGGGAACGTTCCGAAGGCGCATAGAGTAACTACTTTAAACAGGATGAAACAAAAGTTATATTGAAAAAACGAGATTTTTATTATTTTATTTAACACGAAATTACGCAATTTGGGCCCCCCGGCAGGCAGAACCGATCGAGGATCGCAGTCCACCCGGAAGGTGCGGCGGGTAAGTACATCATCATCATCATCATCATTTCAGCCGTAAGACGTCCACTGCTGGACTTAGGCCTCCCCCAATTTGGGGGGCTTTGCCATAATCGCCACGCTTGGCAGGCGTCTTGGCAATCGCAGTAAGGTGGTAAAATGCATAGAGAACGCTGCTCCCCATTCTCTAGTAAGTCCCTTAGTCGCCTTTTACGACACCCACGGGAAGAAATGGGGTAAGTACATGAAAATAAACTCTGTAGATAGTAAGAATATTAGGCAAATTTACACTAAGTATTGTTTTATTAATTGACGAAAACTTCAATTAGCACATTTGCCTACTTCCCATGAAGACAAATGGATTCTGACAGCAAAAACGATGGGCCGAGAAGTTTTCGTCAATTAATAAAACAATACTTAGTGTAAATTTGCTTAATATTCTTACTATCTACATAGTTTATTTAAATATAAATAAGTACTTACCCGCCGCACCTTCCGTGTGGACTGCAATCCTCGCGGATTGTTTCTGCCCTTTGGAGGGCCCAAATAGCGTGATTTCGTGCTAAAATAATTTAAAAAAAAATAAAAAAAAACTCCTTTTTTCATCATAACTTTAATATTTTGTACTGAACCCACCCTCGAATACGTCGCCGTTAAACTGTCCGAACGCAGACGCGTCTCTGGACACCTCACACGTCTGTCTAGCTCTGAAAAATGGAAAAAATTTTTGCTAATTCGTTACGAAAATTCTTAACCTAACCTAGCCTGACCACGAAAACTTGAAAACTAAAAGGTCGATTTCTTCGCGGTTTTCGACGCTATCCGTCGTAATTAGGCTACGGCCCACTGTTTTAGCTGTCAGAATCCATTTGTCTTCATGGGATGCAGGCATATGTGCTAATTGAAGTTTTCGTCAATTAATAAAACAATACTGTAAATTTTCTTAATATTCATACAATCCACTAAGTTTATTTAAATATAAATAAGTACTTACCCGCCGCACCTTCCGTGTGGACTGCAATCCTCGCGGATTGTTTCTGCCCTTTGGAGGGCCCAAATAGCGTGATTTCGTGCTAAAATAATTTAAAAAAAAATAAAAAAAAACTCCTTTTTTCATCATAACTTTAATATTTTGTAATGAACCCACCCTCTAATACGTCGCCGTTGAACTGCCCGCGCGCAGACGCGTCTCTGGACAACTCACACGTCTGTCTAGCTCTGAAAAATGGAAAAATTTTTTGCTAACTCGTTACGAAAATTCCTAACCTAACCTAGCCTGACCACGAAAACATGAAAACTAAAAGGCCGATTTCTTCGCGGTTTTTAACGCTATCCGTCGTAATTAGGCTACGGCCCACCGTTTTAGCTGTCAGAATCCATTTGTCTTCATGGGATGCAGGCAAATGTGCTAATTGAAGTTTTCGTCAATTAATAAAACAATACTGTAAATTTTCTTAATATTCTTACTATCTACTAAGTTTATTTTCATATAATTAAGTACTTATCCACCGCACCTTCCGGGTGGACTGCGATCCTCGATCGGTTCTGCCTGCTGGGGGGGGGCAAATAGCGTAATTTCATCATAACTTTAATATTTTGTACTGGACCCATCCTCGAATACGTCGCCGTTGAACTGCCCGCGCGCAGACGCGTCTCTGGACACCTCACACGTCGGTCTAGCTCAGAAAAACGGAAAAAACTTTTGCTAACTCTTTGCGAAAATTCTAACTTAGTGATACAGTGAGTCTCATACAATACGAAATGTTGAATACTAAAAGGCCGATTTGTTCGCGGTTTTCAACGCTATCCTTCGTAATTAGGCTACGGCCCACCGTTTTAGCTGTGAGAATCCATTTTTCTTCATGGGAAGTAGGCGAATGTGCTAGGTAGTTGAAGTTTTCGTTAATTTTTTATAACGATAAATAATGTAAAATTGCTTAATATTCTTTTTATCTACTAAGTTTATTTTCACATAATTAAGTACTTATCCACCGCACCTTCCGGGTGGACTGCGATCCTCGATCGGTTCTGCCTGCTGGGGGGGGCAAATAGCGTAATTTCATCATAACTTTAATATTTTGTACTGGACCCATCCTCGAATACGTCGCCGTTGAACTGCCCGCGCACAGACGCGTCTCTGGACACCTCACACGTCGGTCTAGCTCAGAAAAACGGAAAAAACTTTTGCTAACTCGTTGCGAAAATTCTAACTTAGTGATACAGTGAGCCTCATACAATACGAAATCTTGAATACTAAAAGGCCGATTTGTTCGCGGTTTTCGACGCTATCCTTCGTAATTAGGCTACGGCCCACCGTTTTAGCTGTGAGAATCCATTTTTCTTCATGGGAAGTAGGCGAATGTGCTAGGTAGTTGAAGTTTTCGTTAATTTAAACGCCGATTCAAATTTGGTGATGTTCCGTTTGGGCCATGTTCGGGTCAATCACCGAACAATAATGAACATGTCAGCGTAATTGCGACACCGCGCTGTATGACTTGAATATTTTATGTATAATTATTAATCTAAGTAAAACAGTCAGTACGTTTCGGACAGCATATCGGGCGCGACTCAATCTCATCCTATTCACCTCATTAGTTTTAATTGTTATCCCATTTGTATTACTGAAATATAGTTATCTTTATAATCTTCAATCTTAGTTTATCTCAATCTCACCCCAACCCCGAACATTGGTCCTTCGAGCCTTCGGAGCGGGACCATTACGCGTATATCTACGAACTGTACTGTGTAAGTGTCTCGCTTGGAAGTTATTACCAGACCCTGTGAAAACAGACCTGAGTGATTTCGGTCTCACAAATCTCATCCCCTGCTGATCCTGATTGAACCTGAAAGCATCGCATCATCTCATCGCGCTGCTACTCCAGGTTTGTTCTTGCAGCTATCGCAAGGACATTTGATCTCCAAAGAAGCCTTCAATACAAGTAAGGTCTCCTTTTTATCTTTATAATGTCGAAAATGGACGACATTTTAGCGACCCAACAACAACTAATCGAAGCCGTAGATAGGCTCTTCACCAATTTCAAGAAGGATGGTGCAGAGCGCAAGACCTCAGACTACTTACGTCGCCGATTAGCCACCTTGGAACAATACTTTACGGAGTTCCATAATAATCATATGACTTTGCTATCTTTTGGTGATGAATCTCATGCATATTTCAGTACTAATCAATACGATCAAATGAAGGAAAAATATAACAACATTAAAACTACTATTCAAAACTATAACCCTCTCGCAAACAGACCGCAAACCCTCGAATTGAAGCCTCCTGCGTTTCATCCTACTGCCGAATCTCAAACCTCGAACCTCGCATCTCCCGCTGTTTCTAAAACCCTTGTTCTCGAAGAGAGTAAAGCCGAAGGTCTCTTCAAAAAGCAAGCTACCAACTTTAAGGCTTTCTTGAGAACATCTTCCAATATCGACCTTGATCTCATCACGGAAAAATGGGAGTTTGAAGACGTCCTGAAGACGATACAATCTCGTTGGGCGGCTATTGACTCACTTCATTGGGAGCTGGACAACGAGTATGGCGGAACGAACCCGGAGTACGAAGAGCAATTTACTCATTATGAGAAAAATTATAACAAAATCAAGAAAGACATCAATAAGAAAATGTGGTCCGTTGCTCATATTGAAAAATCTACTCCAAAAATGGAGATAGTTACCTTTGATGGAAACTACAATAAGTGGATTTCCTTCAAAGATCTTTTTACCGAAGCAGTGCACAACAACCCTTCTTTGTCGAATGCACAAAAGATGCAGTTTCTGAAGAGTAAAATCAAAGGTGAGCCCGAAAAATTGATCCAGCATCTCCAAATAAGCTCCGACAATTATCCTGTATGCTGGAATATCCTCAATCATCGTTATAATAATAAACGACAGATCTTCACCTCTTATCTTAACAATCTCATGAACATCCCTGCAAACCAGCAACAATCATCAAATCACATAAAACGCATTCACGACACGACGTACGAGAGCGTGAACGCTATCAAGAATCTGGGAGTCGATGTGTCTTCCTGGGATCCTTTCCTAGTATGTATATTGTCTCAAAAACTGGACTCAGATACATACGAGGATTATCTACAAGCCTTAAAATCCCCGCGAGAGTTGCCTGTCTTGGAAGATTTCCTTAATTTCTTGGAAACTAAGTTTATGATGCTGGAAACTTCACGTAAGAAGCTTGATAATTCCACACATAAATCATCTCCATCTCAATCCAACAACAATAACAAAACATCATTTTCAAAGGGTCCCAATCATAATCGAAATTATAACAATCCTAAAACGAATTACTCAACAAGCCAAGTTTCGCAATCGTCAAAGTCCAAACGCAAAATTAATAATCGCAAGCAATGTCCTATTTGCAATTCCGATGACCATCGAATTCATGCATGTTTAAAATTATTGGAATTGCAACCTAATGAACGTAAAAATGCTATTGCCAACTTGAACCTTTGTATTAATTGTCTACATTATCACGAAGGCAAAAAATGCTTTTCCGAAATAAGGTGCAAGGAATGCAATAAAGAACACAATACCATTTTGCATGAATCTTTTACGTCACGCCGATCTGGGTTAAATGCAGCCACGATTACGAAATCGCCAGCCCAGCAGCAAGAAAGTAACACAGTTGCATCGCTTCGTAAGGAACCCTCAGAAATATTGCTTGCCACAGCAATAATTAACGTACAAGCAGCAGATGGATCTTACCAAAAAATGAGAGTTCTTTTAGATCAAGGGTCACAGACATCCATTATTAGGGAAAGCGCAGCTCAGTTGTTAAGACTACCGCGCCGAAAATGTAATGGTTATATCTCTGGAATAGGAAATAAGGAAAACAACTGTAAGGGAATGATTACCATCAAATGTTCGTCGCTGGTTAGCGAATTCACCTTTGAAACGGACGTATATGTAATGAATAAACTCATAAATAACTTACCCAGCTGTACCTTATCTAAGCCAGACTGGCCTACTCTTAACCAAATAACTCTAGCAGACCCCGAATTTTACAAAAGTAGGCCTATTGATATCTTATTAGGGGCAGATATCTATTCCACTATCCTTATGGACGGTATCTGTCGGTCAGAAGGTACGATGCCCATTGCCCAACAAACCCAGTTGGGATGGATCTTAAGCGGCAACTACAAAACGTACCAGTGCAATGTGATCCTAAATAATATTGAAGAGATTCAGCAATTTTGGGAAGTGGAGGACATACATGAAACTCCAGCGATATCAGAAGAAGATCAAAAATGCATCGAGTTTTACCAATCCTCGACCTCTAGAAGGAAAGACGGAAGCTACGTCGTTAAAATACCATTCAAGGAGAATTTTGAGAATAAAATAGGGGAGTCGAAAACAAAATCGATTGCTCAATTTTTCCAAATAGAGCGGAAATTAAGTAAACAACCAGCACTGGCACGTGACTATAAAATGTTTATTTCTGAATACCTAGAACTCGGACATATGACACCCGTTACGTCACACGTACAGCCGGACTGCTACTTATCGCATCATTGCGTCCAACGAGCTGAGTCATTGACTACCAAATTGCGAGTTGTTTTTAATGCCTCGGCTAGAACCTCGAGTGGACACAGCCTCAATGATCTTATGTGCCGAGGACCTAATTTACAACAAGACCTTCAGAGCCTTATCTTAAAATGGAGACAATTTAGGTACGCTTTTACAGCAGATATCGAAAAAATGTTTCGCAAAATCTGGCTACATCCCGATGATCAGAAATATCAGAAAATTATTTGGCGGAATCATCAATCTCAACCTTTAAAAGAATACCAGTTAGCGACAGTCACATATGGCACAAAAGCCGCACCCTTCTTAGCCATGATGACATTGAAGCAACTGGCCATCGATGAAAAGCCAAGCTATCCACAAAGTTGCGCTCCTGACATCTTAGAACACTCGTTTTACATGGATGATCTCATGCATGGTGAACATTCAGCGAGAGCAGCTATACTTCTCAAAGCAGAGATGATCAACCTCCTCAAATCTGGCGGGTTTAATCTCAGAAAATGGCGATCTAACTTGCCGGAAATAATAGACAGTTCAGATGAACTGCAGAAGGAAGACTTTGACTTTAAGCAACCGGAGTCAACCAAAACTTTAGGTCTTAGGTGGGAACCAAAAAATGATCAATTCATCTTTCATCCCATAGAATTTACCACTAAAGAAATCCTTACAAAAAGACAATTCCTATCTCAAATATCTAAAATTTTTGACCCTTTGGGCTGGCTAGCACCAGTCACAATAAAACTTAAGATCTTGTTCCAAGAATTATGGAAATCAGACCTGGGTTGGGACCACCCTGTCCCTCATGAAATCGCGTTGGAGTGGAATAATATTAAAGTCGATCTATCTCAAATATCTCGATTAAAAATACCACGTTGGATTCAAACCCAGGAAAAGGATATCATCGAACTCCATGGATTTTGTGACGCCAGCACAAAAGCATACGCTTGCGTCGTGTATTGCAAAATACAGAGAGAAAATGAAACTCACGTGACCCTTATTGCAGGGAAATCAAAAGTAACACCGCTGAAGAAACCACAATCGATCCCGCGATTAGAACTATGCGGCTCTCTCTTATTAGCAAAACTTATGCGAAAAATCATATTATCCCTATCGAACTACAAGGTGCATGTTTATGGTTGGACTGACTCAACGGCTGTTCTAGGTTGGTTAAGTGGCGAACCGGAGAAATGGAAACCCTTTGTTGCGAATCGAGTAAGGATTATCACTGAAATAATCCCTAAAGGTAAATGGAATTACGTAAAATCCAAAGAAAACCCCGCAGATTGCGCAAGCCGCAGTTTAACTGCTGCGCAATTAGCCAATTACTCGCTGTGGTGGCAAGGTCCCGACTGGTTACCGCAATATAAGCCAAAGGAATCTCATGAGATGCCGATTTATACGAGTGATACTAGCGAAGAACTCAGAAAGAAAAAGGAAGTAAATACGGTCATTGTTAACCCCGAAAATTTAATAATTAATCAACTATTAGCAAAATATAGCACTTTAAGGAAAGTTACTCGAGTATTAGCTTACATCAACAAGTTCATCGACATTATTGTTTACAAGAAAGAACGCACGTGTTTTCTTACTCTGCGAAATATAAAGACAGCTAGAGAAATGTTAATTAAGCACGTCCAAAACAAATATTTCGACGAAGAAATATCCCGGCTGAAAAATAATGAACCTTTGAATAAGAAAAGCCAGATTCTTAATCTCAATCCCATACTAGACACTAATCAAATTCTCCGTGTCGGTGGTAGACTTAAACATTCGAACCTTGATCCGGAAATGAAGCATCCCATCATAATCCCGAATCAATCGAAGTTGGCTGATCTTATCATTGATGAATCCCACGAACTTGTATTTCACGGTGGAGTTAAAATGACTACTGGATTTATAAGACACAAATACTGGATTCTTGGAGGAAACAGAGTCACAAAGAAACGATTAAGAATGTGTGTCAAATGTAAAAGAAATAATCCCATACCACAACATCAAATCATGGGTGACCTACCTCCAGCACGATTGATTCCTAACCGACCTTTTTACCACACCGGCATAGATTATACCGGACACATCCTTATTAAGGCAAACAAAGGTCGTGGCATTAAAACCTGTAAAGGATATGTCGCAGTTTTTGTTTGTATGGTAACTAAAGCCATACATTTAGAAATCGTATCAGATCTCACAGCGTCAGCATTTATTGCCGCGCTTCGACGAATGTCGGCTAGAAGAGGGGTTCCTGGGCACATCTATAGTGATCAGGGAACTAACTTCATAGGAGCCAACAAAATCTTAAAACAAGAGTTTGCCGAAATCTCCGACATCTTGTCTGACCAAGAAGTAACCTCGACAATCTCTGAAATGAATATTGAGTGGCATTTTAACGCCCCGTCATGGCCATCTGCTGGCGGACTCTGGGAAGCTGCAGTAAAGAGCCTAAAACATCATCTCAAGCGTGTCGTGGGAGAACAAAAATTAACCTACGAGGAATACAATACCCTATTATCCCAACTCGAGGCTTGTTTGAACTCCAGACCACTGTGCCCTCTGACAGAAGATCCTGAGGATCTGGACTTTTTGACCCCGGCTCACTTTTTAGCAAGTGGCCCCAACTTAACGATTTTTGAAACAGAGCATGATCTCAGAACACGGTGGCACTTGACGCAAAAAATCTATCAAGACATATGGAATAAGTGGAAGACTGACTATCTCTCGCAGCTTTCTACGAGGTCCAAATGGCGACAGCATCAAAAGGATCTCAATCTAAACGACATCGTTATCATAAAGGACGACAATCTTCCACCAGGAAAATGGAGTCTAGGTCGCGTAGTGGTGCTGCATCCTGGAAGTGACGGACACGTAAGGGTCGTCACACTTAAAACAAAAAACGGTTTCTTTAAACGCCCAGTTGTAAAACTGGCCTTACTGCCAACAAATAAAAATTATCCAGATCCGAATGCCCCAAAAATTGATAATAAAGTGCCAGCGGCGAGAAAAAAGCGTCCTATCTCATTCTCAGCTGTGGTTTTATCTTTAACATTATTCTTACTGTCAGTAACAAGCACCGTTCAAGCATCCTACAACTTCACCCTGTTGACAAACAATAGTGTCTACTTCGACAAAATATCTAATATGCATTTAATTAGAGATGATTGGCATTTAATAGTCTATTATGACACAAATCCTTATCAAGAAGGAACGGCGGCATTATTAAAATATATCAAGTATCTTGAAACCTTATGCTCTACGATCAGAACACAAACACCTTGCGACGGCGTCATGTTACAACTTGAGCACGAGTTCGAAGAACTTAAACATTACGACAATATTGTCATGATAAATGACTCGTTTATGACTAATAAGAAACGTCGGCGTCGTGGCTTGATAGACGGAGTAGGCTACGTTGCAAATAGTTTATTCGGAGTGTTGGACCAACGATTTGCAGAAAAATATGAGAAGGATATTGACCTTTTGAAGCAAAACGAAAACCATTTATACAACCTCTGGAAAAACCAAACGTCCGTCGTAGAAGCAGAATTTAATCTCATGAAAAGGATGGAGAATACTATCAACAAACATCACAAAATAATAAATCAAAAACTTAATTATCTTCAAGATTCTTATAAAAATCTCTCTCAGCAAGTGCAAAACATAACTGTTATCACAGATTTCATAACCTCGGCTTTCACTGCTAACAACTTGTTGTATACCCTTCGTCGAATCCAGGACTCAATTTTAGACACAGTAACTGATATTTATAATGGAAAACTAGATTTTCATTTGATATCTCCGAAGCAACTTAGATCAGAGTTAAGCATAATATCAGCGCAAATATCTGGAGACTTGGTAGTTCCTGTCGACAACTTCAATTTTAAAGATCTTTACAGCTTGCTCAAAGTACGAGCCAAATACTCTGGAAAATACCTAATCATAGAAATAAAAATACCCCTGATTGAAAGAGATCTTTACGAGGTATTCAATCTTATCCCGGTTCCACGTATTGTAAAAGATAACATGATGATGAAGGTCGAAACTATTTCGGAATTAGCAGCCATCAACGTGAGAAAGGATTCATATTTAACTATCTCAGACACGGATCTACAGTCATGCATATTACAAAACTCTGTGACTATTCTGTGTCATATCAGAAAGCCTGTTCACCACATGAAAGACGATCATAGCCTTTGTGAGACGATCCCAGGCACAAGAACTTGTAAAACTAAAACTAACTCGTGCAAGAATGACTGGAGAGAGTTGACAACAGATAACAGATATTATTATTTCTGCTGCAATGAATGTAACGTCAAACTTCTGTGTGAAAATCAGGTTATGGCAGTTAGGTTATCAGAAGCGGGTCTTTTGCGTGTTGGGGAAGGCTGTTTAGTAAAAACAGAAGATTTTATAGTGTATTCCAACAAAAGATTGTCTAGTAAAATTAGTACGACGACAAAGATTATCTCGCCAGAAATATCACCAATAAATCACTTAATAAATATAACTATGCCAGAAATCTCATATGAGTTTAATCCCAATAACTCAGATAACCTCAAGCAATTTGAAGCCATTAAGCGAAGTCTTGAAATCATGAAGCAGAGTGAACCTTTGAGCACCAGTATCTCCTACCACGACGTCCATCAGTATACTGCTATATATCTCATCATATTGGGAATCCTGTTATTGGGAGTAGCTTACGGCTTTAAATGTTGGCGACAAAGGCAACGTAAAAGAAATCGTTCCACTTCTACAGCAGAGCGGTCAACAGCCTCTGCGACGACTGCGTTGCCATCTCCACACACCATTACGGAAAGTGTTGTGTTTAAGTGTAGTGAAATTAGGGAAAAAGGGCAGTCTAGTAGCAAATCAGTGAAAAGTGATTCTGAACGACTAGCTCTATCTAGTGAGTGCCTACAAAAAAGTGAAGATAGAGGTTCTTCACCAATCTTTCGTGTGTTTTCTCTTCCTGATTTACACTGTAGCGATTCCGTTTAATTTGTAATGTTACTTTAATCTCATCTTTTAACATAACTAACCCTACATTATTATTTTAGAACTATTTGAATATTGTTTTCACCTTGTTAATATTAAGTGCATTACCCATTTAACCATACCTATTTACTAACCCCACCTTTTTCTCCCTCGGGAGCATGTTCGGGTCAATCACCGAACAATAATGAACATGTCAGCGTAATTGCGACACCGCGCTGTATGACTTGAATATTTTATGTATAATTATTAATCTAAGTAAAACAGTCAGTACGTTTCGGACAGCATATCGGGCGCGACTCAATCTCATCCTATTCACCTCATTAGTTTTAATTGTTATCCCATTTGTATTACTGAAATATAGTTATCTTTATAATCTTCAATCTTAGTTTATCTCAATCTCACCCCAACCCCGAACAGGCCATGGGGCTCACCGGTGAGCGACAGCAATACTACCCGTTCAGGCCGTGGGGCTCACCGGTGGCCGCGCGACGGGCTCGTGTTTGAACTCATTTTTCTCGCTGGAGGACACAGTGCCGGTACAAAACTATATTGAGCGTGCCCGGCGCGGCCCTGGAGAACAGTTTACGCATGCTAACTCGTTTCGACACTAGGTATAAAAAAAGCCTTTGTTGATTTTTTGGCTAAGTACACAAGATGTGGTTTTAAAATAAAAGAAGGTTTAAAAAATATATGTTTTATTAGAAAATATTTAAAAACGTTTTATTATACGTTAGGCAATCACTTATTTTTGAACTTAGTAAAAAATAAACTAAATAAACTTCGAAAAAAACTTAAAAAACTTCTCAAAAAATTACTACGTATTTAACAACTTTGTCATGAATATTTGGCACATAAATGAAATCAGTGTTAACAAAAATAATTCTCAACTTTGAGGCAAAAAAATTGGTCAATGATGAAGCACATTGAAGCAAGATATGCAGAGAAAAGGTTTCTCCGGGCATTGTGGACAAAACGTTCTCACCTTTTTAGTCTTGTTTTTGGCCAACTTTCTGCCGTAAGTAGCTACATTAATTTTGTAGCAATTCACACATGTTCGCCTGCTTGTTCTGGCTTGTCCTTCTTTTTGTTGCAGTTTGTGTGCCATTCTTCTAGGTCTTGCAACTGGAACATCTTGTTGGCTGCAAAACGACTTCAGTAATTCTAGCCGAAAGTCTGCCATTTGTATTTTCTTGCCAGTGACGCTTTGATACAAGACCAGTGCATTGACCACTGCTGTGTTCAGGAGAAGGTTGATTGCATACTTCTTGTACCATTTTATCGATTTCCTCAGTGGAGTTGAGTAAGCAGCCATCTGATCTGACATATCTACAGCCCCTTTAGCGCCGTTATAGTCAATGACTATTTTTGGTTTGAAAACAGTTCTGTTGCGTTTTCGGACATTCTGGAATCGCACTGAGTGTTTTGTGGACAGCAAAAAGACGTCTCTTTTATCCTTCCACTTCATTACAGTTATGCCCTCACTGCTTTCCTTTGCCACGAATTGGCCTCGCTTCAGTTTAGCATTTACTACATCCTTTGGCAGATGCTTCCGGTTCTTCCGAATGGTGCCTACGAGATGAGTCTCTGCATCCAGAAGTTTTTTGGCAAGATCTATACTGGTGTACCAGTTGTCGGTCACTAGTGTATGTCCCTTGTATAAAAGATCGCTGCATAGAGACATAACTACGTTCAACGGTGTAGTATTGACTTCGTCGTTGTTCTTTCCTGCGTATACATTTATTTTGTATGTATATCCAGGAATGGTACATAGCTTGAACTCCTTTATACCATATTTATGCCTTTTTTGTTTATTGTACTGCCGAAAAATGATTCGTCCGCGAAAAGGCACCACGCTTTCATCTATGCAGATCTCTTCGGAAGGGGTGTAGTTTTTTTGGAAGTTCCTGTTCACAACTTCGAGCAATTTCTCAATCCTGTGTAATCTATTAGATTTATTGTCTTCGTCTTGCTGAGAAAAGTGCAGCATTTGCAACAGCAGCTCAAATCGGTTTCGACTCATTATTGTTCGAGGAAAATTCTGTTCAAGTACAGGATCTTTTGACCAATAGTAGGATATTTTGGGTAATTTTACGATCCCCATGAAAATAATCAATCCGAAAAATCGTTTCATCTCTGCTGCGGATGTTGGTTTCCACTGGCGAATTCGCGCAGATTTAGATGCTGCGCCAGACCCTGTGACTTTATTGATAGCAAAGCTATTCGTATAATCCGCCACCATTTCGAATATTTCGTCAGGTACTAAAAGATGATAGAAATCTGCTGGGGTCTTACCGACCATTTCTCTTACAAGTCGTGGATCTAATCCTGGGAATTCAGTGTACGGGATAATCCGACGCTGATTACCTTTTGGTTGGTGCCATATGGTAGATGATGCAGGAAGCGACGCGGTGTGACCAGAAGTACTTGGCACGGCATTTTCAAGTTCAATGTCGCTCGTGTCAGTAATGGACAGAACTCGTCGACGTCGCTTTCGTAAAGGTGGTTGTAAGTCATACTCTTCCTCAGACTCCGAACTTAGCTGAAAGCTACTATTGAGCAAGGAAATTTCAATATTATCAATCTGTGTCAAATCGTCATTTGTTATTTCAAAGTCTTCAAAATCATCCATGATTCACACCACACTTTTCCTTAGAGTCAGGCAGGATACAGTTTATTCACTTTAGAGATAACCAGGGTAAAACTTTCACTAAAACAATCCAAAATAATTATGTAATAAGAAATATTAACAATGCGCGTGACCTTGCATGCGATTACTCTCTAATGGCGCGTGTCTAGCGCACGCAGTGCTTCCGGGAATCCCGGAGGGCGCGGGGTGTGGCCGGCGCCCCGACCCCCGCGGCCCCGCGCGAACGAAATGCAGATTTTCTACGGCGTGCGCCGTGGTGGTCACCAGTGTACGGCAGCAATTATTTCGTTAATTCTTTGGATAGTAATAAGAAATAATTATTTAGAGTAGGGTTTTTGACTATTTTAAACCGTATGAGCCAATAAAATATAATGTGTAAAATTTGTCGAAATCGCGAATCGGCGTCAGCCCATATGGAAAGTATAGTGTCGCTCACCGGTGGCCACCACGGCGTTCAATGTGTTAATATTCTTTTTATCTACTAAGTTTATTTTCACATAATTAAGTACTTATCCACCGCACCTTCCGGGTGGACTGCGATCCTCGATCGGTTCTGCCTGCTGGGGGGGGCAAATAGCGTAATTTCATCATAACTTTAATATTTTGTACTGGACCCATCCTCGAATACGTCGCCGTTGAACTGCCCGCGCACAGACGCGTCTCTGGACACCTCACACGTCGGTCTAGCTCAGAAAAACGGAAAAAACTTTTGCTAACTCGTTGCGAAAATTCTAACTTAGTGATACAGTGAGCCTCATACAATACGAAATCTTGAATACTAAAAGGCCGATTTGTTCGCGGTTTTCGACGCTATCCTTCGTAATTAGGCTACGGCCCACCGTTTTAGCTGTCAGAATCCATTTTTCTTCATGGGAAGTAGGCGAATGTGCTAGGTAGTTGAAGTTTTCGTTAATTTTTTATAACGATAAATAATGTAAATTTGCTTAATATTCTTACTATCTACTAAGTTTATTTTCATATAATTAAGTACTTATCCACCGCACCTTCCGGGTGGACTGCGATCCTCGATCGGTTCTGCCTGCTGGGGGGCCCAAATAGCGTAATTTCATCATAACTTTAATATTTTGTAGTGGACCCATTCTCGAATACGTCACCGTTGAACTGCCCGCGCGCAGACGCATCTCTGGACACCTCACACGTCGGTCTAGCTCAGAAAAACGGAAAAACTTTTGCTAACTCGTTGCGAAAATTCTAACTTAGTGATACAGTGAGCCTCATACAATACGAAATCTTGAATACTAAAAGGCCGATTTGTTCGCGGTTTTCGACGCTATCCTTCGTAATTAGGCTACGGCCCACCGTTTTAGCTGTCAGAATCCATTTTTCTTCATGGGAAGTAGGCGAATGTGCTAGGTAGTTGAAGTTTTCGTTAATTTTTTATAACGATAAATAATGTAAATTTGCTTAATATTCTTACTATCTACTAAGTTTATTTTCATATAATTAAGTACTTATCCACCGCACCTTCCGGGTGGACTGCGATCCTCGATCGGTTCTGCCTGCTGGGGGGGCCAAATAGCGTAATTTCATCATAACTTTAATATTTTGTACTGGACCCATCCTCGAATACGTCGCCGTTAAACTGCCCGCACGCGGACGCGTCTCTGGACACCTCACACGTCGGTCTAGCTCAGAAAAACGGAAAAAACTTTTGCTAACTCGTTGCGAAAATTCTAACTTAGTGATACAGTGAGCCTCATACAATACGAAATCTTGAATACTAAAAGGCCGATTTGTTCGCGGTTTTCGACGCTATCCTTCGTAATTAGGCTACGGCCCATCGTTTTAGCTGTCAGAATCCATTTTTCTTCATGGGAAGTAGGCGAATGTGCTAGGTAGTTGAAGTTTTCGTTAATTTTTTATAACGATAAATAATGTAAATTTGCTTAATATTCTTACTATCTACTAAGTTTATTTTCATATAATTAAGTACTTATCCACCGCACCTTCCGGGTGGACTGCGATCCTCGATCGGTTCTGCCTGCTGGGGGGCCCAAATAGCGTAATTTCATCATAACTTTAATATTTTGTACTGGACCCATCCTCGAATACGTCGCCGTTGAACTGCCCGCGCGCAGACGCGTCTCTGGACACCTCACACGTCGGTCTAGCTCAGAAAAACGGAAAAAACTTTTGCTAACTCGTTGCGAAAATTCTAACTTAGTGATACAGTGAGCCTCATACAATACGAAATCTTGAATACTAAAAGGCCGATTTGTTCGCGGTTTTCGACGCTATCCTTCGTAATAAGGCTACGGCCCACCGTTTTAGCTGTCAGAATCCATTTTTCTTCATGGGAAGTAGGCGAATGTGCTAGGTAGTTGAAGTTTTCGTTAATTTTTTATAACGATAAATAATGTAAATTTGCTTAATATTCTTAGTATCTACTAAGTTTATTTTCATATAATTAAGTACTTATCCACCACACCTTCCGGGTGGACTGCGATCCTCGATCGGTTCTGCCTGCTGGGGGGCCCAAATAGCGTAATTTCATCATAACTTTAATATTTTGTACTGGACCCATCCTCGAATACGTCGCCGTTGAACTGCCCGCGCGCACACGCGTCTCTGGACACCTCACACGTCGGTCTAGCTCAGAAAAACGGAAAAAACTTTTGCTAACTCGTTGCGAAAATTCTAACTTAGTGATACAGTGAGCCTTTTTTTTTTTTTTTTTTTTTTTTCAGGATGGGAAATCATCAAATGACTTCTCCTGCTCTGGGCGGAGCGGGAGGGCGTGTCAGACTTTTACTGACTAAAACCCACCCGTGTTCCATCAGTTGCCCATGTGCCAGGGTCACGGTATCTCTTTCGATTAATCACGCGACCCCGGCAGGCATCGGTCCTAGTAGACCCCTACACTGCTGCTGACATCTCTTTGAGGCGCGCGTGGAACACTGCGCGCCGTCGACCCGAGCCTGGTCCTTACCGGGCGGCGAGCCACCCATTGCTCGCCACCCGCAAGCTCACGCCTACGGTGGCCGGGAGTCCGCAATCGACTCCCGACGCCCGGGGCGTCTCCTCCTGCGGCGGCTAGGGGCATGAGGGCGCAGAGACTGCCACTTCCTCACGCGCCCCGCCTCCTCCTTCGCGAGCATTACTGCTTCGCAGAAGGAGGTGACGGCTTCCCATTCCCTCTCGCTCCGTACCATGGCTCGCACCAGGGCCGGACGCGAGAGGTCGCCGCCGCCGATCGCCTCCACGAGGACACGGCGGTGCCCCGCCCAGGCAGGGCACACCTCCACCGTATGCTCCACCGTGTCCTCGAGACGATCCTCGCAATGGAAACACCCGGACGTATCCTCCCGCTTTATCCTGAACAGGAACCCACCGAAGCACCCATGCCCGGTGAGAACCTGCGTCAGGCGGAAGGTGAGGACGCCGTGGCGCCTCTCTATCCACTCCTCAAAGAGGGGACTTACCGCCGCAATTGTGGCGTGCCCAATACAGTGAGCCTCATACAATACGAAATCTTGAATACTAAAAGGCCGATTTGTTCGCGGTTTTCGACGCTATCCTTCGTAATTAGGCTACGGCCCACCGTTTTAGCTGTCAGAATCCATTTTTCTTCATGGGAAGTAGGCGAATGTGCTAGGTAGTTGAAGTTTTCGTTAATTTTTTATAACGATAAATAATGTAAATTTGCTTAATATTCTTACTATCTACTAAGTTTATTTTCATATAATTAAGTACTTATCCACTGCACCTTCCGGGTGGACTGCGATCCTCGATCGGTTCTGCCTGCTGGGGGGCCCAAATAGCGTAATTTCATCATAACTTTAATATTTTGTACTGGACCCATCCTCGAATACGTCGCCGTTGAACTGCCCGCGCGCAGACGCGTCTCTGGACACCTCACACGTCGGTCTAGCTCAGAAAAACGGGAAAAACTTTTGTTAACTCGTTGCGAAATTTCTAACTTAGTGATACAGTGAGCCTCATACAATACGAAATCTTGAATACTAAAAGGCCGATTTGTTCGCGGTTTTTGACGCTATCCTTCGTTATTAGGCTACGGCCCACCGTTTTAGCTGTCAGAATCCATTTTTCTTCATGGGAAGTAGGCGAATGTGCTAGGTAGTTGAAGTTTTCGTTAATTTTTTATAACGATAAATAATGTAAATTTTCTTAATATTCTTACTATCTACTAAGTTTATTTTCATATAATTAAGTACTTATCCACCGCACCTTCCGGGTGGACTGCGATCCTCGATCGGTTCTGCCTGCTGGGGGGGGCAAATAGCGTAATTTCATCATAACTTTAATATTTTGTACTGGACCCATCCTCGAATACGTCGCCGTTGAACTGTCCGCGCGCAGACGCGTCTCTGGACACCTCACACGTCGGTCTAGCTCAGAAAAACGGAAAAAACTTTTGCTAACTCGTTGCGAAAATTCTAACTTAGTGATACAGTGAGCCTCATACAATACGAAATCTTGAATACTAAAAGGCCGATTTGTTCGCGGTTTTCGACGCTATCCTTCGTAATTAGGCTACGGCCCACCGTTTTAGCTGTCAGAATCCATTTTTCTTCATGGGAAGTAGGCGAATGTGCTAGGTAGTTGAAGTTTTCGTTAATTTTTTATAACGATAAATAATGTAAATTTTCTTAATATTCTTACTATCTACTAAGTTTATTTTCATATAATTAAGTACTTATCCACCGCACCTTCCGGGTGGACTGCGATCCTCGATCGGTTCTGCCTGCTGGGGGGCCCAAATAGCGTAATTTCATCATAACTTTAATATTTTGTACTGGACCCATCCTCGAATACGTCGCCGTTGAACTGCCCGCGCGCAGACGCGTCTCTGGACACCTCACACGTCGGTCTAGCTCAGAAAAACGGAAAAAACTTTTGCTAACTCGTTGCGAAAATTCTAACTTAGTGATACAGTGAGCCTCATACAATACGAAATCTTGAATACTAAAAGGCCGATTTGTTCGCGGTTTTCGACGCTATCCTTCGTAATTAGGCTACGGCCCACCGTTTTAGCTGTCAGAATCCATTTTTCTTCATGGGAAGTAGGCGAATGTGCTAGGTAGTTGAAGTTTTCGTTAATTTTTTATAACGATAAATAATGTAAATTTGCTTAATATTCTTACTATCTACTAAGTTTATTTTCATATAATTAAGTACTTATCCACCGCACCTTCCGGTCCTTTTTATAACGATATATAATGTAAAGGAGATGTTTCAAAATGGGCCAGGTCTGTGTACACTAACTCAAAAAAAAGAGAAAAATCCGTGGAATTCGGGAAAAATACAGATAATTCAATCAAACGTATACTGTTGTGGTAGTTAATTGATATTTATCAATTATTTTTATGGATTTTCAACATGGCGTCTCACCGATTTAGTTAAAAACAATGACAGTAAACCATAGATCGACCATTGATCATAGAAAGAGAACTGTCAGCTGTCATAACAGTGTCAGCAGTCACTCGTATTGTAAGGACTTCGATTTTCTCGTGTGGTTTGGACTGCGTTGTTTCGATATAAAATCAACTGATTCATCATTTCATCGTCAGGTAAACAATTTACTTTTCAATTACAATTGTACACATACCATAATTTCTACGTGCCAAGATATTTTTGTACTATCATTGCGTTCTTATGTGCAGTCCTAATTCAGAGAAATAATTCGACTCGCTTGGCTTACCTACATACAGATAAAAGTTAGGCCTTCTCTAGTTGGGACTGCAATTTGTGGCCACGATCGTACCTAGGCACATCAGTATTATACCTAGCTAATATTATTATACTTACGACAATAATTTGTTTTAGGTGATATGAAAATAGTGTCCTGTGCTTTATGTTCTTCTGTTATTAATGAAGATGGCCAATATATATTATACATTTGGTAATATGGGTCCTGACATCATTTCTATAATTGAAAACGATCTTCGCCATGAGGTGAGAACTCCAATTGTTTAGAATTACTGTTTTTTATATGGACCGAATTTGAAATAATAACACAATTAATATTCCTTTTTATGTGGATGAAAATGGTACCATGTGTGCAAATTGTTTTGCGAACATAATGCAGAAAATGTCTGTTCTTGTTCCGGCTGACACAGTGACATATCACATGAAGACGTCTTCTCCTCCTCATGAAGAGTATGAGCTTGTGATACAAATGTTTGTGTATGGTGTCGACGCTCTTTACATATGAGGCGTGCTCACGCCCTTCCAGATGGCCCTAAAGGAACCTGATCTCTGAGAGAATTTCACCACGAGACATAAGTATTAGGTTGTTGACATTGACTTGATGACACTCGAGGGGTCCACAGGATAAATAAATAGTTGATATTTTATTTAATAGTTATTATTGTCATTAGTTAATACAGTAATTTTTTTATAGATACTGGATGGTAGCCTAGTATGTTATTCATGTTGTGTTCGAGCAAGAAGCATTCTGACAAGATGAAGTCATTAGTGAAGAGCTTCCTCAGCAGTTTTGAATACTTGTGTATGGTGCTTTTGCTCTCTTAGCTGAAGACGGAGGCACTCAATACCAGAAGGACCTGAGTGGAATGAAATTATCACAAGAATTTATCCCAGAGAGGTAGAATCTCGTCTTTTTTTTTGAGGTTTATTTATAGTTAGCATTACTACTGAATTAATTGATTATAGATAAATGATTAATAATATTATTTTTTTTGTTTGCCCAGATTCCATCAGGTGGACTTGTATGTTCTGCATGCTGGGTCTCTGCACGCAGAAATGTGCAAAGAGCTGCAAACATTGATGAGCTCACCTTCCAGAGTTAGATATTTTTCCTGAAATGACAATGTCAAATCTAACAATATTTGCGTTGGGCATTTATCAAATAAAACAAAGTTATTATGGCGAACATGTGAGACAACGTGGGTCATTTCAGGTAGAAATATCTGAGCACCTGGAAATAGTATCACAAGCGACCTCATCCCAACAGAACCCAGTATTAAGTAGGGGTTGTATAAAGTCTCGCCATCATTCAGCGAGAACTTATTACACATACATACTGATGGCGAGACAAGGAACAAGATGGGATGAAAAAATAATTAGTTATTACTACAGCTGTATCTCCAGAGATACAGCTGTAGTAATAACTAATTATTTACTACAGCTGTATCTCTGGACTGCGAACAGTAGGTTGCTGTGCGCATACTATGACCATTGTTTGGTTTTTGGATTGGGCTCTGCATCCGGCGATTATTGCAGCACCAGCTTCATTTCTGGTTGACATATTAGTGAGAGAAGATTTATAAAATGAATAAATAGTAAATAAATGGATATAAAACATAAACTGCTCTTTTATTTAGTAGGTACCTACATGTCTTAGTTTACATTAGTAATATATTTGTGTACCTACACATGATATACTTGAAGTCTACTATTACTCTCTTTTGTAGATAGTTGAAATCAAAAGATCGCTACATTACTTCTGTCGAAGTTCTCCTCAAATACTGCTATATGGATTATGGTTAGGTTTTATTTTTATGGTTAGTCAATTAGGCAATAAAAAAATCATTCTGAATAATCCAGATTTGTCAACGCACCGGGGCGGGTCTTTATTTATTTACATTCATCATAGAGAATCACCAGGTACATTAGGACTTTCACAGAGAGAGTACAGCACGGCTGATTTATCTTGGCGAGTCCGAACTTCGCGAAGAAGGCTGCGCAGTAACATTTTTAGGAACCAAAGGTGACATGAGGCGAAGTGAGAGAACATGCGCGAAAGTTCGTAGCGCTTATGTTTAGACTGCAAGAGATTTCGGCCCTAGTGACACAATCGCTATCGTCGCTTGGTCCCATACTACTGTAGTCTCTGCTTGGTCCGTATTACATTTTCACAACTGCTCATATGGTACCGTCTTTTGTTTAGTATTCCATATTTACAACCACAAAGTCGGGGGTCAACCTTCAACCTCCACAGAAATAAACATGTCAAACGTCATTAATCAATCAAAATGACAGCTTACCGCCATGACGGGTTTTTGTTGTGTGTTGCAATTTCAACTGTAATTTCTTGTGTTTACCAGCAAACCAAGCCATTTTAAAGTAATTGGACAGTTGAGAACTGTTTTAAATGAATTTCCCTATTTTTAAGTATAGTGTACAAGGACCTGGCCCAGGCTCCATACATTTTGGAACATCTCCTTTGCTTAATATTCTTACTATCTACTAAGTTTATTTTCATATAATTAAGTACTTATCCACCGCACCTTCCGGGTGGACTGCGATCCTCGATCGGTTCTGCCTGCTGGGGGGCCCAAATAGCGTAATTTCATCATAACTTTAATATTTTGTACTGGACCCATCCTCGAATACGTCGCCGTTGAACTGCCCGCGCGCAGACGCGTCTCTGGACACCTCACACGTCGGTCTAGCTCAGAAAAACGGAAAAAACTTTTGCTAACTCGTTGCAAAAATTCTAACTCAGTGATACAGTGAGCCTCATACAATACGAAATCTTGAATACTAAAAGGCCGATTTGTTCGCGGTTTTCGACGCTATCCTTCGTAATTAGGCTACGGCCCACTGTTTTAGCTGTCAGAATCCATTTTTCTTCATGGGAAGTAGGCGAATGTGCTAGGTAGTTGAAGTTTTCGTTATTTTTTTATAACGGTAAATAATGTAAATTTGCTTAATATTCTTACTATCTACTAAGTTTATTTTCATATAATTAAGTACTTATCCACCGCACCTTCCAGGTGGATTGCGATCCTCGATCGGTTCTGCCTGCTGGGGGGCCCAAATAGCGTAATTTCATCATAACTTTAATATTTTGTACTGGACCCATCCTCGAATACGTCGCCGTTGAACTGTCCGCGTGCAGACGCGTCTCTGGACACCTCACACGTCGGTCTAGCTCAGAAAAACGGAAAAAACTTTTGCTAACTCGTTGCGAAAATTCTAACTTAGTGATACAGTGAGCCGCATACAATACGAAATCTTGAATACTAAAAGGCCGATTTGTTCGCGGTTTTCGACGCTATCCTTCGTAATTAGGCTACGGCCCACCGTTTTAGCTGTCAGAATCCATTTTTCTTCATGGGAAGTAGGCGAATGTGCTAGGTAGTTGAAGTTTTCGTTAATTTTTTATAACGATAAATAATGTAAATTTGCTTAATATTCTTACTATCTACTAAGTTTATTTTCATATAATTAAGTACTTATCCACCGCACCTTCCGGGTGGACTGCGATCCTCGATCGGTTCTGCCTGCTGGGGGGCCCAAATAGCGTAATTTCATCATAACTTTAATATTTTGTACTGGACCCATCCTCGAATACGTCGCCGTTGAACTGCCCGCGCGCAGACGCGTCTCTGGACACCTCACACGTCGGTCTAGCTCAGAAAAACGGAAAAAACTTTTGCTAACTCGTTGCGAAAATTCTAACTTAGTGATACAGTGAGCCTCATACAATACGAAATCTTGAATACTAAAAGGCCGATTTGTTCGCGGTTTTCGACGCTATCCTTCGTAATTAGGCTACGGCCCACCGTTTTAGCTGTCAGAATCCATTTTTCTTCATGGGAAGTAGGCGAATGTGCTAGGTAGTTGAAGTTTTCGTTAATTTTTATAACGATAAATAATGTAAATTTGCTTAATATTCTTAGTATCTACTAAGTTTATTTTCATATAATTAAGTACTTATCCACCACACCTTCCGGGTGGACTGCGATCCTCGATCGGTTCTGCCTGCTGGGGGGCCCAAATAGCGTAATTTCATCATAACTTTAATATTTTGTACTGGACCCATCCTTGAATACGTCGCCGTTGAACTGCCCGCGCGCAGACGCGTCTCTGGACACCTCACACGTCGGTCTAGCTCAGAAAAACGGAAAAAACTTTTGCTAACTCGTTGCGAAAATTCTAACTTAGTGATACAGTGAGCCTCATACAATACGAAATCTTGAATACTAAAAGGCCGATTTGTTCGCGGTTTTCGACGCTATCCTTCGTAATTAGGCTACGGCCCACCGTTTTAGCTGTCAGAATCCATTTTTCTTCATGGGAAGTAGGCGAATGTGCTAGGTAGTTGAAGTTTTCGTTAATTTTTTATAACGATAAATAATGTAAATTTGCTTAATATTCTTACTATCTACTAAGTTTATTTTCATATAATTAAGTACTTATCCACCGCACCTTCCGGGTGGACTGCGATCCTCGATCGGTTCTGCCTGCTGGGGGGCCCAAATAGCGTAATTTCATCATAACTTTAATATTTTGTACTGGACCCATCCTCGAATACGTCGCCGTTGAACTGTCCGCGCGCAGACGCGTCTCTGGACACCTCACACGTCGGTCTAGCTCAGAAAAACGGAAAAAACTTTTGTTAACTCGTTGCGAAATTTCTAACTTAGTGATACAGTGAGCCTCATACAATACGAAATCTTGAATACTAAAAGGCCGATGTTGTATATAGAGGTAGGTAATATGCGGAAGGACGGGGACACTCGTTAATCAAACTCGCTAGCCTGTTGCACACTGCTTTAATTCTTAGACGTTAGCACCCGGCGCGGGGAGGGGCGGGACGCAGCCCGCTCGTCTACAGAACACTACACACATACATAACATCCCTTCCCCTTATGCTTGGAAATACTCTTATCCTAATTATCCTTAAAACTACACTTAACCTGTCGTTACCGATTGTTCGTCGTCATCATCATCATCATCACTGACGTACTGAGTCGCCGTAGGTGTCGAAAAGGCTGGACTAATTTCCTGCCGCCTGCGAGTTACCGTGACGCGCGGTGGAGTCGCTGGAGTTCCCCGTCCGGGGTCCGTTACCGACCCTCCTCCCTCCCCTGGCTGCGTGATGGGCTCAGGGTGATTGGCGACAAGCGTCGCTAAATCGGGTACCACGTCTGGGTCCCAGTCCTGGTCCTCGGTTGATGATGAGTGTAGTCTTGTCCTTATTTGGTCGATATGTCTGGTGACTTCGCATCTCAAATGTGGCACGTATACCACGTACATTACATTGCCGATTTTTTTTCTTATTATTCCTTGTATCCAACTGTGTTTTTTATTATTTGTGTTTTTGGTTATCCATACTTTCTCGTTTCCTGTGTAGTCTTTTCTGTGTTTTCCTTTGTAATTTTTAGCCTGTAAGGACTGATTGCGTTCGACGGTTTGAGTTAGGTCTGTGGACGATGGTGACGGCGTGGTTGGGTTTAACAGATCTAGCCGCGAGCGCAACGCTCGCCCGAATACTATCTCCGCGGGTGTTTTATCAGTGGTACTATTTTTAGAGTTCCTGTAGTCGAATAAAAATTTTGCTATTTTCCCTTGGATTGTTTTTTTATTACAACCTTCTAAAATTATACCCTTTAACCCCTTTTTTACAATTTTCACAAAACTTTCGGCTTGACCATTACTGGCCGGGTGATATACAGGAGATAGGACATGCTCGATACCGTTAAGTTTACAAAACTCCCTAAATTCTAATGATGTAAAAGATGTACCGTTGTCACTTACCAACGTGTGTGGAACCCCAAACCGCGACATAAAATCATTTAATTTACCTATAACCGCCTTTGAATTATAAGTTGAGGACATATCATAACATTCCACCCATTTGCTGTATGCGTCTACAATAATTAAAAACATGTAATCGTGGAACGGGCCCAAGAAATCTATATGAATACGGTGAAAAGGGTGTGGCGGCAATGGCCACGGCGCGAGCGGGGCGTGCGGGGGCGCGGGGCGCAATGCACAGCACACCCCACAAGCGCCCGCTACGCGCTCCAGCGCCGCGTCTACACCAGGAAACCACAGCCGCTTGCGAGCCTCTGCCTTCATCTTCACTATTCCGAAATGCGAACTATGTAGTTCCTTACATACTTTTTCTTGCAAAGATGAGGGAATTACGACTTTATGTCCACGCATTAAGATATCCTTTTCGTAAGATAACTGAGTACGACAATTGTAAAATGGTTTTAAGCCTGCGTCATGAACTGTCCTTGGCCAGCCGTTTATAATATAATCCTTGATAATAGCCAAATGAGTGTCGCGAGCCGTCTCGCGACGCATGTCGTTTAGGGTCACCGGTAGGTCTCCCTCCACTACAAAGTTAACGTAGGTCGCGCGATCCTCACAGTCCACGAGTTCGTCCGGCGCCTTATTCCCACTCTGTCCCCCGCTACCCCCGCACGCCCGAGATAAATAGTCCGCGCTGTTATGCTTGCTGCTGATGTACTCGATAGTATAGTTATACGCAGCTAGAAATATGGCATATCTCTGCAGGCGGTTGGCGGACACTTCGGGAATGCCTTTGTGGGGCCCGAATATAGCTAGCAGGGGTTTATGGTCAGTTCGTAGCACGAAGGGCTCGGACCGACCATATAGGTACTGATGATATCGTCTTACCCCAAAAATTATCGCAGTTGCTTCTTTTTGTATTTGCGCGTAATTTTTTTCCGCTGACGACAGCGTCCGCGAAGCGTACGATATTGGCCTCTCTAACCCGTCAACACTTATTTGAGACAGTACAGCTCCTAACCCCGTTGGTGACGCGTCTACAGTTAATATTAACTTGGCGTTCGGATCGAAATGCGCTAATGTCTTATCGGATGCTAGAATGTTTTTTATTCGGATAAATGCGTCATCGTGATCACGAGTCCATTCCCACTTTGTATTTTTGTTTAATAAATTATACAATGGACTTAGTACGGATGACGCGTCCGGCACGAAATTACGGTAATAATTAGTTAACCCTAAGAACGACTGTAACTGTAACACGTTTGTTGGCTTAGGAGCTTGTAAAATTGCTTTGACTTTCTCTGGAGACTTCCTAACTCCATGTTTATCAATGACGTGCCCTAGATACGAAATCTCGTCTTTAAAGAATTCACATTTACTTAACTGAACCGTTAATTCGGCATCATCCAAGCGTTGTAAAACCTTGATGAGTCTCTGCTTATGCTGTTCTTTATTTGCACCCGTTATTAGGATGTCATCTAGCAAAAATATGATTCCATCAATACCCGATAGCAGACATTCCATCGCGCGCTGGAAAATGGCGGGTGCGCTGGCCAAACCAAACACTAATCGAGTGAAATTAAAAAGACCGCGGTGCGTATTAATGCAGGTTAACCTCTGTGATTCCTCATTTAATATAAATTGGTTATATGCCATTGACAAATCAATTTTACTGAAATGTATGCCCCCGTGTAACTTGGCCAACAAATCGTGTACCGTTGGCAAGGGATATTGATCGATTATTAATTGTTTATTGATTGTTACTGAGTAATCTGCACATAACCTGATGCTACCGTTCTTTTTCAGCACTGGCACAACTGGTGATGCGTATTCTGAGTGTTGCACTGGCTTTAAAATGCCTAGTGATAATAATCGGTCGAGCTCCCTGTCTATTAGTTATTTAAGCGCGTACGGAACCGGTCTTGCTTTGAAAAAAATCGGTTTCGCGTCGGATTTTAAATGTAAATCAATTTTATGTTTATTAAACGATCCGAGGTTGCCTGAGAAAACTTTAGGGAACATGTTAAGGAGTTGCTTGTTAATATTGGTATGGTTAGTAGACTCGCCTACAGCTTGCGCTTGATCGAGCACAGCATGTACAGGTATACGTGCAGGCGCCAACTCAAGGTCAAACTCACGAATGAAGTCGCGTCCAAGCAGCGGCGGTCCGCCTGCGCGCACTACGTACACATTCATAGTATGCGTTCGGCCCAGATACGATACAGGCAAATGAACAACTCCGATCGTTTCAATATTTTCCCCCGTATAACTAAATAACTTTTTGTTGGTGACTGACAACGGTAATCGTTTGAATTTTTCTTTGTAGGTTTTCTCCGATATTACGCTTACTGCTGAACCACTATCAATTTGAACTCTAAAGCTAGACCACTGATTATTACCCGCTCCGTCATTGGCTTCCCTTTCACGCACCGAATATTGTAAAAATACTCACCGTCGTCGCCACCATCGTGCGCAGACCCTTCCTTCACGAACTTTATTTTACCCTCGTTTGGGCACATTTTTCGCAAATGGCCCGTATCTCCGCACTTTTTGCACTTATAGGTTTTATATCGACACTGATTTGCTTTATGATTAGTGTATCCACACACACTGCACTTTTCCTTTTTGGTAATGTTGAAGACGCCGTCCGGGCTCGCTGCGCCGATGCCGTTACTGCCCGACGCTGCCAGCGACGTTTGTTCGCGGTTTTCGACGCTATCCTTCGTAATTAGGCTACGGCCCACCGTTTTAGCTGTCAGAATCCATTTTTCTTCATGGGAAGTAGGCGAATGTGCTAGGTAGTTGAAGTTTTCGTTAATTTTTTATAACGATAAATAATGTAAATTTGCTTAATATTCTTACTATCTACTAAGTTTATTTTCATATAATTAAGTACTTATCCACCGCACCTTCCGGGTGGACTGCGATCCCCGATCGGTTCTGCCTGCTGGGGGGCCCAAATAGCGTAATTTCATCATAACTTTAATATTTTGTACTGGACCCATCCTCGAATACGTCGCCGTTGAACTGCCCGCGCGCAGACGCGTCTCTGGACACCTCACACGTCGGTCTAGCTCAGAAAAACGGAAAAAACTTTTGCTAACTCGTTGCGAAAATTCTAACTTAGTGATACAGTGAGCCTCATACAATACGAAATCTTGAATACTAAAAGGCCGATTTCTTCGCGGTTTTCGACGCTATCCTTCGTAATTAGGCTACGGCCCACCGTCTTAGCTGTCAGAATCCATTTGTCTTTATGTGATGCAGGCAAATGTGCTAATTGAAGTTTTCGTCAATTAATAAAACAATACTGTAAATTTTCTTAATATTCTTACTATCTACTAAGTTTATTTTCATATAATTAAGTACTTATCCACCGCACCTTCCGGGTGGACTGCGATCCTCGATCGGTTCTGCCTGCTGGGGGGGGGGGGGGCAAATAGCGTAATTTCATCATAACTTTAATATTTTGTACTGGACCCATCCTCGAATACGTCGCCGTTGAACTGCCCGCGCGCAGACGCGTCTCTGGACACCTCACACGTCGGTCTAGCTCAGAAAAACGGAAAAAACTTTTGCTAACTCGTTGCGAAAATTCTAACTTAGTGATACAGTGAGCCTCATACAATACGAAATCTTGAATACTAAAAGGCCGATTTGTTCGCGGTTTTCGACGCTATCCTTCGTAATTAGGCTACGGCCCACCGTTTTAGCTGTCAGAATCCATTTTTCTTCATGGGAAGTAGGCGAATGTGCTAGGTAGTTGAAGTTTTCGTAAATTTTTTATACCGGTAAATAATGTACATTTGCTTAATATTCTTAATATCTACTAAGTTTATTTTCATATAATTAAGTACTAATCCACCGCACCTTCCGGGTGGATTGCGATCCGTGATCGGTTCTGCCTGCTGGGGGGCCCAAATAGCGTAATTTCATCATAACTTTAATATTTTGTACTGGACCCATCCTTGAATACGTCGCCGTTGAACTGTCCGCGCGCAGACGCGTCTCTGGACACCTCACACGTTGGTCTAGCTCAGAAAAACGGAAAAAACTTTTGCTAACTCGTTGCGAAAATTCTAACTTAGTGATACAGTGAGCCTCATACAATACGAAATCTTGAATACTAAAAGGCCGATTTGTTCGCGGTTTTCGACGCTATCCTTCGTAATTAGGCTACGGCCCACCGTTTTAGCTGTCAGAATCCATTTTTCTTCATGGGAAGTAGGCGAATGTGCTAGGTAGTTGAAGTTTTCGTTATTTTTTTATAACGATAAATAATGTAAATTTGCTTAATATTCTTACTATCTACTAAGTTTATTTTCATATAATTAAGTACTTATCCACCGCACCTTCCGGGTGGACTGCGATCCTCGATCGGTTCTGCCTGCTGGGGGGGGGGGGGGGGGCAAATAGCGTAATTTCATCATAACTTTAATATTTTGTACTGGACCCATCCTCGAATACGTCGCCGTTGAACTGCCCGCGCGCAGACGCGTCTCTGGACACCTCACACGTCGGTCTAGCTCAGAAAAACGGAAAAAACTTTTGCTAACTCGTTGCGAAAATTCTAACTTAGTGATACAGTGAGCCTCATACAATACGAAATCTTGAATACTAAAAGGCCGATTTGTTCGCGGTTTTCGACGCTATCCTTCGTAATTAGGCTACGGCCCACCGTTTTAGCTGTCAGAATCCATTTTTCTTCATGGGAAGTAGGCGAATGTGCTAGGTAGTTGAAGTTTTCGTAAATTTTTTATACCGGTAAATAATGTACATTTGCTTAATATTCTTAATATCTACTAAGTTTATTTTCACATAATTAAGTACTAATCCACCGCACCTTCCGGGTGGATTGCGATCCGTGATCGGTTCTGCCTGCTGGGGGGCCCAAATAGCGTAATTTCATCATAACTTTAATATTTTGTACTGGACCCATCCTCGAATACTTCGCCGTTGAACTGTCCGCGCGCAGACGCGTCTCTGGACACCTCACACGTCGGTCTAGCTCAGAAAAACGGAAAAAACTTTTGCTAACTCGTTGCGAAAATTCTAACTTAGTGATACAGTGAGCCTCATACAATACGAAATCTTGAATACTAAAAGGCCGATTTGTTCGCGGTTTTCGACGCTATCCTTCGTAATTAGGCTACGGCCCACCGTTTTAGCTGTCAGAATCCATTTTTCTTCATGGGAAGTAGGCGAATGTGCTAGGTAGTTGAAGTTTTCGTTAATTTTTTATAACGATAAATAATGTAAATTTGCTTAATATTCTTACTATATACTAAGTTTATTTTCATATAATTAAGTACTTATCCACCGCACCTTCCGGGTGGACTGCGATCCTCGATCGGTTCTGCCTGCTGGGGGGGGGGGGGGGGCAAATAGCGTAATTTCATCATAACTTTAATATTTTGTACTGGACCCATCCTCGAATACGTCGCCGTTGAACTGCCCGCGCGCAGACGCGTCTCTGGACACCTCACACGTCGGTCTAGCTCAGAAAAACGGAAAAAACTTTTGCTAACTCGTTGCGAAAATTCTAACTTAGTGATACAGTGAGCCTCATACAATACGAAATCTTGAATACTAAAAGGCCGATTTGTTCGCGGTTTTCGACGCTATCCTTCGTAATTAGGCTACGGCCCACCGTTTTAGCTGTCAGAATCCATTTTTCTTCATGGGAAGTAGGCGAATGTGCTAGGTAGTTGAAGTTTTCGTAAATTTTTTATACCGGTAAATAATGTACATTTGCTTAATATTCTTAATATCTACTAAGTTTATTTTCACATAATTAAGTACTAATCCACCGCACCTTCCGGGTGGATTGCGATCCGTGATCGGTTCTGCCTGCTGGGGGGCCCAAATAGCGTAATTTCATCATAACTTTAATATTTTGTACTGGACCCATCCTCGAATACTTCGCCGTTGAACTGTCCGCGCGCAGACGCGTCTCTGGACACCTCACACGTCGGTCTAGCTCAGAAAAACGGAAAAAACTTTTGCTAACTCGTTGCGAAAATTCTAACTTAGTGATACAGTGAGCCTCATACAATACGAAATCTTGAATACTAAAAGGCCGATTTGTTCGCGGTTTTCGACGCTATCCTTCGTAATTAGGCTACGGCCCACCGTTTTAGCTGTCAGAATCCATTTTTCTTCATGGGAAGTAGGCGAATGTGCTAGGTAGTTGAAGTTTTCGTTAATTTTTTATAACGATAAATAATGTAAATTTGCTTAATATTCTTACTATATACTAAGTTTATTTTCATATAATTAAGTACTTATCCACCGCACCTTCCGGGTGGACTGCGATCCTCGATCAATTCTGCCTGCTGGGGGGCCCAAATAGCGTAATTTCATCATAACTTTAATATTTTGTACTGGACCCATCCTCGAATACGTCGCCGTTGAACTGCCCGCGCGCAGACGCGTCTCTGGACACCTCACACGTCGGTCTAGCTCAGAAAAACGGAAAAAAACTTTTGCTAACTCGTTGCGAAAATTCTAACTTAGTGATACAGTGAGCCTCATACAAAACGAAATCTTGAATACTAAAAGGCCGATTTGTTCGCGGTTTTCGACGCTATCCTTCGTAATTAGGCTACGGCCCACCGTTTTAGCTGTCAGAATCCATTTTTCTTCATGGGAAGTAGGCGAATGTGCTAGGTAGTTGAAGTTTTCGTTAATTTTTTATAACGATAAATAATGTAAATTTGCTTAATATTCTTACTATCTACTAAGTTTATTTTCATATAATTAAGTACTTATCCACCGCAGCTTCGGGGTGGACTGCGATCCTCGATCGGTTCTGCCTGCTGGGGGGCCCAAATAGCGTAATTTCATCATAACTTTAATATTTTGTACTGGACCCATCCTCGAATACGTCGCCGTTGAACTGCCCGCGCGCAGACGCGTCTCTGGACACCTCACACGTCGGTCTAGCTCAGAAAAACGGAAAAAACTTTTGCTAACTCGTTGCGAAAATTCTAACTCAGTGATACAGTGAGCCTCATACAATACGAAATCTTGAATACTAAAAGGCCGATTTGTTGGCGGTTTTCGACGCTATCCTTCGTAATTAGGCTACGGCCCACCGTTTTAGCTGTCAGAATCCATTTTTCTTCATGGGAAGTAGGCGAATGTGCTAGGTAGTTGAAGTTTTCGTTATTTTTTTATAACGGTAAATAATGTAAATTTGCTTAATATTCTTACTATCTACTAAGTTTTTTTTCATATAATTAAGTACTTATCCACCGCACCTACCAGGTGGATTGCGATCCTCGATCGGTTCTCCCTGCTGGGGGGCCCAAATAGCGTAATTTCATCATAATTTTAATATTTTGTACTGGACGCATCCTCGAATACGTCGCCGTTGAACTGTCCGCGTGCAGAAGCGTCTCTGGACACCTCACACGTCGGTCTAGCTCAGAAAAACGGAAAAAACTTTTGCTAACTCGTTGCGAAAATTCTAACTTAGTGATACAGTGAGCCTCATACAATACGAAATCTTGAATACTAAAAGGCCGATTTGTTCGCGGTTTTCGACGCTATCCTTCGTAATTAGGCTACGGCCCACCGTTTTAGCTGTCAGAATCCATTTTTCTTCATGGGAAGTAGGCGAATGTGCTAGGTAGTTGAAGTTTTCGTTATTTTTTTATAACGATAAATAATGTAAATTTGCTTAATATTCTTACTATCTACTAAGTTTATTTTCATATAATTAAGTACTTATCCACCGCACCTTCCGGGTGGACTGCGATCCTCGATCGGTTCTGCCTGCTGGGGGGCCCAAATAGCGTAATTTCATCATAACTTTAATATTTTGTACTGGACCCATCCTCGAATACGTCGCCGTTGAACTGCCCGCGCGCAGACGCGTCTCTGGACACCTCACACGTCGGTCTAGCTCAGAAAAACGGAAAAAACTTTTGCTAACTCGTTGCGAAAATTCTAACTTAGTGATACAGTGAGCCTCATACAATACGAAATCTTGAATACTAAAAGGCCGATTTCTTCGCGGTTTTCGACGCTATCCTTCGTAATTAGGCTACGGCCCACCGTTTTAGCTGTCAGAATCCATTTGTCTTTATGGGATGCAGGCAAATGTGCTAATTGAAGTTTTCGTCAATTAATAAAACAATACTGTAAATTTTCTTAATATTCTTAATATCTACTAAGTTTATTTTCATATAATTAAGTACTTATCCACCGCACCTTCCGGGTGGACTGCGATCATCGATCGGTTCTGCCTGCTGGGGGGCCCAAATAGCGTAATTTCATCATAACTTTAATATTTTGTACTGGACCCATCCTCGAATACGTCGCCGTTGAACTGCCCGCGCGCAGACGCGTCTCTGGACACCTCACACGTCGGTCTAGCTCAGAAAAACGGAAAAAACTTTTGCTAACTCGTTGCGAAAATTCTAACTTAGTGATACAGTGAGCCTCATACAATACGAAATCTTGAATACTAAAAGGCCGATTTGTTCGCGGTTTTCAATTCTATCCTTCGTAATTAGGCTACGGCCCACCGTTTTAGCTGTCAGAATCCATATTTCTTCATGGGAAGTAGGCGAATGTGCTAGGTAGTTGAAGTTTTCGTTAATTTTTAATAACGGTAAATAATGTAAATTTGCTTAATATTCTTACTATCTACTAAGTTTATTTTCATATAATTAAGTACTTATCCACCGCACCTTCAGGGTGGATTGCGATCCTCGATCGGTTCTGCCTGCTGGGGGGCCCAAATAGCGTAATTTCATCATAACTTTAATATTTTGTACTGGACCCATCCTCGAATACGTCGCCGTTGAACTGTCCGCGCGCAGACGCGTCTCTGGACACCTCACACGTCGGTCTAGCTCAGAAAAACGGAAAAAACTTTTGCTAACTCGTTGCGAAAATTCTAACTTAGTGATACAGTGAGCCTCATACAATACGAAATCTTGAATACTAAAAGGCCGATTTCTTCGCGGTTTTCAACGCTATCCGTCGTAATTAGGCTACGGCCCACCGTTTTAGCTGTCAGAATCCATTTGTCTTTATGGGATGCAGGCAAATGTGCTAATTGAAGTTTTCGTCAATTAATAAAACAATACTGTAAATTTTCTTAATATTTTTACTATCTACTAAGTTTATTTTCATATAATTAAGTACTTATCTACCGCACCTTCCGGGTGGACTGCGATCCTCGATCGGTTCTGCCTGCTGGGGGGCCCAAATAGCGTAATTTCATCATAACTTTAATATTTTGTACTGGACCCATCCTCGAATACGTCGCCGTTGAACTGCCCGCGCGCAGACGCGTCTCTGGACACCTCACACGTCGGTCTAGCTCAGAAAAACGGAAAAAACTTTTGCTAACTCGTTGCGAAAATTCTAACTTAGTGATACAGTGAGCCTCATACAATACGAAATCTTGAATATTAAAAGGCCGATTTGTTCGCGGTTTTCGACGCTATCTTTCGTAATTAGGCTACGGCCCACCGTTTTAGCTGTCAGAATCCATTTTTTTTCATGGGAAGTAGGCGAATGTGCTAGGTAGTTGAAGTTTTCGTTATTTTTTTATAACGATAAATAATGTAAATTTGCTTAATATTCTTACTATCTACTAAGTTTATTTTCATCTAATTAAGTACTTATCCACTGCACCTTCCGGGTGGACTGCGATCCTCGATCGGTTCTGCCTGCTGGGGGGCCCAAATAGCGTAATTTCATCATAACTTTAATTTTTTGTACTGGACCCATCCTCGAATACGTCGCCGTTGAACTGCCCGCGCGCAGACGCGTCTCTGGACACCTCACACGTCGGTCTAGCTCAGAAAAACGGAAAAAACTTTTGCTAACTCGTTGCGAAAATTCTAACTTAGTGATACAGTGAGCCTCATACAATACGAAATCTTGAATACTAAAAGGCCGATTTGTTCGCGGTTTTCGACGCTATCCTTCGTAATTAGGCTACGGCCCACCGTTTTAGCTGTCAGAATCCATTTTTCTTACTGGGAAGTAGGCGAATGTGCTAGGTAGTTGAAGTTTTCGTTATTTTTTTATAACGATAAATAATGTAAATTTGCTTAATATTCTTACTATCTACTAAGTTTATTTTCATATAATTAAGTACTTATCCACCGCACCTTCCGGGTGGACTGCGATCCTCGATCGGTTCTGCCTGCTGGGGGGCCCAAATAGCGTAATTTCATCATAACTTTAATATTTTGTACTGGACCCATCCTCGAATACGTCGCCGTTGAACTGCCCGCGCGCAGACGCGTCTCTGGACACCTCACACGTCGGTCTAGCTCAGAAAAACGGAAAAAACTTTTGCTAACTCGTTAAGAAAATTCTAACTTAGTGATACAGTGAGCCTCATACAATACGAAATCTTGAATACTAAAAGGCCGATTTGTTCGCGGTTTTCGACGCTATCCTTCGTAATTAGGCTACGGCCCACCGTTTTAGCTGTCAGAATCCATTTTTCTTCATGGGAAGTAGGCGAATGTTGGCATGGTAGTTGAAGTTTTCGTTATTTTTTTATAACGATAAATAATGTAAATTTGCTTAATATTCTTACTATCTACTAAGTTTATTTTCATATAATTAAGTACTTATCCACCGCACCTTCCGGGTGGACTGCGATCCTCGATCGGTTCTGCCTGCTGGGGGGCCCAAATAGCGTAATTTCATCATAACTTTAATATTTTGTACTGGACCCATCCTCGAATACGTCGCCGTTGAACTGCCCGCGCGCAGACGCGTCTCTGGACACCTCACACGTCGGTCTAGCTCAGAAAAACGGAAAAAACTTTTGCTAACTCGTTGCGAAAATTCTAACTTAGTGATACAGTGAGCCTCATACAATACGAAATCTTGAATACTAAAAGGCCGATTTGTTCGCGGTTTTCGACGCTATCCAACGTAATTAGGCTACGGCCCACCGTTTTAGCTGTCAGAATCCATTTTTCTTCATGGGAAGTAGGCGAATGTGCTAGGTAGTTGAAGTTTTCGTTATTTTTTTATAACGATAAATAATGTAAATTTGCTTAATATTCTTACTATCTACTAAGTTTATTTTCATATAATTAAGTACTTATCCACCGCACCTTCCGGGTGGATTGCGATCCTCGATCGGTTCTGCCTGCTGGGGGGCCCAAATAGCGTAATTTCATCATAACTTTAATATTTTGTACTGGACCCATCCTCGAATACGTCGCCGTTGAACTGCCCGCGCGCAGACGCGTCTCTGGACACCTCACACGTCGGTCAAGCTCAGAAAAACGGAAAAAACTTTTGCTAACTCGTTGCGAAAATTCTAACTTAGTGATACAGTGAGCCTCATACAATACGAAATCTTGAATATTAAAAGGCCGATTTGTTCGCGGTTTTCGACGCTATCTTTCGTAATTAGGCTACGGCCCACCGTTTTAGCTGTCAGAATCCATTTTTTTTCATGGGAAGTAGGCGAATGTGCTAGGTAGTTGAAGTTTTCGTTATTTTTTTATAACGATAAATAATGTAAATTTGCTTAATATTCTTACTATCTACTAAGTTTATTTTCATCTAATTAAGTACTTATCCACTGCACCTTCCGGGTGGACTGCGATCCTCGATCGGTTCTGCCTGCTGGGGGGCCCAAATAGCGTAATTTCATCATAACTTTAATATTTTGTACTGGACCCATCCTCGAATACGTCGCCGTTGAACTGCCCGCGCGCAGACGCGTCTCTGGACACCTCACACGTCGGTCTAGCTCAGAAAAACGGAAAAAACTTTTGCTAACTCGTTGCGAAAATTCTAACTTAGTGATACAGTGAGCCTCATACAATACGAAATCTTGAATACTAAAAGGCCGATTTGTTCGCGGTTTTCGACGCTATCCTTCGTAATTAGGCTACGGCCCACCGTTTTAGCTGTCAGAATCCATTTTTCTTCATGGGAAGTAGGCGAATGTTGGCATGGTAGTTGAAGTTTTCGTTATTTTTTTATAACGATAAATAATGTAAATTTGCTTAATATTCTTACTATCTACTAAGTTTATTTTCATCTAATTAAGTACTTATCCACCGCACCTTCCGGGTGGACTGCGATCCTCGATCGGTTCTGCCTGCTGGGGGGCCCAAATAGCGTAATTTCATCATAACTTTAATTTTTTGTACTGGACCCATCCTCGAATACGTCGCCGTTGAACTGCCCGCGCGCAGACGCGTCTCTGGACACCTCACACGTCGGTCTAGCTCAGAAAAACGGAAAAAACTTTTGCTAACTCGTTGCGAAAATTCTAACTTAGTGATACAGTGAGCCTCATACAATACGAAATCTTGAATACTAAAAGGCCGATTTGTTCGCGGTTTTCGACGCTATCCTTCGTAATTAGGCTACGGCCCACCGTTTTAGCTGTCAGAATCCATTTTTCTTAATGGGAAGTAGGCGAATGTGCTAGGTAGTTGAAGTTTTCGTTATTTTTTTATAACGATAAATAATGTAAATTTGCTTAATATTCTTACTATCTACTAAGTTTATTTTCATATAATTAAGTACTTATCCACCGCACCTTCCGGGTGGACTGCGATCCTCGATCGGTTCTGCCTGCTGGGGGGCCCAAATAGCGTAATTTCATCATAACTTTAATATTTTGTACTGGACCCATCCTCGAATACGTCGCCGTTGAACTGCCCGCGCGCAGACGCGTCTCTGGACACCTCACACGTCGGTCTAGCTCAGAAAAACGGAAAAAACTTTTGCTAACTCGTTAAGAAAATTCTAACTTAGTGATACAGTGAGCCTCATACAATACGAAATCTTGAATACTAAAAGGCCGATTTGTTCGCGGTTTTCGACGCTATCCTTCGTAATTAGGCTACGGCCCACCGTTTTAGCTGTCAGAATCCATTTTTCTTCATGGGAAGTAGGCGAATGTTGGCATGGTAGTTGAAGTTTTCGTTATTTTTTTATAACGATAAATAATGTAAATTTGCTTAATATTCTTACTATCTACTAAGTTTATTTTCATATAATTAAGTACTTATCCACCGCACCTTCCGGGTGGACTGCGATCCTCGATCGGTTCTGCCTGCTGGGGGGCCCAAATAGCGTAATTTCATCATAACTTTAATATTTTGTACTGGACCCATCCTCGAATACGTCGCCGTTGAACTGCCCGCGCGCAGACGCGTCTCTGGACACCTCACACGTCGGTCTAGCTCAGAAAAACGGAAAAAACTTTTGCTAACTCGTTGCGAAAATTCTAACTTAGTGATACAGTGAGCCTCATACAATACGAAATCTTGAATACTAAAAGGCCGATTTGTTCGCGGTTTTCGACGCTATCCAACGTAATTAGGCTACGGCCCACCGTTTTAGCTGTCAGATTCCATTTTTCTTCATGGGAAGTAGGCGAATGTGCTAGGTAGTTGAAGTTTTCGTTATTTTTTTATAACGATAAATAATGTAAATTTGCTTAATATTCTTACTATCTACTAAGTTTATTTTCATATAATTAAGTACTTATCCACCGCACCTTCCGGGTGGACTGCGATCCTCGATCGGTTCTGCCTGCTGGGGGGCCCAAATAGCGTAATTTCATCATAACTTTAATATTTTGTACTGGACCCATCCTCGAATACGTCGCCGTTGAACTGCCCGCGCGCAGACGCGTCTCTGGACACCTCACACGTCGGTCAAGCTCAGAAAAACGGAAAAAACTTTTGCTAACTCGTTGCGAAAATTCTAACTTAGTGATACAGTGAGCCTCATACAATACGAAATCTTGAATATTAAAAGGCCGATTTGTTCGCGGTTTTCGACGCTATCTTTCGTAATTAGGCTACGGCCCACCGTTTTAGCTGTCAGAATCCATTTTTTTTCATGGGAAGTAGGCGAATGTGCTAGGTAGTTGAAGTTTTCGTTATTTTTTTATAACAATAAATAATGTAAATTTGCTTAATATTCTTACTATCTACTAAGTTTATTTTCATCTAATTAAGTACTTATCCACTGCACCTTCCGGGTGGACTGCGATCCTCGATCGGTTCTGCCTGCTGGGGGGCCCAAATAGCGTAATTTCATCATAACTTTAATTTTTTGTACTGGACCCATCCTCGAATACGTCGCCGTTGAACTGCCCGCGCGCAGACGCGTCTCTGGACACCTCACACGTCGGTCTAGCTCAGAAAAACGGAAAAAACTTTTGCTAACTCGTTGCGAAAATTCTAACTTAGTGATACAGTGAGCCTCATACAATACGAAATCTTGAATACTAAAAGGCCGATTTGTTCGCGGTTTTCGACGCTATCCTTCGTAATTAGGCTACGGCCCACCGTTTTAGCTGTCAGAATCCATTTTTCTTCATGGGAAGTAGGCGAATGTTGGCATGGTAGTTGAAGTTTTCGTTATTTTTTTATAACGATAAATAATGTAAATTTGCTTAATATTCTTACTATCTACTAAGTTTATTTTCATATAATTAAGTACTTATCCACAGCACCTTCCGGGTGGACTGCGATCCTCGATCGGTTCTGCCTGCTGGGGGGCCCAAATAGCGTAATTTCATCATAACTTTAATTTTTTGTACTGGACCCATCCTCGAATACGTCGCCGTTGAACTGCCCGCGCGCAGACGCGTCTCTGGACACCTCACACGTTGGTCTAGCTCAGAAAAACGGAAAAAACTTTTGCTAACTCGTTGCGAAAATTCTAACTTAGTGATACAGTGAGCCTCATACAATACGAAATCTTGAATACTAAAAGGCCGATTTCTTCGCGGTTTTCGACGCTATCCTTCGTAATTAGGCTACGGCCCACCGTTTTAGCTGTCAGAATCCATTTTTTTTCATGGGAAGTAGGCGAATGTGCTAGGTAGTTGAAGTTTTCGTTATTTTTTTATAACGATAAATAATGTAAATTTGCTTAATATTCTTACTATCTACTAAGTTTATTTTCATCTAATTAAGTACTTATCCACCGCACCTTCCGGGTGGACTGCGATCCTCGATCGGTTCTGCCTGCTGGGGGGCCCAAATAGCGTAATTTCATCATAACTTTAATTTTTTGTACTGGACCCATCCTCGAATACGTCGCCGTTGAACTGCCCGCGCGCAGACGCGTCTCTGGACACCTCACACGTCGGTCTAGCTCAGAAAAACGGAAAAAACTTTTGCTAACTCGTTGCGAAAATTCTAACTTAGTGATACAGTGAGCCTCATACAATACGAAATCTTGAATACTAAAAGGCCGATTTGTTCGCGGTTTTCGACGCTATCCTTCGTAATTAGGCTACGGCCCACCGTTTTAGCTGTCAGAATCCATTTTTCTTCATGGGAAGTAGGCGTATGTGCTAGGTAGTTGAAGTTTTCGTTATTTTTTTATAACGATAAATAATGTAAATTTGCTTAATATTCTTACTATCTACTAAGTTTATTTTCATCTAATTAAGTACTTATCCACCGCACCTTCCGGGTGGACTGCGATCCTCGATCGGTTCTGCCTGCTGGGGGGCCCAAATAGCGTAATTTCATCATAACTTTAATATTTTGTACTGGACCCATCCTCGAATACGTCGCCGTTGAACTACCCGCGCGCAGACGCGTCTCTGGACACCTCACACGTCGGTCTAGCTCAGAAAAACGGAAAAAACTTTTGCTAACTCGTTGCGAAAATTCTAACTTAGTGATACAGTGAGCCTCATACAATACGAAATCTTGAATACTAAAAGGCCGATTTGTTCGCGGTTTTCGACGCTATCCTTCGTAATTAGGCTACGGCCCACCGTTTTAGCTGTCAGAATCCATTTTTCTTCATGGGAAGTAGGCGTATGTGCTAGGTAGTTGAAGTTTTCGTTATTTTTTTATAACGATAAATAATGTAAATTTGCTTAATATTCTTACTATCTACTAAGTTTATTTTCATCTAATTAAGTACTTATCCACCGCACCTTCCGGGTGGACTGCGATCCTCGATCGGTTCTGCCTGCTGGGGGGCCCAAATAGCGTAATTTCATCATAACTTTAATATTTTGTACTGGACCCATCCTCGAATACGTCGCCGTTGAACTACCCGCGCGCAGACGCGTCTCTGGACACCTCACACGTCGGTCTAGCTCAGAAAAACGGAAAAAACTTTTGCTAACTCGTTGCGAAAATTCTAACTTAGTGATACAGTGAGCCTCATACAATACGAAATCTTGAATACTAAAAGGCCGATTTGTTCGCGGTTTTCGACGCTATCCTTCGTAATTAGGCTACGGCCCACCGTTTTAGCTGTCAGAATCCATTTTTCTTCATGGGAAGTAGGCGAATGTTGGCATGGTAGTTGAAGTTTTCGTTATTTTTTTATAACGATAAATAATGTAAATTTGCTTAATATTCTTACTATCTACTAAGTTTATTTTCATATAATTAAGTACTTATCCACCGCACCTTCCGGGTGGACTGCGATCCTCGATCGGTTCTGCCTGCTGGGGGGCCCAAATAGCGTAATTTCATCATAACTTTAATATTTTGTACTGGACCCATCCTCGAATACGTCGCCGTTGAACTGCCCGCGCGCAGACGCGTCTCTGGACACCTCACACGTCGGTCTAGCTCAGAAAAACGGAAAAAACTTTTGCTAACTCGTTGCGAAAATTCTAACTTAGTGATACAGTGAGCCTCATACAATACGAAATCTTGAATACTAAAAGGCCGATTTGTTCGCGGTTTTCGACGCTATCCAACGTAATTAGGCTACGGCCCACCGTTTTAGCTGTCAGAATCCATTTTTCTTCATGGGAAGTAGGCGAATGTGCTAGGTAGTTGAAGTTTTCGTTATTTTTTTATAACGATAAATAATGTAAATTTGCTTAATATTCTTACTATCTACTAAGTTTATTTTCATATAATTAAGTACTTATCCACCGCACCTTCCGGGTGGACTGCGATCCTCGATCGGTTCTGCCTGCTGGGGGGCCCAAATAGCGTAATTTCATCATAACTTTAATATTTTGTACTGGACCCATCCTCGAATACGTCGCCGTTGAACTGCCCGCGCGCAGACGCGTCTCTGGACACCTCACACGTCGGTCAAGCTCAGAAAAACGGAAAAAACTTTTGCTAACTCGTTGCGAAAATTCTAACTTAGTGATACAGTGAGCCTCATACAATACGAAATCTTGAATATTAAAAGGCCGATTTGTTCGCGGTTTTCGACGCTATCTTTCGTAATTAGGCTACGGCCCACCGTTTTAGCTGTCAGAATCCATTTTTTTTCATGGGAAGTAGGCGAATGTGCTAGGTAGTTGAAGTTTTCGTTATTTTTTTATAACAATAAATAATGTAAATTTGCTTAATATTCTTACTATCTACTAAGTTTATTTTCATCTAATTAAGTACTTATCCACTGCACCTTCCGGGTGGACTGCGATCCTCGATCGGTTCTGCCTGCTGGGGGGCCCAAATAGCGTAATTTCATCATAACTTTAATTTTTTGTACTGGACCCATCCTCGAATACGTCGCCGTTGAACTGCCCGCGCGCAGACGCGTCTCTGGACACCTCACACGTCGGTCTAGCTCAGAAAAACGGAAAAAACTTTTGCTAACTCGTTGCGAAAATTCTAACTTAGTGATACAGTGAGCCTCATACAATACGAAATCTTGAATACTAAAAGGCCGATTTGTTCGCGGTTTTCGACGCTATCCTTCGTAATTAGGCTACGGCCCACCGTTTTAGCTGTCAGAATCCATTTTTCTTCATGGGAAGTAGGCGAATGTTGGCATGGTAGTTGAAGTTTTCGTTATTTTTTTATAACGATAAATAATGTAAATTTGCTTAATATTCTTACTATCTACTAAGTTTATTTTCATATAATTAAGTACTTATCCACAGCACCTTCCGGGTGGACTGCGATCCTCGATCGGTTCTGCCTGCTGGGGGGCCCAAATAGCGTAATTTCATCATAACTTTAATTTTTTGTACTGGACCCATCCTCGAATACGTCGCCGTTGAACTGCCCGCGCGCAGACGCGTCTCTGGACACCTCACACGTTGGTCTAGCTCAGAAAAACGGAAAAAACTTTTGCTAACTCGTTGCGAAAATTCTAACTTAGTGATACAGTGAGCCTCATACAATACGAAATCTTGAATACTAAAAGGCCGATTTCTTCGCGGTTTTCGACGCTATCCTTCGTAATTAGGCTACGGCCCACCGTTTTAGCTGTCAGAATCCATTTTTTTTCATGGGAAGTAGGCGAATGTGCTAGGTAGTTGAAGTTTTCGTTATTTTTTTATAACGATAAATAATGTAAATTTGCTTAATATTCTTACTATCTACTAAGTTTATTTTCATCTAATTAAGTACTTATCCACCGCACCTTCCGGGTGGACTGCGATCCTCGATCGGTTCTGCCTGCTGGGGGGCCCAAATAGCGTAATTTCATCATAACTTTAATTTTTTGTACTGGACCCATCCTCGAATACGTCGCCGTTGAACTGCCCGCGCGCAGACGCGTCTCTGGACACCTCACACGTCGGTCTAGCTCAGAAAAACGGAAAAAACTTTTGCTAACTCGTTGCGAAAATTCTAACTTAGTGATACAGTGAGCCTCATACAATACGAAATCTTGAATACTAAAAGGCCGATTTGTTCGCGGTTTTCGACGCTATCCTTCGTAATTAGGCTACGGCCCACCGTTTTAGCTGTCAGAATCCATTTTTCTTCATGGGAAGTAGGCGTATGTGCTAGGTAGTTGAAGTTTTCGTTATTTTTTTATAACGATAAATAATGTAAATTTGCTTAATATTCTTACTATCTACTAAGTTTATTTTCATCTAATTAAGTACTTATCCACCGCACCTTCCGGGTGGACTGCGATCCTCGATCGGTTCTGCCTGCTGGGGGGCCCAAATAGCGTAATTTCATCATAACTTTAATATTTTGTACTGGACCCATCCTCGAATACGTCGCCGTTGAACTACCCGCGCGCAGACGCGTCTCTGGACACCTCACACGTCGGTCTAGCTCAGAAAAACGGAAAAAACTTTTGCTAACTCGTTGCGAAAATTCTAACTTAGTGATACAGTGAGCCTCATACAATACGAAATCTTGAATACTAAAAGGCCGATTTGTTCGCGGTTTTCGACGCTATCCTTCGTAATTAGGCTACGGCCCACCGTTTTAGCTGTCAGAATCCATTTTTCTTCATGGGAAGTAGGCGTATGTGCTAGGTAGTTGAAGTTTTCGTTATTTTTTTATAACGATAAATAATGTAAATTTGCTTAATATTCTTACTATCTACTAAGTTTATTTTCATCTAATTAAGTACTTATCCACCGCACCTTCCGGGTGGACTGCGATCCTCGATCGGTTCTGCCTGCTGGGGGGCCCAAATAGCGTAATTTCATCATAACTTTAATATTTTGTACTGGACCCATCCTCGAATACGTCGCCGTTGAACTACCCGCGCGCAGACGCGTCTCTGGACACCTCACACGTCGGTCTAGCTCAGAAAAACGGAAAAAACTTTTGCTAACTCGTTGCGAAAATTCTAACTTAGTGATACAGTGAGCCTCATACAATACGAAATCTTGAATACTAAAAGGCCGATTTGTTCGCGGTTTTCGACGCTATCCTTCGTAATTAGGCTACGGCCCACCGTTTTAGCTGTCAGAATCCATTTTTCTTCATGGGAAGTAGGCGAATGTTGGCATGGTAGTTGAAGTTTTCGTTATTTTTTTATAACGATAAATAATGTAAATTTGCTTAATATTCTTACTATCTACTAAGTTTATTTTCATATAATTAAGTACTTATCCACCGCACCTTCCGGGTGGACTGCGATCCTCGATCGGTTCTGCCTGCTGGGGGGCCCAAATAGCGTAATTTCATCATAACTTTAATATTTTGTACTGGACCCATCCTCGAATACGTCGCCGTTGAACTGCCCGCGCGCAGACGCGTCTCTGGACACCTCACACGTCGGTCTAGCTCAGAAAAACGGAAAAAACTTTTGCTAACTCGTTGCGAAAATTCTAACTTAGTGATACAGTGAGCCTCATACAATACGAAATCTTGAATACTAAAAGGCCGATTTGTTCGCGGTTTTCGACGCTATCCAACGTAATTAGGCTACGGCCCACCGTTTTAGCTGTCAGAATCCATTTTTCTTCATGGGAAGTAGGCGAATGTGCTAGGTAGTTGAAGTTTTCGTTATTTTTTTATAACGATAAATAATGTAAATTTGCTTAATATTCTTACTATCTACTAAGTTTATTTTCATATAATTAAGTACTTATCCACCGCACCTTCCGGGTGGACTGCGATCCTCGATCGGTTCTGCCTGCTGGGGGGCCCAAATAGCGTAATTTCATCATAACTTTAATATTTTGTACTGGACCCATCCTCGAATACGTCGCCGTTGAACTGCCCGCGCGCAGACGCGTCTCTGGACACCTCACACGTCGGTCAAGCTCAGAAAAACGGAAAAAACTTTTGCTAACTCGTTGCGAAAATTCTAACTTAGTGGTACAGTGAGCCTCATACAATACGAAATCTTGAATATTAAAAGGCCGATTTGTTCGCGGTTTTCGACGCTATCCTTCGTAATTAGGCTACGGCCCACCGTTTTAGCTGTCAGAATCCATTTTTTTTCATGGGAAGTAGGCGAATGTGCTAGGTAGTTGAAGTTTTCGTTATTTTTTTATAACGATAAATAATGTAAATTTGCTTAATATTCTTACTATCTACTAAGTTTATTTTCATCTAATTAAGTACTTATCCACTGCACCTTCCTGGTGGACTGCGATCCTCGATCGGTTCTGCCTGCTGGGGGGCCCAAATAGCGTAATTTCATCATAACTTTAATTTTTTGTACTGGACCCATCCTCGAATACGTCGCCGTTGAACTGCCCGCGCGCAGACGCGTCTCTGGACACCTCACACGTCGGTCTAGCTCAGAAAAACGGAAAAAACTTTTGCTAACTCGTTGCGAAAATTCTAACTTAGTGATACAGTGAGCCTCATACAATACGAAATCTTGAATACTAAAAGGCCGATTTCTTCGCGGTTTTCGACGCTATCCTTCGTAATTAGGCTACGGCCCACCGTTTTAGCTGTCAGAATCCATTTTTTTTCATGGGAAGTAGGCGAATGTGCTAGGTAGTTGAAGTTTTCGTTATTTTTTTATAACGATAAATAATGTAAATTTGCTTAATATTCTTACTATCTACTAAGTTTATTTTCATCTAATTAAGTACTTATCCACCGCACCTTCCGGGTGGACTGCGATCCTCGATCGGTTCTGCCTGCTGGGGGGCCCAAATAGCGTAATTTCATCATAACTTTAATTTTTTGTACTGGACCCATCCTCGAATACGTCGCCGTTGAACTGCCCGCGCGCAGACGCGTCTCTGGACACCTCACACGTCGGTCTAGCTCAGAAAAACGGAAAAAACTTTTGCTAACTCGTTGCGAAAATTCTAACTTAGTGATACAGTGAGCCTCATACAATACGAAATCTTGAATACTAAAAGGCCGATTTGTTCGCGGTTTTCGACGCTATCCTTCGTAATTAGGCTACGGCCCACCGTTTTAGCTGTCAGAATCCATTTTTCTTAATGGGAAGTAGGCGAATGTGCTAGGTAGTTGAAGTTTTCGTTATTTTTTTATAACGATAAATAATGTAAATTTGCTTAATATTCTTACTATCTACTAAGTTTATTTTCATATAATTAAGTACTTATCCACCGCACCTTCCGGGTGGACTGCGATCCTCGATCGGTTCTGCCTGCTGGGGGGCCCAAATAGCGTAATTTCATCATAACTTTAATATTTTGTACTGGACCCATCCTCGAATACGTCGCCGTTGAACTGCCCGCGCGCAGACGCGTCTCTGGACACCTCACACGTCGGTCTAGCTCAGAAAAACGGAAAAAACTTTTGCTAACTCGTTGCGAAAATTCTAACTTAGTGATACAGTGAGCCTCATACAATACGAAATCTTGAATACTAAAAGGCCGATTTGTTCGCGGTTTTCGACGCTATCCTTCGTAATTAGGCTACGGCCCACCGTTTTAGCTGTCAGAATCCATTTTTCTTCATGGGAAGTAGGCGAATGTGCTAGGTAGTTGAAGTTTTCGTTATTTTTTTATAACGATAAATAATGTAAATTTGCTTAATATTCTTACTATCTACTAAGTTTATTTTCATATAATTAAGTACTTATCCACCGCACCTTCCGGGTGGACTGCGATCCTCGATCGGTTCTGCCTGCTGGGGGGCCCAAATAGCGTAATTTCATCATAACTTTAATATTTTGTACTGGACCCATCCTCGAATACGTCGCCGTTGAACTGCCCGCGCGCAGACGCGTCTCTGGACACCTCACACGTCGGTCTAGCTCAGAAAAACGGAAAAAATTTTTGCTAACTCGTTAAGAAAATTCTAACTTAGTGATACAGTGAGCCTCATACAATACGAAATCTTGAATACTAAAAGGCCGATTTGTTCGCGGTTTTCAACGCTATCCTTCGTAATTAGGCTACGGCCCACCGTTTTAGCTGTCAGAATCCATTTTTCTTCATGGGAAGTAGGCGAATGTGCTAGGTAGTTGAAGTTTTCGTTATTTTTTTATAACGATAAATAATGTAAATTTGCTTAATATTCTTACTATCTACTTAGTTTATTTTCATATAATTAAGTACTTATCCACCGCACCTTCCGGGTGGACTGCGATCCTCGATCGGTTCTGCCTGCTGGGGGGCCCAAATAGCGTAATTTCATCATAACTTTAATATTTTGTACTGGACCCATCCTCGAATACGTCGCCGTTGAACTGCCCGCGCGCAGACGCGTCTCTGGACACCTCACACGTCGGTCTAGCTCAGAAAAACGGAAAAAACTTTTGCTAACTCGTTGCGAAAATTCTAACTTAGTGATACAGTGAGCCTCATACAATACGAAATCTTGAATACTAAAAGGCCGATTTGTTCGCGGTTTTCGACGCTATCCTTCGTAATTAGGCTACGGCCCACCGTTTTAGCTGTCAGAATCCATTTTTCTTCATGGGAAGTAGGCGAATGTGCTAGGTAGTTGAAGTTTTCGTTATTTTTTTATAACGATAAATAATGTAAATTTGCTTAATATTCTTACTATCTACTAAGTTTATTTTCATATAATTAAGTACTTATCCACCGCACCTTCCGGGTGGACTGCGATCCTCGATCGGTTCTGCCTGCTGGGGGGCCCAAATAGCGTAATTTCATCATAACTTTAATATTTTGTACTGGACCCATCCTCGAATACGTCGCCGTTGAACTGCCCGCGCGCAGACGCGTCTCTGGACACCTCACACGTCGGTCTAGCTCAGAAAAACGGAAAAAACTTTTGCTAACTCGTTAAGAAAATTCTAACTTAGTGATACAGTGAGCCTCATACAATACGAAATCTTGAATACTAAAAGGCCGATTTGTTCGCGGTTTTCGACGCTACCCTTCGTAATTAGGCTACGGCCCACCGTTTTAGCTGTCAGAATCCATTTTTCTTCATGGGAAGTAGGCGAATGTGCTAGGTAGTTGAAGTTTTCGTTATTTTTTTATAACGATAAATAATGTAAATTTGCTTAATATTCTTACTATCTACTAAGTTTATTTTCATATAATTAAGTACTTATCCACCGCACCTTCCGGGTGGACTGCGATCCTCGATCGGTTCTGCCTGCTGGGGGGCCCAAATAGCGTAATTTCATCATAACTTTAATATTTTGTACTGGACCCATCCTCGAATACGTCGCCGTTGAACTGCCCGCGCGCAGACGCGTCTCTGGACACCTCACACGTCGGTCTAGCTCAGAAAAACGGAAAAAACTTTTGCTAACTCGTTGCGAAAATTCTAACTTAGTGATACAGTGAGCCTCATACAATACGAAATCTTGAATACTAAAAGGCCGATTTGTTCGCGGTTTTCGACGCTATCCTTCGTAATTAGGCTACGGCCCACCGTTTTAGCTGTCAGAATCCATTTTTCTTCATGGGAAGTAGGCGAATGTGCTAGGTAGTTGAAGTTTTCGTTATTTTTTTATAACGATAAATAATGTAAATTTGCTTAATATTCTTACTATCTACTAAGTTTATTTTCATATAATTAAGTACTTATCCACCGCACCTTCCGGGTGGACTGCGATCCTCGATCGGTTCTGCCTGCTGGGGGGCCCAAATAGCGTAATTTCATCATAACTTTAATATTTTGTACTGGACCCATCCTCGAATACGTCGCCGTTGAACAGCCCGCGCGCAGACGCGTCTCTGGACACCTCACACGTCGGTCTAGCTCAGAAAAACGGAAAAAATTTTTGCTAACTCGTTAAGAAAATTCTAACTTAGTGATACAGTGAGCCTCATACAATACGAAATCTTGAATACTAAAAGGCCGATTTGTTCGCGGTTTTCAACGCTATCCTTCGTAATTAGGCTACGGCCCACCGTTTTAGCTGTCAGAATCCATTTTTCTTCATGGGAAGTAGGCGAATGTGCTAGGTAGTTGAAGTTTTCGTTATTTTTTTATAACGATAAATAATGTAAATTTGCTTAATATTCTTACTATCTACTTAGTTTATTTTCATATAATTAAGTACTTATCCACCGCACCTTCCGGGTGGACTGCGATCCTCGATCGGTTCTGCCTGCTGGGGGGCCCAAATAGCGTAATTTCATCATAACTTTAATATTTTGTACTGGACCCATCCTCGAATACGTCGCCGTTGAACTGCCCGCGCGCAGACGCGTCTCTGGACACCTCACACGTCGGTCTAGCTCAGAAAAACGGAAAAAACTTTTGCTAACTCGTTAAGAAAATTCTAACTTAGTGATACAGTGAGCCTCATACAATACGAAATCTTGAATACTAAAAGGCCGATTTGTTCGCGGTTTTCGACGCTATCCTTCGTAATTAGGCTACGGCCCACCGTTTTAGCTGTCAGAATCCATTTTTCTTCATGGGAAGTAGGCGAATGTGCTAGGTAGTTGAAGTTTTCGTTATTTTTTTATAACGATAAATAATGTAAATTTGCTTAATATTCTTACTATCTACTAAGTTTATTTTCATATAATTAAGTACTTATCCACCGCACCTTCCGGGTGGACTGCGATCCTCGATCGGTTCTGCCTGCTGGGGGGCCCAAATAGCGTAATTTCATCATAACTTTAATATTTTGTACTGGACCCATCCTCGAATACGTCGCCGTTGAACTGCCCGCGCGCAGACGCGTCTCTGGACACCTCACACGTCGGTCTAGCTCAGAACAACGGAAAAAACTTTTGCTAACTCGTTGCGAAAATTCTAACTTAGTGATACAGTGAGCCTCATACAATACGAAATCTTGAATACTAAAAGGCCGATTTGTTCGCGGTTTTCGACGCTATCCTTCGTAATTAGGCTACGGCCCACCGTTTTAGCTGTCAGAATCCATTTTTATTCATGGGAAGTAGGCGAATGTGCTAGGTAGTTGAAGTTTTCGTTATTTTTTTATAACGATAAATAATGTAAATTTGCTTAATATTCTTACTATCTACTAAGTTTATTTTCATAAAATTAAGTACTTATCCACCGCACCTTCCGGGTGGACTGCGATCCTCGATCGGTTCTGCCTGCTGGGGGGCCCAAATAGCGTAATTTCATCATAACTTTAATATTTTGTACTGGACCCATCCTCGAATACGTCGCCGTTGAACTGCCCGCGCGCAGACGCGTCTCTGGACACCTCACACGTCGGTCTAGCTCAGAAAAACGGAAAAAACTTTTGCTAACTCGTTGCGAAAATTCTAACTTAGTGATACAGTGAGCCTCATACAATACGAAATCTTGAATACTAAAAGGCCGATTTGTTCGCGGTTTTCGACGCTATCCTTCGTAATTAGGCTACTGCCCACCGTTTTAGCTGTCAGAATCCATTTTTCTTCATGGGAAGTAGGCGAATGTGCTAGGTAGTTGAAGTTTTCGTTATTTTTTTATAACGATAAATAATGTAAATTTGCTTAATATTCTTACTATCTACTAAGTTTATTTTCATATAATTAAGTACTTATCCACCGCACCTTCCGGGTGGACTGCGATCCTCGATCGGTTCTGCCTGCTGGGGGGCCCAAATAGCGTAATTTCATCATAACTTTAATATTTTGTACTGGACCCATCCTCGAATACGTCGCCGTTGAACTGCCCGCGCGCAGACGCGTCTCTGGACACCTCACACGTCGGTCTAGCTCAGAAAAACGGAAAAAATTTTTGCTAACTCGTTAAGAAAATTCTAACTTAGTGATACAGTGAGCCTCATACAATACGAAATCTTGAATACTAAAAGGCCGATTTGTTCGCGGTTTTCGACGCTATCCTTCGTAATTAGGCTACGGCCCACCGTTTTAGCTGTCAGAATCCATTTTTCTTCATGGGAAGTAGGCGAATGTGCTAGGTAGTTGAAGTTTTCGTTATTTTTTTATAACGATAAATAATGTAAATTTGCTTAATATTCTTACTATCTACTTAGTTTATTTTCATATAATTAAGTACTTATCCACTGCACCTTCCGGGTGGACTGCGATCCTCGATCGGTTCTGCCTGCTGGGGGGCCCAAATAGCGTAATTTCATCATAACTTTAATTTTTTGTACTGGACCCATCCTCGAATACGTCGCCGTTGAACTGCCCGCGCGCAGACGCGTCTCTGGACACCTCACACGTCGGTCTAGCTCAGAAAAACGGAAAAAACTTTTGCTAACTCGTTGCGAAAATTCTAACTTAGTGATACAGTGAGCCTCATACAATACGAAATCTTGAATACTAAAAGGCCGATTTGTTCGCGGTTTTCGACGCTATCCTTCGTAATTAGGCTACGGCCCACCGTTTTAGCTGTCAGAATCCATTTTTTTTCATGGGAAGTAGGCGAATGTGCTAGGTAGTTGAAGTTTTCGTTATTTTTTTATAACGATAAATAATGTAAATTTGCTTAATATTCTTACTATCTACTAAGTTTATTTTCATCTAATTAAGTACTTATCCACCGCACCTTCCGGGTGGACTGCGATCCTCGATCGGTTCTGCCTGCTGGGGGGCCCAAATAGCGTAATTTCATCATAACTTTAATATTTTGTACTGGACCCATCCTCGAATACGTCGCCGTTGAACTGCCCGCGCGCAGACGCGTCTCTGGACACCTCACACGTCGGTCTAGCTCAGAAAAACGGAAAAAACTTTTGCTAACTCGTTGCGAAAATTCTAACTTAGTGATACAGTGAGCCTCATACAATACGAAATCTTGAATACTAAAAGGCCGATTTGTTCGCGGTTTTCAACGCTATCCAACGTAATTAGGCTACGGCCCACCGTTTTAGCTGTCAGAATCCATTTTTCTTCATGGGAAGTAGGCGAATGTGCTAGGTAGTTGAAGTTTTCGTTATTTTTTTATAACGATAAATAATGTAAATTTGCTTAATATTCTTACTATCTACTAAGTTTATTTTCATATAATTAAGTACTTATCCACCGCACCTTCCGGGTGGACTGCGATCCTCGATCGGTTCTGCCTGCTGGGGGGCCCAAATAGCGTAATTTCATCATAACTTTAATATTTTGTACTGGACCCATCCTCGAATACGTCGCCGTTGAACTGCCCGCGCGCAGACGCGTCTCTGGACACCTCACACGTCGGTCAAGCTCAGAAAAACGGAAAAAACTTTTGCTAACTCGTTGCGAAAATTCTAACTTAGTGGTACAGTGAGCCTCATACAATACGAAATCTTGAATATTAAAAGGCCGATTTGTTCGCGGTTTTCGACGCTATCCTTCGTAATTAGGCTACGGCCCACCGTTTTAGCTGTCAGAATCCATTTTTTTTCATGGGAAGTAGGCGAATGTGCTAGGTAGTTGAAGTTTTCGTTATTTTTTTATAACGATAAATAATGTAAATTTGCTTAATATTCTTACTATCTACTAAGTTTATTTTCATCTAATTAAGTACTTATCCACTGCACCTTCCGGGTGGACTGCGATCCTCGATCGGTTCTGCCTGCTGGGGGGCCCAAATAGCGTAATTTCATCATAACTTTAATTTTTTGTACTGGACCCATCCTCGAATACGTCGCCGTTGAACTGCCCGCGCGCAGACGCGTCTCTGGACACCTCACACGTCGGTCTAGCTCAGAAAAACGGAAAAAACTTTTGCTAACTCGTTGCGAAAATTCTAACTTAGTGATACAGTGAGCCTCATACAATACGAAATCTTGAATACTAAAAGGCCGATTTCTTCGCGGTTTTCGACGCTATCCTTCGTAATTAGGCTACGGCCCACCGTTTTAGCTGTCAGAATCCATTTTTTTTCATGGGAAGTAGGCGAATGTGCTAGGTAGTTGAAGTTTTCGTTATTTTTTTATAACGATAAATAATGTAAATTTGCTTAATATTCTTACTATCTACTAAGTTTATTTTCATCTAATTAAGTACTTATCCACCGCACCTTCCGGGTGGACTGCGATCCTCGATCGGTTCTGCCTGCTGGGGGGCCCAAATAGCGTAATTTCATCATAACTTTAATTTTTTGTACTGGACCCATCCTCGAATACGTCGCCGTTGAACTGCCCGCGCGCAGACGCGTCTCTGGACACCTCACACGTCGGTCTAGCTCAGAAAAACGGAAAAAACTTTTGCTAACTCGTTGCGAAAATTCTAACTTAGTGATACAGTGAGCCTCATACAATACGAAATCTTGAATACTAAAAGGCCGATTTGTTCGCGGTTTTCGACGCTATCCTTCGTAATTAGGCTACGGCCCACCGTTTTAGCTGTCAGAATCCATTTTTCTTAATGGGAAGTAGGCGAATGTGCTAGGTAGTTGAAGTTTTCGTTATTTTTTTATAACGATAAATAATGTAAATTTGCTTAATATTCTTACTATCTACTAAGTTTATTTTCATATAATTAAGTACTTATCCACCGCACCTTCCGGGTGGACTGCGATCCTCGATCGGTTCTGCCTGCTGGGGGGCCCAAATAGCGTAATTTCATCATAACTTTAATATTTTGTACTGGACCCATCCTCGAATACGTCGCCGTTGAACTGCCCGCGCGCAGACGCGTCTCTGGACACCTCACACGTCGGTCTAGCTCAGAAATACGGAAAAAACTTTTGCTAACTCGTTAAGAAAATTCTAACTTAGTGATACAGTGAGCCTCATACAATACGAAATCTTGAATACTAAAAGGCCGATTTGTTCGCGGTTTTCGACGCTACCCTTCGTAATTAGGCTACGGCCCACCGTTTTAGCTGTCAGAATCCATTTTTCTTCATGGGAAGTAGGCGAATGTGCTAGGTAGTTGAAGTTTTCGTTATTTTTTTATAACGATAAATAATGTAAATTTGCTTAATATTCTTACTATCTACTAAGTTTATTTTCATATAATTAAGTACTTATCCACCGCACCTTCCGGGTGGACTGCGATCCTCGATCGGTTCTGCCTGCTGGGGGGCCCAAATAGCGTAATTTCATCATAACTTTAATATTTTGTACTGGACCCATCCTCGAATACGTCGCCGTTGAACTGCCCGCGCGCAGACGCGTCTCTGGACACCTCACACGTCGGTCTAGCTCAGAAAAACGGAAAAAACTTTTGCTAACTCGTTGCGAAAATTCTAACTTAGTGATACAGTGAGCCTCATACAATACGAAATCTTGAATACTAAAAGGCCGATTTGTTCGCGGTTTTCGACGCTATCCTTCGTAATTAGGCTACGGCCCACCGTTTTAGCTGTCAGAATCCATTTTTCTTCATGGGAAGTAGGCGAATGTGCTAGGTAGTTGAAGTTTTCGTTATTTTTTTATAACGATAAATAATGTAAATTTGCTTAATATTCTTACTATCTACTAAGTTTATTTTCATATAATTAAGTACTTATCCACCGCACCTTCCGGGTGGACTGCGATCCTCGATCGGTTCTGCCTGCTGGGGGGCCCAAATAGCGTAATTTCATCATAACTTTAATATTTTGTACTGAACCCATCCTCGAATACGTCGCCGTTGAACTGCCCGCGCGCAGACGCGTCTCTGGACACCTCACACGTCGGTCTAGCTCAGAAAAACGGAAAAAATTTTTGCTAACTCGTTAAGAAAATTCTAACTTAGTGATACAGTGAGCCTCATACAATACGAAATCTTGAATACTAAAAGGCCGATTTGTTCGCGGTTTTCAACGCTATCCTTCGTAATTAGGCTACGGCCCACCGTTTTAGCTGTCAGAATCCATTTTTCTTCATGGGAAGTAGGCGAATGTGCTAGGTAGTTGAAGTTTTCGTTATTTTTTTATAACGATAAATAATGTAAATTTGCTTAATATTCTTACTATCTACTTAGTTTATTTTCATATAATTAAGTACTTATCCACCGCACCTTCCGGGTGGACTGCGATCCTCGATCGGTTCTGCCTGCTGGGGGGCCCAAATAGCGTAATTTCATCATAACTTTAATATTTTGTACTGGACCCATCCTCGAATACGTCGCCGTTGAACTGCCCGCGCGCAGACGCGTCTCTGGACACCTCACACGTCGGTCTAGCTCAGAAAAACGGAAAAAACTTTTGCTAACTCGTTGCGAAAATTCTAACTTAGTGATACAGTGAGCCTCATACAATACGAAATCTTGAATACTAAAAGGCCGATTTGTTCGCGGTTTTCGACGCTATCCTTCGTAATTAGGCTACTGCCCACCGTTTTAGCTGTCAGAATCCATTTTTCTTCATGGGAAGTAGGCGAATGTGCTAGGTAGTTGAAGTTTTCGTTATTTTTTTATAACGATAAATAATGTAAATTTGCTTAATATTCTTACTATCTACTAAGTTTATTTTCATATAATTAAGTACTTATCCACCGCACCTTCCGGGTGGACTGCGATCCTCGATCGGTTCTGCCTGCTGGGGGGCCCAAATAGCGTAATTTCATCATAACTTTAATATTTTGTACTGGACCCATCCTCGAATACGTCGCCGTTGAACTGCCCGCGCGCAGACGCGTCTCTGGACACCTCACACGTCGGTCTAGCTCAGAAAAACGGAAAAAATTTTTGCTAACTCGTTAAGAAAATTCTAACTTAGTGATACAGTGAGCCTCATACAATACGAAATCTTGAATACTAAAAGGCCGATTTGTTCGCGGTTTTCGACGCTATCCTTCGTAATTAGGCTACGGCCCACCGTTTTAGCTGTCAGAATCCATTTTTCTTCATGGGAAGTAGGCGAATGTGCTAGGTAGTTGAAGTTTTCGTTATTTTTTTATAACGATAAATAATGTAAATTTGCTTAATATTCTTACTATCTACTTAGTTTATTTTCATATAATTAAGTACTTATCCACTGCACCTTCCGGGTGGACTGCGATCCTCGATCGGTTCTGCCTGCTGGGGGGCCCAAATAGCGTAATTTCATCATAACTTTAATTTTTTGTACTGGACCCATCCTCGAATACGTCGCCGTTGAACTGCCCGCGCGCAGACGCGTCTCTGGACACCTCACACGTCGGTCTAGCTCAGAAAAACGGAAAAAACTTTTGCTAACTCGTTGCGAAAATTCTAACTTAGTGATACAGTGAGCCTCATACAATACGAAATCTTGAATACTAAAAGGCCGATTTGTTCGCGGTTTTCGACGCTATCCTTCGTAATTAGGCTACGGCCCACCGTTTTAGCTGTCAGAATCCATTTTTTTTCATGGGAAGTAGGCGAATGTGCTAGGTAGTTGAAGTTTTCGTTATTTTTTTATAACGATAAATAATGTAAATTTGCTTAATATTCTTACTATCTACTAAGTTTATTTTCATCTAATTAAGTACTTATCCACCGCACCTTCCGGGTGGACTGCGATCCTCGATCGGTTCTGCCTGCTGGGGGGCCCAAATAGCGTAATTTCATCATAACTTTAATATTTTGTACTGGACCCATCCTCGAATACGTCGCCGTTGAACTGCCCGCGCGCAGACGCGTCTCTGGACACCTCACACGTCGGTCTAGCTCAGAAAAACGGAAAAAATTTTTGCTAACTCGTTAAGAAAATTCTAACTTAGTGATACAGTGAGCCTCATACAATACGAAATCTTGAATACTAAAAGGCCGATTTGTTCGCGGTTTTCGACGCTATCCTTCGTAATTAGGCTACGGCCCACCGTTTTAGCTGTCAGAATCCATTTTTTCTCCATGGGAAGTAGGCGAATGTGCTAGGTAGTTGAAGTTTTCGTTATTTTTTTATAACGATAAATAATGTAAATTTGCTTAATATTCTTACTATCTACTAAGTTTATTTTCATATAATTAAGTACTTATCCACCGCACCTTCCGGGTGGACTGCGATCCTCGATCGGTTCTGCCTGCTGGGGGGCCCAAATAGCGTAATTTCATCATAACTTTAATATTTTGTACTGGACCCATCCTCGAATACGTCGCCGTTGAACTGCCCGCGCGCAGACGCGTCTCTGGACACCTCACACGTCGGTCTAGCTCAGAAAAACGGAAAAAACTTTTGCTAACTCGTTGCGAAAATTCTAATTTAGTGATACAGTGAGCCTCATACAATACGAAATCTTGAATACTAAAAGGCCGATTTGTTCGCGGTTTTCGACGCTACCCTTCGTAATTAGGCTACGGCCCACCGTTTTAGCTGTCAGAATCCATTTTTCTTCATGGGAAGTAGGCGAATGTGCTAGGTAGTTGAAGTTTTCGTTATTTTTTTATAACGATAAATAATGTAAATTTGCTTAATATTCTTACTATCTACTAAGTTTATTTTCATATAATTAAGTACTTATCCACCGCACCTTCCGGGTGGACTGCGATCCTCGATCGGTTCTGCCTGCTGGGGGGCCCAAATAGCGTAATTTCATCATAACTTTAATTTTTTGTACTGGACCCATCCTCGAATACGTCGCCGTTGAACTGCCCGCGCGCAGACGCGTCTCTGGACACCTCACACGTCGGTCTAGCTCAGAAAAACGGAAAAAACTTTTGCTAACTCGTTGCGAAAATTCTAACTTAGTGATACAGTGAGCCTCATACAATACGAAATCTTGAATACTAAAAGGCCGATTTGTTCGCGGTTTTCGACGCTATCCTTCGTAATTAGGCTACGGCCCACCGTTTTAGCTGTCAGAATCCATTTTTCTTCATGGGAAGTAGGCGAATGTGCTAGGTAGTTGAAGTTTTCGTTATTTTTTTATAACGATAAATAATGTAAATTTGCTTAATATTCTTACTATCTACTAAGTTTATTTTCATATAATTAAGTACTTATCCACCGCACCTTCCGGGTGGACTGCGATCCTCGATCGGTTCTGCCTGCTGGGGGGCCCAAATAGCGTAATTTCATCATAACTTTAATATTTTGTACTGGACCCATCCTCGAATACGTCGCCGTTGAACTGCCCGCGCGCAGACGCGTCTCTGGACACCTCACACGTCGGTCTAGCTCAGAAAAACGGAAAAAACTTTTGCTAACTCGTTGCGAAAATTCTAACTTAGTGATACAGTGAGCCTCATACAATACGAAATCTTGAATACTAAAAGGCCGATTTGTTCGCGGTTTTCGACGCTATCCTTCGTAATTAGGCTACGGCCCACCGTTTTAGCTGTCAGAATCCATTTTTCTTCATGGGAAGTAGGCGAATGTGCTAGGTAGTTGAAGTTATCGTTATTTTTTTATAACGATAAATAATGTAAATTTGCTTAATATTCTTACTATCTACTAAGTTTATTTTCATATAATTAAGTACTTATCCACCGCACCTTCCGGGTGGACTGCGATCCTCGATCGGTTCTGCCTGCTGGGGGGCCCAAATAGCGTAATTTCATCATAACTTTAATATTTTGTACTGTACCCATCCTCGAATACGTCGCCGTTGAACTGCCCGCGTGCAGACGCGTCTCTGGATACCTCACACGTCGGTCTAGCTCAGAAAAACGGAAAAAACTTTTGCTAACTCGTTGCGAAATTTCTAACTTAGTGATACAGTGAGCCTCATACAATACGAAATCTTGAATACTAAAAGGCCGATTTGTTCGCGGTTTTCGACGCTATCCTTCGTAATTAGGCTACGGCCCACCGTTTTAGCTGTCAGAATCCATTTTTCTTCATGGGAAGTAGGCGAATGTGCTAGGTAGTTGAAGTTTTCGTTATTTTTTTATAACGATAAATAATGTAAATTTGCTTAATATTCTTACTATCTACTAAGTTTATTTTCATATAATTAAGTACTTATCCACCGCACCTTCCGGGTGGACTGCGATCCTCGATCGGTTCTGCCTGCTGGGGGGCCCAAATAGCGTAATTTCATCATAACTTTAATATTTTGTACTGGACCCATCCTCGAATACGTCGCCGTTGAACTGCCCGCGCGCAGACGCGTCTCTGGACACCTCACACGTCGGTCTAGCTCAGAAAAACAGAAAAAACTTTTGCTAACTCGTTGCGAAAATTCTAACTTAGTGATACAGTGAGCCTCATACAATACGAAATCTTGAATACTAAAAGGCCGATTTGTTCGCGGTTTTCGACGCTATCCTTCGTAATTAGGCTACGGCCCACCGTTTTAGCTGTCAGAATCCATTTTTCTTCATGGGAAGTAGGCGAATGTGCTAGGTAGTTGAAGTTTTCGTTATTTTTTTCTAACGATAAATAATGTAAATTTGCTTAATATTCTTACTATCTACTAAGTTTATTTTCATATAATTAAGTACTTATCCACCGCACCTTCCGGGTGGACTGCGATCCTCGATCGGTTCTGCCTGCTGGGTGGCCCAAATAGCGTAATTTCATCATAACTTTAATATTTTGTACTGGACCCATCCTCGAATACGTCGCCGTTGAACTGCCCGCGCGCAGACGCGTCTCTGGACACCTCACACGTCGGTCTAGCTCAGAAAAACGGAAAAAAACTTTTGCTAACTCGTTGCGAAAATTCTAACTTAGTGATACAGTGAGCCTCATACAATGGGGTGCTTGGACAGGAAACCTCCTCGTGTGCCCGGGGGTTGGAGTTCCCTTATGGATACGTCCGGGGGGAAGGCCAATCTCCGGGACGGTGCACCCTGGGGTGCGGGCAAATACTCCCCATTGGGTACTTTGTGCCTAAGGGGAGTTTTGCCCGTATGCGAATGTCCTGTCGGAGGAACGCTTCACCGTGTGTCCCTCTGATCTCAGCAGAGGCGCACAGCGGTGGAGTTAGAGCGGGCTCGGTGAGCACTAACCTGCCGCCGGGCAGGCAAGAAGGAGTCTTCTTCTTCTGCCACCGTTATTCTCGTAGCCCCGAAGACTGTCACGGTCATGTCTCTGACTTTTGACGGGGGTCGAGGGTCTTGGCTTAATCGCCCGGGCCGCGAGGTAGAAAACCTCTATAAAAAATCACCCCAAACCTCCAAGCGGCGGCGCACCGTGAGGGAGGTTGACAGCTTGACTAATGGGTAGCTGAATTAATCACTAGTGCGAACCACAGAATTTTGAGACATAAAGTTACTTACTCGTGGGAACTAATATGAATAAACTTTTTAAAAAACCAAAACAACAGGAGGAGGGGAGTGACGCGGGGTCGGAGTCCGACGCCGCGTCGAGTGCGAAGGGCTCGCGTGCGAGTCCGGAGCGAGGAGAGGTGGGCGCTACTGGAAGGAACCGAGAGTTCTTCCAGAAGCGCCCCAAATCGGGGGAAGGCCAGGAGTCTTCCTCTGACGGCGGGCCGAGCTCGGCCCGTAGGAAAATATCTCGTCGGGGTGGGACCCAAGACAGAGGCATGGGCAGAGGGCTCACCACCCAGGGGGCTGATGAGCCGAGCCGAGCAGGCCCAGCCGAGCCAACCCAGGGCGAGGACATGCTCGTCACTGGAGGACATTGTTCTGGAGGGACCAACAACAGCAGGGCCCTCTCAGAGTCCTCTGGTGGCGAGCCGGATGCTACCAGTGGGTCCAACTTGGAAATTTCTGCCAATATGGACGGGTTCGCGCAGCTCCTACTTGCGGAACTCAAAAATGTGTCCTTGAAGCGGCTCCAGGCTTCCAAAGACAAGGCCATATCAGAAGCAATGGCCACCATTCTGGAGGCAGCAAGGCCCCTCTGTTCCGGGCCTGCGTCGGATGGGCTGGCGGAATTGCGGGCAGAGGTCGCCCGCTTGACCGCCGCTGTGGAGCTCCTCCAAAAGGAGAATGCCGAGCTCCGGGCGAACCATGCCGGACCCCAAGGAGCAGGCCCCCGAGTGGTGGCGAAGGGGGGAGCGCAGCATAGGCAGGGCGGACCCTTGCCTGCCGAGGACCAGGGTCTCGCCCTGGTGCGACAGGAGCTTGCTGCCATCAGCAGTAGGTTCTCTGCTCTGGAGGCGATTGTTCTGCGCCCCCCGCTTGCGGCAAGCCGGCCTGCTTCGGGCCAGCCAAAAGCGGCCCCAGGTCAGCCGAAGGCATCCGCGGGCCAATCGAAGGTGCCATCAGGCTCAGGCCAGCCAAAGGTGGCCTCGGGCCAACCGAAGGCGGCTTCGTTTTCCGCTGTCGCGGCCGTTCCGGCCAGAGGGTCAGGACAGCCAAAAGGCCAGCCCAAAAAGGCACCCGTGAGGGCCCCTACAAAGGTGGTGAGAGAGCGGCCAGTGCCGCCCCCGACTGCTGGATCTCCCCCTGCCACCGCCGAATGGCAAGTGGTCGGGGAGAAAAAGAAGGCGGGCAAAGCCGCAAGGAAGGCCCGAAATAAGAAGAGGCAGCAGCGGCGCAAAAAGAGCAGCGTCGCGGCTAGGCTTCGCGCCCCGAAGTCCGCAGCTGTAGTGATCACGCTACAGCCGGAAGCGGAAAAGAAGGGCGTGACCTATCGCGACCTGCTCTCTAAGGCTAAGGCGGCAGTGGACCTCCAGGAGATCGGCATCTCGAACGGTCTCCGGGTGAAGGTCACGTTGACTGGAGCCCGGATGCTGGAGGTCCCTGGTGCGTCCAGTGGCCCGGCTGCTGACGCTCTGGCCGATAAGCTAAGGGCGTCCTTAGACGCGGACGAGGCCCGAGTGTCCAGGCCCACCAAGTGCGCTGACATGCGCATCCTGGGCCTGGACGACTGCGTGACGGAGGTGGAAGTGGTAGCCGCCATTGTTAGGACGGGGGGGTGCTCTGCCGATCAAGTGAGGGCAGGCACCATCCGTCCTGACAGCACGGGGATGAGGACCGTAACGGTCAGCTGCCCCGTGTCGGCGGCTCACAAAATCACCGCGGAGGGCAGAAGGCTCCTGGTGGGCTGGGTTTCGGCGCAGGTCAAACTGCTGGAGCCCAGACCTCTGAGGTGCTTCCGATGCCAGACTGGCCACCACGTTTACGTGAAATGCACCTCAGAGGTGGACCGCAGCGGTCATTGCTTCCGTTGCGGTCAGCCCGGTCACAAGGCCGGCTCTTGCAATGCCACGCCGCACTGCTATGCATGTGCGGCGGCTGGCAAGCCGGCCGAACACCGGGCCGGGAGTAAGGCCTGCGCCTCATCCGCCAAGGCCAGGGGCAAGGGCAAGCCCTCTGCCGCCACCGTCACCGCTGTCGCCGCTGCCGCCTCGACCACTGTCGTGGCTGGCACCACCGCCACGGCAGGGCCCTCACAGGGGACTCAGGAGGGGGCTGAAATGGAGTGTCAATAATAGGTACTCCACTACGCCTCCTCCAAGCGAATATCAACCACTGCGCCTCCGCTCAGGATCTGTTACTCCAGAGCATGGCGCAGTGGTCGATTAACATCGCTGTGGTCGCTGAGCCGTACTTTGTCCCGCCCAGGGATGACTGGGTGGAGGACCTGAGCGGCTCAGTGACCCTCATTTCGTCGGCCGCCGCCGGAACCCCGACCCTCGAGGCTGTCAAGAGGGGACGGGGTTGCGTAGCAGCACGGTTCGGGGAGATTGTAGTAGTGGGAGTATACTTCTCCCCGAGCCGAACTCTCGCCGAGTTCCACAACTCCCTTGCGGAGTTGAGAGTCGTCGTCGTCGGGTTCCGTCCCCTCCCCGTGCTCGTACTCGGGGACTTCAACGCCAAGAATTTGGCTTGGGGTTCCCGGTATACGGACACACGGGGCAGGATGGTGGAGGACTGGGCTCTGGAGACAGGCCTGGTCGTCCTAAATCGGGGTTCTGTACCTACGTGTGTACGGATGCGGGGCGACTCAGTGGTGGACATATCGTTCGCTAGCCCCGCTCTGTCGCCGCAGGTCATTGATTGGCGCGTCATGGAGGGGGTGGAGACGTATTCCGACCACCGGTACATCCGGTTTGACGTCTCCGCCCAGACCTCGAGCGCGCCGATCCGGCAGACCCCGAGTGGTCCGCGGTGGGCGCTAAAGAAGCTGGACCGGGAGCTTCTCCTGGAAGCCTCGATCGTGCAGGCCTGGGTGTCACCACCGGACAGGCCTGCTGACACCAACGACGAGGCCGAGTGGTTCCGGGAGGCCATGTCCGAGATCTGTGACGTGGCTATGCCCCGAGTCCAGCCAGGACGGGCTTGGCGCCAGGTGTACTGGTGGTCGCCGCAGCTGACAGCGTTGCGCGAAGCGTGCGTTGCGGCACGACGCCGGTACACCAGGCACCGCAGGCTCCGTATTCGCCCTCCGGATACGGAAGCCATTCAGGCGGAGCTATATGAGGGGTACAGAGCGGCGAAGACCGCCCTCCAAGAGGAGATCCTGCGGGCCAGAGGACTGGCCCGCAAGGAGTCGCTGGAGACTCTGAATAGGGACCCATGGGGACGGCCCTACAAGGCCGTCCGGGAGAAACTCCGCCCATGGGCTCCTCCGCTGACCCAGAGTCTCCGGCCCCAACTCGTGGAGGGCGTGGTGAGCGCTCTGTTCCCTTCGCGAGGGGAACATAGTCCCCCACCCATGGCTCCGCCTCCTGCGGTGCCCGATGCGGACCACATAACTGACGACGACGGTGCTCCAGAAGTGACCGAGGTAGAGATGAGGGTGGCGGTACGAAGGCTTAATGCCAAGAATACCGCCCCAGGACCCGACGGCTTGCCTGGCAAAGCATGGGTCCTGGCCTTAGAGGCTCTCGGGCCTCGACTCAGGGGGCTCCTTAGCGCATGCTTGGAGAGGGGCCAGTTCCCACTTCGTTGGAAGACGGGGAAACTGGTCCTCATTAAGAAGCCTGGGCGCCCAGCGGACTCTCCGTCCGCTTACCGGCCCATCGTGCTACTCGACGAGGTGGGCAAGCTCTTTGAAAGAGTGATTGCAGACCGCCTCGTCGGGTGGCTGGTGCGAGTGGGGCCGGACTTGTCGGACGGCCAGTACGGCTTCCGCAAGGGGCGCTCAACGGTGGACGCCATCATGCGCGTGCGAGCCCTCACGACGGGGGATGCAGTGGCCCGGGGTGGGGTCGTCTTGGCGGTGTCCCTTGACATCGCCAATGCCTTCAACACCCTACCCTGGAGTTGCATTAGGGAGGCACTCCGGTATCACCGGATGCCGACCTACCTCTGTCGCGTGGTCGAGGCCTATCTGACGGATAGGGCCGTTATCTACCCCGGTCACCAGGGCGAGTGGAACCGGCGAGAGATGTCGTGCGGTGTCCCACAGGGATCGGTCCTGGGGCCGCATCTGTGGGACATCGGTTACGACTGGGTGCTGCGCGCCGACCTCCCTAGCGGCGTCAGTGTAGTGTGCTACGCTGACGACACGCTGGTCCTTGCGCAGGGGAGGTCGTACGAGGCGGCGGCCGAATTAATGACACGCGGGGTTGCGACAATCGTCGATAGGATCCGGCAATTGGGACTCGAGGTGGCATTGCACAAGTCCGAGGCCATGGGTTTTCATGGTCCTCGGAACGCGCCACCTGCGGGTTCCCAACTTACGGTAGGAGGGGTTCACATCGGCGTCGAGTCGACGATGAAGTACCTGGGACTTGTCCTCGACAGCCGGTGGAACTTCGTTGAGCATTTCCGACGTTTGGCTCCCAGACTGGAGCGGGCCGGGGCTGCATTAAAGCGGCTCCTGCCCAATCTGGGGGGTCCAAACGCCTCCTGCCGGAGGCTCTACACGGGGGTCGTGCGGTCCATGGCCCTCTACGGGGCACCGGTGTGGGCACCCTCACTGAGGCTGCGCCCAGCGCGCCGGTTGTTTGCGGCCCAGAGGGTCATGGCCATCCGGTTAATCCGGGGATACCGCACGGTCTCGTGCGAGGCGGCGAGCCTCCTTGCCGGAGTGCCGCCATGGGATCTGGAGGCAAAGGTCCTCGCGCACATGTGGGAGTGGCGCGAGGAGGCGAAACGCCGGGGCGAAACTCCGCTGCCGCGACAAATCGCGGCACGGCGGACAGAGCTCCGGTGTGATCTCATGGCGACATGGCGGGTACGATTGTCGCAACCCAGTGCTGGGCACGCCACAATTGCGGCGGTAAGTCCCCTCTTTGAGGAGTGGATAGAGAGGCGCCACGGCGTCCTCACCTTCCGCCTGACGCAGGTTCTCACCGGGCATGGGTGCTTCGGTGGGTTCCTGTTCAGGATAAAGCGGGAGGATACGTCCGGGTGTTTCCATTGCGAGGATCGTCTGGAGGACACGGTGGAGCATACGGTGGAGGTGTGCCCTGCCTGGGCGGAGCACCGCCGTGTCCTCGTGGAGGCGCCCTCACGCCCCTAGCCGCCGCAGGAGGAGACGCCCCGGGCGTCGGGAGTCGATTGCGGACTCCCGACCACCGTAGGCGCGAGCTTGCGGGTGGCGAGCAATGGGTAGCTCGCCGCCCGGTAAGGACCAGGCTCGGGTCGACGGCGCGCAGTGTTCCACGCGCGCCTCAAAGAGATGTCAGCAGCAGTGTAGGGGTCTACTAGGACCGATGCCTGCCGGGGTCGCGTGATTGTTCGAAAGAGATACCGTGACCCTGGCACATGGGCAACTGATGGAACACGGGTGGGTTTTAGTCAGTAAAAGTCTGACACGCCCTCCCGCTCCGCCCAGAGCGGGAGAAGTCATTTGATGATTTCCCATCCTGAAAAAAAAAAAAAAAAAAAAAGCCTCATACAATACGAAATCTTGAATACTAAAAGGCCGATTTGTTCGCGGTTTTCGACGCTATCCTTCGTAATTAGGCTACGGCCCACCGTTTTAGCTGTCAGAATCCATTTTTCTTCATGGGAAGTAGGCGAATGTGCTAGGTAGTTGAAGTTTTCGTTATTTTTTTATAACGATAAATAATGTAAATTTGCTTAATATTCTTACTATCTACTAAGTTTATTTTCATATAATTAAGTACTTATCCACCGCACTTTCCGGGTGGACTGCGATCCTCGATCGGTTCTGCCTGCTGGGGGGCCCAAATAGCGTAATTTCATCATAACTTTAATATTTTGTACTGGACCCATCCTCGAATACGTCGCCGTTGAACTGCCCGCGTGCAGACGCGTCTCTGGACACCTCACACGTCGGTCTAGCTCAGAAAAACGGAAAAAACTTTTGCTAACTCGTTGCGAAAATTCTTACTTAGTGATACAGTGAGCCTCATAAATCAAATCAAATCAAATCAAATCATTTATTCGCTTAATACAGGTAGGTATACACAGATGTTACAAAGAAAAATTAAGTGCTCTGTATCATTACCTAGTAAGGTGTGCAAATATTTATATAATTGTTAATCTAATTAAATAATTATCAAATTAAAAATACAGAAAAATAAATCAATAATGAAATAAATTCAGGGTATTACAAAAGTTAGTTAAAAGATTTAAAAAAAATGTTAGATTAATTATAGTATAGTACATGCCATATGAATAAAATCTAATAGATGAAATTAAAATATATGTCCAAAATAAAATAAAATTATACAAATGTCAAAATAACTAAATAAAGCATGTCACACTATTTGTATTGTCATCTTATTCCGTCAATAAATTACTCCTATATGTATCCATCTATATTTTTATCCTGTAAGTACTCCTTGACATTATAATAACATTTATTTATCAGGAATTTGTGTAGCCTCGACTTGAATGGCTGAATAGGTAACTTTTTGACATCATCAGGCAACTTATTGTAGATCAATGATGCCATACAAAGAATGCTTTTATTTATTAGTGCTGTTTTTCCATATGGTATATCAATTTCTAATCTTTTTTTGTCACGTAATTGTCTATAGTAGCTTTTAAAAGCAGTCTTATGATAATTAGGATTCGATTTCACAAAAACATTTATTTCATATAAGTATAATGAAGGCAGTGTCAGAATTTTTAAGCTCTTAAAGTATGGTTGACAGCTGGTAGTATTGTCTATATTGCACATTGCTCGAATACATTTCTTTTGAGCTTTAAATACAGATTCCTTATCAACTGCATTTCCCCAAAATATAATACCATATCTTAGGACAGGTGCAACTAGTCCGTGATAAGCAGCTAATACGGCTTCTTTGTTAACAATTTTTGAGAGTTTGTACAGAGCAAATGAGGATTTATTAATTCTTTTGCAGATATATTCTAAATGTGTTTTCCATGTCAGTTTGTTGTCAATATCAATTCCTAGAAACCTTGTATCTGTCACAGAATGTACTATTTCGCCGTGGTAACTAACGTTTATATTTTTTGGTTGACTTCTCTGATGAAAGTGTATGATTTATACATATACATACAATACGAAATCTTGAATACTAAAAGGCCGATTTGTTCGCGGTTTTCGACGCTATCCTTCGTAATTAGGCTACGGCCCACCGTTTTAGCTGTCAGAATCCATTTTTCTTCATGGGAAGTAGGCGAATGTGCTAGGTAGTTGAAGTTTTCGTTATTTTTTTATAACGATAAATAATGTAAATTTGCTTAATATTCTTACTATCTACTAAGTTTATTTTCATATAATTAAGTACTTATCCACCGCACCTTCCGGGTGGACTGCGATCTTCGATCGGTTCTGCCTGCTGGGGGGCCCAAATAGCGTAATTTCATCATAACTTTAATATTTTGTACTGGACCCATCCTCGAATACGTCGCCGTTGAACTGCCCGCGCGCAGACGCGTCTCTGGACACCTCACACGTCGGTCTAGCTCAGAAAAACGGAAAAAACTTTTGCTAACTCGTTGCGAAAATTCTAACTTAGTGATACAGTGAGCCTCATACAATACGAAATCTTGAATACTAAAAGGCCGATTTGTTCGCGGTTTTCGACGCTATCCTTCGTAATTAGGCTACGGCCCACCGTTTTAGCTGTCAGAATCCATTTTTCTTCATGGGAAGTAGGCGAATGTGCTAGGTAGTTGAAGTTATCGTTATTTTTTTATAACGATAAATAATGTAAATTTGCTTAATATTCTTACTATCTACTAAGTTTATTTTCATATAATTAAGTACTTATCCACCGCACCTTCCGGGTGGACTGCGATCCTCGATCGGTTCTGCCTGCTGGGGGGCCCAAATAGCGTAATTTCATCATAACTTTAATATTTTGTACTGGACCCATCCTCGAATACGTCACCGTTGAACTGCCCGCGCGCAGACGCGTCTCTGGACACCTCACGCGTTGGTCTAGCTCAGAAAAACGGAAAAAACTTTTGCTAACTCGTTGCGAAAATTCTAACTAAGTGATACAGTGAGCCTCATACAATACGAAATCTTGAATACTAAAAGGCTGATTTGTTCGCGGTTTTCGACGCTATCCTTCGTAATTAGGCTACGGCCCACCGTTTTAGCTGTCAGAATCCATTTTTCTTCATGGGAAGTAGGCGAATGTGCTAGGTAGTTGAAGTTTTCGTTATTTTTTTATAACGATAAATAATGTAAATTTGCTTAATATTCTTACTATCTACTAAGTTTATTTTCATATAATTAAGTACTTATCCACCGCACCTTCCGGGTGGACTGCGATCCTCGATCGGTTCTGCCTGCTGGGGGGCCCAAATAGCGTAATTTCATCATAACTTTAATATTTTGTACTGGACCCATCCTCGAATACGTCGCCGTTGAACTGCCCGCGCGCAGACGCGTCTCTGGACACCTCACACGTCGGTCTAGCTCAGAAAAACAGAAAAAACTTTTGCTAACTCGTTGCGAAAATTCTAACTTAGTGATACAGTGAGCCTCATACAATACGAAATCTTGAATACTAAAAGGCCGATTTGTTCGCGGTTTTCGACGCTATCCTTCGTAATTAGGCTACGGCCCACCGTTTTAGCTGTCAGAATCCATTTTTCTTCATGGGAAGTAGGCGAATGTGCTAGGTAGTTGAAGTTTTCGTTATTTTTTTATAACGATAAATAATGTAAATTTGCTTAATATTCTTACTATCTACTAAGTTTATTTTCATATAATTAAGTACTTATCCACCGCACCTTCCGGGTGGACTGCGATCCTCGATCGGTTCTGCCCGCTGGGGGGCCCAAATAGCGTAATTTCATCATAACTTTAATATTTTGTACTGGACCCATCCTCGAATACGTCGCCGTTGAACTGCCCGCGCGCAGACGCGTCTCTGGACACCTCACACGTCGGTCTAGTTCAGAAAAACGGAAAAAACTTTTGCTAACTCGTTGCGAAAATTCTAACTTAGTGATACAGTGAGCCTCATACAATACGAAATCTTGAATACTAAAAGGCTGATTTGTTCGCGGTTTTCGACGCTACCCTTCGTAATTAGGCTACGGCCCACCGTTTTAGCTGTCAGAATCCATTTTTCTTCATGGGAAGTAGGCGAATGTGCTAGGTAGTTGAAGTTTTCGTTATTTTTTTATAACGATAAATAATGTAAATTTGCTTAATATTCTTACTATCTACTAAGTTTATTTTCATATAATTAAGTACTTATCCACCGCACCTTCCGGGTGGACTGCGATCCTCGATCGGTTCTGCCTGCTGGGGGGCCCAAATAGCGTAATTTCATCATAACTTTAATATTTTGTACTGGACCCATCCTCGAATACGTCGCCGTTGAACTGCCCGCGCGCAGACGCGTCTCTGGACACCTCACACGTCGGTCTTGCTCAGAAAAACAGAAAAAACTTTTGCTAACTCGTTGCGAAAATTCTAACTTAGTGATACAGTGAGCCTCATACAATACGAAATCTTGAATACTAAAAGGCCGATTTGTTCGCGGTTTTCGACGCTATCCTTCGTAATTAGGCTACGGCCCACCGTTTTAGCTGTCAGAATCCATTTTTCTTCATGGGAAGTAGGCGAATGTGCTAGGTAGTTGAAGTTTTCGTTATTTTTTTATAACGATAAATAATGTAAATTTGCTTAATATTCTTACTATCTACTAAGTTTATTTTCATATAATTAAGTACTTATCCACCGCACCTTCCGGGTGGACTGCGATCCTCGATCGGTTCTGCCTGCTGGGGGGCCCAAATAGCGTAATTTCATCATAACTTTAATATTTTGTACTGGACCCATCCTCGAATACGTCGCCGTTGAACTGCCCGCGCGCAGACGCGTCTCTGGACACCTCACACGTCGGTCTAGCTCAGAAAAACAGAAAAAACTTTTGCTAACTCGTTGCGAAAATTCTAACTTAGTGATACAGTGAGCCTCATACAATACGAAATCTTGAATACTAAAAGGCCGATTTGTTCGCGGTTTTCGACGCTATCCTTCGTAATTAGGCTACGGCCCACCGTTTTAGCTGTCAGAATCCATTTTTCTTCATGGGAAGTAGGCGAATGTGCTAGGTAGTTGAAGTTTTCGTTATTTTTTTCTAACGATAAATAATGTAAATTTGCTTAATATTCTTACTATCTACTAAGTTTATTTTCATATAATTAAGTACTTATCCACCGCACCTTCCGGGTGGACTGCGATCCTCGATCGGTTCTGCCTGCTGGGGGGCCCAAATAGCGTAATTTCATCATAACTTTAATATTTTGTACTGGACCTATCCTCGAATACGTCACCGTTGAACTGCCCGCGCGCAGACGCGTCTCTGGACACCTCACGCGTTGGTCTAGCTCAGAAAAACGGAAAAAACTTTTGCTAACTCGTTGCGAAAATTCTAACTTAGTGATACAGTGAGCCTCATACAATACGAAATCTTGAATACTAAAAGGCCGATTTGTTCGCGGTTTTCGACGCTATCCTTCGTAATTAGGCTACGGCCCACCGTTTTAGCTGTCAGAATCCATTTTTCTTCATGGGAAGTAGGCGAATGTGCTAGGTAGTTGAAGTTTTCGTTATTTCTTTATAACGATAAATAATGTAAATTTGCTTAATATTCTTACTATCTACTAAGTTTATTTTCATATAATTAAGTACTTATCCACCGCACCTTCCGGGTGGACTGCGATCCTCGATCGGTTCTGCCTGCTGGGGGGCCCAAATAGCGTAATTTCATCATAACTTTAATATTTTGTACTGGACCCATCCTCGAATACGTCGCCGTTGAACTGCCCGCGCGCAGACGCGTCTCTGGACACCTCACACGTCGGTCTAGCTCAGAAAAACGGAAAAAACTTTTGCTAACTCGTTGCGAAAATTCTAATTTAGTGATACAGTGAGCCTCATACAATACGAAATCTTGAATACTAAAAGGCCGATTTGTTCGCGGTTTTCGACGCTACCCTTCGTAATTAGGCTACGGCCCACCGTTTTAGCTGTCAGAATCCATTTTTCTTCATGGGAAGTAGGCGAATGTGCTAGGTAGTTGAAGTTTTCGTTATGTTTTTATAACGATAAATAATGTAAATTTGCTTAATATTCTTACTATCTACTAAGTTTATTTTCATATAATTAAGTACTTATCCACCGCACCTTCCGGGTGGACTGCGATCCTCGATCGGTTCTGCCCGCTGGGGGGCCCAAATAGCGTAATTTCATCATAACTTTAATATTTTGTACTGGACCCATCCTCGAATACGTCGCCGTTGAACTGCCCGCGCGCAGATGCGTCTCTGGACACCTCACACGTCGGTCTAGCTCAGAAAAACAGAAAAAACTTTTGCTAACTCGTTGCGAAAATTCTAACTTAGTGATACAGTGAGCCTCATACAATACGAAATCTTGAATACTAAAAGGCCGATTTGTTCGCGGTTTTCGACGCTATCCTTCGTAATTAGGCTACGGCCCACCGTTTTAGCTGTCAGAATCCATTTTTCTTCATGGGAAGTAGGCGAATGTGCTAGGTAGTTGAAGTTTTCGTTATTTTTTTCTAACGATAAATAATGTAAATTTGCTTAATATTCTTACTATCTACTAAGTTTATTTTCATATAATTAAGTACTTATCCACCGCACCTTCCGGGTGGACTGCGATCCTCGATCGGTTCTGCCTGCTGGGTGGCCCAAATAGCGTAATTTCATCATAACTTTAATATTTTGTACTGGACCCATCCTTGAATACGTCACCGTTGAACTGCCCGCGCGCAGACGCGTCTCTGGACACCTCACACGTCGGTCTAGCTCAGAAAAACGGAAAAAACTTTTGCTAACTCGTTGCGAAAATTCTAACTTAGTGATACAGTGAGCCTCATACAATACGAAATCTTGAATACTAAAAGGCCGATTTGTTCGCGGTTTTCGACGCTATCCTTCGTAATTAGGCTACGGCCCACCGTTTTAGCTGTCAGAATCCATTTTTCTTAGTGGGAAGTAGGCGAATGTGCTAGGTAGTTGAAGTTTTCGTTATTTTTTTATAATGATAAATAATGTAAATTTGCTTAATATTCTTACTATCTACTAAGTTTATTTTCATATAATTAAGTACTTATCCATCGCACCTTCCGGGTGGACTGCGATCCTCGATCGGTTCTGCCTGCTGGGGGGCCCAAATAGCGTAATTTCATCATAACTTTAATATTTTGTACTGGACCCATCCTCGAATACGTCGCCGTTGAACTGCCCGCGCGCAGACGCGTCTCTGGACACCTCACACGTTGGTCTAGCTCAGAAAAACGGAAAAAACTTTTGCTAACTCGTTGCGAAAATTCTAACTTAGTGATACAGTGAGCCTCATACAATACGAAATCTTGAATACTAAAAGGCCGATTTGTTCGCGGTTTTCGACGCTATCCTTCGTAATTAGGCTACGGCCCACCGTTTTATCTGTCAGAATTCATTTTTCTTAATGGGAAGTAGGCGAATGTGCTAGGTAGTTGAAGTTTTCGTTATTTTTTTATAACGATAAATAATGTAAATTTGCTTAATATTCTTACTATCTACTAAGTTTATTTTCATATAATTAAGTACTTATCCACCGCACCTTCCGGGTGGACTGCGATCCTCGATCGGTTCTGCCTGCTGGGGGGCCCAAATAGCGTAATTTCATCATAACTTTAATATTTTGTACTGGACCCATCCTCGAATACGTCGCCGTTGAACTGCCCGCGCGCAGACGCGTCTCTGGACACCTCACACGTCGGTCTAGCTCAGAAAAACGGAAAAAACTTTTGCTAACTCGTTGCGAAAATTCTAACTTAGTGATACAGTGAGCCTCATACAATACGAAATCTTGAATACTAAAAGGCCGATTTGTTTGCGGTTTTCGACGCTATCCTTCGTAATTAGGCTACGGCCCACCGTTTTAGCTGTCAGAATCCATTTTTCTTCATGGGAAGTAGGCGAATGTGCTAGGTAGTTGAAGTTTTCGTTATTTTTTTATAACGATAAATAATGTAAATTTGCTTAATATTCTTACTATCTACTAAGTTTATTTTCATATAATTAAGTACTTATCCACCGCACCTTCCGGGTGGACTGCGATCCTCGATCGGTTCTGCCTGCTGGGGGGCCCAAATAGCGTAATTTCATCATAACTTTAATATTTTTTACTGGACCCATCCTCGAATACGTCGCCGTTGAACTGCCCGCGCGCAGACGCGTCTCTCGACACCTCACACGTCGGTCTAGCTCAGAAAAACGGAAAAAACTTTTGCTAACTCGTTGCGAAAATTCTAACTTAGTGTTCCTGCGCAAACACTCCTTTTAGTGCGAGGCATTGCTATGCTTAATTAGATAGGCGTTTGCTGATGAGTATCGGATAGTGTAGGGTCATTGTCACTTGCCTCAGCGCCTTGAAACTGTAACGACCTACATATTTATTAAATTTGTAATCACGAATTTTATGGGATTTTATTTATGGCACCTGTATGTTAGCTAAAGACAAAGCATGGTGGCCCATGAGGGGAACTAAATAATCAATAATATAACCGCGTAAAAACTCAAAGAAGACCAACAAATTGGAAGAAAAAATCGGGCACGGCGATCGAGTCGTGTTGGACCAGAGGAGCCATCCAGTGAGCAGACTAAAGCCACAGAGTTCCAGGGAGCGTTGCAAACCAGGATCCAAGGGTACGAGCAGTGGTACGACTAAAGTATCGCATCGTGCAGCAGCGGTCACCCAAAGATAAGTGTCCTTCCTACGTCATACTTTTCATCCAAGTTCCGAAATATCTATCCTAATCCATTATAACTATTCAGTATAATAATCTACTTGTGCAGACCAAAGCATTTCTGCGCTATTTTGTTCAAAATTCCCGTAAAAATATCATCTTTTTCGTAAACATCTACCCACACTCAGAAAAAATAATTTTCAAATTTCGAATATTTTTGAGCATTTAGCTTAAAATTAAGTTAATTACACTCAATGTCAAGTCAATTTAATAATCCTATTGTAATATTCAAATATTGTATTCATGTGTTGTCCCATAATGACATAAAATAACTCAATTTTTTTTTATCTAATTGAATTTGTTGTCTCATTGTTCTTTGTTCCTCACAATCGCGTAGCTGTCCAATAAATTCTTGTCAAAATCAAAATACTTAGCGTACTTCGCCGACTGTTCCAGGCCATAATCGACGCACGCGCTCACTATTTCGTACATACTTGCATGAAATAGCGGGCATCGAACTGCGGGCAGGCGGCAGCAAGTGTGCTGCTGAGCTTGCACCCCTGGTTTCCTGTGCGGCAAGTGTCACCGTTAGGAGGAGCGTGAGCCATTCAATTCAGTTATTTTAGCTTATTTGCCATTTTTTGTGTCGTTAAAGTAAAACCTATAACTTCTTATTATGTCTAACGAGAACAAACAACGTCTCAAAGAATTAGTAACAAAACGAGTGTCCGCCAAGGGGCAGATTACTAAATTCCGAAATTATTTGAATACTATTTCTGAACTTGATGAATTAACTAATATTCAATTAACTGAGCTAAATTTAAAGCTTGTCAAGTTTGAAGCTTTATCATTGAGGGTAGATGACTTGCAAGGTGAAATAGAGGTTTTAAATCCTGAAAATATTTCGATTGAAATTGAAGAGCGCGAAAATATTGAGCGCGATATTATAGCGAATATAGCCACTGCAAAGAATTTGGTCGAGATATTTACCAGAAAAAACGAGTGTGAACAAAGACGACATTCTGCTCATAATATTTCTTGTTGTAGTGATCATCATCTGCAGCACGAAGTACCTTTGAAGCTCCCACAGATCCAAATTGCGAAGTTTGATGGGGCATATTTCCGCTGGTTGGAATTTCGAGATACGTTTGAGAATTTAATCCAAAACAATAACCGTATTTCACCAATCAACAAATTTCACTATCTCATTTCGTTTTTACAAGGTGACGCGGCCAGAATAATATCGAATCTTGAAGTTTCTACCACAAATTATGCTGAAGCATGGAAGCTGTTATGCAATCGGTATAATAACAAAAGAATATTGATTAACCATCACTTAAATTCATTATTCAATATTAAACAGCTTCCACGCGAGGCAGAAAAGTCGTTGAGATTCTTAGTCGATCACGTAAACAAAAACCTACGCGCGTTATCAGGGCTCGGACAACCAACCGATAAGTGGGATGTCCTAATAATATTTATGCTTACCTCCAAACTTGATTCCAATACTTTGTTAAAATGGGAGGAATACCGAAATAACATTGAGGGAGATGTGCCTACTTTGGATCAATTTTATAAATTCATGATAGACAGAGCCGACGTTCTCGAATCTTTAAACCGGAACCGGTCCGATCACAATATTTCAAGGCCTGTACATAATAACAACAATCCAAAGCCAGGCCCTTCATCTACAAAATCTTTTGCAAGTGTAGGTAACAAACGTAACAAGTTTAGAAAACCTACTAACTTCTCGTGCATAATTTGCGATGAAAGTCATAGGATCTATGACTGTCCTACTTTTAAGGCTAAGGGGGTAGACGAAAGAATGATGGATGTAACAAAATACAAGCTATGCGTCAATTGTTTACGACAGGGCCACTCTGCGCGTGAGTGTCACATGGGGCCATGTCGTGAATGCGAGCAGAGGCACAACAGTTTGCTTCACCGTCCATCTTCTTCCACTAACAATGTCGTTTCTATTGACGAGCAAGAGGAGACTATAGTCAATTGCTCAAATCAAGGTACTAATCAAAATATAGGTCAAATTCTGTTGTCCACTGCCATGATCGAAGTAACGAATCCATTTAACCAGCGAAAGGTTAAAGTTCGTGCTCTTTTGGATAGCGGAAGCCAATTGTCCTTTATCTCTGAATCCCTAAAGACCAGACTATCGCTAAATTGTAATCCCATTGATTCACTAAAGGTCATAGGAATAGGAAACACAACTGCGTCTAATGTAGTTGAAAGTTGCAATGTACAAATTAAATCAATAAACACAGAATTTAAAATTACGTTATCATGTCTTGTCATGAAAGAATTAACGGGTTGGTTACCAAAAACGCCTATTGATATTGGCTCACTAAAGTTGCCAGAGGGTATACAGCTAGCAGATCCATCGTTTTATCAGCCGGCCCCAATAGATATATTAATAGGAGCAGACCTATTTTGGGATCTGCTGGGCAACGAGCAATATGCTCTAGGGGTAGGAACCAATAATCCAAACTTAAGAAACACAAGGCTAGGCTGGATAATATCCGGTCCCATTAGTAAGTTCATGAAATCAAACAAAATAACACAATGTAATCATGCTATACTTTCTAAGTCTAAATCAGAAGATGAAAATATTGATAAAATGCTAACAAAATTCTGGGACTTGGAAGAAGTTCCCACAAAAAAGATAATGAGTGAAAATGAAAAAGAGTGCGAAACTCTTTTTTTGACTCATACTACTAGAAACAATTCAGGTAGATTTTCAGTTAAATTACTATTAAAAGATACCCCCGATTGCCTAGGGGACACATATTTACTAGCTAAAAAACGATTTATTAATTTAGAAAAGCGATTTAAACGCAATCCATCGCTAAAGGTCGAATACACTAAATTCATAAACGAGTATGCTGAGTTAGGACACCTATCTACGTCCAATAATAACTTCCATGGCATTCCATCCTATTATCTATGTCATCATCCAGTTCTAAAGCAAGAAAGTGAGTCCACAAAGCTTCGAGTAGTCTTTGATGGTTCCGCTCCTTCCACATCAGGGTATGCACTCAATGACATTTTGAGAGTGGGTCCAAATGTCCAGGACTCCCTCTTTTCCATATTGTTACGCGCTAGACAATATAAATATCTACTTACCGGGGATATAGAAAAAATGTATCGTCAGGTGTTAGTTCACGAACACGAGCGTAACCTACAGCTAATACTTTGGAGAGAGGATGAGTCACATCCCATTCAAACTTTAAAATTAAATACACTAACCTATGGCACTGCAAGTGCAAGCTACCTAAGTACACGCTGCATTTGGCAGATAGGAGAAGAGCAAGATGATGACGTCATAAGGAACATAATACAAAAAGATTTTTATGTCGACGATCTAATTACGGGATCTGACGATGTTCAACAATTAAAATACATACAAAATTCAGTATCAAATGCTTTAAAGTCTGGGTGCTTTAACCTTAGAAAATATAAAAGTAACTATCCATTGATATTTGGTGACATTGATATAAATAAACAAGACAATTTAACATTCAGTGAGTCATCAAACACGCTCGGGCTGGGGTGGACTCCATCTAGCGACACCTTGCACTTCCCGATAAAAGGTTTTTCTTACGATAATGACGTAGTGATAACGAAACGATTCATTATGTCAAACTCATTTAAAATATTTGACCCTTTAGGTCTACTAAGTCCAATTGTCATTAAACCAAAAATTATGTTGCAAAACCTCTGGCAGCATAAATTAGATTGGGACGAGCCTGTTACGCAAGAGATAAAGGATAATTGGATCAAATTCGCTAACAATTTAAAATGCATTTCAAACTTGCAGATTCCAAGAATAAGTTTAGGAAACTCACCGAAATATATAGAACTCCATTCATTTAGTGATGCTTCCCAGTCCGCGTACGGCGCATGCATTTATATGAGATCCATTAGCAACAGTGGTGACGTCACTATTCGATTGTTATGCGCTGTTGAGACCGTTCCCTATATCCCTATGTGATGAGGGCAAGGATGTCTTCAATGAAGTGATTTATTGCTTCAAATAATATAAACGTATATTTTTCTTAATTTTTACAATAAAATCGTTGAGAGATACGAAGTTTAACCGTTTTTCTTGGAGAAGTGTGAAGTTGGTTGTGACGGTGCTGCCCCGCACGGGTAGATTGCGCCGATGTTCACGCCGCAGAATTGTTGCGTTCTTCGCCGCTAGATGGCGTTGCAGGTATATTGAACATGCGCAAAATTTAAAGTAGCACCTCTAAAGCCTACGACTATACCCCGTCTTGAGTTATGCGGAGCCCTACTTGCCGCCAAACTAGTTAAATCAGTAATAGATTCATTAAGGCAACAGCCGGGAAGGTTAGTCCATTGGTGTGACTCAAGCGTGGCACTGGGATGGATACGTAGTGACCTATCAAAATTAAAAACATTCGTTGCGAATCGTGTCAGCGAGATAACGGAACTTACCGATCCGTCTGCATGGAGATATGTTCCCACTGTCTCAAATCCTGCAGATTTAATATCCAGGGGAGTCGACGCAAAGGATTTAATGTCGATGAACCTGTGGTGGACAGGTCCGGGCTATCTACATAATAAAAATGAGTCCGAGTGGCCAATGCTAAATGCCAACGACTCAGAAATTCTGCCTGAAACTAAATCAAATTCAGCTATAATAAATAAATCAATAATCAATTTCGATAAATATTCATCTCTAAATAGACTTCAAAGATCATTCGCATACATTCAGCGATTCATATTTAATTTAAAACATTCTAATAGCAAGCGCACAGGCCCGTTATCAGCTGACGAACTGCGTGAGTCATTCCATGCGCTTTGTATTATAGCTCAAGGTCAAACGTTCCCCGTCGACTACGAGACGCTTGTGAACGGTAAACAATTAAATAACAAAAGTAAAATCTTATCTCTCTCTCCGTTTATTGATAACGCAAAGTTAATTCGTGTCGGTGGAAGAATAGAAGCGTCAGGTTGCTCATACGAAAAGAAACATCCCATTCTTCTTCACGCTTCACATAGATTAACGAAACTATATTATGAAAGAGAGCATTTAAAAAACATGCACGCTGGCCCGCAGCTGCTACTAGCCACAGTGAGAGAAACCGTGTGGCCAATAAACGGTCGTTATCTCGCGAGACGTGTCGTTAATAACTGCGTTCGATGCAGACGCCTCCGAGGTAAAACCTTGTGCCCTAAAATGGGCGAGTTGCCCTTTCAAAGGGTAAATCCAGGCCATCCCTTCTTATCTGTTGGTTTAGATTTTGCCGGTCCATTTTTTATTATTAATCGTAAAGGCCGTGGAAGCCGCGTTATAAAATGTTATTTGTGTATTTTTGTATGCCTACGTTATAAGTGCATTCATCTTGAGGCTGTCAGTGATTTGACTAAGGATGCATTTCTGATGACCCTCAGGAGGTTTATCGCCCGTCGAGGTAAACCAGCGGAGATATTTAGTGATAATGGAACCAACTTTGTGGCCGCAGCAAAGGAAATAAGAGATTTTATTAAACAAACGCAGTAGCCCTTAACTAACTTTGCAAGTCAACAAACCATAAACTATAGGTTCATACCTGCTTACTCTCCTCATTTCGGTGGCATATGGGAGGCCGGGGTAAAATCGGCCAAGCACCATATAAAACACGTCATTGGCAAAAGCCATTTAACCTATGAAGAAATATCAACTTTGTTTGCACAAGTGGAGGCGATTCTGAATAGCCGTCCCTTGTGCCCTTTATCCTCCTGTCCTGACGATCTCCTCCCTCTTTCTCCAGGGCACTTTATCATCGGGAGGCCCTTGACTGCATTACCAGCTCCGACCCTAGATGACAAAAGCTACGATCCTCTCAAACGTTACGAGCGTCTAGAAAGAATACGACAGCACTTCTGGCGAAGATGGAGTAAAGAATACCTGTCCGAGTTACAGCAAAGAACGAAGTGGCGGACTGATGCGTCCAAACTGAACGTCGGAGATATGGTGTTGCTGGCAGACGATAATTCCTCACCGCTGCAGTGGAGACTCGGACGAGTTCTGCGTCTCATCTACGGACCGGATAAGATACCACGAGTCGCGGATATCAACACTACTAAGGGTTGTGTACGCCGGTCCTTTGTACGTCTCTGCCCGCTGCCAACGGCGGATGAACTCAAGGGTTAAAAGGGTAAACCTTTCAACGGCCGGGAAGATGTTCCTGCGCAAGCACTCCTTTTAGTGCGAGGCATTGCTATGCTTAATTAGATAGGCGTTTGCTGATGAGTATCGGATAGTGTAGGGTCATTGTCACTTGCCTCAGCGCCTTGAAACTGTAACGACCTAGATATTTATTAAATTTGTAATCACGAATTTTATGGGATTTTATTTATGGCACCTGTATGTTAGCTAAAGACAAAACACTTAGTGATACAGTGAGCCTCATACAATACGAAATCTTGAATACTAAAAGGCCGATTTGTTCGCGGTTTTCGACGCTACCCTTCGTAATTAGGCTACGGCCCACCGTTTTAGCTGTCAGAATCCATTTTTCTTCATGGGGAGTAGGCGAATGTGCTAGGTAGTTGAAGTTTTCGTTATTTTTTTTATAACGATAAATAATGTAAATTTGCTTAATATTCTTACTATCTACTAAGTTTATTTTCATATAATTAAGTACTTATCCACCGCACCTTCCGGGTGGACTGCGATCCTCGATCGGTTCTGTCTGCTGGGGGGCCCAAATAGCGTAATTTCATCATAACTTTAATATTTTGTACTGGACCCATCCTCGAATACGTCGCCGTTGAACTGCCCGCGCGCAGACGCATCTCTGGACACCTCACACGTCGGTCTAGCTCAGAAAAACGGAAAAAACTTTTGCTAACTCGTTGCGAAAATTCTAACTTAGTGATACAGTGAGCCTCATACAATACGAAATCTTGAATACTAAAAGGCCGATTTGTTCGCGGTTTTCGACGCTATCCTTCGTAATTAGGCTACGGCCCACCGTTTTAGCTGTCAGAATCCATTTTTCTTCATGGGAAGTAGGCGAATGTGCTAGGTAGTTGAAGTTTTCGTTATTTTTTTATAACGATAAATAATGTAAATTTGCTTAATATTCTTACTATCTACTAAGTTTATTTTCATGTGATTAAGTACTTATCCACCGCACCTTCCGGGTGGACTGCGATCCTCGATCGGTTCTGCCTGCTGGGGGGCCCAAATAGCGTAATTTCATCATAACTTTAATATTTTGTACTGGACCCATCCTCGAATACGTCGCCGTTGAACTGCCCGCGCGCAGACGCGTCTCTGGACACCTCACACGTCGGTCTAGCTCAGAAAAACGGAAAAAACTTTTGCTAACTCGTTGCGAAAATTCTAACTTAGTGATACAGTGAGCCTCATACAATACGAAATCTTGAATACTAAAAGGCCGATTTGTTCGCGGTTTTCGACGCTACCCTTCGTAATTAGGCTACGGCCCACCGTTTTAGCTGTCAGAATCCATTTTTCTTCATGGGAAGTAGGCGAATGTGCTAGGTAGTTGAAATTTTCGTTATTTTTTTATAACGATAAATAATGTAAATTTGCTTAATATTCTTACTATCTACTAAGTTTATTTTCATAAAATTAAGTACTTATCTACCGCACCTTCCGGGTGGACTGCGATCCTCGATCGGTTCTGCCTGCTGGGGGGCCCAAATAGCGTAATTTCATCATAACTTTAATATTTTGTACTGGACCCATCTTCGAATACGTCGCCGTTGAACTGCCCGCGCGCAGACGCGTCTCTGGACACCTCACACGTCGGTCTAGCTCAGAAAAACGGAAAAAACTTTTGGTAACTCGTTGCGAAAATTCTAACTTAGTGATACAGTGAGCCTCATACAATACGAAATCTTGAATACTAAAAGGCCGATTTGTTCGCGGTTTTCGACGCTATCCTTCGTAATTAGGCTACGGCCCACCGTTTTAGCTGTCAGAATCCATTTTTCTTCATGGGAAGTAGGCGAATGTGCTAGGTAGTTGAAGTTTTCGTTATTTTTTTATAACGATAAATAATGTAAATTTGCTTAATATTCTTACCTTCTACTAAGTTTATTTTCATATAATTAAGTACTTATCCACCGCACCTTCCGGGTGGACTGCGATCCTCGATCGGTTCTGCCTGCTGGGGGGCCCAAATAGCGTAATTTCATCATAACTTTAATATTTTGTACTGGACCCATCCTCGAATACGTCGCCGTTGAACTGCCCGCGCGCAGACGCGTCTCTGGACACCTCACACGTCGGTCTAGCTCAGAAAAACGGAAAAAACTTTTGCTAACTCGTTGCGAAAATTCTAACTTAGTGATACAGTGAGCCTCATACAATACGAAATCTTGAATACTAAAAGGCCGATTTGTTCGCGGTTTTCGACGCTACCCTTCGTAATTAGGCTACGGCCCACCGTTTTAGCTGTCAGAATCCATTTTTCTTCATGGGAAGTAGGCGAATGTGCTAGGTAGTTGAAGTTTTCGTTATTTTTTTATAACGATAAATAATGTAAATTTGCTTAATATTCTTACCTTCTACTAAGTTTATTTTCATATAATTAAGTACTTATCCACCGCACCTTCCGGGTGGACTGCGATCCTCGATCGGTTCTGCCTGCTGGGGGGCCCAAATAGCGTAATTTCATCATAACTTTAATATTTTGTACTGGACCCATCCTCGAATACGTCGCCGTTGAACTGCCCGCGCGCAGACGCATCTCTGGACACCTCACACGTCGGTCTAGCTCAGAAAAACGGAAAAAACTTTTGCTAACTCGTTGCGAAAATTCTAACTTAGTGATACAGTGAGCCTCATACAATACGAAATCTTGAATACTAAAAGGCCGATTTGTTCGCGGTTTTCGACGCTATCCTTCGTAATTAGGCTACGGCCCACCGTTTTAGCTGTCAGAATCCATTTTTCTTCATGGGAAGTAGGCGAATGTGCTAGGTAGTTGAAGTTTTCGTTATTTTTTTATAACGATAAATAATGTAAATTTGCTTAATATTCTTACTATCTACTAAGTTTATTTTCATGTGATTAAGTACTTATCCACCGCACCTTCCGGGTGGACTGCGATCCTCGATCGGTTCTGCCTGCTGGGGGGCCCAAATAGCGTAATTTCATCATAACTTTAATATTTTGTACTGGACCCATCCTCGAATACGTCGCCGTTGAACTGCCCGCGCGCAGACGCGTCTCTGGACACCTCACACGTCGGTCTAGCTCAGAAAAACGGAAAAAACTTTTGCTAACTCGTTGCGAAAATTCTAACTTAGTGATACAGTGAGCCTCATACAATACGAAATCTTGAATACTAAAAGGCCGATTTGTTCGCGGTTTTCGACGCTACCCTTCGTAATTAGGCTACGGCCCACCGTTTTAGCTGTCAGAATCCATTTTTCTTCATGGGAAGTAGGCGAATGTGCTAGGTAGTTGAAATTTTCGTTATTTTTTTATAACGATAAATAATGTAAATTTGCTTAATATTCTTACTATCTACTAAGTTTATTTTCATAAAATTAAGTACTTATCTACCGCACCTTCCGGGTGGACTGCGATCCTCGATCGGTTCTGCCTGCTGGGGGGCCCAAATAGCGTAATTTCATCATAACTTTAATATTTTGTACTGGACCCATCTTCGAATACGTCGCCGTTGAACTGCCCGCGCGCAGACGCGTCTCTGGACACCTCACACGTCGGTCTAGCTCAGAAAAACGGAAAAAACTTTTGGTAACTCGTTGCGAAAATTCTAACTTAGTGATACAGTGAGCCTCATACAATACGAAATCTTGAATACTAAAAGGCCGATTTGTTCGCGGTTTTCGACGCTATCCTTCGTAATTAGGCTACGGCCCACCGTTTTAGCTGTCAGAATCCATTTTTCTTCATGGGAAGTAGGCGAATGTGCTAGGTAGTTGAAGTTTTCGTTATTTTTTTATAACGATAAATAATGTAAATTTGCTTAATATTCTTACCTTCTACTAAGTTTATTTTCATATAATTAAGTACTTATCCACCGCACCTTCCGGGTGGACTGCGATCCTCGATCGGTTCTGCCTGCTGGGGGGCCCAAATAGCGTAATTTCATCATAACTTTAATATTTTGTACTGGACCCATCCTCGAATACGTCGCCGTTGAACTGCCCGCGCGCAGACGCGTCTCTGGACACCTCACACGTCGGTCTAGCTCAGAAAAACGGAAAAAACTTTTGCTAACTCGTTGCGAAAATTCTAACTTAGTGATACAGTGAGCCTCATACAATACGAAATCTTGAATACTAAAAGGCCGATTTGTTCGCGGTTTTCGACGCTACCCTTCGTAATTAGGCTACGGCCCACCGTTTTAGCTGTCAGAATCCATTTTTCTTCATGGGAAGTAGGCGAATGTGCTAGGTAGTTGAAGTTTTGGTTATTTTTTTATAACGATAAATAATGTAAATTTGCTTAATATTCTTACTATCTACTAAGTTTATTTTCATATAATTAAGTACTTATCCACCGCACCTTCCGGGTGGACTGCGATCCTCGATCGGTTCTGCCTGCTGGGGGGCCCAAATAGCGTAATTTCATCATAACTTTAATATTTTGTACTGGACCCATCCTCGAATACGTCGCCGTTGAACTGCCCGCGCGCAGACGCGTCTCTGGACACCTCACACGTCGGTCTAGCTCAGAAAAACGGAAAAAACTTTTGGTAACTCGTTGCGAAAATTCTAACTTAGTGATACAGTGAGCCTCATACAATACGAAATCTTGAATACTAAAAGGCCGATTTGTTCGCGGTTTTCGACGCTATCCTTCGTAATTAGGCTACGGCCCACCGTTTTAGCTGTCAGAATCCATTTTTCTTCATGGGAAGTAGGCGAATGTGCTAGGTAGTTGAAGTTTTCGTTATTTTTTTATAACGATAAATAATGTAAATTTGCTTAATATTCTTACTATCTACTAAGTTTATTTTCATATAATTAAGTACTTATCCACCGCACCTTCCGGGTGGACTGCGATCCTCGATCGGTTCTGCCTGCTGGGGGGCCCAAATAGCGTAATTTCATCATAACTTTAATATTTTGTACTGGACCCATCCTCGAATACGTCGCCGTTGAACTGCCCGCGCGCAGACGCGTCTCTGGACACCTCACACGTTGGTCTAGCTCAGAAAAACGGAAAAAACTTTTGCTAACTCGTTGCGAAAATTCTAACTTAGTGATACAGTGAGCCTCATACAATACGAAATCTTGAATACTAAAAGGCCGATTTGTTCGCGGTTTTCGACGCTATCCTTCGTAATTAGGCTACGGCCCACCGTTTTAGCTGTCAGAATCCATTTTTCTTCATGGGAAGTAGGCGAATGTGCTAGGTAGTTGAAGTTTTCGTTATTTTTTTATAACGATAAATAATGTAAATTTGCTTAATATTCTTACTATCTACTAAGTTTATTTTCATATAATTAAGTACTTATCCACCGCACCTTCCGGGTGGACTGCGATCCTCGATCGGTTCTGCCTGCTGGGGGGCCCAAATAGCGTAATTTCATCATAACTTTAATATTTTGTACTGGACCCATCCTCGAATACGTCGCCGTTGAACTGCCCGCGCGCAGACGCGTCTCTGGACACCTTTTTTTTTTTTTTTTTTTTTTCAGGATGGGAAATCATCAAATGACTTTTCCCGCTCTGGGCGGAGCGGGAGGGCGTGTCAGACTTTTACTGACTAAAACCCACCCGTGTTCCATCAGTTGCCCATGTGCCAGGGTCACGGTATCTCTTTCGAACAATCACGCGACCCTGGCAGGCATCGGTCCTAGTAGACCCCTACACTGCTGCTGACATCTCTTTGAGGCGCGCGTGGAACACTGCGCGCCGTCGACCCGAGCTTGGTCCTTACCGGGCGGCGAGCTACCCATTGCTCGCCACCCGCAAGCTCGCGCCTACGGTGGCCGGGAGTCCGCAATCGACTCCCGACGCCCGGGGCGTCTCCTCCTGCGGTGGCTAGGGACGTGAGGGCGCAGAGACTGCCACTCCCTCACGCGCCCCGCCTCCTCCTTCGCGAGCATTACTGCTTCGCAGAAGGAGGTGACGGCTTCCCATTCCCTCTCGCTCCGTACCATGGCTCGCACCAGGGCCGGACGCGAGAGGTCGCCGCCGCCGATCGCCTCCACGAGGACACGGCGGTGCCCCGCCCAGGCTGGGCACACCTCCACCGTATGCTCCACCGTGTCCTCCAGACGATACTCGCAATGGAAACACCCGGACGTATCCTCCCGCTTTATCCTGAACAGGAACCCACCGAAGCACCCATGCCCGGTGAGAACCTGCGTCAGGCGGAAGGTGAGGACGCCGTGGCGCCTCTCTATCCACTCCTCAAAGAGGGGACTTACCGCCGCAATTGTGGCGTGCCCAGCACTGGGTTGCGACAATCGTACCCGCCATGTCGCCATGAGATCACACCGGAGCTCTGTCCGCCGAGCCGCGATTTGTTGCGGCAGCGGAGTTTCACCCCGGCGTTTCGCCTCCTCGCGCCACTCCCACATGTGCGCGAGGACCTTTGCCTCCAGATCCCATGGCGGCACTCCGGCAAGGAGGCTCGCCGCCTCGCACGAGATCGTGCGGTATCCTCGGATTAGCCGGATGGCCATGACCCTCTGGGCCGCACTCAACCGGCGCGCTGGGCGCAGCCTCAATGAGGGCGCCCACACCGGTGCCCCGTAGAGGGCCATGGACCGCACGACCCCCGTGTAGAGCCTCCGGCAGGAGGCGTTTGGACCCCCCAGATTGGGCAGGAGCCGCTTTAATGCAGCCCCAGCCCGCTCCAGTCTGGGAGCCAAACGTCGGAAATGTTCAACGAAGTTCCACCGGCTGTCGAGGACAAGTCCCAGGTACTTCATCGTCGATTCGACGCCGATGTGAACCCCTCCTACCGTGAGTTGGGAACCCGCAGGTGGTGCGTTCCGAGGACCATGAAAACCCATGGCCTCGGACTTGTGCAATGCCACCTCGAGTCCCAATTGCCGGATCCTATCGACGATTGTCGCAACCCCGCGTGTCATAATTTCGGCCGCCGCCTCGTACGACCTCCCCTGCGCAAGGACCAGCGTGTCGTCAGCGTAGCAAACTACGCTGACGCCGCTAGGGAGGTCGGCGCGCAGCACCCAGTCGTAACCGATGTCCCACAGATGCGGCCCCAGGACCGATCCCTGTGGGACACCGCACGACATCTCTCGCCGGTTCCATTCTCCCTGGTGACCGGGGTAGATAACGGCTCTATCCGTCAGATAGGCCTCGACTACGCGACAGAGGTAGGTCGGCATCCGGTGATACCGGAGTGCCTCCCTAATGCAACTCCAGGGTAGGGTGTTGAACGCATTGGCGATGTCAAGAGACACCGCCAAGACGACCCCACCCCGGGCCACTGCATCCCCCGTCGTGAGGGCTCGCACGCGCATGATGGCGTCCACCGTTGAGCGCCCCTTGCGGAAGCCGTACTGGCCGTCCGACAAGTCCGGCCCCTCCCGCGCCAACCACCCGACGAGGCGGTCTGCAATCACTCTTTCAAAGAGCTTGCCCACCTCGTCGAGCAGCACGATGGGCCGGTAGGCGGACGGAGAGTCCGCTGGGCGCCCAGGCTTCTTAATGAGGACCAGTTTCCCCGTCTTCCAACGAAGTGGGAACTGGCCCCTCTCCAAGCATGCGCTAAGGAGCCCCCTGAGTCGAGGCCCGAGAGCCTCTGAGGCCAGGACCCATGCTTTGCCAGGCAAGCCGTCAGGTCCTGGGGCGGTATTCTTGGCATTAAGCCTTCGTACCGCCACTCTCATCTCTACCTCGGTCACTTCGTGAGCACCGTCGTCGTCGTCAGTGGTGTGGTCCGCATCGGGCACCGCAGTAGGCGGAGCCATGGGTGGGGGACTATGTTCCCCTCGCGAAGGGAACAGAGCGCTCACCACGCCCTCCACGAGTTGGGGCCGGAGACTCTGAGTCAGCGGAGGAGCCCATGGGCGGAGTTTCTCCCGGACGGCCTTGTAGGGCCGTCCCCATGGGTCCCTGTTCAGAGTCTCCAGCGACTCCTTGCGGGCCAGTCCTCTGGCCCGCAGGATCTCCTCTTGGAGGGCGGTCTTCGCCACTCTGTACCCTTCGTATAGCTCCGCCTGAATGGCTTCCGTATCCGGAGGTCGGATACGGAGCCTGCGGTGCCTGGTGTACCGGCGTCGTGCCGCAACGCACGCTTCGCGCAACGCTGTCAGCTGCGGCGACCACCAGTACACCTGGCGCCAAGCCCGTCCTGGCTGGACTCGGGGCATAGCCACGTCACAGATCTCGGACATGGCCTCCCGGAACCACTCGGCCTCGTCGTTGGTGTCAGCAGGCCTGTCCGGTGGTGACACCCAGGCCTGCACGATCGAGGCTTCCAGGAGAAGCTCCCGGTCCAGCTTCTTCAGCGCCCACCGCGGACCACTCGGGGTCTGCCGGATCGGCGCGCTCGAGGTCTGGGCGGAGACGTCAAACCGGATGTACCGGTGGTCGGAATATGTCTCCACCCCCTCCATGACGCGCCAATCAATGACCTGCGGCGACAGAGCGGGGCTGGCGAACGAGATGTCCACCACTGAGTCGCCCCGCATCCGTACACACGTAGGTACAGAACCCCGATTTAGGACGACCAGGCCTGTCTCCAGAGCCCAGTCCTCCACCATCCTGCCCCGTGTGTCCGTATACCGGGAACCCCAAGCCAAATTCTTGGCGTTGAAGTCCCCGAGTACGAGCACGGGGAGGGGACGGAACCCGACGACGACGACTCTCAACTCCGCAAGGGAGTTGTGGAACTCGGCGAGAGTTCGGCTCGGGGAAAAGTATACTCCCACCACTACGATCTCCCCGAACCGTGCCGCTACGCAACCCCGTCCCCTCTTGACAGCCTCGAGGGTCGGGGTTCCGGCGGCGGCCGACGAAATGAGGGTCACTGAGCCGCTCAGGTCCTCCACCCAGTCATCCCTGGGCGGGACAAAGTACGGCTCAGCGACCACAGCGATGTTAATCGACCACTGCGCCATGCTCTGGAGTAACAGATCCTGAGCGGAGGCGCAGTGGTTGATATTCGCTTGGAGGAGGCGTAATGGAGTACCTATTATTGACACTCCATTTCAGCCCGCTCCTGAGTCCCCTGTGAGGGCCCTGCCGTGGTGGTGCCGGCCACGACAGTAGTCGAGGCGGCAGCGGCGACAGCGGTGACGGCGGCGGCGGAGGGCTTGCCCTTGCCCCTGGCCTTGGCGGATGAGGCGCAGGCCTTACTCCCAGCCCGGTGTTCGGCCGGCTTTCCAGCCGCCGCACATGCATAGCAGTGCGGCGTGGCATTGCAAGAGCCGGCCTTGTGACCGGGCTGACCGCAACGGAAGCAATGACCGCTGCGGTCCGCCTCTGAGGTGCATTTCACGTATACGTGATGGCCAGTCTGGCATCGGAAGCACCTCAGAGGTCTGGGCTCCAGCAGTTTTACCTGCGCCGACACCCAGCCCACCAGGAGCCTTCGGCCCTCCGCGGTTATTTTTTGAGCCGCCGACACGGGGCAGCTGACCGTTACGGTCCGCATCCCCGTGCTGTCAGGACGGATGGTACCTGCCCTGACTTGATCGGTCGAGCACCCCCCCGTCCTAACAACGGCGGCTATCACCTCCGCCTCCGTCACGCAGTCGTCCAGGCCCAGGATGCGCATGTCGGCGCACTTTGTGGGCCTGGACACTCGGGCCTCGTCCGCGTCTAAGGACGCTCTCAGCCTATCGGCCAGAGCGTCAGCAGCCGGGCCACTGGCCGCACCGGGGACCTCCAGCATCCGGGCTCCAGTCAAGGTGACCTTCACCCGGAGACCGTTGGAGATGCCGAGCTCCGTCAGGTCCACCGCTGCCTTCGCCTTGGAGAGCACGTCGCGGTAGGACACGCCCTTTTTTACCGCTTCCGGCTGTAGTGTAATCACTACAGCTGCGGACTTCGGGGCGCGGAGCCTAGCAGCGACAGTGCTCTTTTTGCGCCGCTGCTGCCTCTTTTTATTTCTGGCCGCCCTTGCAGCCTTGCTTGCCTTCTTCTTCTCCCCAACCACTTGCCATTCGGCGTTGGCAGGGGGAGATTTAGAAGGCGGGGGCGGCATTGGCGGCCCTCTCGCCACCCGCACTGGGGGGGCCCTTGCAGGTGCCTGCTTGGGCCGGCCTTTGGTCTGCCCCGGCCCTTTGGCTGGGGCAGACGCGGCGGCGGCATACGCCGCCGCCTTCGGCTGGCCCGAGGCTGCCTTCGGCTGGGCCGGGGCTGCCTTCGGCTGGCCTGAGGCCGACTTCGGCTGACTCGAAGCCACCCCAGGCTGGCCCGAAACACGCCGGCTTGCTGCCAGCGGGGGGCGCAGGACCACGGCCTCCAGGGCAGAAAACCTGCTCTGGAAGGCTGCGAGCTCCTTCCGCACCAGGGTAAGCACCTGGTTCTCGGTAGGCAGGAGCCCGCCCTGCCCATGCCGCGCTTCCCCCTGCGATGCCTCCTGGGGGGCGGCCCCTCGGAGACCGGCCAGGTCCGCTCGGAGCTCCTCATTCTCCTTTCGGAGGAGCTCCATGGCGGCAGTCACGCGGGCGACCTCCGCCCGCAGTTCTGCCACCCCATCCACCACCGGAGGCCCAGAGCGAAAGGCCTTCGCTGCCGCCACGATGGCTTTCGTGGCAGCAGATATGGCCTTGTCTTTCGACCTCTGGAGCCTCTTTAAGGTCGCCGCCTTGATGGACGTGGCCACGACCTCAGCGAACCTGCCCATTTCCTCGGAGTAGGCGGCAGCGTCCGACTCGCCACCGGAGGACTCCGAAGGGGCCCTACTGCTGGTCCCTCCAGAGGGTTGCCCCTCCGTGGCGAGCCGCTCCCCTCCTTGGGTCAGCTCGGCTGAGCCTGCTCGGCTCGGCTCGCCGGCCTCCTTGGTGGGGAGTCCTCGGCCGGCACCCCCCTCCTGGAGCCCACCACGCCGTGATATTTTTCGGCGGGCTGAGCTCAGCCCGCCGTCGGAGGAGGACTCCTGCCCTGCCCCCGATTTAGGGCGCTTCTGGGAGAACTCACGGTTCCCACCAGAAGCGCCCGCCACTCCTCGCTCCGAGCTCGCACGCGAGCCCTTCGCACTCGACGCGACGTCGGAATCCGACCCCGCATCGCTCCTCTCCTTCTCAGGTTTTTTGTTTTTCAAATAATTTTCCATTTTTGTTCCCACGAGTAGATAACAATTTAAACACAAAATTCAGTGGTTCGCACTAGTGACTAATTCAGCTACCCATTAGTCAAGCTGTCAACCTCCCTCACGGTGCGCCGCCGCTTGGAGGTTTGGGGTGATTTTTTATAGAGGTTTTCTACCTCGCGGCCCGGGCGATTAAGCCAAGACCCTCGACCCCCGTCAAAAGTCAGAGACATGACCGTGACGATCTTCGGGGCTACGAGACTAACGGTGGCAGAAGGGGTACATTCCTTCTTGCCTGCCCGGCGGCAGGTTAGTGCACACCGAGCCCGCTCTAACTCCACCGCTGTGCGCCTCTGCTAAGATCAGAGGGACACACGGTGGAGCGTTCCTCCGACAGGACATTCGCATACGGGCAAAACTCCCCTTAGGCACAAAGTACCCAATGGGGAGTATTTGCCCGCACCCCAGGGTGCACCGTCCCGGAGATTGACCTTCCCCCCGGACGTATCCATAAGGGAACTCCAACCCCCGGGCACACGAGGAGGTTTCCTGTCCAAGCACCCCGTCTCTGGACACCTCACACGTCGGTCTAGCTCAGAAAAACGGAAAAAACTTTTGGTAACTCGTTGCGAAAATTCTAACTTAGTGATACAGTGAGCCTCATACAATACGAAATCTTGAATACTAAAAGGCCGATTTGTTCGCGGTTTTCGACGCTATCCTTCGTAATTAGGCTACGGCCCACCGTTTTAGCTGTCAGAATCCATTTTTCTTCATGGGAAGTAGGCGAATGTGCTAGGTAGTTGAAGTTTTCGTTATTTTTTTATAACGATAAATAATGTAAATTTGCTTAATATTCTTACTATCTACTAAGTTTATTTTCATATAATTAAGTACTTATCCACCGCACCTTCCGGGTGGACTGCAATCCTCGATCGGTTCTGCCTGCTGGGGGGCCCAAATAGCGTAATTTCATCATAACTTTAATATTTTGTACTGGACCCATCCTCGAATACGTCGCCGTTGAACTGCCCGCGCGCAGACGCGTCTCTGGACACCTCACACGTTGGTCTAGCTCAGAAAAACGGAAAAAACTTTTGCTAACTCGTTGCGAAAATTCTAACTTAGTGATACAGTGAGCCTCATACAATACGAAATCTTGAATACTAAAAGGCCGATTTGTTCGCGGTTTTCGACGCTATCCTTCGTAATTAGGCTACGGCCCACCGTTTTAGCTGTCAGAATCCATTTTTCTTCATGGGAAGTAGGCGAATGTGCTAGGTAGTTGAAGTTTTCGTTATTTTTTTATAACGATAAATAATGTAAATTTGCTTAATATTCTTACTATCTACTAAGTTTATTTTCATATAATTAAGTACTTATCCACCGCACCTTCCGGGTGGACTGCGATCCTCGATCGGTTCTGCCTGCTGGGGGGCCCAAATAGCGTAATTTCATCATAACTTTAATATTTTGTACTGGACCCATCCTCGAATACGTCGCCGTTGAACTGCCCGCGCGCAGACGCGTCTCTGGACACCTCACACGTTGGTCTAGCTCAGAAAAACGGAAAAAACTTTTGCTAACTCGTTGCGAAAATTCTAACTTAGTGATACAGTGAGCCTCATACAATACGAAATCTTGAATACTAAAAGGCCGATTTGTTCGCGGTTTTCGACGCTACCCTTCGTAATTAGGCTACGGCCCACCGTTTTAGCTGTCAGAATCCATTTTTCTTCATGGGAAGTAGGCGAATGTGCTAGGTAGTTGAAGTTTTCGTCATTTTTTTATAACGATAAATAATGTAAATTTGCTTAATATTCTTACTATCTACTAAGTTTATTTTCATATAATTAAGTACTTATCCACCGCACCTTCCGGGTGGACTGCGATCCTCGATCGGTTCTGCCTGCTGGGGGGCCCAAATAGCGTAATTTCATCATAACTTTAATATTTTGTACTGGACCCATCCTCGAATACGTCGCCGTTGAACTGCCCGCGCGCAGACGCGTCTCTGGACACCTCACACGTCGGTCTAGCTCAGAAAAACGGAAAAAACTTTTGCTAACTCGTTGCGAAAATTCTAACTTAGTGATACAGTGAGCCTCATACAATACGAAATCTTGAATACTAAAAGGCCGATTTGTTCGCGGTTTTCGACGCTACCCTTCGTAATTAGGCTACGGCCCACCGTTTTACCTGTCAGAATCCATTTTTCTTCATGGGAAGTAGGCGAATGTGCTAGGTAGTTGAAGTTTTGGTTATTTTTTTATAACGATAAATAATGTAAATTTGCTTAATATTCTTACTATCTACTAAGTTTATTTTCATATAATTAAGTACTTATCCACCGCACCTTCCGGGTGGACTGCGATCCTCGATCGGTTCTGCCTGCTGTGGGGCCCAAATAGCGTAATTTCATCATAACTTTAATATTTTGTACTGGACCCATCCTCGAATACGTCGCCGTTGAACTGCCCGCGCGCAGACGCGTCTCTGGACACCTCACACGTCGGTCTAGCTCAGAAAAACGGAAAAAACTTTTGGTAACTCGTTGCGAAAATTCTAACTTAGTGATACAGTGAGCCTCATACAATACGAAATCTTGAATACTAAAAGGCCGATTTGTTCGCGGTTTTCGACGCTATCCTTCGTAATTAGGCTACGGCCCACCGTTTTAGCTGTCAGAATCCATTTTTCTTCATGGGAAGTAGGCGAATGTGCTAGGTAGTTGAAGTTTTCGTTATTTTTTTATAACGATAAATAATGTAAATTTGCTTAATATTCTTACTATCTACTAAGTTTATTTTCATATAATTAAGTACTTATCCACCGCACCTTCCGGGTGGACTGCGATCCTCGATCGGTTCTGCCTGCTGGGGGGCCCAAATAGCGTAATTTCATCATAACTTTAATATTTTGTACTGGACCCATCCTCGAATACGTCGCCGTTGAACTGCCCGCGCGCAGACGCGTCTCTGGACACCTCACACGTCGGTCTAGCTCAGAAAAACGGAAAAAACTTTTGCTAACTCGTTGCGAAAATTCTAACTTAGTGATACAGTGAGCCTCATACAATACGAAATCTTGAATACTAAAAGGCCGATTTGTTCGCGGTTTTCGACGCTACCCTTCGTAATTAGGCTACGGCCCACCGTTTTAGCTGTCAGAATCCATTTTTCTTCATGGGAAGTAGGCGAATGTGCTAGGTAGTTGAAGTTTTCGTTATTTTTTTATAACGATAAATAATGTAAATTTGCTTAATATTCTTACTATCTACTAAGTTTATTTTCATATAATTAAGTACTTATCCACCGCACCTTCCGGGTGGACTGCGATCCTCGATCGGTTCTGCCTGCCGGGGGGCCCAAATAGCGTAATTTCATTATAACTTTAATATTTTGTACTGGATCCATCCTCGAATACGTCGCCGTTGAACTGCCCGCGCGCAGACGCGTCTCTGGACACCTCACACGTCGGTCTAGCTCAGAAAAACGGAAAAAACTTTTGCTAACTCGTTGCGAAAATTCTAACTTAGTGATACAGTGAGCCTCATACAATACGAAATCTTGAATACTAAAAGGCCGATTTGTTCGCGGTTTTCGACGCTACCCTTCGTAATTAGGCTACGGCCCACCGTTTTAGCTGTCAGAATCCATTTTTCTTCATGGGAAGTAGGCGAATGTGCTAGGTAGTTGAAGTTTTCGTTATTTCTTTATAACGATAAATAATGTAAATTTGCTTAATATTCTTACTATCTATAAGTTTATTTTCATATAATTAAGTACTTATCCACCGCACCTTCCGGGTGGACTGCGATCCTCGATCGGTTCTGCCTGCTGGGGGGCCCAAATAGCGTAATTTCATCATAACTTTAATATTTTGTACTGGACCCATCCTCGAATACGTCGCCGTTGAACTGCCCGCGCGCAGACGCGTCTCTGGACTCCTCACACGTCGGTCTAGCTCAGAAAAACGGAAAAAACTTTTGCTAACTCGTTGCGAAAATTCTAACTTAGTGATACAGTGAGCCTCATACAATACGAAATCTTGAATACTAAAAGGCCGATTTGTTCGCGGTTTTCGACGCTACCCTTCGTAATTAGGCTACGGCCCACCGTTTTAGCTGTCAGAATCCATTTTTCTTCATGGGAAGTAGGCGAATGTGCTAGGTAGTTGAAGTTTTGGTTATTTTTTTATAACGATAAATAATGTAAATTTGCTTAATATTCTTACTATCTACTAAGTTTATTTTCATATAATTAAGTACTTATCCACCGCACCTTCCGGGTGGACTGCGATCCTCGATCGGTTCTGCCTGCTGGGGGGCCCAAATAGCGTAATTTCATCATAACTTTAATATTTTGTACTGGACCCATCCTCGAATACGTCGCCGTTGAACTGCCCGCGCGCAGACGCGTCTCTGGACACCTCACACGTCGGTCTAGCTCAGAAAAACGGAAAAAACTTTTGCTAACTCGTTGCGAAAATTCTAACTTAGTGATACAGTGAGCCTCATACAATACGAAATCTTGAATACTAAAAGGCCGATTTGTTCGCGGTTTTCGACGCTACCCTTCGTAATTAGGCTACGGCCCACCGTTTTAGCTGTCAGAATCCATTTTTCTTCATGGGAAGTAGGCGAATGTGCTAGGTAGTTGTAGTTTTGGTTATTTTTTTATAACGATAAATAATGTAAATTTGCTTAATATTCTTACTATCTACTAAGTTTATTTTCATATAATTAAGTACTTATCCACCGCACCTTCCGGGTGGACTGCGATCCTCGATCGGTTCTGCCTGCTGGGGGGCCCAAATAGCGTAATTTCATCATAACTTTAATATTTTGTACTGGACCCATCCTCGAATACGTCGCCGTTGAACTGCCCGCGCGCAGACGCGTCTCTGGACACCTCACACGTCGGTCTAGCTCAGAAAAACGGAAAAAACTTTTGCTAACTCGTTGCGAAAATTCTAACTTAGTGATACAGTGAGCCTCATACAATACGAAATCTTGAATACTAAAAGGCCGATTTGTTCGCGGTTTTCGACGCTACCCTTCGTAATTAGGCTACGGCCCACCGTTTTAGCTGTCAGAATCCATTTTTCTTCATGGGAAGTAGGCGAATGTGCTAGGTAGTTCAAGTTTTCGTTATTTTTTTATAACGATAAATAATGTAAATTTGCTTAATATTCTTAGTATCTATAAGTTTATTTTCATATAATTAAGTACTTATCCACCGCACCTTCCGGTGGACTGCGATCCTCGATCGGTTCTGCCTGCTGGGGGGCCCAAATAGCGTAATTTCATCATAACTTTAATATTTTGTACTGGACCCATCCTCGAATACGTTGCCGTTGAACTGCCCGCGCGCAGACGCGTCTCTGGACACCTCACACGTCGGTCTAGCTCAGAAAAACGGAAAAAACTTTTGCTAACTCGTTGCGAAAATTCTAACTTAGTGATACAGTGAGCCTCATACAATACGAAATCTTGAATACTAAAAGGCCGATTTGTTCGCGGTTTTCGACGCTACCCTTCGTAATTAGGCTACGGCCCACCGTTTTAGCTGTCAGAATCCATTTTTCTTCATGGGAAGTAGGCGAATGTGCTAGGTAGTTGAAATTTTCGTTATTTTTTTATAACGATAAATAATGTAAATTTGCTTAATATTCTTACTATCTACTAAGTTTATTTTCATATAATTAAGTACTTATCTACCGCACCTTCCGGGTGGACTGCGATCCTCGATCGGTTCTGCCTGCTGGGGGGCCCAAATAGCGTAATTTCATCATAACTTTAATATTTTGTACTGGACCCATCCTCGAATACGTCGCCGTTGAACTGCCCGCGCGCAGACGCGTCTCTGGACTCCTCACACGTCGGTCTAGCTCAGAAAAACGGAAAAAACTTTTGCTAACTCGTTGCGAAAATTCTAACTTAGTGATACAGTGAGCCTCATACAATACGAAATCTTGAATACTAAAAGGCCGATTTGTTCGCGGTTTTCGACGCTACCCTTCGTAATTAGGCTACGGCCCACCGTTTTAGCTGTCAGAATCCATTTTTCTTCATGGGAAGTAGGCGAATGTGCTAGGTAGTTGAAGTTTTGGTTATTTTTTTATAACGATAAATAATGTAAATTTGCTTAATATTCTTACTATCTACTAAGTTTATTTTCATATAATTAAGTACTTATCCACCGCACCTTCCGGGTGGACTGCGATCCTCGATCGGTTCTGCCTGCTGGGGGGCCCAAATAGCGTAATTTCATCATAACTTTAATATTTTGTACTGGACCCATCCTCGAATACGTCGCCGTTGAACTGCCCGCGCGCAGACGCGTCTCTGGACACCTCACACGTCGGTCTAGCTCAGAAAAACGGAAAAAACTTTTGCTAACTCGTTGCGAAAATTCTAACTTAGTGATACAGTGAGCCTCATACAATACGAAATCTTGAATACTAAAAGGCCGATTTGTTCGCGGTTTTCGACGCTACCCTTCGTAATTAGGCTACGGCCCACCGTTTTAGCTGTCAGAATCCATTTTTCTTCATGGGAAGTAGGCGAATGTGCTAGGTAGTTGAAGTTTTGGTTATTTTTTTATAACGATAAATAATGTAAATTTGCTTAATATTCTTACTATCTACTTAGTTTATTTTCATATAATTAAGTACTTATCCACCGCACCTTCCGGGTGGACTGCGATCCTCGATCGGTTCTGCCTGCTGGGGGGCCCAAATAGCGTAATTTCATCATAACTTTAATATTTTGTACTGGACCCATCCTCGAATACGTCGCCGTTGAACTGCCCGCGCGCAGACGCGTCTCTGGACACCTCACACGTCGGTCTAGCTCAGAAAAACGGAAAAAACTTTTGCTAACTCGTTGCGAAAATTCTAACTTAGTGATACAGTGAGCCTCATACAATACGAAATCTTGAATACTAAAAGGCCGATTTGTTCGCGGTTTTCGACGCTACCCTTCGTAATTAGGCTACGGCCCACCGTTTTAGCTGTCAGAATCCATTTTTCTTCATGGGAAGTAGGCGAATGTGCTAGGTAGTTGAAGTTTTGGTTATTTTTTTATAACGATAAATAATGTAAATTTGCTTAATATTCTTACTATTGTTACGTAGATCGTAAAGTCTAGAAACATCACGCTAACTCCGTCTCAGAAAGGGGCAGTGTGACGTAAATCGAAAAGTCTAGAAACATCACGCTAATTCCATCTAAGGACGGGGCAGTGTTAGAAACTACTAGAAATGACACGCTAACGCCATCTGTTATTGAGTAGCAAGTACTACACGAAATTGTACGTAGACGCTACTGCCATCTATTGTCGAATAGTGGGATTAAACTGTTCAATGGAAATTACTAGAAGCTTCTACGCTGTGGCACAGTGTCGAATGTTCGAGAATGTTCTGCTCAGGATATAAATAGCGGATTGTCGGGCCGACAGGCAGTTCGATTTCGGAAGCGAGCGAATACGATTCGAGTGATACAGTACACGCGATTCCAAGTGACGTTTCTTGTAGTTGCGATATTTGTGTTTATTTAATTAAACAGTTTGTGTGTTTTGGTAAATTGGTTTAAATTAATTTATCCCGAACCCCAGCTCGTAACATTTGGTGTCAGAAGTAAGGGATAAATTATGCCAGTTTTACCGAAGGAGGATACGGAAGGTATCCGTACCAGGAGTCAGCGCCAGCAGGAGGTGGATCAGAGGCGGTTTGAAGGAACTTCTAGACAGACACCTGGGGGTAATCAGCCGACGACGGAGCCAGTCTCCCAAGCGTCTGGTGTTCCTACAGCATCACCAGCCATGGATCTTTCTGCGCTAATGGCGATGCTGCAGGAGCAGGCCCGCCGACAGGAAGAACAGGCCCGCCGACAGGAAGAACAGGCCCGCCGCCTACAGGAACAGCTGCAGCAGGACAAAGAGGAGCAAGCTCGCCGGCAGGAAGAACAGGCCCGTCGACAGGAAGAACAGGCCCGCCGCCTACAGGAACAGCTGCAGCTGGACAAAGAGGAGCAAGCTCGCCGACAGGAAGAACAGGCCCGCCAACAGGAAGAACAGGCCCGCCGACAGGAAGAACAGACCCGCCGCCTGCAAGAACAGCTTCAGCGTGATAAAGAGGAGCAGGTTCTCCTTTTGAAAGATCTATACGCGACATTTGGCAAAGAGATCAAAGCCATGAAGGAGAAGGTTCAGCTACACGAAAATCGTATCTCCGAGGTCGAAATTCAGGTGGCTGATATAAAAAAAGCGTTGGAAAATCTGAAGACTGGAGATGGGACTGTGGCTTCTGTAGTTGCTGTACCTTCCGCGCGTGGATTTAAAGTGCCAACCTTCGATGGAACATCTTCCTGGTCGGCATACAAAATCCAGTTTGAAGCCGTTATGGATGCAAATGGTTGGACAAAAGGGCAGGCCATGACCGCGCTTACTTTGGCCCTTCGCGACCAGGCTTTAACCGTTTTAGAGGCTCTTGGCAAAAATGTTACCTACGAGCAGCTGGTTGAGGCGTTAGAATCCAGATACGGTGACGCACACCTAGAGCACGTATTTCGCGCCCAGTTGAGGGATCGTGTGCAGCGCAGTGGTGAAAATCTGCAGCAGTGGGCCCTAGAAATTGAAAAGTTGGTCCGAAAGGCGTATCGGTCTGCGCCTGCACTCATCGAAGGGACTTTGACTCAAGTATTTATAGATGGCATACGGGATCTGGAAGTAAGAGCTGCTGTGAGACTTGGGCACCATGAGAAGCTGAAGGACGCCTTGGCCCACGCGTTGGAGGTGGAAGCAGTGAGGCATGATCATCGAGCCCATCGCTTCAGAGAGGTTGTGGAGTCACCTGCTTGTGACCGTATTAGGTACAGCCCTAGATGTTACACTTGTGGAGAAAAGGGCCACCTCCGGTCAAATTGCCCGAAGCGAAACACTGCCAGCGAAAATCACACCCAGGTTAGAAGGGTGTCCGATATCACAGCGCAGCATCAAGAGAAATTAGTAAGTGATAAGTGTGCAGGGCGAGTATTGGTTGGTGTTAATAGAGCCCCAAGGATTTCGATGTCACAGGCCAATGACGGCATATCCCACGGTAACGCGGACGCTTTATCAAGAAGACCTTCTCCTGAACAGTACAAACATTGTGTCAGACAGGAAGCTAAGGAAGTAGTTCCTGTTAGGGTGCTAAGATCGGAACTTCGTGACAAATGGAAGGAAACCCTACGGCATGCCCAGCAGCGTGATACAGATATCAGGCCAATTCTCGAGTGGATTAAAGCTGATGCTCCCAAACCGAAATGGTGTGATGTTGCAGCGATGAGTACCACTACAAAGAATTATTGGGCACAGTGGGAGAGCTTGATGCTCCAGGATGGTGTCTTGTGCCGCAAAAAGGAAAATGGTCGAGGGGATAGCTGTCACTTGCAAATGGTCGTCCCGAAAGCAAAGATACCAGATGTTCTACAGTACTACCACAGCGGTTATTCAGGAGGACATAGGGATGTAAAAAGGACTCTATTGAAGATCAGAGAACGGTTCTACTGGATCCACTATCGACAGGATGTTGATGATTGGTGTCGCAAATGCACCAGTTGTGCGGCGGTAAAAGGATATGCGAACTGCGTCTAAAATTGTTCATGTAGATGGATTGGCATGATACTACGGGAATAATGATGCTCGGGACGAGCATGTCTAAGGAGGGGGCAGTGTTACGTAGATCGTAAAGTCTAGAAACATCACGCTAACTCCGTCTCAGAAAGGGGCAGTGTGACGTAAATCGAAAAGTCTAGAAACATCACGCTAATTCCATCTAAGGACGGGGCAGTGTTAGAAACTACTAGAAATGACACGCTAACGCCATCTGTTATTGAGTAGCAAGTACTACACGAAATTGTACGTAGACGCTACTGCCATCTATTGTCGAATAGTGGGATTAAACTGTTCAATGGAAATTACTAGAAGCTTCTACGCTGTGGCACAGTGTCGAATGTTCGAGAATGTTCTGCTCAGGATATAAATAGCGGATTGTCGGGCCGACAGGCAGTTCGATTTCGGAAGCGAGCGAATACGATTCGAGTGATACAGTACACGCGATTCCAAGTGACGTTTCTTGTAGTTGCGATATTTGTGTTTATTTAATTAAACAGTTTGTGTGTTTTGGTAAATTGGTTTAAATTAATTTATCCCGAACCCCAGCTCGTAACACTATCTACTAAGTTCATTTTCATATAATTAAGTACTTATCCACCGCACCTTCCGGGTGGACTGCGATCCTCGATCGGTTCTGCCTGCTGGGGGGCCCAAATAGCGTAATTTCATCATAACTTTAATATTTTGTACTGGACCCATCCTCGAATACGTCGCCGTTGAACTGCCCGCGCGCAGACGCGTCTCTGGACACCTCACACGTCGGTCTAGCTCAGAAAAACGGAAAAAACTTTTGCTAACTCGTTGCGAAAATTCTAACTTAGTGATACAGTGAGCCTCATACAATACGAAATCTTGAATACTAAAAGGCCGATTTGTTCGCGGTTTTCAACGCTATCCTTCGTAATTAGGCTACGGCCCACCGTTTTAGCTGTCAGAATACATTTTTCTTCATGGGAAGAAGGCGAATGTTGGCATGGTAGTTGAAGTTTTCGATATTTTTTTATAACGATAAATAATGTAAATTTGCTTAGTATTCTTACTATCTACTAAGTTTATTTTCATATAATTAAGTACTTATCCACCGCACCTTCCGGGTGGACTGCGATCCTCGATCGGTTCTGCCTGCTGGGGGGCCCAAATAGCGTAATTTCATCATAACTTTAATATTTTGTACTGGACCCATCCTCGAATACGTCGCCGTTGAACTGCCCGCGCGCAAACGCGTCTCTGGACACCTCACACGTTGGTCTAGCTCAGAAAAACGGAAAAAACTTTTGCTAACTCGTTGCGAAAATTCTAACTTAGTGATACAGTGAGCCTCATACAATACGAAATCTTGAATACTAAAAGGCCGATTTGTTCGCGGTTTTCGACGCTACCCTTCGTAATTAGGCTACGGCCCACCGTTTTAGCTGTCAGAATCCATTTTTCTTCATGGGAAGTAGGCGAATGTGCTAGGTAGTTGAAGTTTTGGTTATTTTTTTATAACGATAAATAATGTAAATTTGCTTAATATTCTTACTATCTACTAAGTTTATTTTCATATAATTAAGTACTTATCCACCGCACCTTCCGGGTGGACTGCGATCCTCGATCGGTTCTGCCTGCTGGGGGGCCCAAATAGCGTAATTTCATCATAACTTTAATATTTTGTACTGGACCCATCCTCGAATACGTCGCCGTTGAACTGCCCGCGCGCAGACGCGTCTCTGGACACCTCACACGTCGGTCTAGCTCAGAAAAACGGAAAAAACTTTTGCTAACTCGTTGCGAAAATTCTAACTTAGTGATACAGTGAGCCTCATACAATACGAAATCTTGAATACTAAAAGGCCGATTTGTTCGCGGTTTTCGACGCTACCCTTCGTAATTAGGCTACGGCCCACCGTTTTAGCTGTCAGAATCAATTTTTCTTCATGGGAAGTAGGCGAATGTGCTAGGTAGTTGAAGTTTTCGTTATTTTTTTATAACGATAAATAATGTAAATTTGCTTAATATTCTTACTATCTATAAGTTTATTTTCATATAATTAAGTACTTATCCACCGCACCTTCCGGTGGACTGCGATCCTCGATCGGTTCTGCCTGCTGGGGGGCCCAAATAGCGTAATTTCATCATAACTTTAATATTTTGTACTGGACCCATCCTCGAATACGTCGCCGTTGAACTGCCCGCGCGCAGACGCGTCTCTGGACACCTCACACGTCGGTCTAGCTCAGAAAAACGGAAAAAACTTTTGCTAACTCGTTGCGAAAATTCTAACTTAGTGATACAGTGAGCCTCATACAATACGAAATCTTGAATACTAAAAGGCCGATTTGTTCGCGGTTTTCGACGCTATCCTTCGTAATTAGGCTACGGCCCACCGTTTTACCTGTCAGAATCCATTTTTCTTCATGGGAAGTAGGCGAATGTGCTAGGTAGTTGAAGTTTTCGTTATTTTTTTATAACGATAAATAATGTAAATTTGCTTAATATTCTTACTATCTACTAAGTTTATTTTCATATAATTAAGTACTTATCCACCGCACCTTCCGGGTGGACTGCGATCCTCGATCGGTTCTGCCTGCCGGGGGGCCCAAATAGCGTAATTTCATTATAACTTTAATATTTTGTACTGGATCCATCCTCGAATACGTCGCCGTTGAACTGCCCGCGCGCAGACGCGTCTCTGGACACCTCACACGTCGGTCTAGCTCAGAAAAACGGAAAAAACTTTTGCTAACTCGTTGCGAAAATTCTAACTTAGTGATACAGTGAGCCTCATACAATACGAAATCTTGAATACTAAAAGGCCGATTTGTTCGCGGTTTTCGACGCTACCCTTCGTAATTAGGCTACGGCCCACCGTTTTAGCTGTCAGAATCCATTTTTCTTCATGGGAAGTAGGCGAATGTGCTAGGTAGTTGAAGTTTTCGTTATTTTTTTATAACGATAAATAATGTAAATTTGCTTAATATTCTTACTATCTACTAAGTTTATTTTCATATAATTAAGTACTTATCCACCGCACCTTCCGGGTGGACTGCGATCCTCGATCGGTTCTGCCTGCTGGGGGGCCCAAATAGCGTAATTTCATCATAACATTAATATTTTGTACTGGACCCATCCTCGAATACGTCGCCGTTGAACTGCCCGCGCGCAGACGCGTCTCTGGACACCTCACACGTCGGTCTAGCTCAGAAAAACGGAAAAAACTTTTGCTAACTCGTTGCGAAAATTCTAACTTAGTGATACAGTGAGCCTCATACAATACGAAATCTTGAATACTAAAAGGCCGATTTGTTCGCGGTTTTCGACGCTACCCTTCGTAATTAGGCTACGGCCCACCGTTTTAGCTGTCAGAATCCATTTTTCTTCATGGGAAGTAGGCGAATGTGCTAGGTAGTTGAAGTTTTCGTTATTTTTTTATAACGATAAATAATGTAAATTTGCTTAATATTCTTACTATCTACTAAGTTTATTTTCATATAATTAAGTACTTATCCACCGCACCTTCCGGGTGGACTGCGATCCTCGATCGGTTCTGCCTGCTGGGGGGCCCAAATAGCGTAATTTCATCATAACTTTAATATTTTGTACTGGACCCATCCTCGAATACGTCACCGTTGAACTGCCCGCGCGCAGACGCGTCTCTGGACACCTCACACGTCGGCCTAGCTCAGAAAAACGGAAAAAACTTTTGCTAACTCGTTGCGAAAATTCTAACTTAGTGATACAGTGAGCCTCATACAATACGAAATCTTGAATACTAAAAGGCCGATTTGTTCGTGGTTTTCGACGCTACCCTTCGTAATTAGGCTACGGCCCACCGGGCCACTAGCCGCACCGGGGACCTCAAGCATCCGGGCCCCAGTCAAAGTGACCTTAACCCGGAGCCCGTCGGAGATGCCAAGCTCTGTCAGGTCCACTGCTGCCTTCGCCTTGGAGAGCACGTCGCGGTAGGACACGCCCTTTTTCACCGCTTCCGGCTGTAGTGTGATCACTACAGCTGCGGACTTCGGGGCGCGGAGCCTAGCCGCGACAGTGCTCCTTTTGCGCCGCTGCTGCCTCTTTTTATTTCTGGCCGCCCTTGCAGCCTTGCTTGCCTTCTTCTTCTCCCCAACCACTTGCCATTCGGCGTTGGCAGGGGGAGATTTAGAAGGCGGGGGCGGCATTGGCGGTCCTCTCGCCACCTGCGCTGGGGGGGCCATAGCAGGTGCCTGCTTGGGCCGGCCTTTGGTTTGCCCTGGCCCTTTGGCTGGGGCAGACGCGGCGGCGGCGTACGCCGCCGCCTTCGGCTGGCTCGAGGCTGCCCTCGGCTGGGCCGTGGCTGCCTTCGGTCGGCCCGAGGCCGCCTTCGGCTGACCCGAAGCCGCCCCAGGCCGGCCCGAAACCGGCCGGCTTGCCGCCAGCGAGGGGCGCAGGACCACGGCCTCCAGAGCAGAAAACCTGCTCTGGAAGACCGCGAGCTCCTTCCGCACCAGGGTCAGCACCTGGTTCTCGGTGGGCAGGAGCCCGCCCTGACCATGCCGCGCTTCCCCCTGCGATACCTCCTGGGGGGCGGCTCCTCGGAGACCGGCCAGGTCCGCTCGGAGCTCCTCATTCTCCTTTCGGAGGAGCTCCATGGCGGCAGTCACGCGGGCGACCTCCGCCCGCAGTTCTGCCACCCCATCCACCACCGGAGGCTCAGAGCGAAAGGCTTTCGCTGCCACCACGATGGCTTTCGTGGCAGCAGATATGGCCCTGTCTTTCGACCTCTGGAGCCTCTTTAAGGTCGCCGCCCTGATGGCCGTGGCCACGACCTCCGCGAACCTGCCCATTTCCTCCGAGCAGCCGGCAGCATCCGACTCGCCACCGGAGGACTCTGAGGGGGCCCTACTGCTGGTCCCTCCAGAGGGATGCCCCTCCGTGGCGAGCCTCTCCCCTCCTTGGATCAGCTCGACTGAGCCTGCTCGGCTCGGCTCGCCAGCCTCCTTGGCGGGGAGTCCTCGGCCGGCGCCCCCCTCATGGAGCCCACCACGCCGTGATATTTTCCGGCGGGCCGAGCTCAGCCCGCCGTCGGAGGAGGACTCCTGCCCTGCCCCCGATTTAGGGCGCTTCTGTGAGAACTCTCGGTTCCCTCCAGCAGCGCCCGCCACTCCTCGCTCTGAGCTCGCACGCGAGCCCTTTGCACTCGACGCGGCGTCGGACTCCGACCCCGCATCGCTCCCTTCCACTGGTTTGGGTTTTGGTTTGGGTTTTAAAAAATGTTCCATATTTGTTCCCACGAGTAAAAACTTTATATACATGAAATTCAGTGGTTCGCACTAGTGACTAATTCAGCTACCCATTAGTCAAGCTGTCAACCTCCCTCACGGTGCGCCGCCGCTTGGAGGTTTGGGGTGATTTTTTATAGAGGTTTTCTACCTCGCGGCCCGGGCGATTAAGCCAAGACCCTCGACCCCCGTCAAAAGTCAGAGACATGACCGTGACGATCTTCGGGGCTACGAGACTAACGGTGGCAGAAGGAGTACATTCCTTCTTGCCTGCCCGGCGGCAGGTTAGTGCACACCGAGCCCGCTCTAACTCCACCGCTGTGCGCCTCTGCTAAGATCAGAGGGACACACGGTGAAGCGTTCCTCCGACAGGACATTAGCGTAGGGGCACCGAGACCCCTTAGGCACACAGTACCTAATGGGGAGTCCTTGCCCGCACCCCAGGATGCACCGTCCCGGACATTGGCCTTCCCCCCGGACGTATCCATAAGGGAACTCCAACCCCCGGGCACACGAGGAGGTTTCCTGTCCAAGCACCCCGTCTCTGGACACCTCACACGTCGTTCTAGCTCAGAAAAAACGGAAAAAACTTTTGCTAACTCGTTGCGAAAATTCTAACTTAGTGATACAGTGAGCCTCATACAATACGAAATCTTGAATACTAAAAGGCCGATTTGTTCGCGGTTTTCGACGCTACCCTTCGTAATCAGGCTACGGCCCACCGTTTTAGCTGTCAGAATCCATTTTTCTTCATGGGAAGTAGGCGAATGTGCTAGGTAGTTGAAGTTTTCGTTATTTTTTTATAACGATAAATAATGTAAATTTGCTTAATATTCTTACTATCTACTAAGTTTATTTTCATATAATTAAGTACTTATCCACCGCACCTTCCGGGTGGACTGCGATCCTCGATCGGTTCTGCCTGCTGGGGGGCCCAAATAGCGTAATTTCATCATTACTTTAATATTTTGTTCTGGACCCATCCTCGAATACGTCGCCGTTGAACTGCCCGCGCGCAGACGCGTCTCTGGACACCTCACACGTCGGTCTAGCTCAGAAAAACGGAAAAAACTTTTGCTAACTCGTTGCGAAAATTCTAACTTAGTGATACAGTGAACCTCATACAATACGAAATCTTGAATACTAAAAGGCCGATTTGTTCGCGGTTTTCGACGCTACCCTTCGTAATTAGGCTACGGCCCACCGTTTTAGCTGTCAGAATCCATTTTTCTTCATGGGAAGTAGGCGAATGTGCTAGGTAGTTGAAGTTTTCGTTATTTTTTTATAACGATAAATAATGTAAATTTGCTTAATATTCTTACTATCTACTAAAATTATTTTCATATAATTAAGTACTTATCCACCGCACCTTCCGGGTGGACTGCGATCCTCGATCGGTTCTGCCTGCAGGGGGGCCCAAATAGCGTAATTTCATCATAACTTTAATATTTTGTACTGGACCCATCCTCGAATACGTCGCCGTTGAACTGCCCGCGCGCAGACGCGTCTCTGGACACCTCACACGTCGGTCTAGCTCAGAAAAACGGAAAAAACTTTTGCTAACTCGTTGCGAAAATTCTAACTTAGTGATACAGTGAGCCTCATACAATACGAAATCTTGAATACTAAAAGGCCGATTTGTTCGCGGTTTTCGACGCTACCCTTCGTAATTAGGCTACGGCCCACCGTTTTAGCTGTCAGAATCCATTTTTCTTCATGGGAAGTAGGCGAATGTGCTAGGTAGTTGAAGTTTTCGTTATTTTTTTATAACGATAAATAATGTAAATTTGCTTAATATTCTTACTATCTACTAAGTTTATTTTCATATAATTAAGTACTTATCCACCGCACCTTCCGGGTGGACTGCGATCCTCGATCGGTTCTGCCTGCTGGGGGGCCCAAATAGCGTAATTTCATCATAACTTTAATATTTTGTACTGGACCCATCCTCGAATACGTCACCGTTGAACTGCCCGCGCGCAGACGCGTCTCTGGACACCTCACACGTCGGCCTAGCTCAGAAAAACGGAAAAAACTTTTGCTAACTCGTTGCGAAAATTCTAACTTAGTGATACAGTGAGCCTCATACAATACGAAATCTTGAATACTAAAAGGCCGATTTGTTCGCGGTTTTCGACGCTACCCTTCGTAATTAGGCTACGGCCCACCGTTTTAGCTGTCAGAATCCATTTTTCTTCATGGGAAGTAGGCGAATGTGCTAGGTAGTTGAAGTTTTCGTTATTTTTTTATAACGATAAATAATGTAAATTTGCTTAATATTCTTACTATCTACTAAGTTTATTTTCATATAATTAAGTACTTATCCACCGCACCTTCCGGGTGGACTGCGATCCTCGATCGGTTCTGCCTGCTGGGGGGCCCAAATAGCGTAATTTCATCATAACTTTAATATTTTGTACTGGACCCATCCTCGAATACGTAGCCGTTGAACTGCCCGCGCGCAGACGCGTCTCTGGACACCTCACACGTCGGTCTAGCTCAGAAAAACGGAAAAAACTTTTGCTAACTCGTTGCGAAAATTCTAACTTAGTGATACAGTGAGCCTCATACAATACGAAATCTTGAATACTAAAAGGCCGATTTGTTCGCGGTTTTCGACGCTACCCTTCGTAATTAGGCTACGGCCCACCGTTTTAGCTGTCAGAATCCATTTTTCTTCATGGGAAGTAGGCGAATGTGCTAGGTAGTTGAAGTGTTCGTTATTTTTTTATAACGATAAATAATGTAAATTTGCTTAATATTCTTACTATCTACTAAGTTTATTTTCATATAATTAAGTACTTATCCACCGCACCTTCCGGGTGGACTGCGATCCTCGATCGGTTCTGCCTGCTGGGGGGCCCAAATAGCGTAATTTCATCATAACTTTAATATTTTGTACTGGACCCATCCTCGAATACGTCGCCGTTGAACTGCCCGCGCGCAGACGCGTCTCTGGACACCTCACACGTCGGTCTAGCTCAGAAAAACGGAAAAAACTTTTGCTAACTCGTTGCGAAAATTCTAACTTAGTGATACAGTGAGCCTCATACAATACGAAATCTTGAATACTAAAAGGCCGATTTGTTCGCGGTTTTCGACGCTACCCTTCGTAATTAGGCTACGGCCCACCGTTTTAGCCGTCAGAATCCATTTTTCTTCATGGGAAGTAGGCGAATGTGCTAGGTAGTTGAAGTTTTCGTTATTTTTTTATAACGATAAATAATGTAAATTTGCTTAATATTCTTACTATCTACTAAGTTTATTTTCATATAATTAAGTACTTATCCACCGCACCTTCCGGGTGGACTGCGATCCTCGATCGGTTCTGCCTGCAGGGGGGCCCAAATAGCGTAATTTCATCATAACTTTAATATTTTGTACTGGACCCATCCTCGAATACGTCGCCGTTGAACTGCCCGCGCGCAGACGCGTCTCTGGACACCTCACACGTCGTTCTAGCTCAGAAAAACGGAAAAAACTTTTGCTAACTCGTTGCGAAAATTCTAACTTAGTGATACAGTGAGCCTCATACAATACGAAATCTTGAATACTAAAAGGCCGATTTGTTCGCGGTTTTCGACGCTACCCTTCGTAATCAGGCTACGGCCCACCGTTTTAGCTGTCAGAATCCATTTTTCTTCATGGGAAGTAGGCGAATGTGCTAGGTAGTTGAAGTTTTCGTTATTTTTTTATAACGATAAATAATGTAAATTTGCTTAATATTCTTACTATCCACTAAGTTTATTTTCATATAATTAAGTACTTATCCACCGCACCTTCCGGGTGGACTGCGATCCTCGATCGGTTCTGCCTGCTGGGGGGCCCAAATAGCGTAATTTCATCATTACTTTAATATTTTGTTCTGGACCCATCCTCGAATACGTCGCCGTTGAACTGCCCGCGCGCAGACGCGTCTCTGGACACCTCACACGTCGGTCTAGCTCAGAAAAACGGAAAAAACTTTTGCTAACTCGTTGCGAAAATTCTAACTTAGTGATACAGTGAGCCTCATACAATACGAAATCTTGAATACTAAAAGGCCGATTTGTTCGCGGTTTTCGACGCTACCCTTCGTAATTAGGCTACGGCCCACCGTTTTAGCTGTCAGAATCCATTTTTCTTCATGGGAAGTAGGCGAATGTGCTAGGTAGTTGAAGTTTTCGTTATTTTTTTATAACGATAAATAATGTAAATTTGCTTAATATTCTTACTATCTACTAAGTTTATTTTCATATAATTAAGTACTTATCCACCGCACCTTCCGGGTGGACTGCGATCCTCGATCGGTTCTGCCTGCTGGGGGGCCCAAATAGCGTAATTTCATCATAACTTTAATATTTTGTACTGGACCCATCCTCGAATACGTCGCCGTTGAACTGCCCGCGCGCAGACGCGTCTCTGGACACCTCACACGTCGGTCTAGCTCAGAAAAACGGAAAAAACTTTTGCTAACTCGTTGCGAAAATTCTAACTTAGTGATACAGTGAACCTCATACAATACGAAATCTTGAATACTAAAAGGCCGATTTGTTCGCGGTTTTCGACGCTACCCTTCGTAATTAGGCTACGGCCCACCGTTTTAGCTGTCAGAATCCATTTTTCTTCATGGGAAGTAGGCGAATGTGCTAGGTAGTTGAAGTTTTCGTTATTTTTTTATAACGATAAATAATGTAAATTTGCTTAATATTCTTACTATCTACTAAAATTATTTTCATATAATTAAGTACTTATCCACCGCACCTTCCGGGTGGACTGCGATCCTCGATCGGTTCTGCCTGCAGGGGGGCCCAAATAGCGTAATTTCATCATAACTTTAATATTTTGTACTGGACCCATCCTCGAATACGTCGCCGTTGAACTGCCCGCGCGCAGACGCGTCTCTGGACACCTCACACGTCGGTCTAGCTCAGAAAAACGGAAAAAACTTTTGCTAACTCGTTGCGAAAATTCTAACTTAGTGATACAGTGAGCCTCATACAATACGAAATCTTGAATACTAAAAGGCCGATTTGTTCGCGGTTTTCGACGCTACCCTTCGTAATTAGGCTACGGCCCACCGTTTTAGCCGTCAGAATCCATTTTTCTTCATGGGAAGTAGGCGAATGTGCTAGGTAGTTGAAGTTTTCGTTATTTTTTTATAACGATAAATAATGTAAATTTGCTTAATATTCTTACTATCTACTAAGTTTATTTTCATATAATTAAGTACTTATCCACCGCACCTTCCGGGTGGACTGCGATCCTCGATCGGTTCTGCCTGCAGGGGGGCCCAAATAGCGTAATTTCATCATAACTTTAATATTTTGTACTGGACCCATCCTCGAATACGTCGCCGTTGAACTGCCCGCGCGCAGACGCGTCTCTGGACACCTCACACGTCGTTCTAGCTCAGAAAAACGGAAAAAACTTTTGCTAACTCGTTGCGAAAATTCTAACTTAGTGATACAGTGAGCCTCATACAATACGAAATCTTGAATACTAAAAGGCCGATTTGTTCGCGGTTTTCGACGCTACCCTTCGTAATCAGGCTACGGCCCACCGTTTTAGCTGTCAGAATCCATTTTTCTTCATGGGAAGTAGGCGAATGTGCTAGGTAGTTGAAGTTTTCGTTATTTTTTTATAACGATAAATAATGTAAATTTGCTTAATATTCTTACTATCCACTAAGTTTATTTTCATATAATTAAGTACTTATCCACCGCACCTTCCGGGTGGACTGCGATCCTCGATCGGTTCTGCCTGCTGGGGGGCCCAAATAGCGTAATTTCATCATTACTTTAATATTTTGTTCTGGACCCATCCTCGAATACGTCGCCGTTGAACTGCCCGCGCGCAGACGCGTCTCTGGACACCTCACACGTCGGTCTAGCTCAGAAAAACGGAAAAAACTTTTGCTAACTCGTTGCGAAAATTCTAACTTAGTGATACAGTGAGCCTCATACAATACGAAATCTTGAATACTAAAAGGCCGATTTGTTCGCGGTTTTCGACGCTACCCTTCGTAATTAGGCTACGGCCCACCGTTTTAGCTGTCAGAATCCATTTTTCTTCATGGGAAGTAGGCGAATGTGCTAGGTAGTTGAAGTTTTCGTTATTTTTTTATAACGATAAATAATGTAAATTTGCTTAATATTCTTACTATCTACTAAGTTTATTTTCATATAATTAAGTACTTATCCACCGCACCTTCCGGGTGGACTGCGATCCTCGATCGGTTCTGCCTGCTGGGGGGCCCAAATAGCGTAATTTCATCATAACTTTAATATTTTGTACTGGACCCATCCTCGAATACGTCGCCGTTGAACTGCCCGCGCGCAGACGCGTCTCTGGACACCTCACACGTCGGTCTAGCTCAGAAAAACGGAAAAAACTTTTGCTAACTCGTTGCGAAAATTCTAACTTAGTGATACAGTGAACCTCATACAATACGAAATCTTGAATACTAAAAGGCCGATTTGTTCGCGGTTTTCGACGCTACCCTTCGTAATTAGGCTACGGCCCACCGTTTTAGCTGTCAGAATCCATTTTTCTTCATGGGAAGTAGGCGAATGTGCTAGGTAGTTGAAGTTTTCGTTATTTTTTTATAACGATAAATAATGTAAATTTGCTTAATATTCTTACTATCTACTAAGTTTATTTTCATATAATTAAGTACTTATCCACCGCACCTTCCGGGTGGACTGCGATCCTCGATCGGTTCTGCCTGCTGGGGGGCCCAAATAGCGTAATTTCATCATAACTTTAATATTTTGTACTGGACCCATCCTCGAATACGTCACCGTTGAACTGCCCGCGCGCAGACGCGTCTCTGGACACCTCACACGTCGGCCTAGCTCAGAAAAACGGAAAAAACTTTTGCTAACTCGTTGCGAAAATTCTAACTTAGTGATACAGTGAGCCTCATACAATACGAAATCTTGAATACTAAAAGGCCGATTTGTTCGCGGTTTTCGACGCTACCCTTCGTAATCAGGCTACGGCCCACCGTTTTAGCTGTCAGAATCCATTTTTCTTCATGGGAAGTAGGCGAATGTGCTAGGTAGTTGAAGTTTTCGTAATTTTTTTATAACGATAAATAATGTAAATTTGCTTAATATTCTTACTATCCACTAAGTTTATTTTCATATAATTAAGTACTTATCCACCGCACCTTCCGGGTGGACTGCGATCCTCGATCGGTTCTGCCTGCTGGGGGGCCCAAATAGCGTAATTTCATCATTACTTTAATATTTTGTTCTGGACCCATCCTCGAATACGTCGCCGTTGAACTGCCCGCGCGCAGACGCGTCTCTGGACACCTCACACGTCGGTCTAGCTCAGAAAAACGGAAAAAACTTTTGCTAACTCGTTGCGAAAATTCTAACTTAGTGATACAGTGAGCCTCATACAATACGAAATCTTGAATACTAAAAGGCCGATTTGTTCGCGGTTTTCGACGCTACCCTTCGTAATTAGGCTACGGCCCACCGTTTTAGCTGTCAGAATCCATTTTTCTTCATGGGAAGTAGGCGAATGTGCTAGGTAGTTGAAGTTTTCGTTATTTTTTTATAACGATAAATAATGTAAATTTGCTTAATATTCTTACTATCTACTAAGTTTATTTTCATATAATTAAGTACTTATCCACCGCACCTTCCGGGTGGACTGCGATCCTCGATCGGTTCTGCCTGCTGGGGGGCCCAAATAGCGTAATTTCATCATAACTTTAATATTTTGTACTGGACCCATCCTCGAATACGTCGCCGTTGAACTGCCCGCGCGCAGACGCGTCTCTGGACACCTCACACGTCGGTCTAGCTCAGAAAAACGGAAAAAACTTTTGCTAACTCGTTGCGAAAATTCTAACTTAGTGATACAGTGAACCTCATACAATACGAAATCTTGAATACTAAAAGGCCGATTTGTTCGCGGTTTTCGACGCTACCCTTCGTAATTAGGCTACGGCCCACCGTTTTAGCTGTCAGAATCCATTTTTCTTCATGGGAAGTAGGCGAATGTGCTAGGTAGTTGAAGTTTTCGTTATTTTTTTATAACGATAAATAATGTAAATTTGCTTAATATTCTTACTATCTACTAAGTTTATTTTCATATAATTAAGTACTTATCCACCGCACCTTCCGGGTGGACTGCGATCCTCGATCGGTTCTGCCTGCTGGGGGGCCCAAATAGCGTAATTTCATCATAACTTTAATATTTTGTACTGGACCCATCCTCGAATACGTCACCGTTGAACTGCCCGCGCGCAGACGCGTCTCTGGACACCTCACACGTCGGCCTAGCTCAGAAAAACGGAAAAAACTTTTGCTAACTCGTTGCGAAAATTCTAACTTAGTGATACAGTGAGCCTCATACAATACGAAATCTTGAATACTAAAAGGCCGATTTGTTCGCGGTTTTCGACGCTACCCTTCGTAATTAGGCTACGGCCCACCGTTTTAGCTGTCAGAATCCATTTTTCTTCATGGGAAGTAGGCGAATGTGCTAGGTAGTTGAAGTTTTCGTTATTTTTTTATAACGATAAATAATGTAAATTTGCTTAATATTCTTACTATCTACTAAGTTTATTTTCATATAATTAAGTACTTATCCACCGCACCTTCCGGGTGGACTGCGATCCTCGATCGGTTCTGCCTGCTGGGGGGCCCAAATAGCGTAATTTCATCATAACTTTAATATTTTGTACTGGACCCATCCTCGAATACGTCGCCGTTGAACTGCCCGCGCGCAGTCGCGTCTCTGGACACCTCACACGTCGGTCTAGCTCAGAAAAACGGAAAAAACTTTTGCTAACTCGTTGCGAAAATTCTAACTTAGTGATACAGTGAGCCTCATACAATACGAAATCTTGAATACTAAAAGGCCGATTTGTTCGCGGTTTTCGACGCTACCCTTCGTAATCAGGCTACGGCCCACCGTTTTAGCTGTCAGAATCCATTTTTCTTCATGGGAAGTAGGCGAATGTGCTAGGTAGTTGAAGTTTTCGTAATTTTTTTATAACGATAAATAATGTAAATTTGCTTAATATTCTTACTATCTACTAAGTTTATTTTCATATAATTAAGTACTTATCCACCGCACCTTCCGGGTGGACTGCGATCCTCGATCGGTTCTGCCTGCTGGGGGGCCCAAATAGCGTAATTTCATCATTACTTTAATATTTTGTTCTGGACCCATCCTCGAATACGTCGCCGTTGAACTGCCCGCGCGCAGATGCGTCTCTGGACACCTCACACGTCGGTCTAGCTCAGAAAAACGGAAAAAACTTTTGCTAACTCGTTGCGAAAATTCTAACTTAGTGATACAGTGAGCCTCATACAATACGAAATCTTGAATACTAAAAGGCCGATTTGTTCGCGGTTTTCGACGCTACCCTTCGTAATTAGGCTACGGCCCACCGTTTTAGCTGTCAGAATCCATTTTTCTTCATGGGAAGTAGGCAAATGTGCTAGGTAGTTGAAGTTTTCGTTATTTTTTTATAACGATAAATAATGTAAATTTGCTTAATATTCTTACTATCTACTAAGTTTATTTTCATATAATTAAGTACTTATCCACCGCACCTTCCGGGTGGACTGCGATCCTCGATCGGTTCTGCCTGCTGGGGGGCCCAAATAGCGTAATTTCATCATAACTTTAATATTTTGTACTGGACCCATCCTCGAATACGTCGCCGTTGAACTGCCCGCGCGCAGACGCGTCTCTGGACACCTCACACGTCGGTCTAGCTCAGAAAAACGGAAAAAACTTTTGCTAACTCGTTGCGAAAATTCTAACTTAGTGATAAAGTGAGCCTCATACAATACGAAATCTTGAATACTAAAAGGCCGATTTGTTCGCGGTTTTCGACGCTACCCTTCGTAATTAGGCTACGGCCCACCGTTTTAGCTGTCAGAATCCATTTTTCTTCATGGGAAGTAGGCGAATGTGCTAGGTAGTTGAAGTTTTCGTTATTTTTTTATAACGATAAATAATGTAAATTTGCTTAATATTCTTACTATCTACTAAGTTTATTTTCATATAATTAAGTACTTATCCACCGCACCTTCCGGGTGGACTGCGATCCTCGATCGGTTCTGCCTGCTGGGGGGCCCAAATAGCGTAATTTCATCATAACTTTAATATTTTGTACTGGACCCATCCTCGAATACGTCGCCGTTGAACTGCCCGCGCGCAGTCGCGTCTCTGGACACCTCACACGTCGGTCTAGCTCAGAAAAACGGAAAAAACTTTTGCTAACTCGTTGCGAAAATTCTAACTTAGTGATACAGTGAGCCTCATACAATACGAAATCTTGAATACTAAAAGGCCGATTTGTTCGCGGTTTTCGACGCTACCCTTCGTAATCAGGCTACGGCCCACCGTTTTAGCTGTCAGAATCCATTTTTCTTCATGGGAAGTAGGCGAATGTGCTAGGTAGTTGAAGTTTTCGTTATTTTTTTATAACGATAAATAATGTAAATTTGCTTAATATTCTTACTATCTACTAAGTTTATTTTCATATAATTAAGTACTTATCCACCGCACCTTCCGGGTGGACTGCGATCCTCGATCGGTTCTGCCTGCTGGGGGGCCCAAATAGCGTAATTTCATCATAACTTTAATATTTTGTACTGGACCCATCCTCGAATACGTCGCCGTTGAACTGCCCGCGCGCAGTCGCGTCTCTGGACACCTCACACGTCGGTCTAGCTCAGAAAAACGGAAAAAACTTTTGCTAACTCGTTGCGAAAATTCTAACTTAGTGATACAGTGAGCCTCATACAATACGAAATCTTGAATACTAAAAGGCCGATTTGTTCGCGGTTTTCGACGCTACCCTTCGTAATCAGGCTACGGCCCACCGTTTTAGCTGTCAGAATCCATTTTTCTTCATGGGAAGTAGGCGAATGTGCTAGGTAGTTGAAGTTTTCGTTATTTTTTTATAACGATAAATAATGTAAATTTGCTTAATATTCTTACTATCTACTAAGTTTATTTTCATATAATTAAGTACTTATCCACCGCACCTTCCGGGTGGACTGCGATCCTCGATCGGTTCTGCCTGCTGGGGGGCCAAAATAGCGTAATTTCATCATTACTTTAATATTTTGTTCTGGACCCATCCTCGAATACGTCGCCGTTGAACTGCCCGTGCGCAGACGCGTCTCTGGACACCTCACACGTCGGTCTAGCTCAGAAAAACGGAAAAAACTTTTGCTAACTCGTTGCGAAAATTCTAACTTAGTGATACAGTGAGCCTCATACAATACGAAATCTTGAATACTAAAAGGCCGATTTGTTCGCGGTTTTCGACGCTACCCTTCGTAATTAAGCTACGGCCCACCGTTTTAGCTGTCAGAATCCATTTTTCTTCATGGGAAGTAGGCGAATGTGCTAGGTAGTTGAAGTTTTCGTTATTTTTTTATAACGATAAATAATGTAAATTTGCTTAATATTCTTACTATCTACTAAGTTTATTTTCATATAATTAAGTACTTATCCACCGCACCTTCCGGGTGGACTGCGATCCTCGATCGGTTCTGCCTGCTGGGGGGCCCAAATAGCGTAATTTCATCATAACTTTAATATTTTGTACTGGACCCATCCTCGAATACGTCGCCGTTGAACTGCCCGCACGCAGACGCGTCTCTGGACACCTCACACGTCGGTCTAGCTCAGAAAAACGGAAAAATTTTTTGCTAACTCGTTGCGAAAATTCTTACTTAGTGATACAGTGAGCCTCATACAATACGAAATCTTGAATACTAAAAGGCCGATTTGTTCGCGGTTTTCGACGCTACCCTTCGTAATTAGGCTACGGCCCACCGTTTTAGCTGTCAGAATCCATTTTTCTTCATGGGAAGTAGGCGAATGTGCTAGGTAGTTGAAGTTTTCGTTATTTTTTTATAACGATAAATAATGTAAATTTGCTTAATATTCTTACTATCTACTAAGTTTATTTTCATATAATTAAGTACTTATCCACCGCACCTTCCGGGTGGACTGCGATCCTCGATCGGTTCTGCCTGCTGGGGGGGCCAAATAGCGTAATTTCATCATAACTTTAATATTTTGTACTGGACCCATCCTCGAATACGTCGCCGTTGAACTGCCCGCGCGCAGACGCGTCTCTGGACACCTCACACGTCGGTCTACCTCAGAAAAACGGAAAAAACTTTTGCTAACTCGTTGCGAAAATTCTAACTTAGTGATAAAGTGAGCCTCATACAATACGAAATCTTGAATACTAAAAGGCCGATTTGTTCGCGGTTTTCGACGCTACCCTTCGTAATTAGGCTACGGCCCACCGTTTTAGCTGTCAGAATCCATTTTTCTTCATGGGAAGTAGGCGAATGTGCTAGGTAGTTGAAGTTTTCGTTATTTTTTTATAACGATAAATAATGTAAATTTGCTTAATATTCTTACTATCTACTAAGTTTATTTTCATATAATTAAGTACTTATCCACCGCACCTTCCGGGTGGACTGCGATCCTCGATCGGTTCTGCCTGCTGGGGGGCCCAAATAGCGTAATTTCATCATAACTTTAATATTTTGTACTGGACCCATCCTCGAATACGTCACCGTTGAACTGCCCGCGCGCAGACGCGTCTCTGGACACCTCACACGTCGGCCTAGCTCAGAAAAACGGAAAAAACTTTTGCTAACTCGTTGCGAAAATTCTAACTTAGTGATACAGTGAGCCTCATACAATACGAAATCTTGAATACTAAAAGGCCGATTTGTTCGCGGTTTTCGACGCTACCCTTCGTAATTAGGCTACGGCCCACCGTTTTAGCTGTCAGAATCCATTTTTCTTCATGGGAAGTAGGCGAATGTGCTAGGTAGTTGAAGTTTTCGTTATTTTTTTATAACGATAAATAATGTAAATTTGCTTAATATTCTTACTATCTACTAAGTTTATTTTCATATAATTAAGTACTTATCCACCGCACCTTCCGGGTGGACTGCGATCCTCGATCGGTTCTGCCTGCTGGGGGGCCCAAATAGCGTAATTTCATCATAACTTTAATATTTTGTACTGGACCCATCCTCGAATACGTCGCCGTTGAACTGCCCGCGCGCAGACTCGTCTCTGGACACCTCACACGTCGGTCTAGCTCAGAAAAACGGAAAAAACTTTTGCTAACTCGTTGCGAAAATTCTAACTTAGTGATACAGTGAGCCTCATACAATACGAAATCTTGAATACTAAAAGGCCGATTTGTTCGCGGTTTTCGACGCTACCCTTCGTAATCAGGCTACGGCCCACCGTTTTAGCTGTCAGAATCCATTTTTCTTCATGGGAAGTAGGCGAATGTGCTAGGTAGTTGAAGTTTTCGTAATTTTTTTATAACGATAAATAATGTAAATTTGCTTAATATTCTTACTATCTACTAAGTTTATTTTCATATAATTAAGTACTTATCCACCGCACCTTCCGGGTGGACTGCGATCCTCGATCGGTTCTGCCTGCTGGGGGGCCCAAATAGCGTAATTTCATCATTACTTTAATATTTTGTTCTGGACCCATCCTCGAATACGTCGCCGTTGAACTGCCCGCGCGCAGATGCGTCTCTGGACACCTCACACGTCGGTCTAGCTCAGAAAAACGGAAAAAACTTTTGCTAACTCGTTGCGAAAATTCTAACTTAGTGATACAGTGAGCCTCATACAATACGAAATCTTGAATACTAAAAGGCCGATTTGTTCGCGGTTTTCGACGCTACCCTTCGTAATTAGGCTACGGCCCACCGTTTTAGCTGTCAGAATCCATTTTTCTTCATGGGAAGTAGGCGAATGTGCTAGGTAGTTGAAGTTTTCGTTATTTTTTTATAACGATAAATAATGTAAATTTGCTTAATATTCTTACTATCTACTAAGTTTATTTTCATATAATTAAGTACTTATCCACCGCACCTTCCGGGTGGACTGCGATCCTCGATCGGTTCTGCCTGCTGGGGGGCCCAAATAGCGTAATTTCATCATAACTTTAATATTTTGTACTGGACCCATCCTCGAATACGTCGCCGTTGAACTGCCCGCGCGCAGACGCGTCTCTGGACACCTCACACGTCGGTCTAGCTCAGAAAAACGGAAAAAACTTTTGCTAACTCGTTGCGAAAATTCTAACTTAGTGATAAAGTGAGCCTCATACAATACGAAATCTTGAATACTAAAAGGCCGATTTGTTCGCGGTTTTCGACGCTACCCTTCGTAATTAGGCTACGGCCCACCGTTTTAGCTGTCAGAATCCATTTTTCTTCATGGGAAGTAGGCGAATGTGCTAGGTAGTTGAAGTTTTCGTTATTTTTTTATAACGATAAATAATGTAAATTTGCTTAATATTCTTACTATCTACTAAGTTTATTTTCATATAATTAAGTACTTATCCACCGCACCTTCCGGATGGACTGCGATCCTCGATCGGTTCTGCCTGCTGGGGGGCCCAAATAGCGTAATTTCATCATAACTTTAATATTTTGTACTGGACCCATCCTCGAATACGTCGCCGTTGAACTGCCCGCGCGCAGACGCGTCGCTGGACACCTCACACGTCGGTCTAGCTCAGAAAAACGGAAAAAACTTTTGCTAACTCTTTGCGAAAATTCTAACTTAGTGATACAGTGAGCCTCATACAATACGAAATCTTGAAAACTAAAAGGCCGATTTGTTCGCGGTTTTCGACGCTACCCTTCGTAATTAGGCTACGGCCCACCGTTTTAGCTGTCAGAATCCATTTTTCTTCATGGGAAGTAGGCGAATGTGCTAGGTAGTTGAAGTTTTCGTTATTTTTTTATAACGATAAATAATGTAAATTTGCTTAATATTCTTACTATCTACTAAGTTTATTTTCATATAATTAAGTACTTATCTACCGCACCTTCCGGGTGGACTGCGATCCTCGATCGGTTCTGCCCGCTGGGGGCCCAAATAGCGTAATTTCATCATAACTTTAATATTTTGTACTGGACCCATCCTCGAATACGTCGCCGTTGAACTGCCCGCGCGCAGACGCGTCTCTGGACACCTCACACGTCGGTCTAGCTCCGAAAAACGGAAAAAACTTTTGCTAACTCGTTGCGAAAATTCTAACTTAGTGATACAGTGAGCCTCATACAAAATACAAAGTACAAAATATTAAAGTTATGATGAAATTACGCTATTTGGGCCCCCCAGCAGGCAGAACCGATCGAGGATCGCATTCCACCCGGAAGGTGCGGTGGATAAGTACTTAATTATATGAAAATAAACTTAGTAGATAGTAAGAATATTAAGCAAATTTACATTATTTATCGTTATAAAAAAATAACGAAAACTTCAACTACCTAGCACATTCGCCTACTTCCCATGAAGAAAAATGGATTCTGACAGCTAAAACGGTGGGCCGTAGCCTAATTACGAAGGGTAGCGTCGAAAACCGCGAACAAATCGGCCTTTTAGTTTTCAAGATTTCGTATTGTATGAGGCTCACTGTATCACTA